>CP092873.1:16053555-16389466 GCA_030710605.1 Cordylochernes scorpioides | reverse complement strand
TAACATGGGTAGTACCACGTGTAGTAGGAATAAAATAAAAATAAATCTTATTTTTGATCCAAAACATGCTGTTTAATTAATATATAGAAAGAGATATTTATAACCCAGGTTCCTGGAGCGCAGATAGCGCCAACTACCCGATATATAGCTTATATTTTCCTTTTATAAATATCTTACTCAGTCTATATTTATAGGTATCAAGATTAATATATATTTTTAATTTTATTATTTTTTTTAAATTTCAATTTAAAGCGCTATGTCCCCTTAGGGACACTTGCGCTGTTATACATGTATGTCTTTACATTTGTCTATACATATATATATACAATAATTTTAGGCCGTGAATAGAATAGTCAAAGAAATTAACAATGAGAAAGAAAGAAAAAAAACGAGAAAGATAAAAAGAACTGTGAAAATATATATTTTAAAAGTACAAATTTTTTCTCACGATGAGTATCTTTTTATTGAAAAAACGCTAGCTTTCAAATGTTAATCGCTCTTCAACGGGCTTACTATAATATCGACTTTATCCCACCAGAAATATTTACAAAAACAAACGCGCGCAAAGTGGATATATATTTATAATATATATTATAATATAAATTTCTATATCCATAAAATAGTTAAATTACAAACCAATTAAAATTTTTCAGTTATAAATATTAACGCTGCGCGCGTTTGTTTTTGTAAATATTTCTGGTGGGATAAAGTCGATATTTTAGTGAACCCGTTGAAGAGCGATTAACACTTGAAAGCTAGCGTTTTTTTTTTTTTAAAGATACTCATTGTGAGAAAATATTTGTACCTTTAAAACTTTTTTCACAATTTTATCTTGAATAGAGAACATATATACAATAATTTTAGGCCTTGAATAGAATAGTCATATGATATTAACAATGAGAAAGAGAAAAAAAAAAGAACTCTGGGGGGGTGGGGAAGGATGACCATGGTGAGCCGACCCTCCCAATGTATTTTTTCATCGCAATAAGGGCAGTGGAGGTCTGATTTATTTGTGAAAAGAAACATTCGCATTTTGATGTTTTCATTTGTATTATATAGATGGCGTGTTGTTTCTACAAATATATTTCTTGGTTCAGGAAGACCATTTGTTTAAGAAGGTTATTGCCATTATAATCGTTACCAAATTTTCCACATAACACATCGAATATCGAGATAAAGTTTTTGGAAACTATTTTTTAGAAATCACTCGTCCTTTCAATTTTATTTTCAAAAAAATCAAATAAATAGTAATTTCGATTCCTGAATAAATAATTTATATTCAACTATATATTTATTTTTATAAACGCTTACTATTTTGATAAGTTATAGGCCTGTTTTTGTAAGATATTCGTTTTAATTTCATCTTCTAAATTTCGAAAAAAAAAAAGACTTTTTAAAATGATCATTAATACTAAGCATTTGTATTTTTCATTTTAAAAATAACTTCATTCATATTATTAACAAAAATTTCTGAAATATAAACCAGCATCAAAAAATCTATATTAATAAAATGGAAATTTCATAAGTGTTGTTCACTAAAAACTTTCGTTACAATGTATCAATTTCGACCAAATTTTCAACATTTATGTAAAACGAGATGGAGCAGGTTTTGCTTAACATCAAAATATTTTCCCTAACTTTAACATGCGTAACTTCGCTGTTATCGATTAAATACAGAAAAAAAATCAACAGAGTTAATTTTATTTATATACAAACTAGAAGAATGGCCCGGGCAACGCCCGGGTTTTACCCGAGTGCGTATATATTTTAAAAACGTTTTAATTCAAATACTATTCGTTACAATTATAAATTGGCGCCATGGATGTCACTCTTGTGAAACGTCCCGTTCCAAACTGTGTGTTTTTAAAATGTTTTAATTAAAATACTAATAGTTACAATTATAAATTGGCGCCGTGGATGTCTCTCTTGTGAAACGTCCCGCCCCAAACTGTGTGTGTCTTGAAAATATAAAAATAAAAATGTGAATTTTCATAAAGATTTCATCATGTCGATTTTTTTTTGCATTTCACCTACTAAATCGATAGAGATAATTACATTTGCAACATGAACTTAGGTATATTGACTAAATAGAAAACTGCATAGTAATAAAGATCATTTTTTAAAGGCACCATATCGTTTTTTTTTTTCAATAAAATCGAAACAAAAATTAACGATAAATAACGATAATTGCCTTAAAAAGAAATTGCCTGAAAAAAAAAGAAACATTCGCGGTGATTTTGTCTTGCATTCGTTTATACAATTATTATATACGAATGACCCGGGCAAGGCCCGGGTTTTACCCGATTAAATGCTTTTATTCAAATACTATTCGTTACAATTATAAATTGGCGCCGTGGATGTCATTCTTGTATAATATATAAATGAGTTTTAAGAATTGTAAAAAAAAAAAAAAAATGCATCGGCCGGGAATCGAACCCGGGCCGCCCGCGTGGCAGGCGAGCATTCTACCACTGAACCACCGATGGTTATGAAAAATCCCATCCGTGAGCTTCAGACAGACAAACAGACAGAATAAGGCAAATATATAAGTATATACAAAAGAAAATTCAGCAATTCATTCAACTCAATCTAAAAAAATATTCAAAACAAGCAATTTTAAGATAACACCATATGTAAAACAGTCGGCCAAGAAAACAACAACGATATTACATCTTTCTCACATATTAACACACAATCTTGATTAATAATTAAAACTAATCTTTAACATTGTTTATTATACTTCATAATATTTAATATTCGTTAGGCAAACTTTCACTCGGATAAAACCCGGGCGAAGCCGGGTACACATCCGCTAGTAAAATATATAATGAAACAATTATTTCGAATATCATACAAGGTAAGTTACATGAACTAAAATTTATTGAGAAGTTTCTAACTCGGCCTTTGCCGGTTTCAAGCCCGGATTAAAAAGGAGGAGGGGAGCAGTAACAAGCTCACTAAAAAACCTGGGCTCAGCTTGCCCGGCTGATAGTACCCTGTAAGAGCTCCTGATTCGGGGATACAGGATGAGCAGTGTTTGTACTCCATGTTAGGAGCGGCTGCACATGGCATCTGTTCCTCATTTCAGAGGCGGCCATTTCATATTGGAGCAAAGTCTGCCTGACATTGAGTAGTGTTCCCAGTCTTAATGACAAAGGCAGACGCTTTCTACTTCACACAGTCATGATGTTTGTCAAAAACCACATAATTGAATCACCCATTGAGGAGATTACACATCCATATCAGACACCATTAACAAGCTCTACAAGCTTGATACCTCAATATGATTGAGTGAAGATAAGAAAGAAGAAGAGAAGAAGTTTCCAAAGCAATTAAACGAAATAATTTTGTAGATTGATAACCATTTGCAACATAATGGTTGAAGTCAAATGTATTAAGCCGAACAATGATTAAAAGAATATACATTAGAGCTTTCCTAAAAGAATGGCTTAAACAGTCTCTCCAAGAGGTTGTCTCCTATAAAAGAATCTTTCCTGTCAGTCAGAGTCTCCGATAAGAGACCAACTCCAGGAGAGACCAGTTTATCAATGCTTTTAGGCAGTCTTTCTTGAGAATATATTTTGATATCTAATAAAATCTCTCTATTATCATAAAAATATAATTTGTGTTCTATAAATAGGTAAATATTTGAGGTTTTCCATGAAGTTCTTTCGATCCTGGGAATGGTTCTATGTTAATATTTTTAAGGAATCACATTTCGTTTCAATTTTATTTCCGAAAAAATGAAAGAGAAATGTTAATATTTAAACAAAGTTTATATATAATATCTATATCTTTATTTTTATAATTTAATTTCTAATTATTAAATCTATAATATTATCAATATTTGTAAATTAGAAATAATTTTTATTTTTTTTGAGAATACTTTAGTATTTCATTCGATGTGTGGATAATTTTTAATTAATTTAGGATAAGGAGAGAGAGACATTATCTTTAACACATCATAATATTATTTTAAATTTTATATATAAAGTAGAACCTCCCTTTAGTGGACACCTCTCCACAAAGGACAGTTTTCATTTTCAAAATTACCATTTTTACTATTTAGCAACTCTCCGGTAAGAGGACGCCTCTCCCGAAAGGACAGTTTGGCTCTGCAATTAGGTGTCCTTTACAGGGAGGTAGTTCTACTGTATATAATTTTAAAGATATTTTTTGAATCGTTATAAGTTTCTTTAAGGTTACTAGGCTTTCATCCTAACAATGGTAGGTATATTCTATTGTTTAGATTAATTGGTGGAAGTGCACCGACATTTTGTGGATTAACTCAAATAGAATTGGGTATTGATATTAGCTTGAAACGGAATAACGGAAGCAATTACAAACCTAATATATGATCGAATAGGAATTAAAAATTGCGCACTAGATACGATGACAAATTATTTATCAAACGCGCAATAGTTATGAAATTAATTTAATAATTTATCCAACGCGCACTGATATGAAAAATAAATCTATGCATTGATCAAATGCGCACCGGAAATGAAACAATCTATGAATTGAACAAATGCGCACATTGGATAAAGAATCAATCTATGAATTGAACAAAATAACATACACTGGATATAGAATAATTCTATGAATTTATCTATCCAACACTGGTTATAAAATCATTTTTTGATTGATCAAACACATTGTAGATATAAAATAAATATATGAATCAAAAGGGAAACGGACACTGGATATATAGTCAATCTTTGATTCAATCAAACTCACGCTGGATATGAAATCCATCTATGAATTGATCTACAACGCGCTAGATATGGCATATATCTATGAATTAATCAAACGGACACTGGATATGGAATTGATCTATAAATATATCAATAGAGAGCGCATACTGGATATGGAATCTATGAATTGATAAAATACATATTGGATATGGAATCTTTGAATTATCAAACACTCGCTGGATATGGGCTATAGCAATGAATTGATCAAACGGACACTGGATTTAGATTAAATAATTCAATTTATCAAACGCACGCTAGATATGGAAACAATCTATGCATTGATCATATGCAAACTGGATATGGGCTATATCTATGAATTTATCAAACACACACGGATACGGGCTATATCTATGAATTTATCAAACGGGCACTGGATATAGAATTAATCTACGAATTTATCAATAGAGAGCGCATACTGGATATGGAATCAATTTATGAATTGATCAAGCACACACTGGATATGAAATCAATCTAAGAATTGAAAAAAAAACGGACACTGGATATAGAAAATAAATCTTAGATTTGATCAAACTCACGCTGGATATGGAATCAACCTATGAATTGATCAAACGTATAATGGATATGGAATCAATATATGAATTAATCAAAGACACACTGAATATGGGCTATATCTATGAATTAATCAAATACACACTGGATATAGATTCAGGAACCAATCTATTAAAGAAATCTGAAAAAATAAATGCATCAAAAGCTACGTGATCAGGAAGAATATATATTCAACAACTGATTAGATGACGAAGCTAATAAAGGACCAAACTGTTATTCCATCAATTTCCATTTGAATAATGAACCAATAATGAACAGAATACAAAATAATATATTAATAGTATAATCAAGAAATTAATGGAAAGTGATTTATTATTCATAAACTGAATACGTGATCTCATCTATCTAAGCACAATATACAGAATGTTTCTATGAATTATATAATCCTGAAACGTGCATAGAATCAATTTGTGTTATTCGCGCTCTACCAAGAATATAATACAAAAAAACTGGCATACTGGAATTTGTAATAATACAAAGTACCCATTTATTGATAATCAATAATACAATCGAAAGTTGTTACACCATTCAAGAACCAAATATGTGTCACAACAATAATACCCTAATTCAATTGATTGGGTTCACGATGCCTGGTGAGTTAGGTGAGTTTTTAATTTTTTTTTCATAGAATATATAATATATTCGATAACAATTAATAATAGGGAAATACATAATTAATACAAAAACAAATTATTTGATTGATTATGAATATCGATTATAAATATTAATTCATCTAATGGAGTAATATATGGGACTAACACAGATATATATATATATTAAGAAAAAGGCATCTCCTTATCTCCTTTTTCTTAATTTATGCACCTTATCCCAGTACAATATTACATTTGTACTATCTTTTCATATATATATTATTATATTGTTATAATTTTGCCAAGGTTATCAATATTAACAAAGTTGTCTCAAAAGTTCGTAAACACCTGCAAAATATAAATTATAATCATAATATGTTTACGAACTTTTGGGACAACTTTATATGACAATAATATTGCTAGGTCATACTTGATGAACAGAAACAAGATTATTTTGGAGAAAATTCACTTGAGTATAACTCAGATGTAAACAGGTCATAAGGAATGTTCAAAGATCACTTTCTATCGTGATCAGTGGCCCAGTCTCTATCTTGCCTCGACACCCAATGTCTTCAAGTGTCTCAGGCAGGAGCGTGTACATTGTCCTATCTCAAACTCTAAGGAATTCTCCATCTTCAAGATAAACCTCCTGTGGAATAATGGAGATTCACTTCGGGACGTCGGCCAGACGGATTGGATGACAGTAAACAAACATACCTGCCAGCCGCCAACAAAGGAAGAGAGCACGGCCTGGTCTGCTGACCAGTTGGGTGTTTTCCTCTGTACTCTTAACATGTTTTAAATAAAGTTAGTTTGAAGGAGACTTTTACCCTCTCCTTTCTACTATTTAGTGATCTGATTTAAATCCTTGCAACAGCCCACAAAATAATCATCACTGCGAATTCTTCTACCAAATTTCGCATCAGTGTTTTGTGAAACGATTACCAGACTTTTCTACACACCTCCCGTTGTCTCCAGCAGGTATCTCCGGCGTTCCCCCAAATAACAGTTAATAATGATACGAAACTAACCAGAAAATTAACTTTATTTCTTCTCCCCACTATATATTACTTTCAATAAAATACTTCCTTGTATCAATATTGGGTAAAAATATATCAGGCCTCCAGGGAAAGTATATTTTCAAAAACATTTATTCTCTAGTTTTCGGGCACGAACGCCCTTCTACAGGAGCAAACTTGGTATTATTCTTTTTTAATACCAGGTTTTATCCTGTAGAAGGACGTTCGTGTCCGAAAGCTAGAGAATAAATGTTTTTGAAAAGATACTGTTTTAATTTTCATCCATACAGAGTTCAAAACAACAACTACCCACCCATGCAGGCCCGGTCACGCTTCGCTGCGGCACGTGGGAAAACATACAATGTTCCCAGAACATCCCCCTTTTTAAGATTTGAAATATATATACATAACAAACTTTAAATGCATAATACACTGGTGTCCAAAAAATAAGAAACTTTTGTTTTTTAATGATATGTTTTAAAATATACAACGCTAAAAGCTAAAAAAGTAATTTAATTAGATATTTTAAGTCGTAGAATTTATTTATCGCAACCATTCGATTCGGTAAAATTGAAAATATGCAAATTTTTGCTTGTCTTTATAAGTGTGCTATTTGGCGTGTCGTTCACCCCATCTAAGAACTGTCCAATTATAATTTTATTTAATCCTTAGTTAATTATGAGTTGACGAAATATTTTAGCAGATAATTTAAAATGAAGAGCTGTTGGAAGAATGGAGGCAGGGCAATCACAAGTTGAAGTAGCAAAATGGCAAAATGTGAATAAATCTGTGGTCAGCAAAATATGGAAACAGATCATTGAGACAGGAACCATCAAAAGAAAAGAAGGTTCTGGTAGAAAAA
Source organism: Cordylochernes scorpioides (assembly GCA_030710605.1). Lineage (NCBI taxonomy): Eukaryota > Metazoa > Arthropoda > Arachnida > Pseudoscorpiones > Chernetidae > Cordylochernes > Cordylochernes scorpioides. The sequence goes on along the minus strand of CP092873.1, from coordinate 16,381,671 downwards.
GAAAAACAGCTACCTCTGAAGACCGTTATCTGGTCGTAACTGCTAAGCGCCATGGGGAGATGACAGCTATTCAACTCTCTAATGAACTCAAGTGCTACTGGAACGAGAATTTCAAGACAAACTGTTTACCAAAGGCTTCACGAAGGTGCTCTTTATGCAAGACGACTAATGGTCTGTATCCCTTTAACCTCTGCTCACAGGAGAGCCCGCTTGAATTGGTGCTTGGAACATCACGCCTGGACTCATGATCAGTGGGTCAATGTTCTCTTCAGTGACGAGTCAAGATTTAGTTTAAACACAGATTCTCGACGAGTTTTCATCTGGAGGGAGCCTGGAACCCGCTATCATCCCAGTAACATAAGGGAAATAGACAGTTTTAGAGGGGGCAGTCTCTTAGTCTGGGCTGGCATCAGTTCTAGCAGACGCACACCCCTCCACATTTTTCCTGGGGGCACTTTAACTGCCCAAAGGTACAGGGACGAGATCCTTGAGCCCTATCTAAGACCTTATAGAGATCAAATTGGTCACAATTTAATTTTTTATGGACGATAATGCTCGTCCGCATAGGGCTAGGCTAGTCAATGCATATCTCCAGAGTGAGAATATTCGAAGGATGGATTGGCCAGCCAGATCTCCGGACCTGAATCCAATAGAGCATGTGTGGGATGCTCTAGGGAGGCGTTTTGGAGCTCGTCACCCCTCTCCCAGAACCCTCGTTGAGCTAAGAACTGCTCTATTGGAGGAGTGGGGTTTACTACCCCTGGACCTCCTCCAAAGCCTGGTAAACAGTATGAGGGCTCGCTGTGAGACCTTGATAGCTGTTAGAGGTGATCATACTCCCTATTGATATCTTATTTCTTTAAGATCTGGAACCTTAGCTTTGGGTATGTTAGTAATAATTTGCATATTTCATAATTTCAAATATTTTTTTTTTCATATAGCTAGTCAAATTCTCCATAGTTTAAACTATTTGTATACTAAATTTTATATTTGTTAATAAATTAGCTTTTGAGAAATTTCAATATTGGTTAAGTTTCTTATTTTTGGACACCAGTGTATAATTAATAATGAAGGCGATCCACACACGGGTTTAACAATTCGTCCACCCCGGGTTCTTATCTGGCCGTCTTCTGAGTCGTTAGAGGGATAATCTACAACTGGGGTCTTTTCATTTTCAACCAGTTCCTCCCCCGAAAAGGTCGGCGTCGATGGGTCGGCTGGATATTGCACTGTATCTCCTTTTCGTAGATGGAACCTATTTCGACGTACAGTCCCAACTGGAGTATCAACCATATATGAACTTGGTGTCGATGCTTTCTGCTTTACAATCCCCCAGATTCGTATATCTGTAATCCAAACCGTGTCACCTTCGGATAGCTCCTCCATGTCCGTAGCTCCGCAGCGTCGATCATATCTGGATTTCATATCCTTTCTCCTTCTCCCCTCCTTTCTTTTCAGGGTCTGAGAGTCCACCAACCTTGGATTAGGATTATCTGGTGCAATTGGCAAGGTCGTTCGGAGTTTACGTCCCATGAGAAGTTCAGCAGGGCTGTAACCGTTCTCCAAAGGGGTCGATCGATACTCCAGGAGTCCAAGCGATGGGTCTTGATTTTTCTTGAGGATCAACTTAGCAATTTTCACACTGCTTCTGCCATCCCATCGCTCTTCGGGAATCGAGGACTTGAAGTGACATGTGTGAATCCGTACTGCCTTGCGAAATTTGCAAATTCACGAGCAGCTCCAAATTGCGTCCCATTATCGCTTACAACAGTTTCTGGTATTCTATGTCGGGCAAATATGGATTTGCAACTACGCATCACCACATTGGCTGCGAGCCGAATCAGCTGAATTATTTCAGGAAAGCGAGAATAATAGTCAATGACGACTAGATACCACTTATTCTCGAACTTGAACAAATCCTTTCCAATCTTTTGCCACGGTCGTGTAGGAAAGTTGGTTGGTATCAAAGGTTTGTTTTGAGACGGCTTCCTGGATACAGACACTGCACTTTCTGACTGTTTCCGCGATCTCTTCCGAAATTCCAGACCACCATACCGTCTCACGTGCGTATTTTTGTAATCCCGAAGTGCCCAGCGTGCAACTTATCTAGGATCTCCAGTTTCATACTTGCTGGAATAACAAGACGACAGCTACGCATCAGTAGTCCATTTTGAACGCCGAGTTCATCGTTGACATGCCAATAAGAGAGCAGAGCCTGTGACATCTTCTTCTTATCTGGTCAGCGGTAGTTGACTACTGCTTTCAGGGTCGTATCTTCTTGTTGAGCTTCAAAAATCTTCGTCAACATCTCGTCTTTGTCGGTTATACACGAGAGAACTGCATTTATATGCGCTGAGGTTGGCCATTCGTTTTCACCTCCCTCGGTTGTAAGAAGTGGTTGTCTGGATGATGCATCGTCGTCGAGCAGCTCCTTTCCAGGGATACGCACTATTTTGTAAGGGTTTCCGATCTGTCCCCAGTCCTTCAAATACTTCAGGGAATTCCTTGATCTGGTTAATTCTCGCAACCACTTCAATCCGCCTCGCCACCAGGTTCAAGAGCTCACATGCCCGGCGACTCAGAAGAGGTTCACTCAAACGACGAATGACATAAATCTTCTCCTTGATTTCATAATTGCCATTTCGCAGCGTTGATATAAACATACCAACAGTCTGAAGTTCGGAAAATTCAGCAGCTCTAATGTTGATATCACTTTCCACTAGTCGTTGCTTTCCCATTATCTTCTTGAAGAGACACAGAGGAACACATGTAACATCCGCCTGGGAGTCGAACTTGAACTTCACCTGGTTCTAGTTCACTTGGATATCTGCTGTCCATCGCCTCCTGCACTCGCCTTCATCATCATCGAGATTAGATGAATCCTCCACAGCTGCGACCTCCAGAAGAAAACCAATTTCTTCATCAAGTTCAGAAACAGCTTTGACTTCCGCAGTCTTCGCCTGCTTATCTGGTCAGCAATTTGCAAAATGGCCAGATTTTGAACATAGGTTACATCTTTATCCTTTAGCACGGCAAGCCTGTCCTTCCCTGTGGGTGTAACCTCCGCATTTTGGACATCGTGATCTTGTTTTGGCTGACTTCTCCTTCTTCCTCGAAGGCTGCTGTTGTTGTTTCGGTGATTGTTTCTTCGAGTTGAACTTCACCTGATTGACCTTTTGGCTTGTTGAGGGACGCTGCAGGTCGACTTGCTGCTGTCGAACGGCTTCCTGCTTTCGAACCATTTTCACCGCCTTTTCCAAAGTCAGTTCGCTGTCCAACTGTATCCTTTCAGATAAAGCTTTGTCCCTCACTCCAACCACTATTCGGTCACGGATCAACTGCTCATGAAGACCCTCAAATTCGCAACTATTAGCCAATTTGTACAATGAAATGATGAATTCGTCCACTGGCTCCCGATCCTCTTGGATTTTTGAATTAAATTTCGCACGTTCGTAGATAATATTCTTCCTGACACAGAAGTGGCTGTCGAACGCCTTGAGGACGGAATAAATTTTTGTTGCCTCTTCCTTCTTTTCGAACTTGAAGGTCCTGAATATATTATCCGCGCGGTCACCCATCAAGTACATGAACAAATCGATCTTGTCCGCCTCCTCTTTCTTCTTCACTCCACTGACCACGAGGTATCGTTCGAATCTCTTCCTCCAATTGGGCCATTCGTTGGGAGTCGAGAAGTCGAAAGTTCCTGGAGGTTGAATCTGAGCCATGTTGAATTATCTTCCAAGGTACACAAAAATCGGTATTTTGCAATATACGGGTTCGTATTTTATCCAGTTATCGCTGCCATCATGTTTTAATGTCCATCCATACAGAGTTCAAAACAACAACTACTCACCCGTGCAGGCCCGGTCACGCTCCGCTGCGGCACGTGGGAAAACATACAATGTTCCCAGCACAGATACTTTACTCTGGAATCCTGATATATGTTTACTCAATCTATATATTGCTTTATAATTTACATAATTTTGAATAGATTCAACTATTCATATAAAAGTTAAAAAAATAAAAAAACTTATACAGATAAACAAATTAACATTGGGTGGTTGCGGATGAGGTCCTAGCAGCTATAGCTAGCAATCCTTGCCACTTCCTTTGTCTATAAGCCTGGTTAGTAATTTATGTTTTGGTTTGTCAGAGACTGTATCTAGATAAGCCTTTTCAGCTGATTATTACTCTTGAATTAGAGCCGTTCGATTCTTTATATAACCTTCTGACTACATAAGCAAAGTCAAGCCTTTTCGACTAGGTGAATCTCTTAACTCTAATTAATTGGAGCACAGACTCAAAGAATTAGAGAAATTTGAAGACTTACTACAAACAGATTGATTTTATTCACCAGCTGGCAGTTCTATACAATAAAAATTTTCATATTTAGCTATAGTAACAAATTTACATAATAGGCGCGAAGAAACATATTATTTTTCAATACTTTCACTCTTTTTATATATACTCAGAAGAGAACCATTCCTGTCATAGCTCGGATTCCTCCAGCGGTTACCATGAAGCTTCCGTACTGAACGACTCCCCCGAGTGCAGCATGACTACTGGGAAGAGTCCCTCGGTCTCCCCTCGTCCACTCGACCAGGGCCCCGCCTCTCTAACCATCTCCCGGACCTCAACCGTATTTATATAACAGGTAGGTGCATAGATGTAAATTCAGTTTAAACTATAGGCATGATCAATAATAAGAAAAATTGGAAAAATCAAAATTTATTTTAAGGAGAAATAACGATTATTTCTAACCTTAGGGATGAAGTATGAAAGGATTAATTGTGAAAAGTAATGATAAACGGAAAAATAAAATGTCCAGGGATGGGAATTTTTCTTCAAAATTCATCCTTTCATACCTCATCCCTAAGGTTAGAAATAATCGTTATTTCTCCTTAAAATAAATTTCGATTTTTCGATCAAAAGAAACACATTTTCAAATGTCGTTCTACAATTATAATTGTATTCTACTGTTTTCCAAGCTTATTGTCCATAGTTCATTTAAAATACCTTTTCCAAGAGTCTAGCATCAGTATCAATATAAAAGGGAAATCGAAAAATGCAATATAACAGCGGTATGGTAAATTAAACTTTCGAAACCGCTGGAAAGGTTCACCACTAATAAGCCAGAACCTCTCATTGATTTTTCCATTGCAGTCAGGGCAGTACAAATTGTTTATATATAAAAAAAAAGAATCATACGCGTTTATAATAGTTATGAATTTTGATAAGCATATATACATATAAAGAGACAAAGGTCGCCTCTCCCGTCAATATAGAAGTCAAAACCAGACGCCATCTATATATACATATAAAATATATGAACGGTAGCAATGCGTTTCTTTACTCGTAAAATTGCAAGCTTTCGGATTTTTACAATCCTTCCACAGGCAGAGCTGTGATCTTTCAGCTATAAACTTACAGCTTTGTCTGTGGAAGGATTGTAAAGATCAGAAAGCTTGCAATTTTATGAACAAAGAAACACATTACTGCCGTTTATACTTTATATTATATAGCAATTTTCTCTTTTAATATATATATATTACAGAAAAAATGTTGATTTTAGAGGATTTTAAATAGATTTATTGATCATTTTCTTGATCCCGGAATCCATGAACATGTAACACTGCAGTCGTGGCACAATAATTAAATAAAATTAATTATCAAAAAAAGCTTTAATTGAGCTAAAGGAATATATAAAAACATAATTTGATAAAAGTACTGTCTGCCTGGCTTAAGGCGTAAGAATCTAAAAAATTAGAAACTTATTTACATAATTTACAAAAGTTTGAGCCGGCCATCGGGAAAGAGAAAATATCTTTATTTACGGGGCTGCTAACCAAAATAAATGTTTTTTGAGCCCCAAAGGCCGCGTAAAGCAGAATATATAAAACCACTATGACCAGGCTGGGGAGGCTATGGACAGGATCTCCGTTAGGGAAGAGGCAGGTTAGGCTGGATTGGGTCCGCGGAGTTCAGGAGTTGCTCTGGCAGTTGGGCAAGACATTGATATTGCCTCGTGGTCGGCAGAGAGAAGGCCATCGGGAAACAAAAACAATAGATTATATAGTGAAAACGGCGATCTCTGGCGGTCGTCTTAACAGATTATTTTAATCTATGAATTATAATAAAAAAATAATAATATTTTTATATAACATACATATGTACCAGTATACCGGATCAATACAGGATACAAGAATATCCAGAAATAGCTTTTCCACATAAAAAATAGAAAATATTTCTTTTGATGATTATTTAAACATTGATTCATCTTTTATTTGAAATCCTTTTGTTACATTAAAAGCTAAATGTATCCTTACGCAGTTACTATGGAGATGGCATTTATTTTTATCCCTCCGTCATTTAAAATAATCCTTTTACCATTTCAAAATAAATTAATTTTTAAAAACCGTCTCTTTGAGAAATATTGGTATTATTTAAGTGACCCTGTCTCCTGGGACATAGAATTATTATAATCATACCTCAGTATTAGTCCTTTTTGGGAAATTATTTTAACATTCAAAGTGATATTGAATGTTCATTTTATTTTAAAAAGTTAATTACCTTTTGATATAAATACATTATATTATCACAAAGCAATAACGCGCCATCTATACATATAAAATGAAAGGATTTAAAAGCACGAATGTTTCTTTTATACATAATACGAACTTCTACTGTCTTTACTGCGATGAAAAAAATATATTGGGAGGGCTTGGCTCATCAGTGGTGAACTCTCCCAGCGGTTTCGCCAATTTAATCCTCCAGACCGCTTCTCAGAGCTCTAATACTGTATTGGACGATTCTGCTTATATACGCAGCACTGAAGGGTGGAATCTTAGAAATGGTTTTCAAGGAAACTATGGACATAAGCTTATTATGATGTTAAAAGTACCGAGAAGTTACAATTCCGGAATATTTCAACGATAGAATTCTTTTGTGATTTACATAGGGCTTTAGTATAGTCTATGTTAATTAACATCTCTGTCTATATATCACAGCTTTATTGGGTTGTTAGTTGGCTAGTGGTTATTGATAGGATAGGTCGGCGTGAGCTGCTGATGAACATATAATTTGATCTCTTGTCCTTATTTTGTAGTTTTATATCTTTAGGTAATAAAGGATCTTTCTCTCCCTCTACGACTTTCTGTAATGGAAATTCGAAACTATTATAGAAACAATGTGAAAAAGGTCGTTGAGGTACAGCTTCCACCACGCTGATGAGGGCTAACAGCCTGAAACGCGTCCGTGGTTAGCTTTTCTTTATATAACAAGAATGAGTATTTGGCCAATTCCGGAATATTTAAAAATCAAATAGTTAATATTTATTCCGATAGATGGCGAAAGCCACAGCAACTTTCAGTTGCACAATAAGGAGATGCCTTTTTCATAATCATTATAAACGCGTTTGATTATTATTTTAATTAAACAATTTCTACTGGCCTTACTGAAATGGCCCTCCCATTAATTTTTCCAGTGCAGTAAGGGCAGTAGAAATTGTTTAATAAAAAAAAAAGTCATACACGTCTTTAATAGTTTCGAATTTACATATTATATTATATAACTTTAATGTCTAATAAATTATATTATTTTATAAGGTGTAATATGTTACTACATTCATGGACAAAACATGGTTGGAAAACGGAAAACCATCATATATTTATTGACCTATATCAGAATTGAAAGCTTTATCTGTTCTAAATTGTGGTTGAAGTTACTGATCACTGATACAGAAACGCCTGCGTGTGGTTAGATTTTCTTGATGAATCAAGAATGGGTCTTAATTTTTAATTTGATTAATATATATAGATTTTTAATTAAAAAGGCATATATTGGATCAAAATATCATTTATTTTACCAAATTTTCATTTGGCCGGAAGCCAACCTTTATCAAGGTGTTATAACATGTGTTAAAGGTGTTAAAATTTAATTCTGTTGACGTTATGTGGCGCTGAGTTTGTTGTTGACACACTTTAAAATGTTATAGCACCTTGATAAAGGTTGGCGTTCAGCCAACTGAAATATTGATAAAATAAATGTTATTTTGATCCAATATATGCCTTTTTAATTAAAGATTTATTTATGGATTGCTATATTTTCAAAATAAATTAAAATGAATATTATAATTGTCTCCTTCAAGGGAATTATTTCGTAATGCTTGAAATTTTGAAGGCCTTCCAATCCGAAATAGATGCTGATAGTACACAAGCTTCATCGTATAATATAAATCAAACTATAAGAGGAATGGAAATTTATTCGAAACATTCGCCAAAGTCTGTCGTTGAATACGAATAATGATATTTCTCCATGTCAATCTGTAATAAATGGGGGGACATGATTCTTGGTACTATAAAATGACACGTAAGATGATAAAATATTTAATTCTTTAATATTAATGCTCAATTTGACACTAATGACAAAGTTATTAAAATGAAGAAGTTGGCGTGTGCGGTTATTTCTTCAAAACTGTGACATCTAGAATCATTAATAATATATTTCAATAAGAAAATAATTTTATCCTATAAAAATGTATAAGTGAATTACTTAGTACATATGGAAAAGTGGGAATATATTGATAAAAAATATAATGAACACTCCGAATTAGTGATCACCCCCCCCCCCCCCCGTCACATATATAATTTCATCAAAAACAATAAATTTGTCCAGGAAAAAAAAAATGTAAATATCAACAGTAAACCCTCTAAATCTGGTACCATCCACTATGTTCAATCGTCGAATAGAAACAATGAAAGAATTTCCAGGAAATATTTATAAACATTCCTAATAGAACTTCATAAACCCTCTACATTCGGAACTGGCCGCCACGAATAAATATTCCACCAATATTAAAAAGAAGGAAAATATACATAAAAGAAAAGTAAACATAAACCTTTTCTCATAGATCAATAGATCTTCATAAATCCTCTACATTCGCTAAAATCCACCCCGAATTTAATCTACATATATTAAAAATAAGAAAAATATCCATAAAAAGGACAGAAATCATCAACTATTTCTGATAGAGCTTCATAAAACATCTACACTAGGCACCAATGTCCCGAATAAATAATCCACCAATATTAAAGATAATCAAAATATCCATAAAAGAACAGAAATCATCAACTATTTCTGATAGAGCTTCATAAAACATCTACACTAGGCACCAATGTCCCGAATAAATAATCTACCAATATTAAAGATAATCAAAATATCCATAAAAGAACAGTAATTATCAACTATTTATAATAGAGCTTTATAAAACATCTAAATCCGAAAGCCACAGGATTTATTGTCAGGACATGTGAGATAAACAAAGGGTTTCAATCTAATATCAATCATTCAATTATTAAAAATAAAAATTTTACAGCTCAGGGCGATTATCCAACTAATACAAATCCGTGTTACTACTAATGTATGGAAAATGGTTAGTTGTTCATGTTAGTCGAAGTACTTAGACTCCTTTTTTATATTTTACTTCCAACTTTTCGGCAACATTTTCAAGCAGACTATTTAACTTCTCTCAACCCATAGTTTTGAATCTGATAATCAAATATGTGCGTGTGTGTGTGTGTGGATACAGCAATATTGTCATAATCATTTTCTGACTAAAAAAACAACTATTCTTGCCCAGAACCTGTCAATTTCAAATTTTCTTGGCTAAAAATGCGACAAATATCTCTTCTATATTTTTTCTATGTCCTGTTAAAACACGTTTTACATGTACATTAGGTCAGCTGATATTACCTCCCATCTTCACCGCTAGAGGCGCAGCTTGCGAGCGAAAGAGCAAATTTGCAACTCAAATTTGCAAATAACTCGAAGAATATTCGGGATAGAGACCTGAAATATTCAATATAAATTTTTCCAGATTCTACTATACATACTGCTTAAATTTCAGTCATATTAGTTACGTATTTTACGTATATAACGTAAAAGCATTCCATTCACAAAAGCAAACGATGACAGAATTGATGACTCTGATACTTGTATATTTTAATAATAATATAAATGAGTTTTAAAAATTGTAAAAAAAAAATGCATCGGCCGGGAAACGAACCCGGGCCGCCCGCGTGGCAGGCGAGCATTGTACCACTGAACCACCGATGCTCATAAGAAATGGCCATATTTAGGTATTTATTCCATTCACAAAAGCAAACGGTGACAGACTTGATTGATGACTCTGATAAATTGATGACTCTGGTAATCTACTTATATATTTGCCTTATTCTGTCTGTCTGAAGCTCACGGATGGGATTTTTCATAACCATCGGTGGTTCAGTGGTAGAATGCTCGCCTGCCACGCGGGTTCGATTCCCGGCCGATGCATTTTTTTTTTTTTTTACAATTTTTAAAACTCATTTATATATTATACAAGAATGACATCCACGGCGCCAATTTATAATTGTAACGAATAGTATTTGAATAAAAGCATTTAATCGGGTAAAACCCGGGCGTTGCCCGGGTCATTCGTATCTACTTATATATTTGCCTTATTCTGTCTGTTTGTTTGTCTGAAGCTCACGGATGGGAATTTTCATAACCATCGGTGGTTCAATGGTAGAATGCTCGCCTGCCACGCGGGCGGCCCGGGTTCGATTCCCGGCCGATGCATTTTTTTTTTTTTTTACAATTTTTAAAACTCATTTATATATTATACAAGAATGACATCCACGGCGCCAATTTATAATTGTAACGAATAGTATTTGAATAAAAGCATTTAATCGGGTAAAACCCGGGCGTTGCCCGGGTCATTCGTATATAATAATTGTATAAACGAATGCAAGACAAAATCACCGCGAATGTTTCTTTTTTTTTTAAGGCAATTTCTTTTTAAGGCAATTATCGTTATTTATCGTTAATTTTTGTTTCGATTTTATTGAAAAAAAAAAACGATATGGTGCCTTTAAAAAATGATCTTTATTACTATGCAGTTTTCTATTTAGTCAATATACCTAAGTTCATGTTGCAAATGTAATTATCTCTATCGATTTAGTAGGTGAAATGCAAAAAAAAAAATCGACATGATCAAATCTTTATGAAAATTCACATTTTTATTTTTATATTTTCAAGACACACACAGTTTGGGGCGGGACGTTTCACAAGAGAGACATCCACGGCGCCAATTTATAATTGTAACGAATAGTATTTTAATTAAAACATTTCAAAAACACACAGTTTGGAACGGGACGTTTCACAAGAGTGACATCCATGGCGCCAATTTATAATTGTAACGAATAGTATTTGAATTAAAACGTTTTTAAAATATATACGCACTCGGGTAAAACCCGGGCGTTGCCCGGGCCATTCGTCTAGTGTTATATAAGTTAAAAGTGGATTTTTTTGTGTGTTTAAGTTAGATAATTAAATAGTTTTTTTATATGCATTTAATCATCTAACTTAAACACAAAAAAATTATCAACTTTTATCTTATATATTTAATTTATAATTTATATTTAGCTTGATAATCTAATAGAATTCCCTATTTATATATAAAATATTACTAATATTACAAGTTGTAAATATAGTTCTGTCAATATATAAATCCACGTTAACTTACTCTATAATATCAACTTAATTTAAATTATATTTAAGATCTAAATTTTTATTAGATAAACTTTATTATTTACATTTCATATATATATAACGTTAATTAGCTTTGCCCTTAAGCCTATTTTAAATTCTTTTATAAGGTGTAGTTTAACTTTGTGTGTATTGACTTTTTACCAAAGTTGAAGTAAAAATAATTAGCAATTATTTAACATCGTAAAGTACAATAATGTTAGTAACATTATTGAGACCTTTTTAAAAAATAAGTTAAGCTGATTAAAAATTACCATTCTTTAATTGGGTTCAGATAATTGTTTATACCTTGACTTTTACTGTGAAAAAATAAATAATGCCTTAAAATTAAGGAATTACAAATTTTAATAAGAATTTTTATTTGGTCTTTAATAAAAACTTTTATTGTCAAAGGGGCTCTGGTATATAAAATACTTCGAATGCATTTTGAAATTTACTCGAATATATTTTACATTATATCGCCAAGTGGAAAATTAGGAAAGACAAACTTCGGAATGCCACAGCAATTTATTTAGGGCAAGAACAAACTATGAATGATAAAAAATAGATAAGCAAAACGAGGGAAATTTACAGAAAATCAAAATATAAACATCAAAAATCATACTCTGTTAATAAAAAAATAAATACTTTGCTACAATATAATGGATGTTGCCTTTATATGCATATATATTCATTTATTAAAAATAAAAAGGGATATCTTGACCAGGAGCACATGTGCTTTTCAGAAGGCAGAGCGCCAACTGGTGGAACAGACATCAACTAATGGCGCTCTGCCTTCTGAAAAACACATGTGCTCTTGGTCAGGATATGCCTTTTTATTTTTAATATCAACACGTGACCTTTTTATTATTTTTTCTATCGTATTTTCACATATTCATTAATATGCATTTATACTTATTAAGATTTCACTATGTTTCGTTTTTGTTTTGTTTTATTCCACAATAACGTATTAAACCTGATAATAAGTCAAAAAGGTTTAGAATCTTGAGGATAGAGAGGTTGCCTTGCCTCCATTCATTGTTATTAAAGTAAGAGACATTTCAGTTAGTAGACACTACTGGAGAATGTATTCAATTTTAGAAATACTTGTATGTTCTAAAATTCCCTCATGGACAAAAATTAAGGAATTGGAATGTCTTCAATGTCGCCGGTCATCTGTTTTTTTTTTTTTTAAGGAGACAGAAGCAATTCTGTTCACTGTGTATCAAATATCACACAAAGCCTTTATTAAGACGTTAGTCTTATACAGATTCTCCGTACAAGGTGCAATAACAGGAAAAGAGCAGCACAGGAAACCATTAGTTCCGCAACTATATACAATTATTAGTAATAAGGAAAAGTAAGATTTAATATGAAAGGTCGACGCCATCGCCCCAAGTCTTCAATTTCATAAGCGCGGAGCAGAAATAGGGACTAAGTTATTTATTTTGCCATAAATATAGCATCCAGACACAAAATGAAGGTCTACTCCAGCACAGCCATCCATATCGCTGCTCCGCAATCTCATCGTCGACCAACACGATGGCCCCTCGATGTTTCGTCATCATTCTGAGGTGTAAGAACAATAGCTTCCAAGTTGTGTATCAAATATCTATCAGAGTTATTGACTAAATAGCCAATGGCCCTTATCAGTCCAGGGCGGACTTTATTCCATGAGAGATCCACAAGAGATCAAATGATATCTTCACAATCTGCCATAGATGTGTTTAGATGATAGATTTTTTATTTTCGAATCTCTAAATTTATCGCTGTAACTTACACATAGAAACCTTTTATTGATTATAGTAAATGATATTTGGAAAGTGCTTGAAATTAGTTCAAACCATTTGCCTTGAATAGCTGACCATTTATACTGCGATTTTCTCTTGATATATTCGAAGATACCTATTTTTCATTTGCGCAATTGCAAACTTAATTTTTAAAAATAAATTTTCGGAAAATATTCAAAGGTCGCAAGATGCCTGAACTACGATATTCTTAAAGTCAATAAAAGCTGCAGAATAAAGAGATTCTTAAATAGATCATCTTTTAGATTTATGACCTAATAAAATAATTCAAAGTTGATTGTGTGTGAATCAAAATTTTTTTATTACACTGGCCAACATACACATCATTGACAATACTTAAGTAAGTTGTACGTTTAAGCATTTATATATATATATATATATCGGGATTCAGAGAATAACTCTGAAAGATATTTTATACACTGTGTTATTTCGATAAAATTGAATCAATATTGAAAAAAGGAACATTAAGCATCCAGGGAAAAAAATATTTTTTAAAATATTTTTCTCCCGTAGAAGAGCTTTCTTTCCCGAAAGCTTGAGAAATTTTTAAATAAAAAATATTTTAAAAATAAACTTTTCCCTCGATGCTTAATGTTCTTATTTTGAATTTAACTGTGATATTTATTGAAGACATACGAGATATCAGAGTGTGAACAAAATTGCTTCTGTTTTCTTAAAAAAATATATATAGACGAACGACAAAATAAAAATATAAAACTTCCTTAGGTTTTGTCCATGAGTCTATTTGTTGTCCAGAGTTTTATACCTGATTCTTAATGTAATTGGTTGTGTAGTATACAGAAAATATGTGTGTTTTGTTCTATCAGCTCTCACTTTGAATAGATATAATCTAGCTAGCATTTATGAATTTTATAAAATAAGCAGGTATTTCTTTATTGAACAATTTATATATGAAGAATCAATAGAAAAAAAATAAAAGGGTCAGGTATTGATATTAAAAATAATGAAAGCATATTCTGACCAAGAGCACATGTACTTTTCAGATGGTAGAGCGCCATGTTTTCATATGCTCCTGGTCAGGATATGCTTTCATAATTTTTAATATATATATGTGGCAATATGATAATAATATCGGGAGAGAGATATAAGGAAACCACAAGTTTGGAAGAGAAATCCCAGGCAACCAGCGAGAGAGAGGTAGCGCTTGGGGCTGTCACCGCTGAACGACCGTTCGTGTCGCACACCACCCCCCAACTGTCCAAAAATGGTCCTGAGGGTTCCAAGAAAAGGCCCCCCTCCGGAATGTGGCCAGTGGCCCAAAATGGCCGTACTTTAGCTACCTTTTATCTACGTCTCTCTCTCTGATTGACTGTAGGTTTACTTTATTATTCCTGGAAGAGCATACATTATGACATATATATGTGAGATAAGGTCCTGTCGACTTATCTGTGATGAGGTATCCTGTCGACTCTCGCTATAGCTGTGGTAACCGAGGGTCAAACCTGTAGTAACCGAGAGGGACAGTCAGGGCTTGGAGAGTTTTCCAGTACCTCTCTGCACTTTGGAAGACCTTTAACAGTTTTCACAGAGTACAGGCAGTCGTGGTCGAGGCAGAGTGGAAAGCTTGGGAATGTCCATACACGAAAAACAAAGAGACACAGTTGTAGTAGGAAGGTTCCGTGAACAGATAGGAGTCGAGCTAAGAGCAAGATAGAGATAGAAGAGTTCTTACTGTTCTACATGGCGATGAGGTGGACCTGGGTACAACCGACTGGGGCTCACGCCGATGGTGAAACTCTAAGTAACATTTCGGCTAAGGCAGATGTTTTATATCTTCGCCGAGAGGGGGGGGGGGGGGGGGGGGGGGGCAGGCGAGAATTTGGACTTTGAACGGGTGCAAAGTGCATGGGGTGGCTGCGGCATCCTCCAAACCCTTTAGACCTGATGACAACGTGCTGCCAAATTCCTTTTTAGGGTTGTTGGATTTATATCTCGATCTCTTTCTTAGCTCAGCTCTTAATCTATTACATATTTTATTTATTCATCCTCAGTTTGTACAAAGTACATTACATATGGTGATGCAATAACACATGTCAATCATGCGTATAATTATTCATAGATGTGTTTCTATATACAACATGACATCTTGTTATAAGTATTATACAATATAGGGTTGTTGGTTTAAATTACCATAGATGGGCCCCGGGAGTGAAAGGGTTTATCCGGATTTAAATGGGTAAAGCCTCTCTAAACACAGGTAAGTAATTAAAATTTCTTTCAATTAATTTGAACTGTGAGGGTTAAAAAGGGCTATAACAAGATGTTTTGTTTGGAATATATCTGAAAATATGAAAATAAAACTTATGTTTTATTTAAAAGTTATGATATTCATTATAAAAGAGAAATTTAGATAAAACCTTTGTTTGATAAAAAAATGATGATAAAAAATAAAATTATGTTTTAAGAGATTATTGGCGGGCGTTGGGAAGGGTTAGGGGTTAGAGAATATGCAATTGTAAGTATTACACATGCAACCAAATACTTAGATCCAGGTGCAAAGCGAGGATATAGACTTGCACGTCATCTTAGGCAATGTTTCACTTGTGATCCTGTATAAGGTTACAGTGCTTTGTCACAATTATAGGGTTATTGGGTTGAAAAGTTGTTGAAGAAAAAGTTGTTCATTAATATGATTGAAAGGGGTGATATGGAGCCATGCGATAAGCAGAATTGTTGTATCGACAGTAGGTGATCTGTCTCGACTTAAAATCAAAGGTTGATTGTGGTCCGCTTGAGCTAAAAAAAATTGAGAGTTGTGAACGCTTTGTGCATGCGTATGTGATTGTGCTCTGCGGATGATTGAAATAAACTTTCGAAACGTGTTCAAGCCAGAAGTTGGGATTTTTAAATTTGGGGAACTGTGTTCAAAGAGTGTGTTGAAATTACGAAATCAAAAAAAAAAATTGTCAAGCAGTACTGTCGTTTTTCTACGTTGATGTGAGCAATGGCTGAGAAAGATAGTAGCGAAGAGTACACTTGAAGTGGTTAAAGAAATATATTGTTGTAAACGATTGTTGTATGCCCGATAGTTGATGATAAACATGGTCATATTATATAAAGGTATGAAAACAAATATAAAATGAATAAAAATATAGAAATATCATTGTGGTTGAATAAAGTTTAAGTGGACAAAATCAAACATGTATTTTATAAAAGTAATATTAATGAAGAAATAAAGTGATTTTTGACAACAAATACATCTTTTGTAATACTAAAATAATTATTATAAAAATAAAAGTAAATTGATTTTTTTAAATAATGTTGGATGAAAAACTTGTGATTATATTGTCAAGTAGCTCCATCCAGATGGGACAACTGTCAATCATCCCTGGACCCCGGGGGGGGGGGGGGGACCACAGGTGTGGGGGCTACTGGGAAGCTGATCTGTAAATAAGGAAAACGGGACGGTGGCTAACGCCGTTCATTCAGGATTAGTTTTAACTGAGGGTAAGTTGTACTTTCTCTCTCTCTCCCTATAAATACCCCTTATAATAAATTAATTATCCCCAAACTTGCCCTTGCTTTATTTATCTCCGCGACATATTTTGGTGGAGACGCTGGGTAGCGTGACGGAACTTCGAAGAAGTCGACGTCTACAGGGACGTGAACCAATTCTTCAACCTTTGCCACAACGAATAGAAATGGAAGACGGCCACAGATCTACTGTTAACGGATCCTACCTCCCTTGTCAACGCCAACGAGATCCTTCTACCTTTTCTGGAGATGGAAATATGAACCCTGGACAGTGGTTGAAAGAGTACGAGAGAGTTTCGAAGTACAACAGATGGGACGAGACCATGAAGCTTGCCAACGTCGTATTTTACTTGAACGGAACTGCTGGAAGGTGGTTTGATAATAACGAAGAATCACTCAACTCGTGGAGAAGCTTTGAAGACGCATTCCGCGGTGTGTTCGGACTGCAGTAGGATTCTGCTCGACGCGCCGAGGAAGTTCTGAAATCAAGAGCACAGAAGGCCGAAGAATCCAGCGAGTCATACATCCAGGAGATTCTTAGTCTCTGCCACCAGGTGAACCCTCGCATGGAAGAAGGTGAGATAGTTGCTCACATTATAAAGGGAATTTCGGAGGACACATACCAGGTATTGGTGGCGAAAGACATACAGACGGTAGATGAGATCCTGAAGTTCTGCCGTCATCTGACAACCGTCAAGCAGCGCCGGATCGGCCGTACGAAATTCGCCAGGTTGTCAAACGTAATGCCCATTTCGTGTGTTGACGACTCAGACGACTTGGCCGGCTTAATTCGCCGCATCGTTAGAGAAGAGATACAAAAGGTTTTCTCAGCACCTGAAGTGATCAATCCTCTCCGAGAGGTGAACGCCCTGAAACAGACTGTGAGGGAAGAGGTCAGCCGTGCTCTACAACCTACCAGACCACAAGTCAACGTGGTACAACAACAACCACGAACGCCCTATTATAATATCGACCGACCAACCAAACCCAGGAAGACGGAACATTGGAGAACCTACGACGACAAACCTATCTGCTTCCACTGCGGACGACCCGGACATGTCGGACAGGTCCCATTCTTAAAGCCGCAAACAAAAATTTAATAAAGACCCTAGGAAAATGTGTCCTGAACATAGAAGTTAATGGTCTGAATATCTCATTTGAATTCGTTGATATGGTGGAATGCAGCCATGATATCATATTTGGATGGGACTTCTTCAAGGCCACCGAGGCCGTCATTGATTGTGGCAGAAATGAACTCCATCTCGTGGAAACCTCCGTCCTGGAATCTCGAGAGGAGGAAAACCAGAGATTGTTTGCTTCCGAAGACTTTGTCATCCCGCCTAAATCAATAAAGAAGATCAGTGTGATAAACGAAGAAATATGTGGTGTTAGAGATGTTTTAGTCTCAACTTCTAAGGACTTATTATTAAAAAAGGAAGTTCTTTTACCAAACTCATTGGTTACATTTCGACACGGCCGAGGTAGCATTTGGGTGGCGAATGGAGCGTCTTGGCCGCAACTGATTCCATCAGGAATGAATATGTGCACCATGGAAAGTTATGAGAATGGGAATATCTGCAGTCTTATTGGATCCAGCGATAAGTTACAAGAAACGCAGCTAAAGTCACGTGAATGGTCACAGAAGATAAACCTTACTCTAGATCCAGGGCTGTCTGAAATTCAAAGGTTACAGCTTGTTTCATGCCTTGACGAGATTATCGACATATTTGACTTTGGGAGTACTCCTATTAAGCCCACCAGTACTGTGAAGCACAAGATAAACACAGGAGACCACTCTCCTATCAAACAGAGGCCCTATAGAGTAGCACCAAGTGAACGACGACTAATTCAAGATGAAGTGAACAAGATGATTGAAAATCACATCGTGAAGCCCTCTGAAAGTCCTTGGTCATCTCCAGTTATTCTAGTTCGAAAGAAAGACGGGACCTGGAGATTCTGCATAGATTACCGTCGATTAAATAAGATAATAAAAAAAGATGTTTACCCGCTGCCACGCATTGACGATGCCTTGGATAGTTTAGCCGGCTCTAGTTACTTCTCCACGATGGATCTTCGGTCCGGGTATTGGCAGATTGAAGTGGACGAAAAAGACAGGGGGAAAACTGCTTTCATCACTCCAGATGGGTTGTATGAATTCCAAGTAATGCCTTTCGGTCTTTGTAACGCTCCAGCAACGTTTGAAAGGATGATAGATAGTGTTCTGGGCAGTCTTAAATGGAACATGTGCCTTTGCTACCTGGACGACATCGTAGTTTACGCACCTACCTTTGAGGAACATCTACGTCGTCTACAACTTGTATTAAGCTGCATCCAGAAAGCTGGACTAAGCTTGAACCACAAAAAGTGTCTTTTTGGATCAAGGAGGATAAAGATTTTGGGACACCTTGTTGACGCCAATGGAATTCATCCAGATCCAGATAAAGTTGAAGCCGTCTCTAAATTTCCGAGGCCAAGGAATATCTCTGAACTGAGGAGCTTTCTTGGATTATGTTCCTATTACCGAAGATTTATTGAGAACTTTGCCGACAAAGCTAGATCTTTGCATGACCTACTGAAGACTGAAAAACAATTTTATTGGGATGCAGCTCAAGAGAAAGCGTTTGAAGTCCTTAAAACAGCTCTAATTTCAGAGCCTGTCTAAGGACACTTTGATGAATCCGCTGATACTCATCTACACACGGATGCAAGCGGACATGGTATTGGAGCTGTTCTTCTACAAATACAAGGTGGAAAGGAGCGGCCTATAGCTTATGCATCTAGAAGCTTGACAAAGACTGAAAATAACTATTCTACAACGGAAAAAGAATGCCTTGCTGTAGTCTGATCTATTAGCAAATTCCTCCCATATTTGTTTGGTCGACCATTCACGGTTGTCACTGACCATCATTCTCTATGTTGGTTGGTAGGGCAGAAAGATCCTTCTGGCCGTTTGGCAAGATGGGCGCTGAACTTGCAAGAATTTGACGTAACCGTTATCTACAAGAGCAGACGCAAACATAAGGATGCCGATTGTCTGTCAAGGAGCCCGCTTGAGAACGATCCACCAAGTGCTGTGATGTCACTAACCAACGTCGATATAGAGCAGACTAAAGACCCGGATTTAGCTAAAATAATCGATAATTTAAACTCGGGCTACACCAGAAAGGAATTCAGCATTATCGACGGCATCTTATACAAGAAAACCTATAGCACAACTGGAAGACCCTGGCTTATGATGATCCCTAAGCACTTAAGATCGGAAGTTATGGCAGATTTACATGACGCTCCTACAGCTGGGCATTTGGGTTTCGCCCGAACGTATGACAAAGTCAAGAAACGATTCTATTGGCCTGGCCTTTATAGAACTGTTCGCCAATATGTAAGCCATTGTCGGGAGTGTCAACGAAGGAAGAAATTACCTCGACGTCCGGCTGGACAACTTGTATCCATACCGCCCGTAGAAAAGCCATTCTATAAGGTCGGGGTCGATCTCCTTGGAAGATTTCCAGTTTCTAAAGATGGAAACCGTTGGATCATTGTGTGCACCGATTATATGACAAGGTATGCCATAACGAAAGCGATCCCAGACGGAGAAGCAATCAAAACAGCTAAGTTCCTGGTTGAAGATGTTATCTTGAAGCATGGAGCTCCTAGAGAAATGATAACAGATCGCGGAAGAAATTTCATTTCTCAAGTAATAAAAGAGATCAATGCTCTGTGCGGAATTGTGCACAGATTTACAACGGCCTACCATCCCCAGACCAACGGCCTGACTGAAAGGTTCAACAAAACTCTGGGAGACATGTTGTCCATGTACACAGGTGTCGAGCAGAAGGACTGGGACCAAGTTTTACCCTACGTGACTTTTGCTTACAACACTGCTAAACAGGAGGCGACCGGCTACACTCCGTTCTTTCTTGTCCACGCCCGCGAGGCCGAGACCTACATCGATGCCGTACTACCCTACCTACCAGATGAGATCTCTGACGACTACGTTGGGGAACTTGTGACCAGAGCTGAGGAAGCGCGTCAACTCTCCCGAACACGCCTTCTATAATCACAGGCGAAAGACCGTAGACTTTACGACCAGAAACATACTCCAGTCTATTACCAGAAGGATGATCTTGTGTGGGTTTTTACTCCCATCCGAAAAGTAGGGCTCTCAGAAAAGCTACTGAAGAGATACTTCGGTCCCTACAAGGTGACCAAGAAGCTTTCAGAAGTTACGTATGAAGTAAAGCCCGTGGACCCGTCTCCCCGATCACGGAAATCCAAGGATATCGTTCATGTCATTCGGATGAATACCTGGACCCTGAAGAACAACATTCCATTCTGCTAGGGAACACAGGCCGTGATAGATTTCCTTCCAGAACAAGGGCTGAGACAAGCTAATCAGCGGGTCGCTGTTTTTTCTAAAGAGGGAGTAATGTCAAGTAGCTCCATCCAGATGGGACAACTGTCAATCATCCCTGGACCCCGGGGGGGGGGACCACAGGTGTGGGGGCTTCTGGGAAGCTGATCTGTAAATAAGGAAAACGGGACGGTGGCTAACGCCGTTCATTCAGGATTAGTTTTAACTGAGGGTGAGTTGTACTTTCTCTCTCTCTCCCTATAAATACCCCTTATAATAAATTAATTATCCCCAAACTTGCCCTTGCTTTATTTATCTCCGCGACAATATAATTGAAAAGTAAAAAATAATTAAAGATTATAAATAGTTAAAGATTATTACAATGAGTAGATGAAGGTTTAGTATTTCTTCTAAAAAGAAGTTACAAATGTGGTGTGTAACTAGTTCATATCCCTTTGGTAAACATCGGCGTTTTATGACTCTCTGTCTGGGAATTTGTGAAATTCTCGAGGAAATATAAATGGTTGATGTGGAACACGTGTTACATATGGCGATCATTCCGATAGCGGATATGTAGATGACAGCTTTGTGAGCGGGGAGAGAGGACGTTATACATACATGAAACGGGGTGCGATGGGACTGATGTGTATTGTTTTTGAAGGGTATGATATGAGGCTTGTTTGCGGTATAATTCGGAATAGTTGCGTCTCGAAGATATCTAGAGTCAAATGATTGAATTCACTGAGTTTTACATCTTGAGACAATCGCTGTGGGTTTTGAACAAATCGGGGTTGTGGAGGTGTGATGTACAGAACATCCTCTGTGTAATATTTTAATTTATTGACATGTATGTTGTCACTGTTTCTATTGAGGGGTTGATTGGGGCGGTCTATTCGAACGACATTGGGTGAGATTATTTCAATTATTGTATATGGTCCAGTAAAATATCGTGCTAATTTACCTGTGTCGGGATGTCTATAATTTTTGACCAAAACAAGATCATTCACTTCGAAATGTGTTCTGTGCTGCTTATTAAATCTTTCTTTATATTTTATGCTTATTTTGAGTACGAGAGCGTACTATCTCTCGAGCTATATTTATTTCGGGGGGTATGGGTTAAGATTAGTTCTTAGATCTGAGAGGACAACATTGAACATTAAGTAGGTGGGTGGAAAACTTGTGACAGAATGGGGGGTGTTATTATACGTCTGAGTGACGCGCTTAACTAGTTAGGTCCAGGAAGCTTTCGGATTTTCTAGATAAGCTAGTCTGAGTTCGCCTGTAATGGTCGCATTTAATCGTTCTATTAAACCGTTTGCTTGTGGGGTATTACTTGTGGTGAGTAGAGGTTGTATACCATGTGTTATTAGAAATTTACGGAATTTTTCTGAGGTAAAAGCGGGCGCTCTGTCAGATAACAGACGTTTTGGAAATCCTTGTTGTAGTAGTCTTGAGAGTCTGAATGTACGTTAAGGTACTGGTGGACTTCGATGGAAAGGTCCAAGAATATCGTGTTAAATGATCAACTATTACGTGTAGATATGTCTTGGAGTGTCCATATTTCGAAAATCCAGCTATGGTATCTATAGAGATTAAGTCGAAAGGTTGTTTAGGTGGTGGATTTCGTAATTATAGGTAGATAGTCTCAGGCTCCATCTAAAGAGTCGTCCTGACGGATTTTTAAAAATAGTTTTAAGCTATTCTTAAGCTTGGTGATCTGTGTATATGGTGAATTTTATACCGTTGAGGTATATTCGGAATTTGTATACACTTTCGACGATGGCGAGGCACTCGAGTTCGGAAACGGTGTAGTTTCTCTCATGTGCTCTAAGGGCGCGGCTGAAATATTGTATAGGATGTACTTGTCCGTCTGGATGTACCTGTTTGAGTATGCCTGCGATCCCTTGGGTGGATGCGTCGCAATAAAGGCGGCATGGCAA
Source organism: Cordylochernes scorpioides (assembly GCA_030710605.1). Classification (NCBI taxonomy): domain Eukaryota; kingdom Metazoa; phylum Arthropoda; class Arachnida; order Pseudoscorpiones; family Chernetidae; genus Cordylochernes; species Cordylochernes scorpioides. The sequence goes on along the minus strand of CP092873.1, from coordinate 16,358,512 downwards.
ACCGACTTGATACAAGTGTAGTACTGGTTTACTGGTTAAACTCTCTTTGAGTGTGGTGAAGGCTTGTTGACAGTCTGGGTCTATTTGAAAGATGTAGTTTTCTCGGTGTTCGTAAGTGTTGTGTTTCGACGTTGTTGCGGACTTAGTAAAAATGTTATTCAGTGATTTCAGATTAGATGTTTGGTGAAAGTGCGACTTTTGACGTGGACAGGCTTTGAGGTGAGATGTGTCACAGGCATGAAGGCGTCTTTGGCCTGAAAAGTGAGAAAAATTGTTGTGTTGCGCTGTGTGACACGAATGAGTGAATGGAATGGATAGGTGTCACGTGAAGTCGTTGTTTTTGGTACAGCACCTAACTTGTTTTACCATGAATAACAAATTTACTAGTCATGGGTGGTGGTTGTGCAAAACACATCGAGATATTTTGGCTGTTAGTGGATGTGGCACGTTTAGTGGTGACGATATGGAGCTTGTGTGGCTCGAGATTGATTTGTTGATAAGTCGCGCGCTAATAGATGGTGGCCAATTAGAGATAGTGATGGGGGAGTGTGTTGAAGTTTCTTGAGAGAGATGTGTGGATGGTTAATAATTATGCATGTAAGAGGAAAGGACGAGGGATGAAACTATGTTGGAATTTTCGACTTGTTTTGGGGAAGGACAGTTACTTTTCTAGTTGTGATTTTGAAGATATTGTATCTTTCGATTTTTGCAATTAGAAAAAAAAATGCGTTTCACCTATGTTTATTAAAATTTGAATATATATTGTTGCACCAGGTTGCGGCTTGGCAGACTCTTCAGCCTGGATTCTCTCCTGTGCTGGGTCTTGCATCTTACCAGAGCGTGTTTCAACCATCCTGCAAATTTATAAAAGGGAATAACGAGATAAGTCTTCTTTAAGTAGCCACCAGCATCCTTTATTTATTTTCTCACATCAAAGAGAGCAGTGAAGTCACGTGTACCTAAATACAAATGATGACAATCTAAATAATCTGTGTTTTAAATAAATATCATAGAATATAAAAATAAATAAATATATAATTTAAATTTCAAATATATTAAAAATAATATAAGAAATACGCCATTAATCATGATGTAACACTTCCCCCTCTCCAGAGGTCGTCACGTCCTCGTGAGTTACCTCATCAATTCTCTCAAAATAGGGTTTGAGTCTTGAGACATGGACAATCAATGGGTCTTGGCCAGGATTATCTTTTGGCTCAATTAAGTAATTTACGTTAGACAGCTTCTTTAATATTCTATATGGGCCAAAATATTTTCTCAGTAGTTTCTCACACTTTCCTATTTTCCTAATTGGTGTCCAAACTGCTACTAATTCTCCTGGTTCGTAGCTTCTTTCCATGTGTTTCTTGTCATAGTTCTTTTTCATTCTTTCTTGAGTCTTTATTGTGTTGTTAATAACTAATTTTCTTGTTCTGTTTATTTTGTCTAAGTGATGTTTTATGTATTCATCATAATCATCTTTGTCAATGTCCACCGAGATATTCCTGTCGTCCAAAAGAGACGTGGGTTCTCTTCCAAACATCAGGAAAAAGGGAGAATATCCTGTGGTTTCCTGAATTGTAGTATTGTAAGCGTGAGTGATGAATGGGAGTATTTCGTCCCAATTTTTCTGATCAGTGTTCACATACATACTGAGCATATTGATCAATGTTCTATTTAACCGCTCTGTCAATCCATTAGTCTGGGGATGATAGCTCGTTGTGAAGCAATGTTTAATCTTGCACGTTTTCATCACCTCTTTCATTAAATTACTGGTAAATTGAGAGCCTCTGTCACTAATAAGATATTGTGGGGCTCCGTGCCGAAGAAAAATATCCTCTACTAGAAATTTAGAAACTTCTTTCACTGTTGCTTCCGAGACTGCTCTTGTTTCTGCATATCTAGTGTAGTAGTCCGTCAGCACGATTATCCATTTTTTCCTGTTTTTCGTAGATGGTAGTGGACCAACAAAGTCAATTCCAATTCTTTCGAAAGGAAAGTTGGCTGGGGGAATGGGCTGTAGTAGTCCATAAGGTAATTGGTTTGAGCCTTTCCTACTTTGGCAAAGGTGACACGTCTTAACGAATTCTGAGACATCCTTTAGCATGGATGGCCAAAAGTATTTACTCTTTATTCGGTACATGGTTCTGGCGACGCCCAGATGGCCATTCGACATATGATTGTGATATTCTTTCATAATTTCTCTCTTTTTATTCTCTGGAACCACAAGCAACCACGCCCTGCCTTCAGGGTTCGGGTTTTTCTTAAAGAGGCATCCATCTTCTTCTTTAAAGTTTTGCGCAATTGATCGCCTGCTTCCATTAAGGTTTTTCTTAACACTTTCGATAAATTTATCCTCTTCGTCTGTTATTTGATTTAAAAATAGCCTTTCAAAATCCTCATCCCAATCAGTTTCTGGTAAGGGCCCCCTAGATAAGCCATCGGCGTCCAGATGCTTCTTTCCCGATTTATGTATTATATCGAAGTCATATTCTTGAATTTTCAATGCCCATCTTGCCAATCGACCTGTTGGATCCTTCAAGTTTTTGAGCCAGCATAAGGCGTGATGGTCTGTTACTATTTTAAAGTGTCTTCCATAAAGGTAGGGTCGTAATTTTGACATTGACCAGACAACGGCCAGACATTCTTTTTCAGTGGTTGAATAATTTTGCTCCGCTTTACTTAGGGTACGACTCAAATATGAGATCACCTTCTCTTCACCACCGATGTCTTGGACAAGTGTTGCACCTATGCCGATGTTGGACGCATCAGTATGAACATAGGTAGGTGCATTTGGATTGAAGTGACCTAAAATTGGTGGACTTAATAGTGCTGTTTTTAGGGTTTGAAACGCTTCCTCTTGTCTTTCTGTCCAGGTAAATGATACACTTTTTTTATAAGGTTGGTCAAAGGGTCAGCAATTTTTGAAAAGTCTTTGATAAATTTTCTATAATAAGAACACATTCCCAAAAAGGATTGTACTTCTTTGACCTTTTTGGGCCGAGGAAAATTTCTGACAGCTTTGATGTTATGTTCCGCGGGTTTTATACCATGTTTGCTCGTTATATAGCCGAGAATCTCCAATTCTTCAAAAGCAAATCGGCATTTTTTGTCGTTTAACCTTAAATTAGATTCACGAAAACATCTAAAAACAGCTTCAAGTCTTTTGAGGTGCGTTGGAAAATCCGGGCTATATATGATAACATCATCCAGATAACACAAACAAATTTGCCATCTCAGATTTCCAAGCATATTCTCCATATTTCTCTCAAAGGTAGCAGGCGCGTTACAAAGTCCAAAAGGCATCACGTTGAATTCATATAATCCATGCGCTGTAGTGAAAGCTGTTTTCTCTTTGTCTCTTTCTTCGACTTCAACTTGCCAATGTCCAGATCTGAGGTCTATTGCTGAGAAGTGTGTAGATCCTTGGAGAGTATCCATAACTTCGTCTATTCTAGGGATCGGATAGACATCTTTTACTGTCACATTATTCAGTTTTCTGTAGTCCACACAAAATCTGTATTTACCATCTCGCTTCTTGACCAATATTACTGGAAAAGACCAGGGGCTAGAAGATGGCCTAATTATGCCTTCTGTAAGCATCTCGTCAATTTGCTCCTTTATAATATCTCGTTCTTTAGCACTTACCCGGTAAGGCTTGTGTTTAATTGGCTTCGCGTCTTCTGTGTCTATCCGATGTTTTGCCAAATTGGTTCTCCCTAATCTCGATGAAAAAAGATCTCCATACCTTTCTAAAACTTGTTTCAACTCCTTCTGTTCCTTTGGTGAAAGATTTTCGTTTATTTGGAATCTAGGTTCTTCGTTCTTTTCTACCTCTCTTTCTCGACTCACATTTATTTTCGCTGGACTACTTCCAAAAGCCAATGTTTGGTTTTTCATTATTTTTAACGGTCGAGGATATGGATTAGTTATCCAGATGTGTGTTTCCCTATTTATAACATTGATCAAGCTTCTTGCTAGACGAAGTCCATTTGTTTGAAACATTTTGCTGCCCTCCTCGATAATATATTCTCCATCCTCTGTTTCTACCAATGCCTTGATCAATTTAATGGAACATTCCGGTACAATGGAATCCTTGGCACTCTTTATTTTCAACATTTCAAATTTGATTTCGTCATGATTATTCGTCAAATCATATTTTATAGTTTCTTGCTTACAATCTATTTTTGCGTTCATTTTCTTAAGGAAATCTCTCCCAAGAATTAATGTCCGTAAATGCGTTTTCAATATCACAAAGTTGTGTGATAATGTTTCGTCATCAATTTTTATATTTAAAAATATACTTCCTACCATGTCCAATTTTTTTCCATCGGGTCCTGCACAAATTTTTGCGAGTTTACTTATACCATGGCCTGTATCGAGGGCCGTTCTGAGGTCGACCACTGAGAGGTCAGCACCTGTATCAACCAAAGCTTCAAAAGTCCCTATCTTGTCCACATTAATTTTTAATTTGTATTTAGGGTCCAACTTCTTGATTCCGTTTATGGTCGACTTGCTTTGATTGACAGATTCAGGCGCGACGCTTAGTTTAAATCTTCCAACACGGAATATCTATTCCGGGTAGGAATATTTGTCTGTGTGCTATGACATACATCAGCATAAAGCCGAGGTCCTGATTTCTCTGATATTTCATTCATTTGGCATTTTTCTTCGACCTTCTCTTGGGTATCTGCTGGATCCTCTTCTAGGATTCTTATAAACTTGACCCTACAATAACGGGCCACGTGCCCTGGCTTGTTACATTTAAAGCAGATTGGTCTTCCATCTTCCGTCCTATTTTTGCTCACTTCTTGGCTTTTATTGTAAGTGTTTCTCTGAAGGTTTGGTTTCGGCACAAAGTTAGGATTATAAGGACGTCTAGGGGTAGAGGGCTGGGGAAAGTTGTTTCGATACTGTCTGGGGGTAGGAGGGGAGTCGTTCTTGTAATTATTGGAAACAGGGGCTTGGGGCCTGGAAGTGGTCTGGTAGTTTCGTGCGGCAGTCGGCGGCACGTACCTCGATTGTTGTTGGGGTCTAGAATAGCGTGGACCGTTATATAGGTTTCTGGATTTCTCCACACGTTCCCGATACTTCTTTTCAAAAGAATCCATTTTCTTGCACACGACAAGAAGGTCATCGGTCGTTTTAGGAGGGTTCAGGTAGAGCGCGAATGAGTACTCTTTTTTCAGTCCTCCAATAACATGTTCAATTTTTGTTTCTTCTTCCATTGCGGGGTCAACCTTGTTGCACAACACTAGAATGTCTTCCGCGAACCTGATTGCTGGTTCATTCCAGTGTAGCATTCTGTTGAGCTTCATTCTAAGTTCTTCTTTATTCGCGTCCAAAGAAAAATCCTGAATGAGGCGGATTTTAATATTTTCCCAGCTCGTGAAACTAGCCTTGTGTAAATTCAACCAGGTTTTAGCGCTTCCCGTCATGTTCATGGCGGCATAACGAGAGATAATGTAGTCTGCCCAATGGTACAAGAAGCCAATTTCTTCAAGAGATTCAATCCATGGGCGAGGGTCTTCCGTTCCATCATACTTGGGGATGTCGATGTTGGGATTCAGGACAACTGGGTCGGAACTAGCATCTCTACCAATTGTTGCACCAGGTTGCGGCTTGGCAGACTCTTCAGCCTGGATTCTCTCCTGTGCTGGGTCTTGCATCTTACCAGAGCGTGTTTCAACCATCCTGCAAATTTATAAAAGGGAATAACGAGATAAGTCTTCTTTAAGTAGCCACCAGCATCCTTTATTTATTTTCTCACATCAAAGAGAGCAGTGAAGTCACGTGTACCTAAATACAAATGATGACAATCTAAATAATCTGTGTTTTAAATAAATATCATAGAATATAAAAATAAATAAATATATAATTTAAATTTCAAATATATTAAAAATAATATAAGAAATACGCCATTAATCATGATGTAACAATATTTTAAATCGTTGATAATGGTAGTGCGAAAATTATCCTTGTAAAAGGGCAATGGCGTGATAGTGACTTATAATTTGAATGGGGCGTTTACATAAAATAGTGAACATAAAAATCATTTTTGCAAAGTTTTGAGTATTTGATTAAGAAATTGGTATTTTGGTATAAAAATAATATATTACGAAAAACACACAAATAAGTTTAGAATTATGGTTCGAGTAATTAAAAAAAAATAATGATTTTTTTTCTTATGTAAAATTGAAAGTAAAATGACTTAAAATTTATAAGTTGCTTAAAAAAAGTAAAAATTGATAAATGAGGGTGTAAAAGATTTAAAATTAGTATTTTGGTATAAAAATAAGATATTAAGAAAAACACACAAATTTTATAAGTTGCTTAAAATAAAGTAAAAATTGATAAATGAGGGTGTAAAATGTTTAAAATTTGAATTGAAATGATATAAAATTGGTAAAAAAATGATTTCAAAATGATTACAGTAAAATTAAACATTAAATATATGGAGAATCAAGTTGTGAGCATGAGAAAAAAGTTAAGTAGATTTTTAAAACTTACAGTTTTGAGTATTGTTCAGTCAGGAGACTTGGTCTTTAGTTGTCGTCCTGATGACGCGGAAGACGCTCCATGTAGGGATGGTAGAAGCTTGTAACTTCTGTTTGGTGACGGCGGCATGTCGCCTGGAAGATGGTTGCGTTGTAAGGCCGAAGGTGGGGAACTTCTCACCGGCTCATTTTGCGGGATCTTCGGCGGTGTCGTTGGGGTGTTGACAGCTTACTCCTGAAATATAGTCTCTTGTTGGAGGGAGAGATTGTTCGGTCGTTTTGTTGGAATGGCGGGTTGGTTCCTCCATCTTTGCTCTTCCTCGCTTCCATATGGACAGACTTCTTACCTTCTTCGTTGTGGTCTTACTTCGTTGTGGTTATCCTGTCGGCTTATCTGTGATAAGGTCCTGTCGACTTATCTGTGATGAGGTATCCTGTCGACTCTCGCTATATCTGTGGTAACCGAGGGTCAAACCTGTAGTAACCGAGAGGGACAGTCATAGGGCGTGGAGAGTTTTCCAGTACCTCTCTGCACTTTGGAAGACCTTTAACAGTTTTCACAGAGTACAGGCAGTCGTGGTCGAGGCAGAGTGGAGAGCTTGGGAATGTCCACACACAAAAAACGAAGAGACACAGTTGTAGTAGGAAAGTTCCGTGAACAGATAAGAATCGAGCTAAGAGCAAGATGGAGATAGAAGAGTTCTTACTGTTATACATGGAGATGAGGTGGACCTGGGTACAACCGACGAGGGCTCACGCCGATGGTGAAACTCTAAGTAACATTTCGGCTAGGGCAGATGTTTTATATCTTTGCCGGGGGGGGGGGGGGGGGGTACAGGCGAGAATTTGGACTTTGAACGGGTGCAAAGTGCGTGGGGTGGCTGCGGCTGCTTCCAAACCCTTTAGACCTGATGGCAACGGGCTGCCAAATTCCATTTCAGGGTTGTTGGATTTCTATCTCGATCTCTTTCTTAACTCAGCTCTTAATCTATTACATAGTTTTATTTATTCATCCTCAGTTTGTACAAAGTACATTACATATGGTGATGCAATGACACATGTCAATCATGCGTATAATTATTTATAGATGTGTTTCTATATACAACATGACAATCTTGTTATAAGTATTATACAATTTCGGGTTGTTGGTTTAAATTACCATTTATATATATAATTTCTTTTCAATATAAATAAAAGATTGAATTGCTGCTTCTGGCGAGACAACGTTTTCTTTCTCACCATACCACTGGAATGGAAATAGGGCCGAAGTGGATGAAGCGTCTTCGATGGATAAGTTTAACACTTTGCAGCTTTAAAAATATAACTGATAGAAAGAGAGGGTTCGTAGATTTGGAATCCTTACTCCGAATAACTTCTTGAACATCTGTTACCCCTGTAACAGATAAATATATTTTGTAAGCCGATGTTATACTTAATCTTAAGATGCCATTCTATTATTTCAATCTCATTGTTTCGGTAAGCATGTAGAGATATTTATAAAAATTCAAACTCAATTTATTCACTTAATTTTATATAATTTCATCAACAAAAATATTTATATCTTGAATAAATTAAAGCGGATGTTCAAGAATCGTGATTTTGTTTTCATATCTCTATTACTTAATAGTGTATTCTTTTGTCTTATTCTCATATACAATCCTAGATAAAATATTAAGAAATAAAAATCAAATAAAACATCTGTTTAAATTTTTAGGTTATGTACAAGATTATTTTTAGAATAAATAAACATATTTTCTCTAAAAACCTATTGATAAAGATTTCATATGGAAATAGAAGAAAATAATATTTTGATATGGGCCCCACGTTGGGCGCCACAGTGATGTTGCCAAAATAGAGCGCGGGTAAGGAAAACGACAAAGACATAGAGGTAGTCGAAGGCGCAAAATAAATATTCGACGAGAAATCAGTTTAGCTTCCATTGGAGCCGTAATCCAATCGCGCCCAGTCTCTGGTGATCAGAAAATGGAATATTTTGACAATAAACAGCTTCCACAAAATCCACTTTAGCTTGCATTGAGTCGGCGGTAGGCATCGCCTTTGAGCGATTTCGGTCAAAATATTTCAAAATTGAATCTAATCTGCGAGTTTTCCTTTGTATATATTTCTTTGGGGCATCATAGGGAATTGGAATATAGAGGAAAAGTTGGTCTGGTATCTTTTGTTGTGCCAATATTCTATTTTTATTGATGTTACATAAATGCTATTTGGAGAAATCTAAATGTGAAATATTTTTCTTTGTCAGAAATATGTTTTCTCAGACAGTCGGGGCGATGATTCGAACATAATTTATTACTGCTACTAACGGCCTATGTATGCAAATAAGCATACACACATGCATATTAACGTTCAAATTATTATTCTTTTTCTCTATATTTGGATTAAACTTTGAATAATGAATACCTAATCAATATATTGATTACCATATGTACTGAATGAGGCTTCCGAAGCAATACCTCGCTTTGCGTCGTTTCGTTTTGCGTTTTTTTCGAAGTTGCGTCGCTGCTTAATTTTTACTGAATTTCACTGTGCGTCGTTAGATTTTCGAAGTTGCGTTGTTTTGGATTCTAGTCTTTAATTTTTTTTAAAATTTTTTCCTAAAATATGGCAACACCTTTGTTTTTGATTGCGCCATGCCATCGAAATTTTATTTTCACTTTGCGTCGTGTTTTTTTGGAACGTAACCCTGACGACAAGCGAGGTATGGGTGTATAATTATAAAAATAGTTTTGATCAGTAGTTGCTTTAATTGAGCTAAAATATAATATTAAAAACATAATTTGATAAAAGTACTGCCTTGCTTAAGGCGTAAGAATATAAAAAAGAAAAGCTTATTTACATAATGTACAAAAGGTTTGAGCCGGCCATCGGGAAATAACAACAATGAGTTTTTATAGGGGAAGCGTGACCTCTGGCGGTCGATTTAGCAGAGTATTTAAAAAAATCTATGAAATATAATCTTAAATAAAATAATATTTTAATATAACATAAAAAAAAATTAAAATTTTAATTTTGTATCATATATTTTAGCTTCCAATATTTCGTATGGCAACATGACAAACCTTTTTGGAGAACAAGATTGTTTTCACATGCTCGCGTATCAATTCACGATTATGTAAAACCGCTGTAAAATTTTAAATATCTAAACCCTACACAATAATAATAAAATATATGGATATATCCATATAATGAATATATGGTTTGCTCAATTTTCAAACATATATATGTGCGTGTGTGTGAAAAAACAAAAAAATGGTCAGGTATTGATATTAAAACGAATTCCAGAAAATACCAATTTTGTATTTTAATATCTTAATTTTTGGCGTTTATCTGTGGAAATCTTACTTTTAGTTCTCCGGTTAAAGGGCATGTAATCCCTAAATCTAGAGAAATAAAAATATTAAAATAAACCCAACCCTGGATTGCTTGTTTATTTTATCGAATTATTATTCAGGGATGAACATATATTATATATATAATACATACAAGGTCTTCATTGGTGGCGCCCAACGCGGGTTGACAAGCTACCGATAGACTGCAAGAGTTATTTCTCACAAAGAGGGCAGGTCAATGTGATGGCTGGAGTATAATGCATAATATAAAATTATTTTTATATATTGGGGTTGAATAGAGAGAGGAAGAAAGAGACAATTGACATAGTTTTATTGACATCTTGTCAATACATGTAAAGTGCACAGTTCGCCGCACTATTTATGTGATAATGAGAAATTTACAATGAGGATTATGATTATAACAAAACAAAAAAAAAAGATTAAAATATACAACTAAGTACATGGCGCCTCTGCTGCAGAGTTTGATGGAAGATTGCCAATATTCTCAGAGAGAGATATATTTCCTGTTAATATATGTTTCCCTTGTGAGGATATTCTCTTAATAAAATTATTCACAAAAATGAAGATTTTAATGGGGTTTAGATGAGCTTTTCTTTCCTTGGTGGATTTCTGGATGAAATTAAGAGGATATAAAATGGAAAAGAAAAAATATTAATAAAGAATATGATACATTGTGTTGATTTTTATTAGTAGCTTTATAAGGAATAGAATTCTGGAGTAACTTTACAATTTATAATACAATATAATGCAGCTTATGATTGTAGAACGAAATTTGGCAATTATACCGCAAATGTTTCTTTTAAACGAAAATTCGAAATTTATTTTGAGGAGAAATAACGATTATTTCTAACCTTAGGAATGAAGTATGATAGGATGAATTGTGAAGAGTAATTATAAACGGAAAAATAAGGAGTCCAGGAATTTCCGTTTATCATTACTCTTCACAATTCATCTTTTCATACTTCATCCCTATGGTTAGAAATAATCCTTTATTTCTCCTCAAAATAAATTTGGAATTTTCGTTCAAAAGAAATATTTGCGGTATAATTGTCTAATTTCGTTCTAACTTCCCAAGGTTCATATTATTTGACAGCAAGTATAGATTACAGAAGGTCGTAGAGGTATAGAAGGAAAGGAACGTGGATTTTTCATGGAGAAGAGGAAACAAAAGGAATTCCATCTTTCCTCTCTAGAGACTTTGCTACCCTCCAAACAGAATGACGGGAATTTCAGCTCTTCAATTGGCCTTTCGAAGGCTTAAAGTTGGCAGATCCACGACTAATTTAGAATTCTCCACTGTGCCCTCCCCCCTCATTTATTCCAAGTTTCCAAATTAAATCTCTAATTAAAAGTTTCCCCAAATTGTCCCCAATTTATTTCAACGCGATCAATCTCGGGAAAAACTAATTTCTTAAAGCACTTGTCCGACAATTTGTTGGTGAAATGAAGAAAAACGAAATTACAAACTTTTAAAATTAATCATTTATTCTTTTTTATTTATGAAGCTCTATATTGCCATCTGTCTCCCTGGGTAAATTCAGAGAACAATTCTAAATTCCTCTTTAAAAATATTTGGAAGATTTCAAAGGTATCAACATCTCATACCTTCTTTTTCTCTTCATTAAACTAAGTGTACATAAAGTAAATTATATATAAGATAATGAAAAACATTGAATTTTACGATATTTATTATTGCCTGATACACGTTATCTTCTTCTAAGGTGAAAACATAAGGCTTCCAGAGATCAGTTTCTTTTTAAAATATTTATTTCAAATCTCAGGCAAGATAGCCGTTCTACAGGGGAAACAAAATATAATTTGTGTTAGAATGTATTTTATATTGTGTCCCTCCCCTTTAGAAAGGCTATCATGCTCAGAAGCTTGACATTTGAAATAAAATTGAAAAAAAAAAGAGAATTATCCCTAAAGAAGACTGAGCTTTTCACCTTACTATTGTAACAAGGGAGTATTCTATCGAACTATTACCTTTTTTGTTGGCCACTCTTCTAACTATTAGAAAATAGGAAGACTAAACAGTTTTAGTAGAACACTTCACTATTTTGCCTATCATCCTTGAGCAGAGAGCCATGTTTATCTTCTCTGTATCGTTTCAATTTTCCAATATATAAAACAGTTTTGTAGATGTATTATACGATTTTTTAAAACTATTTATCACTCTATTTTCGAATTCAAATTTGATTTCTTGTCGCACACAATACTCCCTTTAATATTGTGGCGAAGAAATAATTTAATATTTAATTTAATTTGTCAACAAAAATATTTGAAACAGATTTGATATTTTACCTTTGTTAAATCATCATTTAGTTGCCTAGCTTGCTTGCTCGATATTCTCTAGCTGTAGAAAGTTTGGTTGATAATTGTCGACTGGTCGCCGTGACGTCATCAATAAATACTTTTACACCTTCAGATATATGAAGACTTGAATTTATACACTACAATATAATCATCATCCCCATACACGATTCTCCTGAACAAGGAATCTTAATAACATGAATTAGAAAAGAGAAGAATGTTTTTATAGCATCTAACTAATCCGTTGAGAATTTCCTTTCTATAGCTTTATTATGAAGGTTATATACATTTAAAGAGCGGAGAACACCTAGTATCTGTCAAAATAGACAATTTACAATTAAAAGTGATTTAGTTACATTTTGGCAATTACATAGGTGTGTAATACGCCCAATTAATATACAGTCATGAACAAAACTTAAGGAAGTTGTACCTCTATAACATGTATATTGGGATTCAGACAATAACTCTGAAAGATATTGCAGTGACCTTTATTGAAGACACACGAGATAACCAATATACACTCATGGACAAAACTTGAGGAAGTTGTACCTTTTACCATGTTCATCGGGATTGAGACAATAACTCTGAAAGATATTACAGTGATCTTTATTGTAGATACACAAGATAACCAATATACACTCATGGACAAAACCTAAGGAATTTGTACCTTCTAGAATGTATAACGGAATTCAGACAATGACTCTGAAAGATATTACAGTGACCTTTATTGAAGACACACGAGATATCCAATATACACTCATGAACAAAACTTAAGGAAGTTGTACCTCTATAGCATGTATATCGGGATTGAGACAATAACTCTGAAAGATATTACAGTGACCTTTATTGAAAACACACGAGATATAACCAAGTTTGAACACATCTTTCTCCTTCAAAAATTGACGACCGGAGGACAACGAAGGCTTTTTACTTCTTTAGGTTTTGTTAATGAGTGTACATACTGGCAACTACATTCACTCCAGCTATATATTCTAACAAAGTATTTATTATTTTATTAGCAGAGTATTATTTTTCATGTTTATATTTTGCAATACTCTGTACACTTCTCTCTTTTGATCAAATTTTGTTTATCACTCTTTTTTTTTTTCTTGCCTAAAATATATTGTTGTCTCATCCCTAAGTTGGTCTTCCCTAATTTTCCACGTGGCAATATTTATATATCTAATTTATTATTACACACTTGATTAACTTAATATTTTAATTGTATATTTACCTATTTTAACTTTAAGGTTTTTTACGCAGTGGTTGACGACAAGCTGTATATATTATTTAAACAATAGAACTAATACAATATATAATTACAACAAAGGTTTCCCAAATAATTAATTCCTTTATTTTAAATACAATATTCAAATTTCTACCCATTTATTTGGTCCAATCCAATACACTAGAAATTTGAACGTCTCTCCAGTACATTTATTAAAATTTGATACACAGAGTGGGCCGCTAATACATACTAACGAATCGACTGACATTAATTTCAAGATGGTTGAAATGCAGAGATATGGAAGGTAATAACTCCAGTGCCAATTAGAGGATCTGATTTTAAAGTTATTAAATGGATAGGGGAGAATGGAATTATTCAAATAGGTCTATTGAATTCTAACGTAGCAGACGATCCTAACAATTATGCAAATTATTAGATAGTCTCGGTATACTATATTGTGGTTTAGATAGTCAAATATAGTTATTGGAATAGTTAATGGATAGACTTGAGATTACTATTATTATTACTCCATTATTGGATCTATTATTAATCTATTTTATGTGCTTTGTGTGTATGGATTTAAGGTTATTGGATAGATTATAATTTAAACAATATATTTATGAAGTTATTGTATTGTTTTGATATTTTTTATTTCTTATAAATATTAGAGAACATAGCCTTCATTTTAATGCTTTATTTCTACCTAATAATCAAAAAATATATATTTTTCTGAAAGTATTATTTTACAATTATTTTTATTTATTATATATAAAATTATCCATTTTAAGGATACGTTCTTTCAGAATCTCAATCTATCTCTCACTCTCCGATTTATTTTACCATTTATAGTTTCTATATCTCTATTATATATATATTAATATATTTAATTGAAAAGGCATATATTGGATCAATATATCATTTATTTTACCAATATTTCAGTTGGTTGAATGCCAACCTTGATCAAGGTGTTATAACCTATTTAATGTGTGTCAACCACAAACTCAGCGCCACATAACGTCAACAGAATTATTAAAGATTTAATTAAAGATTTATTTATGGATTGCTCTATTTTAAAAATATTAATATATCTATATATATAAAAATGAATGTATGTCTGTTTGTCCTTTATGCCTGACCAAACCACTCATTGGATCGCCATGAAACTTTGGGAAGTTATTTAGTATAGTACTGGGAAGGTTTCTAGCAAATAAAATTTTTGAAATAACTTTTCGCCTAGAAATAATCAAGATAATTATTCTAATTTATCTGTTATAATTCAACAATCTGCTCTAAATATTATCATGATGACACGATGATTTTGTAATGTAGAAAATTAGGAAAGACAAAATTCAGGATGACACGGCAATTTATTTGAGACAAGAATAATGATACAATTCAAAGGCAAGATACTATTCCTTTAACTTCCAATTACCGAGGGAACCAATTAATATTGATTTTATTCAACTTATCGAGTATTTTTTCAAGGGACCGGGAAAAAATGTTCACTTTATCGAGAGATTCGTTAAACAAACCTTTACTCGGGTAAAACCCGGGCGAAGCCGGGAATATCCATTTCGTAGCTACACCGTCTCTCCAAGAGGCAGTCTCTTATTAAAGGTCTATTAGAGATTCTTTAATAGCAATTAGAATCTTCAATGAGAGACCACCAACAGGAGAAACAAGTTGATTCATGTTTTTAGGTGGTCTTTCTTAAGAGACTCTATTTACATATTTAAAATATGAAAAAATTAAAATATTTTAAAATTAAAATATTTTAAAATCAACATTTTCTTACTGTTACGTTTAATTACTGTTAATATATATATATATATATATATATAGTGTAGAAACTATATAACAAAATTATAACAGTGATTCTAATTTTAAAAAATTTAAGGAGCAAACTGATAATAATGATAACTTATATCAGTTAGATTTGATTAGATTAGCAAGCTAAATCTAAATTAATTATAATAATAAATAGTTATTTAATTTTATAGTCCAGTTTTGTATTAAAATTATCTTCACTATTATGATCATTTAAATATAAATTATAAAATTTGTAAAATGTTATTAATTTGTAGATAGAGAGAGAAAAAAAAAAAAATCCATTACTTCTTTTACATCCTCAAGTTAATTATATATTTATAATTAATAACAATAAAAAAAATTAACAAAGTAACGTCTATTACATCGGCTTTTACACGTCATTCAGACATACTCTAATCCTATATATAGAATAATCGAAGAGATAATATATATAATAGTTAGAAAAAAGAGAGAAAGACAGAACCATGCACTTTTAATCAAACTAATAATAAGGGAAATAAAAAAGAGTTTTATAAAGAAGGTAGATAAAATTGTTAGTATATATATATATTTTTTTTTTATGATTTTATGTTTTATCCTTTTTTTTTTTTTTTTTAAAGATTTTTAAAGGTTTTTTTATTTTATAATATGATTATAAATAGTTGTATTTAGTAATATATCTATAGTATGAATTAACATTTGTTATAAGTTTGGATATTATGTTTTGAAACCCTAATGGTAGACCAGACATACACAAAAAACTTTAAATTGAAATAAATTGGAAAAAGAGATCTGCTGAAACGGGGATCATCAGATAAAATTTCAGCGACATTTCAACCCCTCCTTTATTATGTCATAGATCTCTTTTAAACCGTATTTTATGTGTTAATATTAAGTTGTTTCAGTGAAATATTTAAATGAACATATAACAGATACCAGTGTTAACAAATTCAAACTGTAAACCTACCTTGACCGCTGCGTCCTCCATTGTGTATATCTATTTCTGGCTTGCACATGTCCCCCCACATTTCAAATTTAGACCATTTCTTCAGAATTTTTTTGAACAACAAGAAAATTAAAGAAGATAGGAAAAATAGTTAAAGGAAGAAAGCTAAGTTTTATAATCTTTACAGATAGTTATATCAAAATAACTGATTTAACACTTAATCATCTTTTAATATTCCTTTAAAAAGGCAAATTATAAGAGTTTAATAATAATTTGTAAATTTGTAATTTGTAAATTTGTAATTTGTAAAAATCTATACCACGATATACTAAAAAAGGAAATTGATAATAATCATAAATACACTTTTGCTAGAACTACAGGCACAAAAATCAAAAAAGACATCAAAAATGTTGAAAATTCACTAAAAATTTATAATAACCACAAAAATCCAAACATACCAAAGTTCTATATAATTCCTAAACTACACAAAAAACCTATTTCTTTCAGAACAATCACATCTGGTATAAATTCAGTCATAAAAAATATTGATATACAATTAGCCTCAACACTACAATTTATTATAAATAAATTAACTAATAAATATAATTATAAATTTATCGACTCAAATAAAAAAATCATTAATTATTTAATGAACAATTGGACAAATATTGAAACAGTACACACATTTGACTTTGAGGACCTATATTCTAAAATAAATTTAAGAGATCTAAATAATAAAATAACCAATTTATTTAATGAATTAATTAATGACAAAACTTTCTACATTAAAATTATTCATAACAAATATAAAACATTTAAATTAGATCTTAAAACAGCAAAAACTCTACTGGAAACATTTTTAAATTTTAACTATATAGAATTTAAAAATAAAATATATATTCAATCAGAAGGCGTTCCCATGGGTACTTCTTCTAGTCCGTTACTAGCAAATTTAATATTGTTCTGGTACGAAAGAGAATACTTTCTACAAAATAATATTAATTGGCAAATATTCCGATATGTAGATGACATAATAATATTTAATAATCCACTGTTTAAAAAATTAATACCTGAAATATATCCCAAATACTTGAAACTTAAGAACAATGAAAAAATTTATAGAAACAAAAAAGTTAACTTTTTAGACTTGAATATAGACCTTACAAATAGTGCTGTTAGAGTTTATAATAAAAAGAGTAATTATAATTTCAATATTATAAAATACTGTAATATGAATTCTAATATATCATTAAATTGCTGTAAAGGTATATATTATGGTCAGTTTCTAAGATTTTATAGAATAAATAATATATTAGATAATTTCATAGAAGATGTTAAAAATTTAAACATGGAATTTATTAAAAACAAATTTAGTATCAAACAAGTAAAATATTTCAACAGTATATCAATTATAAAATATTTAAAAAAAAATAAATGGAAATATCCATTTATGAAATCAACTTTCTATAATTTCTCTTAATATTAACTAAAACAAATTTATAATCTTTAACAGTTAATTAAACTTTTATTAAA
This sequence comes from Cordylochernes scorpioides, assembly GCA_030710605.1. NCBI lineage: Eukaryota > Metazoa > Arthropoda > Arachnida > Pseudoscorpiones > Chernetidae > Cordylochernes > Cordylochernes scorpioides. Next base: position 16,340,815 of record CP092873.1, on the reverse strand, counting down.
TAACTGATTAAAAGATTTTTTCACAAGATTTTTAAAGTTTTAAAGTATATATTTCATTTTTGTTTAATCTCCAATTTCTGGGGAGGAAAATGGAAGTTAAATAAAGATGAATTTGCACAATTAATAGCTTTATTAAACTCTTATAATTTGCCTTTTTAAAGGAATATTAAAAGATGATTAAGTGTTAAATCAGTTATTTTGATATAACTATCTGTAAAGATTATAAAACTTAGCTTTCTTCCTTTAACTATTTTTCCTATCTTCTTTAATTTTCTTGTTGTTCAAAAAAATTCTGAAGAAATGGTCTAAATTTGAAATGTGGGGGGACATGTGCAAGCCAGAAATAGATATACACAATGGAGGACGCAGCGGTCAAGGTAGGTTTACAGTTTGAATTTGTTAACACTGGTATCTGTTATATGTTCATTTAAATATTTCACTGAAACAACTTAATATTAACACATAAAATACGGTTTAAAAGAGATCTATGACATAATAAAGGAGGGGTTGAAATGTCGCTGAAATTTTATCTGATGATCCCCGGTTCAGCAGATCTCTTTTTCCAATTTATTTCAATTTAAAGTTTTTTGTGTATGTCTGGTCTACCATTAGGGTTTCAAAACATAATATCCAAACTTATAACAAATGTTAATTCATACTATAGATATATTACTAAATACAACTATTTATAATCATATTATAAAATAAAAAAACCTTTAAAAATCTTTAAAAAAAAAAAAAAAAAGGATAAAACATAAAATCATAAAAAAAAAATATATATATATACTAACAATTTTATCTACCTTCTTTATAAAACTCTTTTTTATTTCCCTTATTATTAGTTTGATTAAAAGTGCATGGTTCTGTCTTTCTCTCTTTTTTCTAACTATTATATATATTATCTCTTCGATTATTCTATATATAGGATTAGAGTATGTCTGAATGACGTGTAAAAGCCGATGTAATAGACGTTACTTTGTTAATTTTTTTTATTGTTATTAATTATAAATATATAATTAACTTGAGGATGTAAAAGAAGTAATGGATTTTTTTTTTTTCTCTCTCTATCTACAAATTAATAACATTTTACAAATTTTATAATTTATATTTAAATGATCATAATAGTGAAGATAATTTTAATACAAAACTGGACTATAAAATTAAATAACTATTTATTATTATATATATATATATATATATATATATATATATAAATGAATGTATGTCTGTTTGTTTGTCCTTTATGCCTGACCAAACCACTCATTGGATCGCCATGAAACTTTGGGAAGTTATTTAGTATAGTACTGGGAAGGTTTCTAGCAAATAAAATTTTTGAAATAACTTTTCGCCTAGAAATAATCAAGATAATTATTCTAATTTATCTGTTATAATTCAACAATCTGCTCTAAATATTATCATGATGACACGATGATTTTGTAATGTAGAAAATTAGGAAAGACAAAATTCAGGATGACACGGCAATTTATTTGAGACAAGAATAATGATACAATTCAAAGGCAAGATACTATTCCTTTAACTTCCAATTACCGAGGGAACCAATTAATATTGATTTTATTCAACTTATCGAGTATTTTTTCAAGGGACCGGGAAAAAATGTTCACTTTATCGAGAGATTCGTTAAACAAACCTTTACTCGGGTAAAACCCGGGCGAAGCCGGGTACATCCATACAAGAATAATGATACAATTCCAAGGCAAGATACTATTCCTTTAACTTCCAATTACCGAGGGAACCAATTAATATTGATTTTATTCAACTTATCGAGTATTTTTCAAGGGACCGGGAAAAAATGTTCACTTTATCGAGATATTCGTTAAACAAACCTTTACTCGGGTAAAACCCGGGCGAAGCCGGGTACATCCATACAAGAATAATGATACAATTCCAAGGCAAGATACTATTCCTTTAACTTCCAATTACCGAGGGAACCAATTAATATTGATTTTATTCAACTTATCGAGTATTTTTCAAGGGACCGGGAAAAAAATGTTCACTTTATCGAGAGATTCGTTAGACAAACTTTTACTTGGGTAAAACCCAGGCGAAGCCGGGCGGGTCCGCTAGTATATTTATATTCGAAACTATTATAGACGCGCATGATTCTATTAAAAATTTAACAATTTCTACTGTCCTTTGGAATGGAAAAATTGATTGGAGGGTCTGTATAGGTAGTAGAAATTGTTTAATTTTTGAAAGAATCTTACGCGTCTATAATATATATAATCGCATACACTTCGCGAAAATCTACACACTACTTTTAATACTACCAATTAATGTTTTATGATGTAAGGTTATGTATGTTACATGGTTGTTAACATGCATACTCTGTAATAGTTTACATTTTAAATATATACATATCGATTAGTACCTGTGTTTTTATAAATATACTAGCGGACCCGCCCGGCTTCGCCCGGGTTTTACCCGAGTAAAAGTTTGTCTAACGAATCTCTCGATAAAGTGAACATTTTTTTCCCGGTCCCTTGAAAAATACTCGATAAGTTGAATAAAATCAATATTAATTGGTTCCCTCGGTAATTGGAAGTTAAAGGAATAGTATCTTGCCTTGGAATTGTATCATTATTCTTGTATGGATGTACCCGGCTTCGCCCGGGTTTTACCCGAGTAAAGGTTTGTTTAACGAATCTCTCGATAAAGTGAACATTTTTTCCCGGTCCCTTGAAAAATACTCGATAAGTTGAATAAAATCAATATTAATTGGTTCCCTCGGTAATTGGAAGTTAAAGGAATAGTATCTTGCCTTGGAATTGTATCATTATTCTTGTATGGATGTACCCGGCTTCGCCCGGGTTTTACCCGAGTAAAGGTTTGTTTAACGAATCTCTCGATAAAGTGAACATTTTTTCCCGGTCCCTTGAAAAAATACTCGATAAGTAGAATAAAATCAATATTAATTGGTTCCCTCGGTAATTGGAAGTTAAAGGAATAGTATCTTGCCTTTGAATTGTATCATTATTCTTGTCTCAAATAAATTGCCGTGTCATCCTGAATTTTGTCTTTCCTAATTTTCTACATTACAAAATCATCGCATCATCATGATAATATTTAGAGCAGATTGTTGGATTATAACAGATAAATTAGAATAATTATCTTGATTATTTCTAGGCGAAAAGTTATTTCAAAAATTTTATTTGCTAGAAACCTTCCCAGTACTATACTAAATAACTTCCCAAAGTTTCATGGCGATCCAATGAGTGGTTTAGTCAGGCATAAAGGACAAACAAACAGACATACATTCATTTTTATATATATAGATATTAACAGTAATTAAACGTAACAGTAAGAAAATGTTGATTTTAAAATATTTTAATTTTAAAATATTTTAATTTTTTCATATTTTAAATATGTAAATAGAGTCTCTTAAGAAAGACCACCTAAAAACATGAATCAACTTGTTTCTCCTGTTGGTGGTCTCTCATTGAAGATTCTAATTGCTATTAAAGAATCTCTAATAGACCTTTAATAAGAGACTGCCTCTTGGAGAGACGGTGTAGCTACGAAATGGATATTCCCGGCTTCGCCCGGATTTTACCCGAGTAAAGGTTTGTCTAACGAATCTCTCGATAAAGTGAAATTTTTTTCCCGGTCCCTTGAAAAATACTCGATAAGTTGAATAAAATCATTATTAATTGGTTCCCTCCGTAATTGGAAGTTAAAGGAATAGTATCTTGCCTTGGAATTGTATCATTATTCTTGTCTCAAATAAATTGCCGTGTCATCCTGAATTTTGTCTTTCCTAATTTTCTACATTACAAAATCATCGTATCATCATGATAATATTTAGAGCAGATTGTTGAATTATAACAGATAAATTAGAATATTTATCTTGATTATATCTAGGCGAAAAGTTATTTCAAAAATTTTATTTGCTAGAAACCTTCCCAGTACTATACTAAATAACTTCCCAAAGTTTCATGGCGATCCAATGAGTGGTTTGGTCAGGCATAAAGGACAAACAGACATACATTCATTTTTATATATATAGATTGTTTTCGTAAATAAATATTGATATTAAAATTTTCTATTTTTCATTTTTTCAAACATCGATATATATAAGAAAAAAAAGTGACCAGGTGTTAATATTAAAAATTAATTATTTTTTGTGTCACTAGATGGCGTTATGCCATCTAAAAATGTTCATGTAAGCGGTCAGGACATGCCTTATTTATTTTTCTATTTACATATGTATATATAGCTTTATTTTTTATATAATAAACTAATAGAATGGATACACTACATACGGTTATTTTCTATATACGTTTCAGCTAGGTTTGTAAGGATCACTATCAGTTTGATTTGTTTAAAAACCCAACAATTAAGATGATTAATATTTCAACTTATTTTTCCCGCATACGCTTCGCGAATATCTACACGTTACCTTTATTAGAACTATATATATAAAAGTGTTGATAGAAGGTTGTAAACAATATATAGGTGTATGCGTGTATATGTGTGTAAATATGCATATATTTTAAATTTAATGATATATGTAACTGTAAATAAAATTCAAAGAATATCTCTTATATATAATCAAATAAAGAAACTTATCATTTTGAATCTATTCGTTATTATAACATCTCTATATGTAAATAATATTTATGAATCTTTCTAAGTTACTTTCTATGTATCTTTCCATGTTGAATATTTACTTTGTTATATTTGTATGTACATTTAGCGCAAGTGTCCCTAGGGGGACATAGCGTTTTGAATTGAAATAAATAAAAATTGCTAATAGAAGGTTATGTATATTACATGGCTGTTCTATATGCTGTAAGATTTATATACAGAGGTAAATATTGAAAATAAAAAAGGCATATCCTGACCAGGAGCACATGTGCTTTTCAGAAGGTAGAGCGCCATCTGGTGAAACAGAAATCAACTAATCATTGATTTAGCCTGTTCTCTAATATTTAACCAAGCCAATTTCTTGATAAATCAAGAAAAGTCATCCACGAACGTGTTTCGCGCTGTTGGCGCTCGTCAGTATGGAGTAGGCTGTACCACTGCGACCAAAAATAATTTTGGTCCCAGTGGCTTCTTGAGAAACCGAGAAATGGGTATTTAAGGCCAAACTTGCGTAAAAACGCTTAACACATGGGAAAAAACAATAGAAATCGGATAAAAATGTGATGACTAGAATCCTATTAAATGGGGAAAGATTGGTAGCTAGGGTTTGGTTTGAAATAGGAGAATATTAAAGCTTCATAACTATTTCATTATGAGACTAGGATTTAACCTGTTTGATGACTCTAAGAAAGTGAGAGTTGCTTTGAATGTTCTTTAATTTGAAATTAGGTATTTTATAGTAACTGAAGGATTATATATTGTAACATAGAAAATTAGAAAAGACAAACTTCAGGATGACATAACAATTTATTTAGGTACAAACTAAAATGTATAAAATATAAAAGAAACAATACAAAGTAATAAAAAATAAATATCAAAATTAATAATTTGATCAATATCGCTACAATATTTATTGAAATAATTTTTAGAGAAAATGTTGTTTCTGTATTCTCTCAGATCTTCACAATCATAAATAATGTATTCAATGGTTATTATTAACAGATTCACAAAAAAGGCTGGGTTCTATATTTTACTAATTCTGCTTGAAAACGCCATGATCCAAGTATAGCCAGTCACTAGACTTACTATCTCCACCTTTGTCGGTCCCAAGCCCGGATGAAAAAGGAGGAGGGGGAGCAGTAACAAGCTCACTAAAACACCTGGGCTCAGCTGGCCCGGCTGATAGTACCTTGTAAGGGCTTCTGATCCAGGGATACAGGATGAGCAGCGTTTGTACTCCATGTTAGGAGCAGCTGCACATGGCGTCTGTTCCTCATGTCAGAGGTGGCCATTTCTTTTGGAGCTAAGTCGGCCTGCCACTGAGTAGTGCTCCCAGTCTTAATGACAAAGGCAGACTCATTCTACTTCACCCAGTCATGATGGTTGCACAGATACATTCAAGGGTCACAACTTGATACCCTAATATGATTTAGTTGAGATAGGAAAGAAGAAGACTAGACTTAATGCACAGTGATAATAGTGATAAAAAGCGAGTATATCATTACATGAAAATAGCAACCAATCAAATTTATTTATTATCCATACCATAGATATTTCTACTGTGAAAAAAATATGAGCAAAAAATTAGTTTTTGAATATTTTTTCAACTTACGACAAGAAAGATAGAAAACCTTTTAAGTCTTTTCTCGAATAGCCTATATAATAAACTATATATTAAGCTTTATTTTCATGTATATATATTGCTTATACCAAGTACACGTGGTACAGGCCATGATAATCATGATGGGTAGAAGTAGGCGACTGCTTTTACTGTAAGTGCACCACGTGTCTATACATGTGAAAAGCAGTTCGACTTTGCACTTAAAAATATACCAGAGCCTCGTTTGCTTACTTGCAGTTGCTGATGGGGTTGGAATTTTGCAAGAATCGGAGGCCATTGGAGCATTTTTTTTATTAGAAAAAGTGCCCAATGCGGGAATCGAACCCAGGTCGTAGAAGTCGAAAACCAACGGTTTAGACCATCCTTCCACCGACTCCCCATCTTCATATATGAAACTTCCTAATGATTGTGATTATTAGAATTTTACACAAATAAATTATCTGGCAATGCGCTTCTTTTAAATATAATCAAATAGTATCACTACAGACCTTACTGCAATGATATGTGTTATTGAATGAGAGGGCTTGGCTCATCAGTGGTGAACCCTCTCAGCGATTTCGCCAAATTAATCTCTAGACCGCTCTACTATTGTATTGGATTGATTTGAAATATACCCTGTATTTTTCTATGGATTGTGATTATGTTGATTTGAAGAGAAGATGAATTATTCCTCTCGTAGGATGTTATGAAACAGAAGCCCCCACTGTACTAATGATAGCCCGATGATAGCCCGATGATAGCCCGAAACCATGGTATACAGGTTGTTGGATTCTTGTCTAAATTTTCAAAAAAAAATAGGTGCTGTAGCTCATTCTACATCACCACCTTTACAATTTTACTAGGATGATGAACAAAATACGATATATAAGGTTGTCCTAAAAGTTCGTAAACATATTATGATTTATTAAACGAAAAAACATGGTGAAGGAAGACGAGTTTCTTTTATTGATGCATAGGTGCAAGCTTTCGGTAAAAACTTGTCTTCACCATGTTTTTTCGTTTAATTTCAAATCAGGAAGAATTCTTTATCTATATTATGATTTATATTTTACAAGTGTTTACGAACTTCGGGACAATCTTGTAATTCTGAAACTTGTCCCACCTACTGATTGGCCACTCTTGATATAGAACATCAGAGATTAAATCATTCTTCTATAAGAATTCTGTTATAATTTTATCAAGGTTACAAATATTACCAAGGTTACCAATATCACCAAGGTTGTCCCAAAATTTCGTAAACACTTGCAAATTATGATTCATAATTATAATATGTTTGCGAACCTTTTTGGAACAATCTTGTAATTTTGAAACTTGTTCCACCTATTGATTGGCTACTCTTGATATAGAACATCAGAGATTAAATCATTCTTCTATAAGAATTATTTTATAATTTTATCAAGGTTATCAATATTATCAAGGTTGTTCTAAAAGTTCGTAAACACTTGCAAAATATAAATCATAATCATAATATTTTTACGAACTTTTGGGATAATCTTGTATTTTTAAAAGAACAAAATAGTAAGGCGAATAATTTTTTGTAATGTTTTTTTTTTTTCATTTAGGCGAACTTTCGGCCCTTAGGCAATTCATATTTTTATTTCAGTAGATGGGTGGAATTGCTGGTGGAAAACTTCGTCTCACGATTCTGTTATTTTGAAAATATACTGCTTTCTAGGTGAGAGAGAGATTGAGATTGAAACTGATTTATTACAATGTCCATATAAGATTATATATGGTTAAATACAGAATAAATAAGATTATATAATGATAAATATATATTATTAATTAGATAAAAATATAAATAATTTATAAATATACATATATATATGTGGCAATATAATAATAAGGTGGGGAAGAGAAATAATCACACCACAAGTTGGAAGAGGAACCCAGGCAACCAGAGAGAGAGAGAGACAGAAACTGCGCAAAAATGATTTTTTCTTACATTCTTGATTAATCAAGAAATTTTTTGGTCGTTGAGGTACAGCTTGCACCACGCTGATGAGGGCCAACAGCCCGAAACGCGTCCGTGGTTATCTTTTCTTGATTAATCAAGAATGGGTATTTGTCCAATTCTGGAATAATTAAAAATCAACGAGAATAGTTGATATTTATTCCGATATAGATGGCGCAAGCCATAAGCAACTTTCAGTTGCACGATAAAGAGATGCTGTTTTCTTAATTTTAAAGTGTGTCAACAACAAACTCAGCGCCATTAATATCATTTATTTTACCAATATTATAGTTGGCTGAACGCCAACCTTTATCAAGGTATTAGTGGAGCTGAGTTTGTTGTTGACACACATTAATAGGTTATAATACCTTGATAAAGATTGGCGTTCAGCCAACTGAAATATTGGTAAAAAAATGATATTTTGATCCAATATATGCCTTTTTATTTAAAAATATAAGATAATATCGCATCAATATCTAATTACTAATTAAAAAAAAAAGAAATAAAGATGTTTTTACACTATCTTCCAATTATACCCTAAAATACGTAAGGAACCTGTACCACTTTCAAGTTCCGGAGAAGGATTAAATTAACTTGGAGGTAAAAATGGGTTGGCTCTAGGATTGATGAGTCCAAATTAGATTTGAGGGAAATACCCTGAACTTGGAATTGAATTCCGGAACTCTCTTTCTGGTTAGAGATGAAACCAGATTTAGCCAACTTGCAATATTTAACTATTGATAGTACTCTACAAGAATAATAGTTAAGTTTTAAACTAGTTTCTGGCAGTCAAACATATTTATATATAATAAAATAAACCTCGGCTGGAGAAGCTTTATCGAGGTGTTGACAAAATTGTTTGCCCTCTAACATCTAAGAAACACGATATATATTTCAACTCTTTAATTAAAAAGGCATATATTAGATAAAAAATATTATTTATTTTACCAATATTTCAGTTGGCTGAACGCCAACCTTTATCAAGGTGTTATAACATATTTAATGTGTGTCAACAACAAACTCAGCGCCACATAACGTCAACAGAATTAAGTTTTAAAAAATTATGTGGTGCTGAGTTTGTTGTTGACACACATTAAATATGTTATAACACCTTGATAAAGGTAGGCGTTCAGCCAACTGAAATATTGTGTTCAAATCAATAAGCTTGAGGTATAAGTCTCTTTTAAATACATTTATTTCAAGCTTTCGGGCTCAACCGCCCTTCGACAGGAAAAATTATATTAGCTACTAAAGTTTTCGGATCTAATCTATATACATTTGTGAGACGCCTGTGTCTCGAGTGTAATGCGAGGCTTGCCGCGGGAGGGGATGAGATCTTTGAAAAAGATGGCCGTTTAGCCCTTTGAAATATCGGAAATAAAAGATTATTTATTGAATCGCAGAGTTCATGATACCGAGGGGGGTTTGGTAGCTGCAGGGAATATTACATTGTAAATTTCAGGTAAATCAATTTTTCTATTGAGGCTATGGAATTTGCTTGATAGGATAGATTCAATGATTAGTCTTTGGTGTTTGTTGGCAATATTGGAATAGTGAATTTTTGGTGATGTAATGTTGAAGGAATGGCCAGTTTCGTTTATGTGCTGTACTATTAAGGATCTATGGTCTAAGTTATCAATATTTCTTTTGTGTTCATGAATTCTAATATTGACATGTCTCCCGGTTTCGCCTACGTAGACTTTTGGGCAGTTCAAACATTCTATGGAGTAAATAGCGTTTCGTGGTGTGCTGCTAGGTTCATTGAGTTTCATGATCTGGTTTCGGAGAAGGGATCCAGAGGTAGGTGCGCAGGTGAAGTAGGTTTTGATTCCAAATTTCAATAAGAATCTCGCTATTGTGGAGGATAATGGTGAATATGGCATATTGCAAATAGAAAAATAGCCTCAATAGAAAAATTGATTTACCTGAAATTTACAATGTAATATTCCCTGCAGCTACCAAACCCCCCTCGGTATCATGAACTCTGCGATTCAATAAATAATCTTTTATTTCCGATATTTCAAAGGGCTAAACGGCCATCTTTTTCAAAGATCTCATCCCCTCCCGCGGCAAGCCTCGCATTACACTCGAGACACAGGCGTCTCACAAATGTATATATAGATTAGATCCGAAAACTTTAGTAGCTAATATAATTTTTCCTGTCGAAGGGCGGTTGAGCCCGAAAGCTTGAAATAAATGTATTTAAAAGAGACTTATCCCTCAAGCTTATTGATTTGAACATAATATTATGGGATTACCTATTAATTGTCAACTGAAATATTGGTAAAATAAATGATATTTTGATCTAATATATGCCTTTTTAATTAAATATTTATTTATGGATTGCTCTATTTTAAAAATAATTCAATTCGTGTTTTGGATATCGTTATATAATTGTTAGTAAATACTACTACTCTACGTTCATGAAAATATATTTTTATTATTATTTTTTATTTATAGAATCCTGTGAAAAAATAATAAGAATAAAATAATAAAAAAAGGTCAGGTGCTAGTATCAAAAATAATAAAAAAGGTCAGGTGCTAGTATCAAAAATAATAAAAAAAGGTCAGGTGCTAGTATCAAAAATAATAAAAAAGGTCAGGTGCTAGTATCAAAAATAATAAAAAAAGGTCAGGTGTTATTATTAAAATAATAAAAAAAGGTCAGGTGTTAGTATCAAAAATAATAAAAAAAAAAGGTATATCCTGATCACGCTCACATGAACATGGGTTGGCTAAATATCAAGGAACAGGCCTTTTCAACGTTAAGTTGATTTCTGTTCCAATAGATAGCGCTCTGCCATCTAAAAAAATGATGTGAAGTGGTCAGGATATGCCTTTTCTGATTTTAATAGAATCCTGTATGAGACGAGTGTCCTTAATAAATGCTTTTTGTTGTTGTTATTTTGTTATATATTTGTTATTATATAGCTTAACTAGTTTCTTAGGCTGTTTTTATAAGTTTAAAGCCTCAATTGTAAACATGCAAAATAAAGCGATATGCATTTTGAAGATCATATCACGCCCACCAACATACATACATGACATAAAATCGAGGAGAATGGTATTCATGTATCTTTTTGGCAAATTCGATATATTTCATGCCTTATTTTTAGGATATATAAAACAATAATTAATTTAGTTCATGTAGTTTATGTAAATTGTATGTAGCTTATGTTTTGGTATTTGGTAAAGTTTTCAACTAGTAATAATCGCGCCTCGGAAAATCCTCATTGGCTACGATATCGCCTCTGCGCTAAGCTTATGTTTTGGTAGTGTCTTGTCCATGGAGAAGATCAGATCGGTCCGTTCACCCTGATCACAATACCAGCCAACTGAATCGCATATGTAGCTTATTAGAAAGAAGGAATATATGTAGCTTATATAATTATGTGTGATATATAGTATTTTTTAATAAAAGAGATAAAAGTTAGCACAAATTATTTGACAATTTTCATCGGTCCGAGGGCCAAGAAAGGTTTGGGATGGATGTTTTTTAACTAAATGAGAGTGAAATCGGGTGTGCAACCATCTTCCACGCCTGTACGAAGAGAAGAGATGCCTAAGAAAGGCTAAAGGAAATGTGTACGTTGACCACTGACCAGGTCAAATGACGATGAATAGAGAATAAAAGAACAACAAAAGAATGGCTTCTGACTTACGTAAAGAAAGGGAGGTAAACAGAGTAATGGCTTCTTTTGTCTGTTAGCTCTTCTGTGAATAACGCGCCGAATATCTTTATTATTCATAGAATTTATATATTTATATATAACTGGAGAATCAACTATTATGAACGGTAAAAAATGATGTTTTATTATTATCGATAATTTTCTCTGGTAAAAATATAAACTGGCAATTAAATATCTGATATTCTTAGACTGAAAGAGTTGCCCGGCCATCTTTGGAGCCCTCTATATGTCAGACATCAATCCAGAAGAGGACATCCATACGGCACCTCAGTTGGCTGGTATTGTGATCAGGGTGCACAGACCGATCTGATCTGCTCCATGGACAAGACACCACCAACACCTCAGTTGGCCGGTATTATGATCAGGGAGCACGGACCTATCTGATTTCCTCCATGGACAAGACACCAGCACCTCAGTTGGCCGATATTAAGATCAGGGTGCATGGATCGATCTGATCTGCTTCGTGGACAAGACACCACCACCACCTCAGTTGGCCGGTATTATGATCAGGGTGCATGGACCGATCTTGTCTGCTCCATGGACAAGACACCACTACCTCAGTTACCGATATTAAGATCAGGGAGCATAAACCTATCTGATCTGCTCCATGGACAAGACACCACCACCACCTCAGTTGGCCGGTATTGTGATCAGGGTACATGGACCTATCTGATCAATCCATGGACAAGACACCACCACCGCAGTTGGCCGGTATTATGATCAGGGTGCACGGACCGATCTGATCTGCTCCATGGACAAGACACTACCACCTCAGTTGGCCGGTATTATGATCAGAGTGCATGGACCGATCTGATCTGCTTCATGGACAAGACACCACCACCTCAGTTGGCCGGTATTGTGATCAGGGTGCACCTACCTATCTGATCTGCTCCATGGACAAGACACCACCACCTCAGTTGGCCGGTATTGTGATCAGGGTGCACGGACCTATCTGATCTGCTCCATGGACAAGACACAACCACCTCAGTTGGCCGGTATTGTGATCAGGGTGCACGGACCTATCTGATCTGCTCCATGGACAAGACACCACCACCTCAGTTGGCCGGTATTGTGATCAGGGAGCACGGACCTGTCTGATCTGCTCCATGGACAAGACATCACCACCACCTCAGTTGGCCGGTATTATGATCAGGGTGCACGGATCGATCTGATCTGCTCCATGGACAAGACACCACCACCACTTAGATTGAAATATGTTAAACACTTCGATTTGAAGTATAGTCAATATAATCGGTTGTAAAGGATATGATATTTATCAGTTTTTCAATAATAATGGTTAATATACGAACTTGTTGATTATGATGAACTAAAACGCTGCTTACTTTTATTATGATGAAATCATATAGCCCTAGCATCTTTTTTTCAAAAGACGTTTAGGTCATAGTCTCACAGTATCTTATGATGAAACAAAGACTGATAAAGACACTAAGCTGGCCTATATACTATTATATAGCTGTGAGTCGTGGACATTACTAAAATCTTCAATCAAACGAATATTTAGAAGCCTTCGAGACATACCTTTACAGAAGAGCTCTCAAATTTCCTTGGACAGATATGGTAACCAATAATCAAGTCCTCGTTTGAATGGGTACAGAACGCCAGCTGATAAAGTTCATAAAACAAGGAAAACTGACGTTTGCTGGACATGTGATGCGCGGATCAGCAGGAGAGACATTTCTGACAGTGTTGAAGGGAAATCTCCAGGGAAAGAGATCGAGAAAAAGGAAACGATGGGGATACACAGACGATCTGAAACAACGGACTGGACGACACACCTACGAGGAGATGAAGAAGATGGCGGAGAAAGTATGGAGAAACCATGTGGCCCACCCTCGGTAGATGAAGGCATTGAAGGAGTCACAATATTTTACTGACACCAGAATCTAGGATCTGTATCTATGCTGTAACATAGAAATGGCGTGATTCAGAATGTACTAATGTTGGTGAGTTATTGGCGAGTTGAGAGTACGGCAATTGATAATGATCTCAATAATAGAAACTGACACCAGAAATTGTAACATAGATATTTGATAATTAATAATGTATTAATTTTGTTTGAAACTTTAGTGTGTTGAAAGTAAAACCGATACCGCCTTGATTTCATGATAGAATTCTGCCACAAAAACCTAGGAATCTTGTCTCATTGGTATCCAAATAATAGTTTTAGATTGTAATTTTAAAGATATTTATTATTTAAACATTCTCATTTGGCTTTGTGACCTAAAAACGGTCTAAAATTACAAATAGTAACAAGTAGAAACCTGGTAAAAATGGGAAAATATTTTTTCTGTTTTAAAGTGTTTATATCCCTTAAATTAATAGAAACCAAATAGTGTTTTCAAAATTAGCATCAATCCATATAGATTATGATTTAAATTTCGTATCTAAAATTCGTTCTCTAGTTTTTATAAACTCTAAATCCAACATTCAAATTTGTTTGTCTATTAAAAACACTTAAAATCTGTCATAAATAAGATTAGAATATCTAATTTCAAAATTGGGTAGAAATATATGTAATATTGTTGCAAATGTGATCCTGCCGATGTATAGATAAACTGGAAGTCGTGTACGTGAGGCGAGTGTTGATGTTCTTCCCACACGCGGACAACAAGAAGCAGAGGCAGGGTTAGATGTTAGCACAGAGAGTGATCGGGGATAGCCCACGGGACAGAGGTAGAGGCCATGACACAAACTTGGATGCTTATCACCGAGACATGAAGAGCGAGAGTGCAAGAGACAGAAGCCGTCTGTCGATGGCCACACCCTAGAACATCTGCTGACCCCCTGCCAAAACTTGCCCTGTTTACTGGGGTCGTCTATATAATTCCCTGGAGGGAGGGGGCCCATCTGTCTGGGCGTTGGCATTTTCCTCTTCTGTCTCCAGCTGTCTCCAGCTGACCGCTCTTTGGATATTTATTTTGACGTCACCAATTTTTGTTTAAATACAAATATGGGGTTTACAGGTATTATTAATAAAGATATAGAATATATACAAAATATGGGGGTGGTAGCAAATAGAAACGGTGTGAATTTTAATAGAAGGGTAGGATCTTTTAAGGTATGGGCTCTAACTAATAGGAAGATATGTGACATATACTAAAAGTGTCATACAGTTTAAAATATACGATAGAATGTGCCCCCGGTGATGAAGGTTTGTTTGAGGGAAATGAAATAACATGAATGATGACCTAACAAACCTATTATAGAATCAAAAGAAATAATTTGGGCACGAATTAGTTAAAATTATTATAAATATCGGAGTATAAAATAGGAAAATAATATAATGATGACGTCTCACTAAGATATATATCTAATTAGATATAGATGATTAAAGAAAAATACATAAGAATAAATGATAAAATTTAGAAAATATGCAAAATAAAATTAGAAATGCCGTAAAAGTAATTTACTTATAGAAAAAAAAATTGAGAACCTATTGAATGAAAAATAACTAAAAGAAAAGCATAAAGCTAGTATATAAAGCTAATATGTCAATTTCATATACACATTCAATCCTAAACGAGTTAACATATTGACAACCTATGAAATATTAGTACAAATGTGAAATTGTACAGGGATAAGGTAGATAAATTAAGAAAATGGCATCTTCTTATCGTGCTATTGAATGTTGTTGATGGCTTGCGCCACTTTCAGTTGCACATCCTGTATTCAATGCCTTAAAATTCTAAATGATGGTAAATGGTAGATTTTGCTCTAAAATATAGCTTTAAGGATGCGCTTTTAGAGAGAGAAAGTGTGTTGTTCCTCTTTTCTTGATTTTTCGAAAACCTGGAAATTCTAATTTGTGTTTAAATTTAGCCATTCTTTAATCCCATGGTTAATTCTTTAATACCATCACTTCAATTTCTCCAGATTAACTTTTATTCTGCCTCTGTATTATTACTACTCTTTTTTATATCTCATTTGTTTGTTCGGGTTCTGCCCCATTACTATTTCCTCAACGAATATTGTTTCAACATGTGTTAATTACTATGATAGTTATATTACTCTGATTAAAATTAGTGAGTATTAAAATGAAATGATTATATTATTATCAGCTTAATCATTTTCGATTCAAAAATATATAAATTACTCAGTTTGGAAAATTATTGTAAGGCTTTGAATAACCTACACGTTAAACTATCTTCCTCTACCTGAATTCAAACCTTTTTCAATGATTGCTTTGTTCATTTTGGTGGAGAAAGGTATATGTCAGATCAACAATGTATTACTAACAAACAACGCCACAGCAATTTCGAAAGCTTCCCTTGGAAAAGCCTGATAATTTTAACTTAATATTGATACAAAGAAGTATTTCATTAAATAGAAAATCATTTGTTACTATAAAAATACAATAAGAAATATTTATATTACGATGCACTAGCGCGCCATCTGTTATGAAAATTAGAAACTATTTTAGACGCGTAAGATTCTTTTTGAAATTAAACAATTTCTACTGCCCTTACTGCAATGGAAAAAATTGATGGGAATTACTAGCGAAACCGCTGGGAGGGTTCACCACTGATGAGTCAGGCCCTTCCATTAATTTTTCCATATTCAAGGTAAGGGCAGTATAAATTGTTTGATTTCAAAAAGAATCTTACGCGTCTAAAATAGTTTCTAATTTTCAATAAGAAATATATGCATAACTCTAAGGGAAGCATAACTTCAAGGGAATAAATTATGTTATTTTGTAATCAAAAGATTATACTTACAAAATAGAAGGTATTCCTTTGGATAATTCAATATATAAACTTATTACAACAGACCACTACAAATGATAATAAAAGGCCCATATAAGTTAGAAATAATAACTATAGACCAATTTTAAGTAGTATATAATAGTAATTTTACCACTTTCTACGGAAATATTCATAAGACCAATGTACCAATCCGCCTCATACTTTTATATTCGATATCAATAGTCTATTTATCTTACAGTGAATATAAACAGTATAAATTCTATTCTAAAGTTCTATCACAGTTGAAAATGAACACCATATATGGCATACACCATGGTATACAAGTTGGCTTTTTGTCTTCTTCTCTTCTTCTTTCTTATCTCCATTCAATCATATTAGGGTGTCAAGCTTGTAAAGCTTGAGACTTTTGATGGTGTCTGTCGGGGATGAGTAGAGTACATCAATGGATGAGTCAATACAGTCAATAATATGTTTTGGAGTTGCAGGCTGAGTATTGCACTTAGTACATAGTTGGAAAACCTTGAAACCATTCTGGAAAGTCATTATCCGTAGATGACCAGACTTAAGTCTGGAAATCAAAGACTGTTGTTCTTTTGGGAGGATAGACCCGGTGCTTTTCCTCCTGCTCTGTACCAGTCATGTACAGCATTAGATTTCTATTTTTGCAAGAATTGGGTTTTGATGGTACGGAGGAGGTCTCTTTCGTCTAGTTGGGTGGTAGATTTTCTGGCTTCAGGTAGGCTAAGAGTTCCAGCCTTTGCCAGAGAGTCCTTTTGTCTTAATATGCCAAAACTGGTGTTGTGGCTCATTCATTATTATCATTAGTAATTTATTTACTCGGGTGATACGCTGCGCCATAGTTCTGATAGAAAATTAGAGGAAGATTAGCCTTTTTGGCACTTTAATATCATCCTCCCGCAATTTAAAGTCATATATATGTGATGTATATTTGTGTTGTTAAAAAGTAAGAAAAATAGAAGAGGACAGGTGTTAATATTAAAAATAAAAAAACAGGGTATCCTGTTCGGGTATATGAGCATTTTAAATGGCAAAACGCTATCTATTTGAACAAAATATGAATTAAACCTTCAATTCAATTCCTTTATTTTGTAAAAGGTTTTATTTTATTCTGTCATCTATATAGACCAGTGTAGACGAGGTAATATGCGCGAAAATTACTCTTCTGCTTTATTAAAAGTATTGTTAGCTTTTTTATTGTAAGCTTATTGAATATTCTAACAAACACAATTATATCAAATATAATGAAGACATGGTAAATATTAAATTTCGGTTTCGATATTGAAGGGGATTATTTATAAAGCTCAATTATACAATAATAAAGCCGCGGAGGACTAACCACAATGTATTCATCCGCTACAGAAGCTTCTGTGTATCCCATGGCAACGGAGAGTACCCATGGAAACCGCAAAGGTCGAGCAAATTGAGAACAAATGGAATGATAACAAAGGCAGGCTATTATAAGGAGTCATGTCTCTCCAACATAAATATGAATTCCTGGTTGAAGCTCTCTAATCTCCTCTAATTGGTAGGAAAGCTCTAAAGTGGATTATTAACTCGCGGCCATTGTTACTGCTTCATCAGGAAAATAGACTGAAGACTTTATTTTAAAATGAGAGAGATTGTTTAATTTGTTTTAATAGTTTTATCCCATTTCTCCTCCTTTTTTATTTTTGATGGCAAGAGACAGATATGAAATTTATGTTATCATCTGTTATCAAATTCAAAACTATTATAGACGCGTATGATTCTTTTTAAGGAGGGTTCACCTCTGATGAGCCAGGCCCTCCCATTAATTTTTCCATTGCAATAAGGACAGTAGAAACTGTTTTACTTTAAAAAGTTATAGTTATATAATAATTTTGAATTTTATATATAAAATCTTCTGAATTTTCTGATAAAGTGAATATTAAAGAGATGAATATATTTCTGAAGTTCTGATGAAATAAATATTGAAGATTAAATGATTTAGAACTTATTTTCTCTCACTCTCTCTCTCAAATAAAAAATGCAAATATTCAAAAGCCTTTATTCAATCTACATTCCCAATTTTTGTTTCTGCCCTCATCTCATAAACATTTTTATATAACTATAGAGAGTAACGAAATCTGAAATTTGGTTCACTTGCTCACACCTGATGACATTGTAACCTGACAATATTTCAGAATTCTTGGAGTTCGTAGTTTTAGAAAATAGAATAATTTCAATATCTTCTCTCAAATTTGTGATCAATTTTAATATATTTCTAGACCACACAGAAGTTTGAAAATTTGTTGACTCTCTCGCTCACTGTAGCTAACAATGCAAGTTGGTTAAATAACTTATACTATTACTCACAGAAATGTGAGTAATGATTAATTATATGATCAATGTTTAATATTAAAATATAATAAAACAAAGAAGTATGGTATTTCATATACTAGTTTATTTTTACTACATTTTATAATGTAGGTGGCTGTGTTGAACAGGATTAAAATATAGATTTTTTTCCCTTTCAAACAAAGAAAATAAGAGTAGCCGTTTTTCTGGAAAAATGAGGCCGACGTTTTATAAAATGTGGTTGGGACCGAACTAATTTCTACATTTCATATGAATTTTTGTGACCGATTTTAATATACTTCCTGACCACATTCTTCATCAACACTCAGCCTCCTTTTATAGCTTTGGTGCCTTACTTGATCCAAAGGGTACACTAGTAAAGTGATATTGGGCCAGACTGTCAAACTTATTTCTGGTCTCGTCAACCTTCCTTATCTTTATTGAAATCATTTAATCTTCAATATTTATTTGATCAGAACTTCAGAAATATATTCATCTCTTTAATATTCACTTTATCAGAAAATTTAGAAATTTTCATATTTGTCTCCTTCCATCAAAAATATATTGCACAGTTTCTTAATCAAGCGAATTTCAAGAATTCTGGGTGGCCATAAAGGTCTGCAATAGGCTATTGAATAGAATTCGTAAATGCCAAAAAGAGAGAAAATAGGCACAGCGGCTTGTGGCTTAATAAACAGCCGGCATTCCATAAAGTAAAATCGGTAATATAAAATTAGGGCTATGAATACTTGTGAAATATTTAATTATATATAAATAAGGCTATGGCCTAGTAAAAAACATATTGGCACGGCCCAATAAATGAGATTATCATTCGGATTCTCGATTAATACTTGACCCTGACTGTCTTCATCAACACTCAGCCTCCTTTTATAACTTTGGTGTTCCTTACTTGATCCAAAGGGTACACTAGTAAAGTGATATTGGGCCAGACTGTCAAACTTATTTCTGGTCTCGTCAACCTTCCTTATCTTTATTGAAACCATACAATTCATACATAATAAGAGATATTTTAAATTCGTATATCACATATATTATATATATATAAAAGTCAATTTCTGTCTGTCTGTCTGTTTCGCGATAAACTCAAAAACTACTGAACCAATTGGTACCAAATTTTGCATGTCGCTTTTTATAAACCTGAGGAAAATTTTCGGCTGCATTTTGATTAGTATTTTTGGTTATTTCTTTTTTTCTTTTGAAGAACTTTTTTTACGCGGACTAATCCGGAATGGAATGAATACCTAAATATGGCCATTTTTTTTAAAGCATCGGTGGTTCAGTGGTAGAATGCTCGCCTGCCACGCGGGCGGCCAGGGTTCGATTCCCGGCCGATGCATTTTTTTAAAACAAATTTTAAAACTCATTTATATTATATCTTCTATATATATATAAATGAATGTTTGTATGTTTGTTTGTTTGTTTGTTGGTTTGTATGTCCGGTATACAAATTCGCAGTAGTTCACTAATTCAAACCAAAATTTCCATACATAGGTAAAAAAAATACGGGGAAGACGATAGGCTATTTTTAAAAAATATATATAAATCAATTATTAAAACTATATATTATTAGTCAGAAAATGATGATGACGATATTGCTGTATCATGTAAGATTATCAGATACAAAATTATATCGGGAAAAATTCCAAAAAGCAGAGACCACGGGTGAAACCAGCTCATTATTTTGTACGCAGGAACAAAATTCTAACATAAAAACATTCATTCGAGCAGAAAACAAAAGCCAGATCATCTTTCTATAAAAATATCGCTTCTCAGACACAAAGTTTGGAGCGGGACGTTTCACAAGAGTGACATCCACGCCGCCAATTTATAATTGTAACGAATAGTATTTAAATAAAAACATTTAATCGGGTAAAACCCGGGAGTTGCCCGGGTCATTTGGCTAGTATATTATATATGCTTTTTATAAATATATAATAAGATATAATAGTTAAGTTGGCCTTGAAAAGTGAGAATGATGCATCTGCTTACGTGAAATAGTTGAAACATAAACATTATAATGCAAAAAGGCGATTTAACCCTCGGAATATTGGATTGATATTTTAAATTCAATGTATTCAATGTTTAATCAATAGTTTGATAACGTTCCCCACACATGTACTGATGAGCGCTATAATTCGAATCTATGGATTGCAGTTAGCGTTTTGTCTGAATTTGGGAGAGTTGGTTATGTGGGATGTTCTTTCTCACCACCATACATTTTGTAATGGGGTGATACACTAAAACCTATTTATAAAGGTAAAGGTACAGGAATACCCTACTCCTGCATTATTCATTCAGTTATTTATACATATATGTTAGATAGTAAAAAGGCATATATTGGATTGAATAAAATATTTATTTGCCAATATTTCGGTTGGCTGAACGCCAACCTTTATCGAGGCATTACATATTTGTATACACAAACTCAGCGCCGCGTAGTGTTATACATATATAAAGAAACAAAGGTCGCCTCTCCCGTCAAAATAGACGTCAAAACTAGACGCCATCTATTGACCGTCGCCGCAAATAGCGGCCTCGGGTAGGTGACAAAGCTACAACACCAGCTTTGGCAAACTGAAAAGCGTCCACCTAGAGATAGTCAATAGATGGCGTCTATATCTATATACATATATGTATATATGTATATACATATATGGCCATCTATATACATATATGTGTGTGAAAAATGAGAACAAAATAGAAAAATAGTCAGGTGTAGATACGAAAAACAAGAAAAAGGCATATCCGTACCTCTCGCATGAACATTATAAATAGAACGAGTTAAATCAAAGTTTAGTTTACTATTTATACACTAAATGACGCATTGCCATATAATATGCTATGTTGGCGCTCAGTATATGCCTTTTTTGTTTTTAATATATATGTTATAGGTTAATATTCCTGTAGAATGGCATTGACACTCGAAAGTTGGAGCAATCATGTTGAAATACCTACCAGAAACATATATCTAACTAAGAAAATATTTTACAAGATCTTATACAATTTGCTTCAATTATATCTCTCACAGAAATTTCAAGAAAGTTAAACAATTTTAGCTAAACTTATTTAATTTGAAATATATCTTATCACAACTTTAAATACTCTCTTTTTTAGTTTGTGAATATATTGCATATATTACGATGCATTAGCGCGCCATCTGTTATGAAAATTCGATACTATTATAGATGCATATGATTCTTTCTTTTTAAATAAACAATATATATTGCCCTTACTGCATTGTTAATTATTTATTTAAAAAAAACAATCATACCCCTCTGTAATAGTTTGGTATATTGCATATATATATTTACACACTCATTTTACATTCATACAATCAATTCTTCAGTAAATGGTGAATTGTTTATAACGATCAATCCAAAAAAATTAATTATTAATTTTATTTTTGCTTATACCTAGTACACGTGGTACAGGCCATGATAATCATGGTGGGTAGAAGTAGACGACTGCTTTTACTGTAAGTGCACCACATGTCTACACATGTGAAAAGTAGTTCGACTTTGCACTTACAAATTTGCCAGAGCCCCGTTTGGTTACTTGCACTCGCTGGTAGAGTTAGGCTTTTGCAAGAATCGGGGGCCATTGGAGCAATTTTTTTAAAAGAAAAAAGGAACCTAATGCGGGAATCTAACCCGGGTCATAGCGATCGAAAACCAACGGTTTAGACCATCCTTCCACAGACCCCCCCGAATTCTGTATACAAACGCCAACTCGATAGAAGTTAACCAGCAAGCAATCACAACCCAAACATAAAATTAATAACATTTTCAGACTTCGACAAATAAAAAGAAAATGTAACCTATTTACATAACTTTCTAATATGTTTCTCCGCGAGTTGCACATTCAATATTCACAGATTACTTCAGGTGGACGTTAATCTGAAAAGAATTACGGTTTCCTCTAAATCGGACTTAATTCAGACGGGATTAAAACTTCTTAAAGCACTTGTGGATTGACTCTTACCAAGGACTTCCAAGTTTTTCTCAAAATTTAATTACAAACCGCACGCCTCCGCTGTTTAATCTTTATCTACATGGCAGAAATTTATTCTTTACTATCATTATTATATGGTAACTTACATGTTTCAACACAAATAAAATTTTTCTTTTAAACACAATGTATTCTGTTATCATGCATTAGCGCGCCATCTGTTATCAAAATTTGAAATTATTATAGACGCGTATGATTCTTTTGAAAATAAAATAATCTCTACTGCCCTTACTACATGAGGGTTAACCACTGATGAGCCAGGCCCTCCCATTAATTTTTCTATTGCAGTAAGGGCAGTAGAAATTATTTTATTTTAAAAAGAATCATACGCGTCTATAATGTTCAGTGAAATAAGGAATTTGTACTTCCTATCTTGACATCTATCATACACTGTTCCGCAAAATTAAAAGTTAAAATATTTTTCATTTATTAATGAAATTTTATACACATTTTTTTATTCAATTATTGATTAAAATACCCGAAATCAAATAAATGGATGATAATGCCCGTCCACATAGGGCTGGTGTGGTCGACACTATTCTCCAAAACCATGCAATTGCTCGGATGAATTGGCCAGCTCGATCTCCAGACCTAAATCCCATTGAGCATATATGGGACAATCTAGGACGGCGGATCTCATCCCTCCAACCCCTCCTAGAAACACTCATGAGTTAGAAACAGCCTTAACACAAGAGTGGGCGTTGATTCCACAGGAGATGATAACCCCCCTAATTCTTAGTATGGGTCGCCGAGCCTGTCTTTCAGTTAAATCACACCCCATATTACCAACAATATCCAAGATATTTATGCACTGACTACAAGAAGACCATTGCTTGACCTGGCTTATTTGTATAAAATACGTGTTAGATTTATCCAATTTAAGGTATTTTTAAATCAATAATTGAATAAAAAATTTGTGTAAAAAATTTCATTGAATGATAATCAATAAAATTTGAGATAAATGAAAAATAAAATGTTGTTGCTTTAATTTTGCCGGCCAGTGTATTATTCATACTCTGCCGCATACCATGAATATATAAGAAATAAGAGAGCGATACTTTTCTGATAAATAAAACAACTATTTATTATGAAAAAAGGCATCTTCTTATCGTGCAACTTAGTGTTGCTGATGGCTTGGGCCATCTATCGGAATAAATATCAACTATTTTCGTTGATTTTTAATTATTCTAGAATTGGCCGAATACCCATTCTTGATTAATCAAGAAAAGCTAACCACGGACGCGTTTCGGGCTGTTGGTCAGCGTGGTGCAAGCTGTACCTCAACGACCAAAACACTGGTCATTCAGGCATCCTGAAAAATCATGAAACGGGTAGACAAGGCCTGAATTGCGTGAGACCGCAACACAATGTGAAAATATAGTAAAAATGTGATATTGTACTGGGATAAGGTGCATATATTATGAAAAAGGCATATTCTTATCGTGCAACTGAAAGTTGCTGATGGCTAGCGCCATTTTTCGGAATAAATATCAACTATTCTCGTTGATTTTTAATTATTAAAGAACTTTTTATTATTCATACTACTAGTGCCTGAGTTAATATATGGATATACATATGGTCTAAACCGTTGGTTTTAGATCGTTACGACACGGGTTCGATTCCCGCATTGGTCACTTTTTTCCTGATTTAAAAAAAAATGCTCCAATGGCCCCCGATTCTCGTAAAATTCTAACCCCACCAGCGAATGCAAATAACCAATTATTGCAGAGCTCTGACACATTTGTAAGTTTAAAGTCGAACTGTTTTTCACGTATGTAGACATGTGGGGTACCTACAGTTGAAGCAGTCGTCTATTTCTACCCACCATGATTATTATGGCCTGTACCACGTATACTAGAGATAAGCAAAAAATAAATCAGTAAATATGTAAAGTAGTTAATGTAAGGGCTAGCAACATTATCAACGGATCGTTTAAATAAACTTGTACGAACCAATTAAAACTTTAATATGTAATGAGTGAAGCGCAATTTAAACTTGTTAAAAAAAAAAGGGAAGGTGATTAAAATTTGTTGTTCTATCGGCAATTTACGTTCAAATTGTGTGCTAGGTACAAACCATCGTTTGGCGTCTAATTTAAGAGAACCAATCAAAAGTGATTGCCTTTTTTCGTGCAGACCTGATATTAACTTCCTATTTGTTTTATGAGAGAGTTCTTTTAAAGTAAATTCTTTCTTAAAAAATTGATGTTTAAGAAGATATATGCGTGTTTTCTTATCTGTATACTGGGAAAAAACTTTCAACAGCTATGTTAACATTAAAGAATATTTATTTGAGAGGTTTAAAAAGGCTTGTTGTTGCTGTTGTATATAGTCACAGTGTAGAAAATACTATACTATACCTACTACATATAGGTTTCTCTCTGTATTCTTAGTACTCTTCTCCTGTAAACTGGCGAATCCTATATAGGACGAGAGGTCCTCAATAAAGGCTTTTTGTTTGTTGTTTGTTGTATTTGAGAGGTTTAACGAAATTAATGCTAGATGTACTATATGTTGATGGTGGAATTCAATAATTACTTCTTTTCTGAAATATAAATCTTCTTTATTGAAGGAACAAGAAGCATAAATTACCAAATATATCTAAGTAAACATTACTAATAAAATGACATCTCTCTAACTACGTCTCAATTTACAGCTGTTACATTCGAGTCACCTTGTCCTGGCTATTTACACATGGCGAGTTGGTGGAGTAGAGGTGGTCACCCCAGACCTTGCAGGAGGGCAGCTGTTGGGCGATGAGCTCTTAACTAAGCGTCAGGGCCGGGTCGTCGGAATCGGGGATTGATATCTCCTTTATTTTGTAGAATATCTTGTATAGTTGGATTATATTTTAATTTTGCATTTGAAGGTATAATTTCTTAACGGAAGTTTGGTACATATCTTCTAGATCGGGTTGGTTCAAGTCCTCCTTCAGTATCTTTTTTGATTGTTGTTGAAGTAAATCCATGTTCGATATTAACTAACATGGTGAGATGTATTCTTTGTATGGCAGATATTCTTCTGCTATTTCTGGTGAAATAATTATCAATGTGAAGGTCCGTAAATATCTCATGTGCAATCTGTCTTCTTTTACGGCGTGCTATTATTCTTGTGAGAGTTGCGAATGTCAACGGCATGTTATAATATACGGCTATCTTGACTTCTTGATCATTAAACAGATTTCCACAAAATCTGCCTATATATATTAAATACTAATTAAAACTCTTTAGGAAATTATTTAAGGATATTTTTTATTAAATTTAGGAAAAGTTTATTTTAATTTTAAATAAATATCTAATATGATTATATTTTGAAAATAGAGCAATCTATAAATAAATATTTAATTAAAAAGGCATATATATCAAAATTTTTCTCCCCATTGAATATAACAAAATATTTTTAAAACTTAATTCTGTTGACGTTATGTGGCGCTAAGTTTGTTGTTGACACATATTAATATTATATAAAAGGGCGTACCTAGATCTGTAAAGAAGAAAAAAAAAACAATATTTTTCTTAAAATATTTCGAGAGATTGCTCCCTCTTCAAGAGGGATAAAGAGGGAGCAATCTCTCGAAATATTTAAAGAAAAAAAAAATTTTTCTTTACAGATCCAGGTACGCCCTTTTATATAATCTTAATTAATGGATCACCTTTTGACTCAAACATATTAATATGTTATAACCCCTTGATAAAGGTTGGCGTTCAGCCAAATGAAATATTGGTGAAATAAATTATATTTTGATCCAATATATGCCTTTTTAATTAAAAAAATATGATTATATCTTGAATTAAATATTTTTAGAGCGGTTTTAGTTCTTCCCTCTCTCTCTCTCAGTTATAAATTCCACTGTTGCCTTCGATTCATTACACTTCTATATATTCAATGTAGAATGTAGTTTGGGGATTGTTTTATCAATAAGTTGTGTTCTCTTGGAGTCCAAGAGCTACCTATGGTGAAGAGAGCAGACTGTCTGTCTGTTGCAATGACAAAGATATCATGTGGAAAATACTGAATAGGCTTTGTTGCATAGAATATGGCTAAGTGCTCATCTTGGGATGTTGACCATTCTTGATGGAGTCTAAGGTCTATAGGCTGAAAATTACAATACAATTTATCACCAGGTATATTTAAGAATTGGGGCCAATTCAATTTTATAGTAAATTATTTTTTTATCAGTGATAATTAATATTTTAATTAATTATTTACTGACAAATATTTATGAATTATGTTTTTTGTTTGCGGAATTTTTAATTAATTAAGAATATTCTAAAAATATCCACTGAGGGAATTTATAGCTGAACTAAAGCCGCTCTAATAATATTTAATTTAAGGTATAATGATATTAGACATTTATATTTATAATTAAAATAAACTTTTTCTATATTTTAAATATCCTTAAATACTTTTCCTAAAGAGTTTTAATTAGTATTTATTATACATAGGCAGATTTGTGGAAATCTGTTTAATGATTTTTATAAACGGTTGTTTTGAATATAACTGAACAAAATTAATTTTTATTTTGTGAAAATTATTATTTTTCAATTATCACAGAGAGATAACCTTTTGCGCGCACCATGAACGTGGTATTGTTACATTAATACATACATATGACCTATCTATAAGATATTTTTTTTTACTTATGGACAAATCTCAAGTTGTATTATTTAGCATGTACACTCATTGACAAAATTTGAGGAAGTTGTACCTTTTAACATGTACACTTATGGACAAAACTTAAGAATATTGTACCTTTTAACATATATCGATTTTCATACAATAAATCTCAAAGATATTTGATACACAGTGGCCTTTATTGAAGACACACGAGATAACCAAGTTTGAATAAAATTTCCTCTCTCTCCTCAGATAGAAACAGACGACCGGCGACATGGGACTTTCCACTTGCTTAATTTTAGTCCATGAAGGTATATTTATTTCCAAGATCTTTAAAATGATAATAATATTAATTTACATAATCAAAGAAGCGGTTATTAAGGTACAATATTTTTCGTTTCATCATAGATTATATAATAATATATAAATTATTCTTTAATGAATATATACTTAACGTTAGAGAATAACTTATAAAGAAAAAGATGAAATACATTTTGGAATGTTTTGTAATGGTGAAAGCGACATGACTAGTTCTTCACAATGATTACTACTTTTTTTTGGTCAACAAAATTATAATAATGTTACGTCATACCCAGACGCTGTTCGTGTTCTTTGTCTAATCAGGATGCCGTAAAGATACGTGAGCTCGAAGGGATACAGATAAGTTATTGCTTTATTGGCACTCAAAAGAAGGAATACAATGAGTGTTAATTGCCTTCAACCTCCCCGTCAGAAGAATCCTTGGTGCCGTGGATGTCACTCTTATGAAACGTTTCACTCTACACTGTACAAGTCCAGCCTGGACTACACCGACTTGTAGTTCGCTCCGATGTCAGGCTCTCCTGGCACCGTCTTGCAGGATCCTCCACACGGTCACATATCCGGAGACAACTCTCCACATCTTCGAATTGCCGCAGATGTTACTAGACTCTGTCCTCCCCACACAGGGTTGTTGGCGCCTCACACATGTCAGCTGTAGTCCACCCATCTTTCCCCAAATTTACTCTATAATCTTTGTTTCTCGGATAGCTTCGCATCCATTTTACAGTACGTGTCTGTTTTTATTAATATTATGTATATTCAGCATGACTGAAGCAATATATACTTTGGCTGTTAGGGAGAGAATAACAAATTTCATCAGCACCCACGGACCAGAATATTTGTGATCACCAACTACAAGGAAGACAGTAAATGGATCAACATCAATAATTTAAAGGTAATTTCTCTATTTTTGTAATCTTAATTATTGAAAACCACTCGGGAAACGTATACAATACGAATAAGAGAGTACTTTAGGTTAATAGCCCTGCAGAACTACATCCCGGCATAATAATATAGACCCGGCGCCTATTAGTTATAACCGACACCACTAGGGGAGCTACCGTCTGCAGATAACAGACTATCTGTGCTACCAATATCAATTATACATTTAATAATTATTGTATATAATCCTTTTTATTCTTTCTACTTAAATGAGGCGAGTTATTAAATAAATAGTGTTTTTCGAATATTTAGATTATTTGAAGATATATTTGAAAATAAAATATTAATTGGAGAGAAATAAATATAATTGCTCATTTATCTATATATCAGAAAGAGTGGGTACTCTGTGAGATAAGGAGAAAAAATCTCGCAACCCGGTCAGCAATCCTCGTCTCATCAATAACCCATACCGACCTCTCTGGTTTCTTCCGCTAGCACGTCAGCACTCCGTTCTTCCATCATATTCTCTCTGTCATGGAATCTGCCTTTTGTATAGGGCTGGTATAAACCTTGTAGTGCTTGTTTCAAAGATCATTTATTGGTTGGCAGTTGGTTTTGTTGAAACTATAGCTATATCAACCTATTTTTTATTCAAAACTCGACGTTTCAGTGACCTTTCCCTGAAAAGAATGATAGCTAGTCAATGGAATGTCGAAATTTGAATAATTTATTGGTTTTTGTAGCTTTTGGATAACAAAGGCTTCGGGTCGAATCCTGTATTTTGAATTTCAATTTTAAATATATTGTCTCACGAGAGAGAGAGAGAGAGAACACTTCACGATTTTGCGTGTCATCCTTGCGCAGGGACCATGCTAATCTTCTCTGTATCGTTCCAATTTTAGTATATGTACCGCCGAACAAGCGTGTACAGGTGAGAGAGATGACTGATCATCAGAAGCGTTATAACTTCATTTTAATAACAAAATAATTTTATTAAGACAGTTTTATACAGACTCAATGATTAAAATACATTGTTAGAAAGTGTCAAATAATAAATAGATATTATACACACATAGACAAAACTTGAGGAGGTTGTACCTTTTAGAATTTATATCGAGATCCATATAATCTATGAGAGATATTTGATACACAGTGACTTTTATTGAAGACACACGAGATAACCGAGTGTAAGCAACATTGGCTCTGTCTCTTTAGAAAAAAATCAGACAAATAGAGAATATCAAAGACCTTCCACTTCCTTAAGAATTTTCCATGAGTCTAGGTAATTCTTGCTTTTAAGAGATGAAATGCTACATAATTTTGTTGAAGATATCACGTATATACAATTTCACCAATTCATGAGTACTGAATAAGATATTCTGTGTTCGGAGAATACCGCAAAAATATTGTGGCGAAGAAATAATTAATATATTATATTTTAATTATTCAATGAATATATTAAACAGATTATATAAATATATATTACTCTGTTTATGTAAAATAATCATCGAAATATTATTATTTCTTCGCCATATAGTTGTAGCGTAGAAATTAGGTCTTTGTATATCTTAAGATGTATTCGTATTTATTGATGACGTCAGTACGACAATTCGACAATTATCAACAAATCAACCAAACTATCCACAGCTAGAGAATATCGAGCAAGCAAGCATAGAAATATCTTGATGATTATTTTACATAAACAGAGTAATATATATACACGTATATATAATCTGTTGAATATTTTCATTGAAAAAATAATTAAATTAAAATATAAAATATTAATTATTTCTTCGCCACAATATCATTACAAGAATCTGGTATCAGCAATACTATGGTTTGGACATAGGAACAAATTTCCAAACCAGGTCATGGACAGTTTAACCTCAGAACTACAACGAAGGTCAAAAACAAAATGTATTCATAAAATCAATAAATAGACAAATTCATCTCTAAAGTAACAAAATTCCAAATAATATCCAAATATATTAATTTGATATATAAGGAACAAATCTTATATGAAAAACGATTTCGAAAATGTAGGAATATGGATTGATGATTATGAAACACTATAAAATACAAACGTAGAAATTTGCATATGAATATAATAAAACATGAAGCAAATTTCTTTAAAACTATACTATTCCTTTTGTATATTCAATAACCATACTTAGTGTTAAAAACAATAAACATGTTTTCTCCAAACAACATAGTAACTGAGAGAAATATCAAATTCACCAGCTTAGTTGCCATGGAAACCTTTCCTCATTTGCATAAGCCGCAAATTGTTCTTTTAATTATTCTCCTGAAGCAAATAAAAGAAGATCGTCATCTTTTAATTGTTCCGCGGACTTTTTCCCGGTCGTTTGTTCGAGCTGCCCGTAAAAACTTTCTCCATAATTGCATTACGGATGTTATTTGTTCTTTTTTCCCTCCATGTTTCTATTTTCTTTTTGACAATTATCTCGATATGAGCTCTGTCGCTTTGCTTAGAAACAATATGCACATAAGTTGCTGACATCTTGGAGCCTTGTGCTTGTGAATTGGCAGATATTTCTTGATATTCATTAATTTCATGATTGACTATTATTTATCAGCATAATTGTTGACTATTGGGACACATTTTTGACCAAACTTGATAATTTATTTCCGTTATTGAACATCATTGGTGATTACTATTTTTAACTATCCTTGATCATCCTAAAGATAAATAATGCAAAATTGGGAAACATGCATTATATTCAGGATATAGGCCAGATTGGAATGATATTGAGATATTTCATAGGTATATAGAATTTTAAAAGGAAATATTATTTTTAGAGGGATGGATATCAAGAGAAATAGGGACAAGAACTATAAATACATTTGAAGATATTTCACAACAATATGCTTCATTTTTAAATTTTAAAAAGTAGGTAAAAGCTAGATATAAATTGTACATAATGGTTAGAAATTATAAAACAATATATAATCTTTGTGATTATTATATTATTCTATTTATTTATTTTTGAATATAATTTTATTATTATATATGTCGAATCCTGTCGTTGTGGAATCCTGTCGACTTAAACTATGGTATGAGATCCTGTCAACTTAATCTGTGGTGTAAGATCCTGTTGACTTAGATATGGTGTGATTTCCTCTCGACTCTCGCTATAGCTGCGATATCCTGAGGGTCTCTCGCTGTGGTGTGAAATCCGATAAGGTCTCTCGCTTTAATGTGGTAACCGAGAGGGGCAAACCTGTAGTAACCGAGAAGGACAGTCAGGGCGTTCCAGTACCTCTCTGCACCTTGGGAGACCTTTAACAGTTCTCACAGAGTACAGGCAGTCGTGGTCGAGGCAGAGTGAAAATCTTGGGAATGTCCACACACAAAAAACGAAGAGACACAGTTGTACTAGGAAAGTTCCGTGAACAGATAGAGTTGAGATAAGCGGCGAAAGATGGATATATAAGAGTCTTTACTGTTCTACATGGTCGATGAGGTGAACCTTAGGGACAACTGACGAGGGCTCCCGCTGATGGGAAAGTGACTGTTCATTTCTGGCCCTGTTGGAGGCTTATATATCTTTACCGAGAGGAAGGATTGGGTTCCAGCGGATGCTATAAGGGCGTGGATCGGAGGAGATATTGTAAACTCTGGCAACCCCCTGACATCTTGTAAGCATCGATTTTGGACGTTTTTGGACTTCTATCTCAATCTCTTGCTTTAGCTCAACTCTTAATTTATTACAGAACTTTATTTTTTTATCCTCAATCCGTACAAAGTACATTACTTATGATGATGTAATGACACATGTCAATCATGCGTATAATTATTTATAAATGTGTTTCTATTATACAACATAAAACTAATGTTATATTATATACAATATGAGGTTGCTGGTTTACATTACCATATATATTTATTTATTTCCAAGATCATAGTCTTTGACGAGTTTAATATTTGTTTTTGACTCGTGCTTTAGATGTTGCACTAAATTCGAAAAATCGCGCGAAACGCCCTTGCAACCTCAGAACAATTTTTAACGCCTTGTCAAATGCTTTATTTTTATTTATTTCTCTTCGAAGAAGACAAAAATATTTTGCCGAAACGTTGAGAAAAAAAAACCTCTAACTGGCCGAAGTGTCTATTTTCACAGAAATACCCTTGAATAATTATTCCATTGTTGAACATCCATGGTGATCACTATATTTAACTATCCTTGATCAATTCTTTCATTGTTAAACATCATTGATAATTACTAGTTTCAACTATCCTTGATCAATTCTGCCCATTGTTGAACATCATTGATGATTACTATTTTTAACTATCCTTTATCAATTCTCCCATTATTAAATATATCATTGGTGATTATTATTTATAACTAACTTTGATCAATTCTTCCATTGTTAAAAATCATTGGTGATTATTATTTATAATTAACTTTGATCAATTCTCCCATTGTTAAACATCATTGGTGATTATTATTTATAGCTAACTTTGATCAATTCTTCCATTGTTAAAAATCATTGGTGATTATTATTTATAACTAGCTTTGATCAATTCTTCCATTGTTAAACATCATTGGTGATTATTATTTATAACTAACTTTGATCAATTCCACCATTGTTAAACATCATTGGTGATTATTATTTATAACTAACTTTGATCAATTCTTCCATTGTTAAAAATCATTGGTGATTATTATTTATAACTAACTTTGATCAATTCTTTGATATCTAAGTAAAACGTTTATGGAGATGAGTATCTTTTATTCTGGTCTTCTCAAGCTTTCGGGCTTGTCCGCCCTTCTACAGGAGAAACATATACTATATAACGAGAAAATATAACGCCGCTTGATGCTTCATTTGATCAATTCTTCCATTGTTAAACATCATTGGTGATTATTATTTATAACTAACTTTGATCAATTCTTCCATTGTTAAACATCATTGGTGATTATTATTTATAACTAACTTTGATCAATTCTTCCATTGTTAAACATCATTGGTGGTTATTATTTATAACTAACTTTGATCAATTCTTCCATTGTTAAACAACATTGGTGATTATTATTTATAACTAACTTTGATCAATTCGTCCATTGCTGAACATCATTGGTGATTATTATTTTAACTATCCTTATTGACATTATTAGTGATTATTCATAGTGACTTCTTTTTTCGAATATGTCAGATGACGTTTGTCATTGTTGAACGTCATGGCTGTTTATAGCGATTTGGCTTCATGTCAATTTCTGTTTTAACTACTTTTAATGACTACCGTTGTTGATTACCCATGGTGACTTCGATTTTTGATTAATACTAAAATAAATTCTTACATTATTAACCATTAGTATAAATAAAAAGTGTTATAAAATTCCGGAACCTGGATTTAAATAGTACATAGTATTATAGTAACCCCCCCCCAGGGGCCTGGATAAACCAAATAATGAGATAGATACTCCAATTGTGAAATTCAAGGAACCTAGGGTATAGCCAAAATAATCATCAAGTGCTCTTGCAACTCTGGTTAACCAGATAACAACAACAGAGAAACCTTTATTAAGACACTATTGTCTTAATAGGGGATTCCCCTAAACGGTTATATATGTACATGAGTGAGGAGAAAAAGCTATTTAGAGGTAAAGCAATCAGCCGTTGTCTGTGGAGTTGAACACTTCTTCCCTCATTTTATCAATCGCCTTGAAAAATTTTAAATATTTATAAACAAATGTTTTATCCAGCAGGAGAGTAGTAAAACTTTATATACATGTTGTTTTTTATAGTGAGTTAGCCCCGAAATTTCGTGAATTTCAGTCTCTTTTCCTGTAGGAATGGGCAATGGAATAGATAATGGACCAAATTGTCTTAGATGGCAGCATTGCAGAAGTAGAAATTTAAAGGGTCGCTGTTCCAAAATCCCGTGATATCCTCGGGGAAAATAGACATAGAATCCTTTGACGGGCTATAAATCGTTTAATTTTCAAAGGGAGGTTTGATAGTAAAGTAATCCTCTGTCATAAAAGTTAATCAGATAAAGCTTGAACAAAAGGAAATAACACGCTATTCATAAATAATATGAAACTTATAAGCATCCATTTCGAATTTTACAATAAAACATTCCAGTGTCTTTACCGCAAGAAATTTGATTGTTTTTTAATTAAGAGAGCATAAACTAATTATTAGTTTTTCCGAACTTTCACTATTTAATAAATATATAAGTAAGACTAATCTTCAATCGAATAAATGCAAACATACCATTATAAACTTATTATAAACAGCAAAGTAATATATCAACTTAGTATATATAACTACTTTCCTTCACAACTAGACCCGTAGATAAGTTCTAACCACAAGAGGGTTTGTCTTTTAAAATGTTTTTTTTCTAATATAATAAATAAAAACTTTGTTTCTAAGAAACGTAAAGGATATTACCCATATATATATATATATTATAAATAAAAGATTTTCTGCTGATATTTTGATTATCTTGAGGAATATGCTATGGGATTATTTGCTGGTTCCTTTTAGTACTAAATGGTATTGGTAATGCAGTCATGGCAAATATCTTGAAAGTATAATAATAAAAATAGTTTTGATAGTAATTGCTTTAATCGAGCTAAAGGGATATATAAAAACCTAACTTGATTAAAAGTACTGCCTGGCTAAAGGCGTGAGAATAAAAAAAAATAAAAGACTTATTTACATAATTTACAAAAGGCTTGAGCCGGCCATCGGGCAACAACAACAATCGGTTTTATATAGGGAAATTCCCGAAATCTGGTGGTATACTTAACAGAATATTTGAATCTATGAAATTCAACTTTAAATTAAATAATATTTTCATATAACACATATATTAATTAATACACATCAAACTATAAAAACTCACACAGAAATATTAGAAAATATAATCTACAAACATAAAAATAGCCAACCAAATCACAGCCTCTAAATGTCAACCATCAGGTCACCCTGCCAAATGCGATCCCCGATAATTTCCCATTACTCTGTGCGAACAAAATAAATAATTCTGACCAAAAGATGCGCCTCCAATAATCAGCAGCAGACGACTCCAATAACGCCCCCTATCGGAAGTGTTCCCCTTGGGACGTGTCCCTTTGTTTGCCTTTTCCATTTACCCTCCCATTGTGCACCACTGCAGCCCAATATTTGACGCCCCGGACATTTTATTGCAATGGCCTACAAGAAAGCAGCCATACCATTCCAAGTCGGGGGTATATTGCTGCCTTCTGGAAGAAGAATAAAGATCTATCAGCAAAATATCGTTTCTATTTTTCACAATTTCAACAATAGATGAGTCTTCACCTTATCTATCCCGCTAAATTTACCGTAAAACCTGTTGGCAACGGTCATTGAAGGCTTAATATCATTGGCTATCCATTTTTAAAGCAAATCTCAACATTTATGAAAGGTGTATTTAGATATTCATTAATAAATCTTATTAGGTCACACAAACAATCTGCGCATTTATCAACAAATTAAAATGAAATGTTCCCAATTTGTATTTATTTCTAATAAAAAATATCGAGTAAAATAGTTTTAAATGATAATTGTAAAAAGTGTAAATCATTTAGAATATATAGGTGCATTTTGGTATCATTGAGGATGTGGCTTTTTGGGAAAAGGTTGTTGGGATAGAAAGAGAAAGAGATTTGGTAATCATTTCAAATAATGAACACTCTAAGAAGGTGAATAGATTGGAAGAATGACTGTTATAGACAAATATTATTTGTTAAAGTGAAACATTCTCAAGTCCTTAAGCTAGAGAGATCTAAATTGAATTTAAAAAAATAAACTTATCTCTGGAAGCCTAAAGATTTCATAATGTTGTGCGTTAGTATAAATATTTAACAAGATTATCGTTTATTATTCTGATATTTGTGCACAAAACATTGATTTCTTCTTCTATTTGCTATTTATTATCAAATAATTAATCTTATTTTAAAAATTGATAAAATAATGATAAATATTATGGATTATGATGATATAAATGTATCCATTTTTGTTTCCCCATTAAAGATCACGCCTCATTAAAAACCTCTATATTTAGTTCTAGTCGTTAATGTAGCGTTTTATTGTAATAAAATATTTAACACATTTTCATAAATGTAGCAGAACATTAATTTAAGAAGTGGGATCATTTTTTTAAATCACGTTATCAGCTTCGCTATAACTCTTTGCCCTTTTATATCCATATAAACGGCTAACATGCGTTACCTCTACTTAGGCTTAAATTCTGCCATTAAAAAAACCTACCCATAATTCTAAGGAGTTGATACATAGTGCTATAAATATGATGCAGACGAACCTCCATAAACTAGGGTAATGGCTTACTTAACATGGCAAGTAATAATTAAAGATGGCAAAGTGAAATTTATACCAAATCTCTCTGGAATCTGCTAAATGGGGTAAAAATTATTTTCGGTCAAACGATTCTTTTAAATGTCAGACGTTTATCTATATTGGTTTGCAGACGATTTTAAGACGTCGTTATTGATGTAGATATCCGAGAACTGTTTATTATTTTTAGGTTTTTATCAAATAACTTTTAGGTCTTGTTTAAATTATTATTATTATTTTAAATCGTTAAGTATTAATTATTTTTAGGTTTAGATAGCCTTTTTTTGCTCTGCCTAAATTACTAATCTATTTAAATAAAGTGAAATTCTTCATTATTTTAGTTTAATTGCCAGTGATTTGAAATATTTTTTTAAAATATCTTTGTAAAACCTACGAATGGGGTAGTTAGCAAAAAAGGGAAACAAATGAATGCCTGAATAAGTTTTCGATTTCATTACAGTCAAGAATGTCACTATTTTGTCTTTTGGTGGGAAAATAACGCCCGAAAGGCAGATATGCAAAATTTATTTAGACATTAGCATAGACGGAAAAAGGCATTGGCAAAACAATTCTGCATCAAAGACCGTTTAGAAAAATATTTGGATCGAATAAGGGGTCAAGAAGGAAACCTAAAGGTAACTCGATGAACTGTGAGTGGTATTCATCAACAGATAAAAATGGAAAATATTTGTCCATACTTTCACCAAATGTTGAACTCGACTTGGTCACTAAAAACAACAAATTTAGATTTAAAATATCTTTGTAAAACCCAATATCACAACTTGTATATACTATTATTATTACTAACGTTCTTTATAATTGCGCCAGTCGAAGGACTACTAAGTTCAAAAGCTTTTGTAAAAAAAAACGGTTTTTAATTTTTTAAAAGTGAAATAAGTCACTTCGTTGAACTTATTCCCTTCATAAATAGTATTTTATACAATAAACTGTCATATTTCAATCTTTACCCTAAAAATAATATATAATATAAAAGTATATTTGAAAATAATATAAAAAATAATAAACAAATAAAAACATTTAAAGGTGTTGATATTAAAAACAAAATTGGCATATACACACCGTTTACATGGGCATTTTTAGATGGCAGAGCGCCATCTACTGGAAAAAGAATCAACTAAACGTTGATTTAGCTTGTTCTCTGATATTTGGCAAACCAAATTTCTTAATAAATCAAGAAAGCCAACCACATTTGGCCCTCGTCAGTGTGGTACAGGCTGTACCTCTAGGACAAAATATTTGTTCCTAGGAACTTCCTAAGAAATGAAGAAATTGGTATTTAGGCACAAGTTTGCGTAAAAACGCCTTTGATGTGAAAAATATGAAAAAATTATCTTGATTTCTCAGAAAGCATCTAGGATCAAATATTTGGTCGTAGAGGTACAATCAGAATCATACTGACGAGTACCAACAGCCCGAAACGCATACGTGGTTGTCTTCTATTGATTTATCAAGAAATCGGGTTGGCTAAATATCATGGAACAAGCTAAATCAACGTTTAGTTCATTTTTGTTTCACTAGATGGAGCACTTCTATTTAAAAATGCACATATGAGAGGTCAGGAAAACAAAAAAAGGGTCATTTTCAATAAAAATATTCTTTAAACATTATATAGATTTTTTAAATAATATTTATAAAAATATAAGCATGTTTGCTAACAGCATTCTTTTTAATGCTCCTAAAATAATTTTAAAAGATATTTGTGCAACTACTATATTTTGTAAAATATCCTTATATATTTATGAAACCTTTATATATATAATTTATAAGATAATAAAAAGGCATATATTGGATTTAAAAATATATTTTTTCTGCCAATATTTCCTGCTGGCTGAACGCCAACCTTTATCGAGGCATTACATTTTTGTATACATAAACTCAGCGCCGCATAGTGTTATTGCCAGCCGAAATATTGGAACAATAAAATATTTTATTAAATCCAATATATTCCTTTTTATTAACTAATGAATTAAATATGG
Organism: Cordylochernes scorpioides; assembly: GCA_030710605.1. Classification (NCBI taxonomy): domain Eukaryota; kingdom Metazoa; phylum Arthropoda; class Arachnida; order Pseudoscorpiones; family Chernetidae; genus Cordylochernes; species Cordylochernes scorpioides. The sequence continues at coordinate 16,301,691 of CP092873.1, read as the reverse complement.
ATTGCTCTCTATTTTCAAAACAATATATATAATTATTAAACAAAATAAATCTGAATGGAATATTTTTAAACAACACACACACATATCGAATTAATATTATAAATATATATTCGACTCTAATATTAAGAATAATATTTTCAAAATAATATAAGCTGTTTAATATTTAAGTAAATGCCATGATATATAAATCTGTCTCAATTTAATTATTAAATTTCGAGCAAACATTTTAGTGAAAATAATGAAATTATGTATGTATGTCAGCATATACAATAGATAATGAAATTATATATTCAAATGAGGTTGAAATAGCGTCTAAAATTCTAGTAAGTGGCCATGCCAATTAAACCATTGAATTTTCTAGCAGACGTAAACACTTTCCCGCCAAAACCACAATTAGATGAAGCCTATTGTTATTAGATATAACATGGCGATGGCTTTAAATAATAACTTGAGATTGCCAATTCCTTTATTATTGGAACGGGAATTACAATAAAGGAGGGGGGGGGGAGTTAGAGGCCTAAATTAATATTTAATTAGTTTCCACTCTGTGGATTGTAATATCTCTCTATCGATGGGCAATTTCGCCCAGACGAACTGACCAAATATTTCGAAGGAATTATTTCAGTAATTATGCTAAATACACAACTCAATTCGAAATGTGAATTTATATATATATATATATATATATTAAATTTTGAAAATTGTTAAATATATATTTTTTTAATCTTATAATATATATAGGTATATAAAATAATATTGGAATTTGTTGATATAATAATGTTTGAATCATAATTAAATCCATTACTCTATTGCCACGTGGAAATTTTGGAAAAACAAACTTCGGGATGACACAGAAATTTATTTAGAGCGATAAATATCTATAATTAATAAAATATAAGATAAGTAATGAGGGAAGTTTACAGAATAGCAAAATATGAACCTAAAAATTGATACTCTGTTAATATAATGATAAATACTTTGCTACAATATCAAATCTTTCTCTATACTATTTGGGCTAACAACGTTCTCTTTGAACTGTTTTTACATTCAAGCAGTTTATCAATTATCTATTAAATATCATACGGATTATATAAAATATACATAGAAATAGAAATTGGCTTAACTTTTAGAATTATAAATATAAAGCTTATAAACCAAAAGCTTCAATTCTAAATAGTTTAAAATGTGGCAACAAATGTTTTTGTGTCAGTACTGTGTATTTAGTGCTTTGGTTACACATAAAAAGTAGCTATTTCAATCTTCAGCTGTGAATTTTCTTGTTTCCTCTGCAAGAACATAGGAGATTCTGTACACTCATGGACCAAACTTAAGAAAGCGGAAAGTCTTACTGGCGATAAACGTCTATTTTTAAAAGAAAACAAAGACAATTTTGTTCACAATTGGTTATCTTGTGTGTCTTGAATAAAGGTCACTTTGTATTAAATATCTTCAAGTATTATTTTCTGAATCCAGATATACATGTTGAAGATAAAACTTATTTATGTTTTGTCTAAGAGTGTGTATAGATACCAGGCCAGAAAAAAATCAAATCTTTAGAGATCCCATGATCAGAAACTTGTAAATGCGTCATTCTAATTCTGGTATAGCGTCGAAATTGACGGCTTATGCCGTTTCTCCACCAATCTCATAACTGGCTGAGGTGATAGAATAGATAGGAGTTTGAACCATTACATTAATTATCAAAATTCGAAACTATTTTAAACGCGTAAGATTCTTTTTGAAATTAAACAATTTCTACTGTCCTTACTGCATTGGAAAGATTAAAGGGAGGGTAGTAGAAATTGTTTAATTTCAAAAAGAATCTTACGCGTTTAAAATAGTTTCGAATTTTGATAACAGATGGCGCGTTAGTGCATCATATTACATTAATTGTAACAAAACACTGCCTCACTCAAGTATTATAACGCCTTCTACAGGCGTATACGACAAAATGAATCTAAAATTAGGATATTTTAGTTGCATACTGCTGTAGATGGTTTATAATACTTGAAAGCTTGAAAAATCATTTAAATACAACAAGGATATATCCTCAAAAGCAGGGTATGTTGTTACAATTTATATTTCAGATGATTATATCTTCCAACATTACATTAATGCTGAAGTAAGTTCCAAGTTCCAAGTTCAAAATCACATTGATAGGTACCGCTCAGCAAGAGCAACCTAGTTTATGATAATTGAAACAGTGAATAAAATGTGAAGGTTATTCATAGATTAAACAAAATTTAAACGTGGGATTCAATCCCGGTTAATGACTGTCGGGAATCGAGCGTGTTACCCTCTCATCCACCGACTTATATCGGGAATCGAGCGTGTTACCCTCTCATCCACCGACTTATATGCTGAAGTAAACTCACATTTTGTTCCTAGGAACTTCTTAAGAAACCAAGAAATGGGTATTTAGGCAGAAGTTGGCGTAAATACGCTTTTCACTTGAAAATTAAGGGAAAAAATGAAATATATTTCAGGAAGCCTCTAGGATCAAATATTTGTTCGTAGTGGTACAATCTGCATCATGCTGAAGAGGGCCAACAGCCTGAAACGCGTATGTGGTTGACTTTTATTGATTTATCAAGAAATCGGGTTGTCTTTTTTGTGCTGTATCTCAATAGCTTGAGAAACACGCCACTATAGTTCAATTCAACAACGTTTTATGAGTGGTTTGGCCGAGGACTGATATAAATTGTCGATATTTTACAGCCAGGACTCTGGATTGAATACCATTTTGGGAATAAATTTCTGAAGAAAATCAATTATTTAATGGTCCCTGATTCATGCAAAATCCTATTACACGAATAAGTGAAAGTAACCAAACGGAACTGAGTCCAGTATAGAAGTACAGAAGTTAAACTGCTTTCAACTTGTTTAGACATCTAGTGAACTTTCAGTATCAGTTACTAATTATACCCATAATATTATATAAATATATAATATATACTTGAGATAGATAAACAATTAAAAAGGTTTAAAAATTGTTCCGATGGCACCCGATTCTTGCAAAAGTTCAACCCCACCAGAGAGTGCAAATAACCAAACCGGGCTCTGGCATATTTGTAAGAGTAAAGTCAAACTGTTTTTCACATGGGTAAATATGTGGTGCACTTACAGTAAAAAGCAGTGGCCTACTTCTACCCACAATGATTATCATGGCCTGTACAATGTGTACTAGGGATAAGCATTAAAAAAATACTTGAGATAGGTAAACAATTAAAAAAGTTTCCGGAGATAAGCTTCATTTTATTTTAAAACCGTCTCAAGATTTCGGGTATCTCTGCCTTTTTCCTCTACCTATATTCTCCTGTAGAAGGGCAAAGATGGCCGAAAGCTTTCGAAGAGACTTTTTAATGGAAGAAAGCCCCAGCGAAGAATAAAGCCGTAGAAGTAAGAAAATCCCAATCAGGTCTCTACAGACCAGAGCCATTTATTTCCAAAAGAAACTCCCGCAATCCATTTAAAAACATTACCCTAATGGCAGCTTCGACAATTCACTTATGGAGCCATTCCACCACATCTAGCTCACCACCTATATCCTCTTGTGCAAATTTACAGAACATCGCATCTATATAATTGGAGAATAACTCTTATAATTATAAAATTTTAGAAGAACAATGTATATATTTGTGTAAAAATAGTACAAAAGTAAAATTGTTATTGTTGTTTCTTATCCCCTTGTGTAAAGATTACTTGAATTCCATGAGTTCATGGAAATTTTAATAATAAAGACCAATACATTAAGTTTAATAGATTCTGCAGGATGTATATTTTGAGGCGAAAGTGTTGACTGTACATAATACAAGCTACTACTTATAATTGCTATATGTAAAATTTGATATCGAACGTTTAATTTTAATGATTTCCAATGTTCAATTGTATTAATTGTATATAATATAAAATATACACGCAATTATCCAAATTGTGGATATGGCGTGTCTCTCCCCCCCCCCCCCCCCAACTGTTAAATAAATAAATGAGTTCATGCTCCTCGAGCTGTTTTATGATGAGCAGCAGCCTCTCCCAAAGGTCCTGTTTAGTGCATCTAATGCAAGCCAAAATGTGTTCTGGAGCTGCAGGTAACAAACTACATTTTGGGCAAGTGGGATAAATGTTGTTATTATTTTCTATCTTAAATGGTTTGAGATGGCCTGTTCTAAATCTTGTTAGTGTTGTTTGATGCAATCTGATGTTCAGAGATCAGAGTGAAATTGTACTTGGATCAAGTAGATAAATTATGAAAAAGACATCTCCCCTGATCGTGCAACTAAAAGTTGATGATGGATTGAACCATCTGTCAAAATAAAAATTAACCAATCATTGATATTTTCCTTATTATAGTATTAGTTAATCAATAATGTGTTTTTGGTCAACTTCGGAATGATTGAAATCAAAAATTGGTTAATATATATTCGAATAATTATGGTATTAATTACGAAAAATATAATAAGTGGTTGGCTTATCAGTGGTAAACTCTCTCAGCGGTATCTCCAATTTAATCTACCAGACTGCTTCTTAGAGCTATAATACTGTATAGGACGATTTTGCTTATATACACCGCTGGGTAGGTTCACTAATTATGAGCCAAGTTCTTCCTATAATTTCTCATCACAGTAAGGACAGCAGAAGTTTGTTTTATGTGTAAGAGAGACATTCGCGCTTTAATACGAGGGTGAGTAGAAAAGTAAGGTCTCTTATTTCTTTCTTTTTTTTCACAACTTTTTATACATCATTGGAAAGGTTGGTCACTTTGCTATTTTTCTACATAGTCGCCTTGATGCTCAATCACTTTTTTCATCCTGTCAGCCAACTTTGTAATTCCGGTGTTGTACCACTCTCCCGCCGCCTCTTTGAGCCACTTGTCGACCCACCTGGCGGACACCTTTCTGTAGCCGAGGGTCTTAGACACAATCTTGTGCTCGGAGAAGCGGCTGCAATCTATAACAACAACAACAAAAAGCCTTTATTGAGGACCTCTCGTCCTATATAGGATTCGCCAGTTTACAGAGTGATTGAAGAGAAGATAACTAAGAATACAGAGAGAAACCTATATGTAGTAGGTATAGTATAGTATTTTCTATATACAAACGCAGCAACAAGTCTTTTACTGGAATCAAAGTCCCATACAGGATTCGTCATTTTAATCCTGACATATATTATTTGCATATAATTATTTACATCAATTAGATTATGTATATAGCCTCCTCTTCTCTTCACCCGTCTTCCAGAATTTGAACAACGCAAAGGCTCCAGCTCTGTTTCTCACCACCTCATTCAACAGGAGCTCCAAAGAGAGTCCCTCAAGGACTATTTCACTGAGGAGCACTTCTCGTTCGTCTTTCAGCCCCATACATGAGAGTATATGGTGATGTAGCCCCGGCTCCATTCTTGTCCCGCAAATCTCGCATGTCCATCCGTCTGTTTTAAATATTCTGGGGCGATCATCAGCAAAGAGCACCGAGAGGATTCTCAGTCCGGCAATACACCGTTTGGCCCGGAGCGGGAAATCGCTGGACAGATCATGTTCCGGTAACGGAGTTGAGCAGATGTTTTTATAGTGGGGGTAAAGTCTTGAATTCATTATTCTTGTGTGATCCTTTTGCAGAGACTGGTCTATTGCAGTCCTGATTATGTAGGGAATTTCTCTTTGTAATGTTCTATAGTCTGTGCAGCAATCCAGCCATTTATATCCGGTGTTGTTTAAAATATTAACTATACTTCCCGTGAAACCTATATATTTTTTCGTTGCGTTTGAGATTTCCCACAGCTGTGACAAGCAGAGCAGCGGCAGTATAGTTTCACCTATTCCCAGCATTCTCAACCAGAACTTTAAGGTGAGTTTCAAGACTGTAACGCTGAGTGACACTCTTCCCAATTCTATCCTGAGCATGTATCCGGGGGTGTATCTTGGTAGATTTAGATATCTTCGCATAAATGAGTCCTGAATTTGATCAACAATTAATGTATGCTCATTTGCACAAACAGGTGCCGCGTATAGCAGGGTTGATAAAACCATCGCGTCAAGAAGTTTCATAGAGGATTTAAGAGAGTTCATCTTCGACCTGGTCAGAATAGGCCAGACCGCACCACTGGCCGCGAGAGCTTTACCCTTATAGTATAATTCGGCTTGCTTAAAAGAGTTTGTTGAAGTGAGTGGATATCCTAGATACATGTATCTTTCCGTGACATTCAGTGTTTGTTGTCCCCAATACCAATTATCGGATTTTGAGCGCTTCCCACCATTGCGAAATACCATTATTTTTTATTTGTTTTCGTTCAGCGTTAGCATATTTTCCTCAAAATATTTTCGTATCATATTAATTTTTAACTGCAAATTGTTCTTAGATTCGCCTATCAGTACAATATCATCTGCATATAGTAACAAATGGATTTTTCCATGCTTTGGCAGATAAATACCAGGTATATCCGAACAGTCAGAAGTACTAATCAGGTCGTTAATAAAAAGTATGAATAAGTAAGGAGATAGTGGTTCACCCTGTAACACTCCGGATTTTATTTTAATAAATTCTGTGAATGAATTGTTCCATCTCACCGCAGCTGTCATGTTTTCGTAGTAATTCTTAATTAGATTTATAAATCGGAAATTCAATCCTATGTCTAACAGTTTTTTTCCATAGGAGAGCTTGAGGCACCGTATCAAAAGCCTTTTTAAGATCAATAAAGAAAGCGTAGAACTTTCGTCTTTTACGTCTAAGTGTTAATTGGATTAGTGAGACTAAAGTAAAAATATGATCCTGGCATGAATGGTCTTTTCTGAAACCCGCTTGATTTTCCGGTATAATTGCTCTATTTTCGGTCCAGTTGCTTAGCCGTATTTTCAGTATTGATGAGAAAAGCTTAGCAAGGTTGCTTAGAAGTGCTATTCCCCGATAATTGTGAGGATTGTCGGCATCACCATTTTTAAAGATGGGATGTATAATTGTTTTGCCCCAGGTTGTTGGGAATTGACCAGTTTTTAGAACTCTATTGTAAATATCTTTTAAAGCAGTCAAATAAGCTGGGGGCAAGGCTTTTATAGCTTCATTAGGAATATTATCGAGTCCACAAGCCTTATTGCGCTTCAAGTGAGCAATTTCTCCAGTTATCTCCGACAGGGATATTTCGGCCATTAACTCGTCGTCTGGCATCAGTATAACTCTTATGGACAAATCGTACTTGACTGGTGGCGAAGTCGCGAGAAGTTCGGTATAAGACTGTTGCCATTTTTGAATAGAAATGTTTCCGAGAGTTTTTTTTTTGTTCTTCTATTTTTGAACAGTGATATTGTTTTCCAAAAACCCGTCGAGTCCCTCACCTCCTTCAGCCTCTCTTGTATTTTAATATAGTAGGTTTTATTTTTGTCGGTCAGAAGTGATGAGTATTTCTTTTTTAATAAAGCGTATGCCTTGCGGTCACCTTCACTGTTTGATCTTATTTTAAGCTGAGATTTTAGAGCTTTTTTGTTAAATAGCACTCACGGTCGAACCAAGGTTTGGATTTAGGACCATCGGGTGTTATTACTACTTGCATACCAGCAGTATGCATTGCACTCCGGATTTGATTGGTGAAATTATTAGTTAGCATTTCAATCGGTGAATTCCAAGATCCTTGTATTGCGACTAGATTCTGTATGAAGATAGTCTCTTTTTCGGATGCTCATTTGTACTTTTTAAAGGTATAAGGTGTAGTAGAGCTTTCAAGTTTCATTCCATCTAAATTGGAGTCTATTTTAATAACCATTGGCATATGATCCGAATAAGGAAGTGGATTAATCAACAAATCAATTCTATGTTCTAAGAGCGAATGAGAAACTATACAGTAATCTACCACAGAGGAACCTCGTTCTGATATGTAGGTGTATTCCCCATTTTCATCACTCTTCGTTCTTCCATTAATAATTACCAGGAGGTTATCTTCAAGAAAATTTATGAATTGCACTGCATTTGGGGAAATTACCTCGTCTTTGGAGTTACGACTGGCATTTAAAGAGGTGGGCAGCATTAGTGGGTTGTGTAGGTATCCCTGTGTTCCTGTGCGCGTGTTCAAATCACCAGCTAGTACAACTTCGTATCCCTCTGAAATTTTAACTTCTATACATTCCTGTAAAATATTTCTGTTAGTCATGTAATTTTCATTAGGTGGTAGGTAAACAAAGAAAATACATGTTAATATTCTGGTGTTCAATTTTATAGTAATAATTATCCAGTGTTTTTCTATTTCATTATTTACCAATAAATCTTTAATAGTATTTCCAATTCCGACGATAATACCGCCGGAAGATCTACCCAGTTTGTGATTTCTGGAGGCCTTAGATTCTATCAATTGAAATCCGTTCAGTTTGTATCCCAAGTAATGATCAGTCCATGTTTCAGTTAGAGCGAATATGTTAAATTTTTTCAGGTAATCAACTAAAGGGAAAGTGGATGAAATCCTGACTAAGCCGTTAATATTCCAGCACAACAGTGAAAGCTGTTTCTTTTCGCCATAGTTAATTCTTCCATTTACAATCTCAAGATTAATATTCGCTTCCCTAGCATTATCTTGCTTTGAAATATTTCGCATATTTTGCATATTTCATTATTTAAAGTATTTACATATGGTACAACGCCAGCACTTGAATCTTTATTTTTACATATTTTTTCAATCTTATTAAAATGTGGCTTAACATTAGAATGTTTAATAACTGTATGTTGCTATAAAAGTTTACCTCCCTGGTCCATAACTTGGTCATTTGAAACATAGTATCTTGTGTTTCCCACTAATAAAGTATTGTCTCTCAACTTAACCCTTATTCCTCTATCCAGGAGTTCTTTTCTTTTTGTAATTAATAGTTTTCTCTGGTTTATAACATTTGGAGGGTAGTCTTTATTTAGAAAAATTCTGTTATTTCTTAGCTTGAATGAGTTCTTCAAAAGTACAATTATTTCTTTATATTCCGGTACCTCAATGAGAATTGGTGAATTGACTTTCCCGGACAATCTTCTGCATTTTTGTATTTGAATTTCCTCTGATATTTTCATCTTATCTGTAATTAGTTTTTGTATCAGCGAGCGAGATTCGTCGGGGCTTTCGTTTTCTTTTCCTTCTATTCCAAAAAAATCAAGTTTCTTTCCCTCTGTTTCATCTCGTAGAGATCCATCCCCTTTTCTCGATTTCACAGATCTTTCTCGAGTTAGCCGATACAGACTTCGCCATAGTTCCTAGGGAAGTCTCCAGTTGTAGTAGGCGCTGGTTTATTTTTTCCAAACCTGTTTCTAACCCCGAAAACCTTGATTCCAGCTTTGCTCCCCAATGGTCAATTCTATCTGACATCGCTGCCATTAACTCATGTAAATCTCTTTCTTTGCCCACATCCAACGTTGTCTGTCTTGTAGATTTAGGTCCTGGATTTTTCTCTATCCCGGATAGCAGTAATAGCATTAGCACTATACATCTCAGATTAGCTTTCGTAGTATAGGAGGGTACTTTCATTTCAGGCTTATTTGCATAACATAAAACAATTTCATTGTTGGAATTTGCAAACGTTGATCTAAAGCGAGTTTTTTCTATAATTACGATCCAATTAAGCAAAAGCAGAATTATTAACAACTTCATTTTCCCTCAATAAAATAAGGAATATAAGTTTGCTTATCAAATATTCAAGGTACAACAATGAAAACCAAATAGAATATATTATAGTAAAAAGTAATATTTACCGGATTTCAAGAGCGATGCGACGCACGTCTAGCCAATTGGCCACCTAGCGGCGAATTCAAGTGGCTGCAATCTTCATTCAGGCCATCCTCGATCTCTTCAAGGATTATCCGTCGGTTTGCGCGCACCATTTCGTCGATTCGAGCCACGGTTGATTCCGGCAAACTCGGCCCCCCCAGACCGCTGTTCATCGTGGACGTTTATCCGCCCCTCGTTAAACTCCCGGCACCATTTCCGCACATTTTTGATGTCCATGCACTTCTCACCATACACTTCCAAATGTGCGGAAATGGTGCCGAGAGTTTAACGAGGGACGGATAAACGTCCACGATGAACAGCGGTCTGGGCGGCCGAGTTTGCCGGAATCAACCGTGGCTTGAATCGACGAAATGGTGCGCGCAAACCGGCGGATAACCCTTGAAGAGATCGAGGATAGCCTGAATGAAGATTGCAGCCACTTCTCCGTGCACAAGATTGTGTCTGAGACCCTCGGCTACAGAAAGGTGTCCGCCAGGTGGGTCGACAAGTGGCTCAAAGAGGCGGCGGGAGAGTGGTACAACACCGGAATTACAAAGTTGGTTAACAGGATTAAAAAAGTGATTGAGCATCAAGGCGACTATGTAGAAAAATAGCGAAGTGTCCAACCTTTCCAATGATGTATAAAAAGTTGTGATTAAATGTGTTTTTCTATGAAAAAAAAAATAGGATACCTTACTTTTCTACTCACCCATTTCAGATAAGAAAAATATTGAACGTGCACATGACTTGATTCTGTTAGACTCACGAGTAGCTATTGATAAAATGGCACATTGTCTGCATATTAGTCATGGATCTGCCTACGAAATCATCCACAACAGACTTGAGTTTCATAAATTTTATGCAAGATGGTAATGGCTATGGTAATGAACTTGACATATTTTAAAACAGAATTGTCACTTGTGATGAAACATGGATCCATTATTACAAGCTGGAGAGTAAAATGTCAGAGTATGGAATGGAAATATCCATATTCACCCTGCAAGAAAAACTTCAAAAGCCAACTATCCCAGAAAAAAATTATTTTCAGTTTCTTGGGAATATCAAGACGTAGTACTGAAACATTATAAAGAAAGGGTCACAGCAATCAACAGGGCGACATTACAGTGAAATGATAACTGACATGTTGAAGCCTGCAATTTGAAGCAAACACCAAGGACTGCTTTCAGTAAGTGTTGTCTTCTTACACGACAATGCCCGTTCACATACTTCTGCCCATACTGTTGTAACGCTTAAGAACCCCAACTCTGAAGTACTGGCTTATCCTCCATATAGTCCTGACCTTTCTCAATCAAGTTTGCACTTATTTGGTCCCCACAAAAAGGCATTATAGAGCCGTAGATTTACTTCGGATGAAGAGTGAAAGAAGTGGTGCATTCCTGACTCGAAGCTCAACCAAAAAAAAAAACTTTTTTTATGAGGGTTTCAGGAAGCTTGAGCAAAAATGAACCAATTGCATTAAAATTCAATGATACAAGTAGAAAGATAATGTTGAAGTAAGTTTGCTATTTGTATTATAATATATTATAACCGTTAAATATTTAATTGTCTATAACAGTTGACTTACCCTTGTACACTCATGGACAAACCATAAGGAAGTTGTACCTCTCAGTATGTATATCGGGATCCGACAATAACTCAGAAAAATATTTGATACATAATGATCTTAATTGAAGACACACAAGATAACCGAGTGTAAACGAAAATTGTTTCCGTCTCCTACAAAAAAAAAGAAACTAAAAAACTGACAAAACTACATTATTGATCAATTAAAACAAACTTTTGCTGTCCTTGTTGCGATGAAAAAATATTGAGAAGGCTTGGCTCATGAGTGATGAACCCTCCCAGCGGTTTCGCTAATTTAATCTACAATACCGCTTCTTATAACTCTAATATGTTATTAAACGATTTTGTTCATATACACCGCTGGGAGGGCTCACCATTGATGAGCCAAATTCTTCCTATATTTTCCTATCACAGTAAAGACAATAGAAGTTTGTTTTATGTGTAAGAGAAACATAAGTGCTTCAATGCTTTCATCTCTTGTTTTCAAATATTCCATTTCAGATATGAAAAATATTGAACGTGCACATGGCTTGATTCTGGCACATGGCACAATGATTTTCCACTTCCTCAAGTTTTGTCCATAAGTGTAGTTATATGAACAAATATTACATACCATTTGTTCCAATAACCAATAGATATTAAAATTTAAACTCTCCTAAAACGCGATTAATGTGTTCCGTGTTGTATGAAATCGCGTTATAGGAATTCGCGTTGTACGAAATAAAATTTGTATAACGCGAATGTTGTTAGGGTAAATTGTTTTATTTTATAACGCTTTACGGAAATTCGCGTTGTATAAATAAATTTGTCGCAATTTTTTTATCGCGTTGTACGAAATCGCCTTGTAAAAACTCGCATTATAGGGGAGAGTCTACTGTATTTGATTAAATAGTAAAATCTTGAATATAAATATAAATATTGTTGTATATTCTCTATTTTTTATATTTTATAAAGGTGTATTTTTGTTAATATTTCTTATAGTGATGCATACACGATAAGAAGTATTTTAAGGCGGAATATGTATAAATATCAAATCAAAGAGAAAGAATATATTTCATGAAATATATATGTGATGGTTTCTCTATATATTTTCAAATATACAAAGAGGAAAACTTTAATATTGAAACGTAACATAGGATATGCTTTAAAACTATTTTAAAAGTATCTACAATATTGGTATATGAATATTTGTGTGCGATGTTTGATAGAGAAAAAACTTTCAATAAATATTTTATTGGAGAAAAAGAATCCAAAAGACAAAAGTTGGAGCTAAGCCTTAAATCAAAAGCAATTTTGTTTCCAGACGATATATTTATTTAAAGCCAAAAGAAAATGATATCCATCAGTTATTGGGCAGAAGAAAGAACCTTTGATTCCATACTTGGTCAAACTCTAAGTCGCCCATCGATTTTGGCGGCTCAAGAGGCTTACGCCTCTGTGATTGGTGATCGGGTTCGTCTGCTCTGATTAGGCTAAACTTTCATTGGTCAGTGGAATTCTGGTCCTTAGTCCTAAAATAAAAAATTTTAATTGGTCATCTATGAATATGTTTCACCTACCTCTCAATTAAAGAATATTTCCAAACCTTTATATCTATGATTATACGTATAAAAGAGCGTACCTGGATCTGTAAAGAAAAAAACAAAACAATTTTTTTTTTCAAAATATTTCGAGAGATTGCTCCCTCTTTATAGATCTATATAAAGAGGGAGCAATCTCTCGAAATATTTTGAGAAAAATTTGTTTTTTTTTTCCTTTACAGATCCAGGTACGCTCTTTTATATAATATTAATTGATGGATCGTCTTTTGACTCAAACTTTATATCTATGTCTAATGTGTCAAAAAAAAAAAAAAAGAAAAGGAAGATGACTAGAAGACACGCAGGGTCTGTTATGTCTATCCGACAAAAAGATTGTATCGTCTGCTCTGATTAGGTTATACTTTCATTGGGCAGTGGAATTCTGATAGTCTGCCCTAAAATATCAAAATTTTAATTGGTTAATGTTTTAATGTCCGTCCATACAGAGTTCATAATAACAACCGACTCACCCGTGCAGCCAAGGCCACGCTCCGCTGCGTCACGTGGGAAAACATAGGTAGATGTTTTCTTACATGTTCTCAGCACATCCCCCTTTTTAAGACTTGAAATATATATATACATTACAAACTTTAAATGCATAATATAATTAATAATGAAGGCGATCCACAGGTTTAACAATTCGTCCACTCCGGGTTCTTATCTGGCCGTCTTCTGAGTCGTTAGAGGGATGATCCACGACTGGGGTCTTTTCATTTTCAACCAGTTCCTCCCCCGAAAAGGTCGGCGTCGATGGGTCGGCTGGATATTGCACTGTAACTCCTTTTCGTAGATGGAACTTGTTTCGACGTAAAGTCCCAACTGGAGTATCAACCATATATGACCTTGGTGTCGATGCTTTCTGCTTTACAATCCCCCAGGTTCGCATATCTGTAATCCAAACCGTGTCACCTTCGGATAGCTCCTCCATGTCCCTAGCTCCGCAGCGTCGATCATATCTGGATTTCATATCCTTTCTCCTTCTCCCCTCTTTTCTTTTCAGGGTCTGAGAGTCCACCAACTTTGGATTAAGATTCTCTGGTGCAATTGGCAAGGTCGTTCGGAGTTTACGTCCCATGAGCTCAGCAGGGCTGTAACCGTTCTCCAAAGGGGTCGATCGATACTCCAGGAGTCCAAGCGATGGGTCTTGATTTTTCTTGAGGATCAACTTAGCAATTTTCACACCTGCTTCTGCCATCCCATTGCTCTGCGGGAATCGAGGACTTGAAGTGACATGTGTGAATCCGTACTGCCTTGCGAAATTTGCAAATTCACGAGCAGCTCCAAATTGCGTCCCATTATCGCTTACAACAGTTTCTGGTACTCCATGTCGGGCAAATATGGATTTGCAACTACGCACCACCACACTGGCTGTGAGCCGATCCAGCTGAACCATTTCAGGAAAGCGAGAATAATAGTCAATGACGACTAGATACCACTTATTCTCGAACTTGAACAAATCCATTCCAATCTTTTGCCACGGTCGTGTAGGAAAGTTGGTTGGTATCAAAGGTTCATGTTTTGAGACGGCTTCCTGGATACAGACATTGCACTTTCTGACCGTTTCCGCGATCTCTTCCGAAATTCCAGGCCACCATACCGTCACGTGCGCGAAGTCTTGTTTTTGTAATCCCGAAGTGCCCAGCGTGCAACTTATCCAGGATCTCCAGTTTCATACTTGCTGGAATAACAAGACGACAGCTACGCATCAGTAGTCCATTTTGAACGCCGAGTTCATCCTTGACATGCCAATAAGAGAGCAGAGCCTGTGACATCTTCTTCTTATCTGGCCAGCCTTGCTCAAGGTAGTTGACTACTGCTTTCAGGGTCGTATCTTCTTGTTGAGCTTCAAAAATCTTCGTCAACATCTCGTCTTTGTCGGTTATACTCGAGAGAACTGCATTTATATGCACTGAGGTTTGCCGTTCGTTTTCACCTCCCTCGGTTGTAAGAAGTGGTTGTCTGGATAATGCATCGGCGTCGAGCAGCTCCTTTCCAGGGATATGCACTATTTCGAATCCAAACCTCATCATACGCATTCGGAAACGTTGCAGTCTTGGGGTCAGAGAACTCAATTCTTTCGTCGAAAATAGAGGAATGAGAGGCTTATGGTCGGTCTCAATTCGGAAACGCTTTCCAAGCAGGAAATCTTGAAAACGTTCGCAAGCCCATGTAATTGCGAGAGCCTCTTTCTCGATCTGAGCATATCGTTTTTCGGTAGGTGTCATAGTTTTAGAAGAATAAGCAACAGGTCGCCAGATTCCATTCTTACCTTCTTGCTTCAGTACCGCTCCCAAGCCGTATGAAGATGCGTCGGATGACACCATAGTTGGTTTCCTGACGTCGTATGCTGCCAAGATGGGTTGAGTCGTGAGCAATTCTTTCAACTTTCGGAATGCTCGCTCCTGGCTGCAATCCCAAACGAAGTCTTGACCTTTCACCAACAACTGGTTCAGTGGTGCCACGATTTCAGATAAATTTTCCACAAAGCGTCCCAGATGGTTCACCATGCCAAGAAATCTTCTTACGCCATGAACATCTGTCGGAGCAGGCATCCTCGCCACTGCTTCGATTTTCGCTGGATCTGGTCGAATACCGTCTTCATCCAGTATGTGCCCAAGAAAATTAATTCTTGGCACGCCGAAGACACACTTGGCCTTGTTTAGTGTAACTTTCGCCTCTTTCAGTTTTCGGAGCACTAAACGAAGAATCCGATCGTGAGTCTTGGAGTCGGAGGCAAATATCAGGATATCGTCCAGGTAACACATTACACCGTCCATGCCTTGCAAGATTATTGACATAACTCTCTGAAAATACTCTGGGGCGAGTGAGATTCCAAATGGCATTCTGCAGTATTTATATCTCCCAAAAGGAGTGATGAAGGTCGTTAAATGCTGGCAGTCCGGGCTCAACGGAATCTGGTGAAAGCCACTGTTCGCGTCCAGTTTCGAAAAGAATCTTGCTTCTCCCAGTTGCCCCAGCATGTGCTCCACCACTGGCATGGGATGCACTTCGCGCTGTACATGTTCGTTCAGCCTTGAGAGATCCACACAGAGTCGTATGTCGCCATTCAGTTTACCAGCAATCACAGTCGGTGCACACCATTCAGTCGCAACGTTAACTTGTGCTATGATTCCCGCCTTCTCGAGCTCTTCCAACCTTGTTTTGAGCTTTTCCATCAAAGGTATTGGTACCCGTCGAGGAGTATGCACAGCATATGGTTTTGCTCCAGGTTTCAATTTGATTTCGTAAGGGTTTCCGATCTGTCCCAGTCCTTCAAATACTTCAGGGAATTCCTTGATTGGGTTAATTCTCGTCGCAACCACTTCAATCCGCCTCGCCAGGTTCAAGAGCTCACATGCCCGGCGACTCAGAAGAGGTTCACTCAAACGACGAATGACATAAATCTTCTCCTTGATTTCATAATTGCCATTTCGCAGCGTTGATATAAACATACCCACAGTCTGAAGTTCGGAGAATTCAGCAGCCCTAATGTTGATATCACTTTCCACTAGTCGTTGCTGTCCCATTATCTTCTTGAAGAGACACAGAGGAACACATGTAACATCCGCCTGGGAGTCGAGCTTAAACTTCACCTTTTTCCCGTTCACTTGGATTTCTGCTGTCCATCGCCTCCTGCGCTTGCCTTCATCATCATCGAGATTAGATGAATCCTCCACAGCTGAGACTTTCAGGAGAAAACCAATTTCTTCATCAAGTTCAGAAACAGCTTTGACTTCCGCAGTCTTCGCCTGCTTATCTGGGCAGCAATTTGCAAAATGGCCTGTTTTTGAACACAGGTTACATTTCTGTCCTTCAGCACGGCAAGCCTGTCCTTCCCTGTGGGTGAAACCTCCGCACTTTGGACATCGTGATCTTGTTTTGGCTGACTTGTCCTTCTTCCTCGAAGACTGCCGTTGTTGTTTCGGTGATTGTTTCTTCGAGTTGAACTTCACCTGATTGACCTTTTGGCTTGTTGAGAGACGCTGCAGGTCGACTTGCTGCTGTCGAACGGCTTCCTGCTGTCGAACCATTTTCACCGCCTTTTCCAAAGTCAGTTCGCTGTCCAACTGCATTCTTTCAGATAAAGCTTTGTCCCTCACTCCAACCACAATTCGGTCACGGATCAACTGCTCATGAAGACCCTCAAATTCGCAACTATCAGCCAATTTGTACAATGAAGTGATGAATTCGTCCACTGGCTCCCGATCCTCTTGGATTCTTGAATTAAATTTCGCACGTTCGTAGATAATATTCTTTCTGACACAGAAGTGGCTGTCGAACGCCTTGAGGACGGAATCAATTTTCGTTGCCTCCTCTTCCTTTTCGAACTTGAAGGTCCTGAATAGATCATCCGCGCGGTCGCCCATCAAGTACATGAACAAATCGATCTTGTCCGCCTCCTCTTTCTTCTTCATTCCACTGACCACGAGGTATCGTTCGAATCTCTTCCTCCATTTGGGCCATTCGTTGGGAGTCGAGAAGTCGAAAGTTTCTGGAGGTTGAATCTGAGCCATGTTGAATTATCTTCCAAGGTACGCAAAAATCGATATTTTGCAATATACGGGTTCGTATTTTATCCAGTTATCGCTGCCACCATGTTTTAATGTCCGTCCATACAGAGTTCATAATAACAACCGACTCACCCGTGCAGCCAAGGCCACGCTCCGCTGCGTCACGTGGGAAAACATAGGTAGATGTTTTCTTACATGTTCTAAGCACAGTTAACTTTGAATATTTTATCTACCTTTCAATTGAAAACTATTTTCAAACCTTTATATCTATGTCTAATGTGTCAAAAAAAATGAAAAAGAAGATGACCAGAAGACACGCAGTTTCTGTTATGTCTATCCGACAAAAAAGACTGTAACGTCTGCTCTGATTAGGCTAAACTCTCATTGGTCAATGGAATTCTAGTCGTCTGCCATTAAATATAAAATTTTAATTGGTAATCTGTGAATATGTTTCATCAACCTCTCAATCAAATAATATTTTCAAACCTTTATATCTCTTTCTATTGTCAAAAAAAAAACGAAAAGGAAGATAGTAGAAGACACGCAGTGTCTGCTCTGCTATGTCTCTCCGACAAAAAAGACTGCATATATACGATTACCTATTTACTTATTAATATTTACTACTAATTTTTACTTTTTATTTCTTGTATTAAAAGGGATTATTATTATAGATAAATGTCGTTAATAAAGAGTTTTGTTGTTTTACAGAGGTTATTCTATTTAAAAAAAAACGATTTCAGTGTTTTTAAAAATAATTTAGAAATGTTTTTACAACTTATTGTTTTCTATTGAAGCCTTAACGTGTTAATCAATAGTCCTGCATCGAGGCTTCCATAAAATAAGGCTTCGTCTTAGAATATTTTGATCAAGACCATCCCAATAGTCCTTATAAACTTTCCGGAGACAATCGAGCATTTTAACATTTATAGAAGAGTAGTTTTCAACAAACCAAAAACACAAAAATCCATAGGCGCCAAGTCTTGATATTTGGCAGAGATGTGCTTAGAAGGAAAGAACGAAATTCCGGTTTTATCTCACTCTTCATTCAGGTATTGATATGTTGAACGTGAGATGTGAGATATGACTCGTGACTTTATTCTTGGACAGCCACACAGTTCTAAAGTCAATTGGATACAAAATGGGACCTAATTGTCAAATAATGGGTCTACGCCATCTATTGACCGTTTCGCAAACTCCCGGCCTCGAATCGGTGACAAAGCCACGACACGAGCTTTGGCAAACTGAGAAGAGTCCACTTGGACACCATGGTTTCGAGCTAGGCCCTCGTCAGTCTAGGGCGGACGTTATTTCAAGAGATCCATAAGAGATCCAATGGAGTCTTCACAATATGTTTAGCTGGAAAGGTTCCTAGTCTACATCTCTGGTCGAAATAAAGATGGAAATTTTGCCGGGAAAATATCGATCTATAATAAAGGTCGAATCTTCCATTAAAAAGTCTTCAAAACTAGTTAGTACTATATGTTCTCTTTTCGTGAATAAGAACGAGACATTGTTCCGTGTTCGTGTCCATAATTAGCATAGTGGAGTAATTAAGATACTCTTAATGACTCGCTCTATATTCAGCTCTCGCTATAAGTGCCATGATTAGCTGAGAGACAAATGGTACGCATGAAGTTGCTACGTTCAGTGCATACCAATTTTTTTTCTTTCGAATAGAAAGAACGATCCTGGATAATTGGCTTCATACACATGGCGCCTTAACGTGCAATCTATGATTAATAAATGAATCATTCAACATGAATTTTTATAAAATGACATTTGAAAATTATCCCGCAAGTGATTATTTTCAACGAAAAATCAAAATTAATTTTAAGGACAAATAACGATTATTTCTAACCTTAGGGATGTGGAATTAAAGTGTGAATTGTGAAGAGTAATGTTAAACGGAAAATCCCATCTCTGGACACTTTTATTTTACTTTTATTTTTACGTTTATCATTACTCTTCACAATTCACCTTTTCATACCTCATCCCTAACGTTAGAAAGGTTATTTCTCCTTAAAATAAATTTTGATTTTTCGTTGAAAAGAAACACTCGCGGGATAATTTTCAAATGTCGTTTTACAATCACAAGCCGCATTATATTACAGTAGAACTTGGATAATTCGAACTTCTTTAATTCGAAAACCTCTTTAATTCGAATATTAATCTTGGTTCCTAGAATTTCCTATATAAATAATGATATATATAAAAAATAAATATTTTTTAATATGTATATAGTATATACATACAATTATTGCACATAATCTAAATATACGGTAAAAATGTAAATTAACAGCAACTAATGTTATTCTTAATAAAGGAATTGATCGAAATTGTGAGATTTTTATTGTTTTAAGCCTTTTTATTCAAAACATCTTTAATTCGAATTTTTGGATAATTCGAATTTTTTTATGGTCCCTTGGGGTTCGAATTATCCAAGTTCGACTGTATAATGAATTTTTATATTTCACAAATATAATAAAACCTTTTACCATATCTTACCATAATACAATTTCTGGGAGGTCTTTATTCATCAATGGTGAATCCACCAACCGTCATCTCTAATATGACATTGGCTATTATCATAAATACGCGATTCTTTGAAGAATTTATTGTTTATCCTATTTAGGCAAACTATAAACATAAACCAACAGAGCGAAACGCGTTGGTGGTTGGCTTTTCTTGATTTATCAAGAAATTGGGTTGGCCAAATATCAGGTAACAGGATAAATCAATTTTAGTTGATTTATTTTCCACCAGATGGCGCTCTGCCTTCTGTAAAGCACATGTGCTCCTTGTCAGGATATGTTTTCTTTATTTATAAACATAAATTTATATAAAGAGGGCATATCTGGATCTGTGAGAGTAATAAACAATTTTATTTTCAAAATATTTTGAGGAATTGATCAATCTTCATAAGTTATTGCTTAATAACTAAACATCAGTCTAGTTAATTTATAAACACAACCTGTGTATAAACCCATATAGATGTGTTTTGTAGTTTTTATTACTCATCCCTGATGTATACATGTGGTACAGGTTATAATTATCATAATGAGTATTTAGCGACTACTTTTGCTGCTAGTGCATTACATATTACGATGCACTAGCGCGCAATCTGTTATCAAAATACAAAACTATTTTTGATGCGCATGATTCTTTTTAAAATAAAACAATTTCTACTGCCCTTACTGCAATGGAATTTGTTTTATTTTAAAAGAGCCAGGCCCTCCCATTAATTTTTCCATTGCAGTAAGGGCAGTAGAAATTGTTTTATTTTAAAAGAGCCAGGCCCTCCCATTAATTTTTCCATTGCAGTAAGAGCAGTAGAAATTGTTTTATTTTAAAAGAGCCAGGCCTTCCCATTAATTTTTCCATTGCAGTAAGGGCAGTAGAAATTGTTTTATTTTAAAAAGAATCATGCGCATCAAAAATAGTTTTGTATTTTGCATAACATATCTACAAATATTTAAATAAAAAGGCATATATTGGATCAAAAAAATCATTTATTTTACCAATATTTTAGTTGGCTGAACGCCAACCTTTATCAAGGTATTATAACATTTTATTGTTTGTCCTTTAGAAAGATTGACTACAGTGAAATATCGGTAAAATAAATGATATTTTGATCCAATATAGCCTTTTTATTGAAATATTTATTTATGAATTGCTCTATTTCAAAAACGATATCTACAAATGTAAAAAGGATTTCGACTTTTGCACTTATGTAACTTATGTGCCAAAGCCCGGTTTAGTTACTTGAACCTATTGATGAAATTGGACTTTTGCGAGAATCGGAGGTATTTGAAGCATTATCATTCATCAAAAAAAAGGTGCCCAGAGCGGGATTCGATTCTGGGTCGTAGCTATCAACAAATTCCACGGTTTACGCCACTCCTCCACCATCTCTTGCCATATATTGTTTGTGTCTTTAAATATATATGTGGCGACCACACTTTTCTTCAACGAGCGCGAACTTGGACAAAGCTTCACTAAACATACGGGCAGTAGTGTGACGGCGCAGCTGAGAGAACACCTGACTACGCATGCGCGGGCGGCATCCGGGACTTGTCAACAACAAGGCTTGTTTCTAACGGCCGTTAATATTTTCTCTTTATATATTTCTGACTTTAAATAGATAAATTTATTTTATAAAAAACAATTATAATTCTAACAGCGGCCTTTCCACAAGCCACAACAACACGCACACAACCATCCCACATCTATGTAAATAATATTGAATATTTATATATTCTCATTCCTTCAACTTATAGCTATGTCTGTAGAAGGATTATAAAGATCTGAAAGCTTGTACTTTGCACGAATAAAGAAACACATTGCTACTGTTTATATTCTTATTTTTTATACTTTATAACAATTTTCTTTTCTAATAGTTTATTAAAGTAATATGTTGGTTTTAAATATCCTTTTCTTGGTTTCTTAAGAAGTCTCTGGGACCAAAAACTTTTGGTGTCACTGGTACAGCCTGCTACACAACAGAGCGAAACACGTTCGTGGATGGCTTTTCTTAAAGAGTGTAAGTGCATCGTCAAAATTTGTAGTTAAGTAATCAAATACTTTTTAAAATCTATTTTTACTATTTTGTTTCCAACGTTTTATCTACCAGCTATCTTACTTTTCAAGAAATCTCTATTTGCTATTGTTTACTTTATATACAAATTCTGAATGGATTGATGTTTATAGCTAATTCCATAGCCAACTCAAGCCATAGTCCACTTTATTAGATACTAGCCGAATGACCCGGGCAACGCCCGGGTTTTACCCTATCAAACGTACCCTGTTTCACCCGTGGTCTCTGTTTTTTGGAATTTTTCCCGATATAATTTTGTATCTGATAATCAAACATGAAACAGCAAAATTTTTAAAAAGCAAAAGTTTTAAAATAGCCTATCGTCTTCCCAGTATTCTTTTACCTATGTATGAAAATTTTGGTTTGAATTAGTGAACTACTGAGAATTTGTAGACGAATGACCCGGGCAACGCCCGGGTTTACACGATTAAATGTATATTACATATGGAAGATGGACGTAGTTCCCGGAGGGCACCCGCGAGGTCACTCTGCCCCCGCGCAACTGTCCAACTGGGAGCGCCCCGCGCCGTCAAAATCGTCACGCGTTCTAGAGGGCGCTGCTCCGGCCGTCAGCCGGGAGGGGGAAGGGAAGTCACGTGCTGCGCCGGCAGCCAATCGTCGCGCGCCGCCATCGCCCGCCTGAGTGTTTTAGAGGGCGCTGCTCGTGAGCTAAGTTGAATAATTTGAATATATAGTTTTAATAAATGATTTATATATTTTTTAAAATAGCCTATCGTCATCCTCGTTATTTTTTACCTATGTATGGAAATTTTGGTTTGAATTAGTGATCTACTGCGAATTTGTATAGGAGTCATACAAACAAAGACAAAGACAAACAAACATACAAACATACAAACATTCATTTTTATATATATAGATATCTCGCATTGTTTATTTGTTATATATATATTGTATATGAAAAAAACAATTGAAAAAATATATAGAAAGGTCAGGTATTGATATTAAAAATAAAGAAATCACATCCTGAACAAAATCGTGGATTTTCTTGATTTTTCAAAAATATAGGTTGGCAAATATCAGGGAACAGGCTAAATCAATGTTTAGTTGATTTCTGTTCCACCACATGACGTTCTGCCTTCTGAGAAGCACATGTGCTCCTGGTCAGGATATGCCTTCTTTATTTTTAATAGTGATAATTGTAAACATACATTTACACTCTGTTAAGTCCTTATCAACCAATAGATGTATAACCAAGAGATACTGATATAAATTTGATTTAATATACAAAAATTGATAATTATTTGATAAAAACGATTATATTGATTGTCAGTCCCGGTGGTGAATTATTGATAGAGGTAAGTCTAGGTTTGCCACTGAGAGTTCAAATAAAACTAATCCAGCCACCTCCAAAG
The DNA here is from genome assembly GCA_030710605.1 of Cordylochernes scorpioides. Lineage (NCBI taxonomy): Eukaryota > Metazoa > Arthropoda > Arachnida > Pseudoscorpiones > Chernetidae > Cordylochernes > Cordylochernes scorpioides. The sequence goes on along the minus strand of CP092873.1, from coordinate 16,278,329 downwards.
TAATTTACAAAAGTAATTTGCTCTTTTAAGAACGTAATTTAGGTTTTATTACTGCGGTTTCTCCTGGAGAAATTCTCCTTTAAGTGAGTTAAATATTAACTTGATACTTTGGGGGATTTTAACATTGCCAATTTTGGCGGAGTAGGTCTTGAGATGTTGGTCAGTGACTTCATTAAGTAGTGTAGTCACGTCGTTGTAGCTATACATTTCCTCAGATATCTTTGTATATAAAGGTTAATTGTTACTTTGTGTTGGTTATAGCTAGATATTAGTTCTTAGAATTAAAGATAATTCGGCCATTGAATCTTTTTATTAACTGGACATTTCGACAAAATTATTTTGTCCTCGCCAAGATGAACAAAAAAATAGGTCTAGGTTTTGAAGTTGCTGATCAGGGGCTTCATTAGGTAGTGTAGTCACGTCGTTGTAGCTCCACAATTCTTCAGATATCTATGTATATACAATTTAATTGTTATTTCAATGTTTGTTGGTTACTTCCTTGATATTAGCTCTTAAAATTAAATATACTTACTAAAAGTAAATATTTTATTCTCGTCAGGAGCGTACAATTAAAACATTTGGCAAAGCGTTGAAATTTATTATAGAATAATTTTCAACGCTTTTCCAAATGTTTCAATTTGTTTGCTCATGGCGAGGATAAATAATTTATGTCCAAACGTCGAGATAATAAAAAGATTTACTGGCCGAAGTATCTTTAATTTGAAGAACTATGAATGCCGGCCAGGCAGCCTCTATCTTTATGATACCTGGATATTAATTATTGATAATTTATTTGTCCATGCTTATAGATCTGTTTGGCAGGTCGGAGATAATATACTTTAGACAGATGGGGCTTATTTTGAATTTTGGAAATTAAATAAGAATTTTCATTAATCCAATATTTCAATGGACCAATCGTCCATCTTTTACGAGTTTTCTTTTTGTTATGAAGCACACAGCAGGTCGCGGTGAGCCACGGACATCTTACAAGCTTATTAGGCGATAAACCATCTATTATATACATACAATATTGAAATTCAAAATAAGCTCAATTTTTAAATATATATATATTATGGATTGCTCTGTATTCAGAATATTTGAATATCTACACCAAACTCTGCAGCGGTGGCAGAGGACCCATGTACATATTCATCGTATATAGTATATATCTATTCATTTTAAAATAAAAGTTCATACTGTATATATTTGCATATATATTGCATATTGACAAATTGTCAATATAATTATGTTAATTTTCAAATTGTCTTAATTGTAGTTCAAAGTGTTTTATTAATTCCTGGATATTAAATATTACTAATTTCTCCGCCTTAGTTTATAGAGATGTTAGAGGTAGGTGGCTCATAATTTGGCAGTATCCAATAAGTAATTCATAGTATACGGGATCAATACTATCGAAAGAATTTGATATATCGATTCATACTGTCTTCAGTTTATGTTAATGTTACTTGAAATCAGCTTCGTTAAGAAGAACCTGCTCAATGGCTAAAAATGTCTTTTTGATCGTTTCTATCTGGTGTATCGAATGATAATTTATCTTATCGATATATTTGTTTAGTCTCTGGGTCTCAATATTTTTGGCATCGGTTTGTAAACGTTGCTCAGAAAATTTATTGGGCGATGGGTGTCTGGGATATTTTGCCCTCCTTGTGGGATAAGGTGCATCTCTGCTGTAAAAAAAGACAGTCGGGAATTGTCTCCGGAACTCGGATAGCTGTTTGAATGGATTTTAAGAAGTGGACGCAAAATGAAGTTAGGATCTTGATGAAGTTTTTATTCTATCTATGTCACCTGCTCTTTAGAATTGGGCTAGGCTTTATTGTATCCAGGAAAATAATTTTTGGTATCGCCAGAAGTTCTATATGCTCATTTTGGATTTCTATATTCTTGGTACCAGAGAGTTTGAAATGTCAAGATTCGTATTCCTTTTCCAGATATATGCCCATAATTTACGTGATTTGTCTTCAATTATGTTCCCTGTTTTCTGAAAACACGCCCTGATTCAGCTCGAATATATAATTGAGTTTCTCGAACACCAACGTGTTATTTGATATCTCAATTCTTTTTTTAATGATATAAATATTTTGTACAATATTTTCCTGTATTTTAGCCTTTGATAAAATATTTCCTGAAATCGTCTCTGTATGCTTTATATTTTACTATTCCCCCCCGAAAAAGGTTTCTTTATGAGCTACCTTCTCTGAAATTATGAGTCTTTTTCAGAGTTTCAATCATTTTCACTACATCTTTAGTAGATATACTTAGAGGAAATCTTCAGTCATCGTTTTTCTGTGCTTTCGATGTTAGTTTTTTGTAAGACTTTTGGGTAGTTAAGTAGAACCTCTCTGTATAAAGGATAATTAATCTAATCGAACTATTCAAGCTATTCTTTATAAAAAAGACTCTATCAATCCACAATTACGACGAGCTGGCCTTTACGATTTGTTAGGAGCTCATCACCCAACAGCTACCCTCCTGCAAGGTCTGGGGGCCACCTCTACTCCAACAACTCGCCATGTGTAAATAGCCGGGACAAGGTGACTCGTGAACTGTGCTCAAATGTATATAACATCTGTAAACTGAGACGAAAAATATTGTCGTGGCTTGCCCCTCGACGCGCTTCTTTCGCCGTTGATCACCTACCCGGGCTCCCGTTGCCTTCCTCTGCAGCTCTTCCCTGCAGACGTCCTGAGAACCACAGCTCAAGTGGAACTCCTTTCCTCTGGCAGTATCTCTCGGCCTTACCACTGGTGGGGGGACACGAGAGACTTACCAGAAGAGTAGCAGCGGCGATGTGGCGATGGCGAGAGTAACAACAGCCAGCGGCACCAAGACTTCAAACACTACTCTTTTATTGTCATTTTTACTACAAATTACAAATTATATCAAACGGGTATATACATTACGCCACCTCCTCGGCCAATATAAGCGTGTATTTACAAACATCTTCCCCAGGAAACAAGACAACAGCAGTCGGTAATTCCCACACCAGTTTCAGATCAGAAACAGGCGAATGCGCCATCTATTGACGGAGGTTGTAGGTATTTTCAGGCCTTATACGCGACAATATTAATACAGTTGGGTTTAGTTATCAAAAGAGATTCCTCCGTGAAGGAATATCTCATTCCTCGAGCCAGACCACCGCCTCTATTCTTCGACCATAGCCTTCCTTGTCGCTTCTAAACTTATATTTTACTATCTTTTTATCCATTTATACTATATTCAATACATATATAAACTACAATTATTTTCTCACAATGAGTTTCTTTTTATTTTTAATAATATGAATATATAAATTAAAACTACGAAAAATATTTGTAGTTTCAAAACACTCTTAACAATATTATATTAAATACTACACACACACATATATATAATAATTTAATATTTATATATATATATATATATATATATATAATGTATAAAAGAAAACAATATATATATATAGAATTTTAAATTATTATATTAATATTTAAGCTATCTTTTATAATTGTAAAAAACATAAGTAGATATCATTTTTCATTAATTTCATTACTAGTTTTAAATTTGAATTATAATAGAGAAATCTTTCACTATAAATAGATTAAAGTAAAGCTTTACCTTTTTAAATGGAATTAAAATATTCAAAATATAAAATATGAAAGCATGTTTTTATATATTTTTCTTTAACATTTTTAATTTCATAAATATAATGCGGCAAAAACTAATGAAATTAATTATGCATTTAAAAGATTTTTTTTTTTTACAAACGAGTAATGTATTTTATATATATTAATAGTAAAATTTAATATTTTTAAAGAGAATCGTGCAATATCTGCATACAAAAATAGTAAAATATTGATGAAATAGTTTTCAAAAATGAATAGCTAAGCCTCACCATAAAATATTCAACAAAGATTTAATTCCAAAATTAAAAGGAGGATAATCAAATTATTTCAGGCGTGAGCAACCTTTTAAAAGCTATTTAGTAAATTAAAATTTCTTCATTCTTTTAGCTACATTTTTTTTTAAATGCCAAAAGAAAAAAACTAATAATATTAATCAAGTGAGAAATTTAATAAGCAAACGACTTCTAATCTATTGGCTTGTTTTGGTCGTTCGCTCTATTAACAACGTCGCCAGTCGTTGTAATTAAATTACACTAATCTCACAGAGTGATTTACAAACAGAATTAGCTGGTGCTTGTCTTTGATCATGGCATAAAATTAGGTCTCTTTCTTATTTTTTTAAATTCAATATAATTAAAATAATAACTATATTTATTTTAGAAAACTAATGTAGTTTTAATATATTTTAGTCTATAATTTTCTGTGTTTTTCGAAGGATAATTCAAGATTATTTAAGGAAAATATCAATTTAGTATTTTTCTAATCTAGATTTAAAATGTTTTTTCTATTAATACATTATATTAATCATGTTTATATATTAAGAACTTAATGCGTGATGGAATTTAATATATTAAGCAATTATATTTATTCTTAAAAAGATAGAATTTTACCAGTTCAGCTTGATTTTAACACTGAAAATAGAATTATATATTTATGAAAATAGTTACAAATAACTTATTTCTATATAAAATAATTTTAATAATTGAAATAGTATGAACATATCTAATAACACTTTCAATGATACCTACATGTACCTTTTATTTTTAATCTTTGCGTTTCTTTAATGCTATTTTCCAGGAAATTATAAGAATTATCAATTTATCGAAATTTATTAATAATATTGCCACATGGAAAATTAGGAAAGACACCCTAGGGATGACACAGCAATTTATTTAAGGCAAGTACAAAACTATGAATGATAAAAAAGATAAGCAATCAGGGAGGTTTAGAGTAGTAAAATATAAACATCAAAAATTATACTCTGTTAATAAAATAAAATTTACTTTGCTACAATATATATTAAGGAAAAAAAGAGTCTGCTGATTGTGGAAATAGAAGTTGGTGATTATTTGTGCCACCTATGGAAGTATATTTCGAATAATCTTTGGTTTTTTTAAATCTCCAGAAAATTGATCAAGTAATATTTGTTCGAGAAATCAATAAAAGCTAACCACTTATACGTTTCAAGCTGTTGGTCCTCGTTAGTGTAGCCCAAACTGTACCTCAACAACCTGAAAAAATGTAGCAAAATATAACAACGACATTTTTGGGTTTACAAATTGAACTCTTCGAATAAAAATATCAAAATATAACGAAGATTGAAGAGGAGTTCTTATAAGAACTTTATTCGCAAGCTTTCGGACGTCCTTCTACAGGATTTACAATTACAAAAAGAAAGAAATATCTTTTTGTTTCATTTTAGAGATTAAAACACAAGATAATAAGACCAAATTCAAGGAAATAAATAGTGTGTGAAGTTTCGGTAACAGCGTTGTTACCATCTTCGGACAAAAGTACTGAATGTTACCTGTTACCGAAACTTCACACACTATTTATTTTATTGGATTTGGTCTTATTACTTTGTGTTTGTAATCTATAATGCAAATTGTGCCGTATCGCTATCTACATTGAATATTGATAGAATATCATTTAATTTGCGGTGTTGAAATGAGGTATTAGCTATCACACGTCTGTTTCATTTTTTTTCCGCTGTAGTCCAGGACTGAGTAAGGCTGACAGCCATGTCCAATTGCTGCATAATCCTGGATCAATGGCGGTATGTTGGCAAAAGGAAGTGACGTAAGGCCACGTAATGCGCGTGATTCAGGCGCAGCTGCCTCAATTAGGCTAATTATCACCGCCGTCCGTTGGCTTCTTCCCCCTTTCGTCTGGTCACCATCACTCGTGATATCGTCTGCTTCACAATCCTCGTTGGAATCAAACATCGTTTGCTTTATTTTAAATTCCACGAGCTGCATTTTTATATTACACAATACTTTCTTGGAACATTTTTATTTCGTATATTTTCTAAATTTTATTTAGTTTGCCTCTATTATATTAAAATTGTAGTCGTATAAAGAACATTATATTTGTTTTTGAAATAGTTTGAAAAACTTATTAGTGAATAATATAGATAAGCAAATATAATATAATATTACAAAGAATTTTTATATTAAAAACAATAATCTGTACCTGGAGAGGCACCTTTATCTTTAATTCAGAAAAACCGATGATCATATCAGAACGATGCATTGTTCATAACGCTAGTGAAATATATATTACTAGTGATGATAAATGAGCCGCAACACCAGTTTTGGAAACCTCAGACAAAATTCCAACCAGTATACCATGGTTTGGGGCTTTGTCCCTCATCAGTACAGGGGCAGCTTCGATTGCGTAACAACCTAAGAGAAGGGCTTGTGAAATCGGTCCAGAATATACTTGTAAGTGTAACAGCGATTTTTTTCAACAAGTGTAGAGATTTTGCGCACTTATAGTAAATGCAGTCGCCAACTATCCACCATGTATATCATGGCTTGTACTGCGTACATCTTAAGATAAGTAAAATATATTCATTTGAAATTAAAAATACACACACATGAACATTATAACACATAAAAAACACGTGAATCATATATATAGGTGAAATATAGGATCGTAAAAATAGTAGATGGTTCGGATACTTTATAGACATAGTTAGAAAAGATGGGAAGTAGATAAAAGGAGTTATTGACTCCATTGGTCCATTAGCCCTGTTCGACCAGAACATCTGTGAGTTCATCGATGGAAGAAGTTGGGTGCTGATTCAGCACTTGTTAGATGTTCGCTTGGTCCGATTTCTGCAGAGCTTTGTAAGCTCCTTATAGATCACGCCAATACAGATATTTAGAGATATTTGTCTTCAGAACATATTATTGTTCAAATTTTACACTCTATTCCTATATGGAAGTTTGATTTTTATAATTAACGATAACGCGTTTCTCTCTCTCGCATTTATAATATTTATATTATATTATTGTATATTGTTAGAATGCTAACCCTTTCTACAAATATTATTGTTTTCGGTTATATTTGAAATATAATTGTAAGATTATTAAACTAAAAGTCTGTGTGTGTGTGTGTTGGGTGTATAAATATTATCAGAGTTAATTACTCTGTATATGAAGAGTATATGAGTAAAAATGCTTTTCATATTGAAGAAATATAAAGGTTTATCAAGATCAATTTCAAGGTCAATTATAATAATTAAACCTTTTTTTAGATTGTAATGAAAAATCTCCATACCTAAATTCCACCAAAAAAATAATAATAAAAAAAAAAGGTTAAATTATATGAAACTTTATCTGAAATTTACCATCTACTATTGTAATGGTAAAAGTATATTCCTGATATTTAAGGTTAAACCTGCTAGGTGGAAAGTAAGTGAATTTGTTCTAGGTGCACCACATGTGTATGTACATTTATATTCAGTTCAACTTCTGCACTTAGAGAGGAGAGGGAGTATTTAAGACATTTTTTCTTTTTTACAAAACCAATGCGTGATTTTATTTTGCTTCAGTTTGCCTTCATGGAACAGTCGATATACGACAGTTTATTTCACTCTTCAAAAACCAAATAATATCTTGAAATTCTTCTCTGCATAACTCATTTAATTGACTCAACCAAATGATTAACTTATCACTCACTTATAATTCTATTATAAAATCCATTAATGAAAAGGCTGTCAAGTTCAATAAACTGATTAAAAACTCGTAAACAGTAGTAGTTATTCTGGCTGCAGCTCAATAGTGCTAGATGATTACAAACTATCTTTGTTCACAGAGGTAGTTCTTCTGGCTGTAGGTCGAATGTTCTAGAGTCATGGAACATAGCAGACCTACTTTATATAGAGCTCATTTGTTATTTCGTTTTAGAACATTTTAAATCCTTATGTAAGGAAATAAAATATTATTCAAAATGTTTGTTTATTGCTCTTTGCCCCAATCTCTTCGATATGGCTAGGATATCTGGGGCGTATACTAGTCTCCAATTGTCCGCGTTGGTCTGAGGGATTGCCGCCTCTATCATAGTGGACATCCAGTCAATCAGATATCTCCGGACTCTTCTGAACTTGGGAAGGTCTTTCATAGCTTAGAGAGGAACTTCCAATGAAGGTTGGCTGCTTGATTCTGTTGTAGATGGTAGTCTGAGTTGGCTGAATTTTGTCAGAGTCAGCAGCTTTGATGATATCATGTCTGAGGATTGTAGAAGAGCTGCTGCGACATGTTGGGTAACATCACAGGGAGAAGGGAGTCGATGATTCTGTTGATATTTATCATTTAAAATATTCATTTTCATTCTATGATTTAATTAATCTGTGAACTAATTTATTCTGTGGTATTGTATGTATATAAATATGTGTATTTCTTTGAGTGAGGTGTGGGAGATAGTATTTGAGGAGACGTTAAAGTGTAAGAGTATTTAGTTTTAATTATAGTCATTGTTTTTGTACCTTCAATAAAGAAGTTTTAAGTTTTAATAGAGACTAATTTATTAAGATTCTCCCAACAATTGGTAGCAGAGAGCGGTTGACTTTAATTGATGCAAATCAAGATTAATTGAAACATTTTTAGAAAAAAGAAAAGATGCAAAATTTTTACTTATCTCCAATAGAAAAATTATCTGACAAAAACTACTTGATCTGGGCAAACAGAATAGAAAGAGAACTAAGAGGATTGAAGTTATGGAGAAGAATTATAGAAGGAAAAGAAGTTGAAAAGCCAATAGAAACAGACAAAAAATTTGATGAAAAATGAAAATCTGGGAAGACTGGGATGATGACAATGCAATAGCAAGAAATTTGATGAATAGAACAATGAATGACACTCAAGTGCTAAAATACTCGAGCGAAAAAAGTGCCAAGAAATTATGGAATATAATTGGGGAAGAAATGGCATCAAAAAATGAAGACTTGCAGATGAAAAATAGAATAGAATTATCAAAATTGAAAATGAACGAAGATGAAACGGTGGATGATTACTTGAATAGAGCCGTGATTATAAAGAGCAGAAGCATTCAAGCAGGAGATGAGATTAAAGATAGAGAGTTGATTTGCTTCGTTTTGGAAGGTTTGAGAGTAGAATTTGATTTTGACGTAAAAATTATCAAATCAGATAAAGAAAAGAATATGAACAAAATAAGACAAATCCTGAAGGAAACAGAAGAAAAAATAAAATATAAGAAACTAGAAAAGTAGAAAAACAGGAGATTGCATCTAAAGCTAGAGAAGGCCGATCGGGAAGACGAAATTTTTCTATTAAATGTTTTAACTGTGGAATGATGGGACATATCTCTAAAGAGTGTAGAAATAAGATGAAATGTTTTAAATGTGGAGGATTTGGGCATAAATCGGCAATATGTAAAAAGAATAGAAGTGATGGGCATGCAAGGTATAATTTTAATGGGCCAAAAAGAGGAATAAACAGACAAAATAATAGTGAATATACAAGTCATGTGATGGAAACAAGTGAAGCAAAAAGAAATGGTGATAAATTTGAAGTAGAGGGACTCCTAAATATGGAAATAGCAAGAAAAGCAGAAGTAGATGATATGCTATGGCATCAAAGACTTGCTCATGTAAATTTTCAAAAATTGAAAGAAATGTATGATAATTCAACTGTATTAGGATTGAAAAATTTACATAATAACAAAGCGAATTGCGAATCTTGTACATTGGGAAAATTACATAGAAAATCTTACAAAAGTATTCAACATAAACAATCTGAAGATATTTTGGATCTATGGCATACCGACATAGTTGGACCTTTGAATGATTCATTTGGATATAAGTATTTCATCACTATTGTTGATGACTATAGTAATTTTTCTTTCGTTATACCAATTGCTAATAAATCTCAAACAGCAGATTCCATAATAAACTTGATTATGCAAGAAGAAAGACAGACTGGAAGGAAAGTAAAGAGAATTCGAAATGTTAATGGTGGAGAGTATATTTCAAATTATTTGAGGCGATGGTTATCTAGTAAGGGCATCAAACAAGAATTCACTACAGCTTATACTCCCGAAAGTAATGGAAAAGCCGAAAGATTTAATAGAACCATAGTTGAGTCGGCAAGAACCATGCTAATTGATTCTAAATTACCTTTAAAATTTTGGAGTGAAAGTGTTAAAGTGGTTGTTCATATTGTCACAGTAATGAAGGTGACGAGTCGTTTGGGTAGAATAAAATAATAATTTATTAGATGACTTTAAATAGTTAATAAGTTTGAGGGATAAAAAGAAATAGAGGTAAACTAAGTTAAATGGATAAAAATAATGGTAAATTAAGGAAGTAATGTCAGAGACCCAAACGGCTGGCTTTCGGCTACACCCCTCAAGATGGCGACTATTGTTTACAAACTTGCCGCCTAGCGCGCCCGCCATCTATCGGAGCTTAGGTACATAACACTTGCCGAGCTGACAGCGCGCGCCACCTATCGGGGCTTAGGTACATAACATTCGCCAAGCTGCCGATGTATTATTTACAGTTACAAGCTATGTACATTTTTGGTTATGACATTACTCCCCTTTTCAAAAATAAGCAGCGACCCGCTGCTTAAAAAAAAAAAAATCTACACTATGTGATCAGTCCTGTGTTTGTTCTTCTGGGCTTCTGTATGGTTTCATCCGCAGGACGTGGACGATGTCTTTGATATTCCGTTGTCTGGGTCTCCTCTCCAAGGCCTCTACTTCATAAGTTACTTCAGACAGTTGTCTCACAACTTTATAGGGGCCGAAGTATCTTTTAAGTAGCTTCTCCGACAGTCCTTGTTTACGCACAGGTGTGTACACCCACACAAGGTCTTCCGTGCGGTACTGGACAGGTCTATGGCTTTTGTCGTATCGAGATTTGTCTTTTTCTTGCGCCTTTAAGATGTTCAAACGGGCCAGCTGGCGTGCGTCCTCGGCATTTGTGACCAAACTCTCCACGTAGTCTTCCAGATTGGCTTCCTCTCTATACGTCAGGATGGTGTCCAATGGGGTCTCGACATCGCGTCCGTGTACAAGATAGAAAGGGCTAAACCCGGTGGTTTCCTGTTTGGCGGTGTTATAGGCAAAAGTTACGTAAGGGAGAACTGAATCCCAGTTTCTTTGGTCTACATCAACATACATAGACAGCATGTCACCAAGTGTCTTGTTGAGTCTCTCGGTCAGGCCATTTGTCTGGGGGTGGTAGGCAGAAGTAAAGCGATGTGCGGTTCCACAGAGGTTGTTAATATCCCGTATTGTGTGGGATATAAACGTTCGACCTCGGTCTGAAATCAATTCTCTGGGGGCTCCATGTTTGAGGATCACGTCTTCTACTATAAATTTTCCAACTTCTTCCGAACTTCCATTTGGTATGGCTTTGGTCATAGCATACCTTGTTAGATAGTCTGTCGCGACCACGGTCCATTTATTGCCATCGTTCGAGGTAGGGAATCTTCCTAACAAATCTATCCCTATTTTCTCAAAAGGTCGGGATACCGGCGGAATTGGCACAAGTTGCCCTGGTGGACGTTCGGTAGAACCTTTTCGCCGTTGACATTCTCGACAATGTGCCACATATTGTCGCACAGATCTATGCAAGCCGGGCCAGAAATACTTTCTTCTAACGCGGTCGTATGTTTTGGCAAATCCCAGGTGTCCCGCCATTGGTGCATCGTGGGCTTCCCTCAAAATGTCAACCCTCATTTGTTTGGGCACTACTAAGAGCCAAGGTTTGCCCATGGGATCGTAGTTTTTGCGGTAGAGGATGCCGTCGATTATTTTGTATCCACTTTCACTTTTGGAATCAATTTCCTGAATTATTTTTTTGGTCTGGACATCGCTTCTTTGCTCTTTTCTTATGTCGGTAATTGAAGACAATTCTGGTATGTTATCTTCGTTGGATTGGGGGAGAGGATTTCTTGAGAGGCAATCCGCATCTTGGTGTCTTTTACCATTCTTATACACAATAGATATGTCGAACTCTTGAAGTCGCAAGGCCCATCTGGCTAGCCTTCCCGATGGATCCTTTACATTAGCTAGCCAACACAGGGAATGATGGTCGGAGACGACGGTGAAGTGTTTTCCAAACAAATATGGTCTGAACTTGTAAATGGCCCAAACTACAGCTAGGCATTCCCTCTCCGTCGTGGAATAATTTCTTTCTGCGGCGTTAAGTGTTCTTGATGCATAGGCGATAGGCTTTTCTTTTCCTTCTACCAGTTGGGTCAACACTGCTCGGACGCCATATCCACTCGCGTCGGTATGTACAAGTGTCTCAGCATCTTCTTTAAAATAGCCAAGCACAGGATCGGTAGTTAGGGCTGATTTTAATATTTGGAAAGATTGTTCTTGTTCGTTCGACCAAAAGAACTTCACGTTATTCCTCAGGAGGTCGTGCAACGGCTTTGCTTTATTTGCAAAATCTTTCACAAATCGCCTGTAATATGAACACAACCCCATGAAGCTTCTTACTTCAGTTGTTGTTTTTGGAGTCGGGAAATTTGTAATTGCTTCGATTTTGTCGGGATCAGGGCGAATGCCGCTTTCTGTAACAAGATGTCCTAACACTTTGATTTCTCTTGACCCAAAACGGCATTTCTCATGATTAATACACAAGCCTGCTTGCTGGATGCATCTGAGAACTTTCCCTCGGCGTTCAATGTGTTCTTTAAAGGATGTAGCATAAACAATTATATCGTCTAAATAACAAAGACAAATTGTCCATTTCAATCCTGCTAGTAGCTTGTCCATCATTTTTTCGAATGTTGCCGGTGCGTTGCATAAACCGAAGGGCATCACCCGGAACTCATATAAGCCATCAGGGGTGATGAAAGCTGTCTTCTCCCGATCTTCCTCGTCGATTTCTATCTGCCAGTATCCTGTACGTAGATCCATGCTGGAAAAGAATTTAGCTCCTGTTAAGCTATCCAAAACATCATCATTTCTAGGTAAAGGATACACATCCTTTTTGGTGACCTTGTTAAGCTTTCGGTAGTCTACACAAAATCTCCAGGACCCATCTTTCTTTTTAACCAAAACTACTGGGGACGACCAAGGACTTTCGGACGGTTGTACAATTCCCATCTTCATCATTTTATCGACTTCACTTTGTATAGCTCGTCTTTCGACAGGAGACACCCGGTATGGTCGTTGTTTAATAGGACGGCTGTCTGAAGTGTCGATTTTATGTTTCACATTGGAGGTTGTACTGAATGATTTTCTATCAAAATCAAAAACCTCTGAGTACTTTTCTAAACATTCTGCAATCATTGACTTTTGTTCTTCGTTTAATCTCTCGTCTACCAGAGATAAGATTTGTTGGCGTCTATCTTCATTCTTAATGTTTGATTGAGTTTTATCGTCTTCAGCTGTGTCAACACTGTAGATTCCGCTACTTCCAATTTTCCTCAAGTATCCTACAAGCATACCAGCTGGGATTATTTGATTCTGAGAAGTCCCATTAGTTACCCATATCTTCCCTCTGCCGTGATGGAAGTTAATTATGGATGATGGTATGACCAATTCTTTTTTTAAGATGAGATCTTTGCTTCCTTCTATCATTAGATCTTTTCCACCTCGAATATCTTCGTTAATAACCGTGATTTTCTTAATTGAGCGAGCTGGAACAAAACAGTCTTCTAACGCATGTGTAGGCAGATCTTCTTCTAGGCCGTCGTTCACACTTTCCTTCAAATGTATTTCACCTCTTCCGCAATCAATCACTGCACTTGTGGCTCGAAAGAAATCAAGACCAAGTATTATGTGATGGCTACATTCAGAGAAGACAACAAAAGTAAAATAAATCTCAAGTTCTTCAATTGACACTTTTAAGTTGCATCGTCCCAGATTTTCGATGTGTTTCCTATTGGCGACTCTCAGTACAGGCCCTTTTTCTGCAAAGAACGGAATTTTCAAATATCGGCGAAAACTTTCCGAGATTACGGAATAATCGGCTCCAGAATCGACTAAGGCCTCAACATTCTGTCCATTTATGGTGATAACAACGTAGTTCCGTTTCATGTTCGCAGTTATAATAGGGGGAGGATTTCTACTATCGTCAGCGGCCTTACCTCCAGTCTCGGTCGCTCTTCTTAGTTTCCCTGGCTTAGGCGGCGAGGAGATTGACTGGATCGGCGAGAGGGCGACGGCGTTGCGTTTCGTCTTGAGGGGGATCTTCCACGGCCAGGATAGGGCGACGGGTTTCGAAAGCGGCGATCTACAAACTCAACTTCTTCGGCATTTTGATTGAACCAGGTATTGTAATTATTAGAGTAGGTCGGCCTTCTTACCCTGGCTTCCTCGAAAACACGCCTTCTGTCCCGGCAATATCGGGCTACATGTCCTGGGCGACCGCAATGGAAACATATTGGAACGTTTTCGTGTGTCCTCCATTCATCAGTTCTTCTCTGTGGTGATGTCTGGTTGAGTACCGGTGGTCTTTGGTTCAGGAACTGCTGTCGTGGCGTCTGTTTGAATATTTGGGGTCGGTTAGAGTACTGTTGTCGTGGCATTGACCTTTGAACGGGCTGCGAAATTGCAGACAGGTTCCTTTCAACTTCCTCTCGGATAATTAGATCCAGGGAAGATGGTTTGAGAGTGGCTGGCTCGGGATTCAATGCATGGTAGATTTCTTCTCGGACGATACGTCTAATGAGGTCCTCCATAGATTCCGATTCTGCTGGGTTGATGGCGGCAGCATTCGGCAGTCTATCAAAAACTATCCGCGTGTTCACACGCTTCTTTTGAGATAGTTCGATTTTTCGACACCACCTTATAAACTCCTCGGTGGTGGCAATTTCAAAGGTGACAATTGCCCTGTAAATTTCCTCAGAGACCCCCTTGACTAAATGAGCAACTTTCTCGTTTTCATTCATGTTGGGGTTAATTTGCCGGCATAAATAGAGGACGTCTTGAATATACGCCTCACTAGACTCTCCCTTTCCTTGGGCCCTGGCTTTTAGTTTTTCTAAAACCTGGTCTTTTTCGCTGGCGTGATGTCCAAAGGCCTGAGACAACATTGTCTCAAAAAGTTCCCATGAGGTTATTTGTTCCTCTACATTCTCGAACCAGACTTTGGCCGTTCCTGAGAGGAAGAGGTAAACATTCGCCAGGCACATGGAACTGTCCCAGCAGTTGAACCGAGCTACACGATGGTACTCTTTCAACCATTTCTCCGAGCTTTGGCCCGGTTCCCCCGAAAATATAGAAGGGTTTCTAATATGTTTGAAGTGGTACTCACCCTGTGGGGTCTCTCTTCCTTCGTGTTGCATCTTAGAATATTCCAATGGGTTTAATCCTTGGATTCTACGACTTCTTCTTATAGCTTGGGCAGCGAAGGGATGATCCAGCTTGTCTCCACCAGATGTCACAGTAATGAAGGTGACGAGTCGTTTGGGTAGAATAAAATAATAATTTATTAGATGACTTTAAATAGTTAATAAGTTTGAGGGATAAAAAGAAATAGAGGTAAACTAAGTTAAATGGATAAAAATAATGGTAAATTAAGGAAGTAATGTCAGAGACCCAAACGGCTGGCTTTCGGCTACACCCCTCAAGATGGCGACTATTGTTTACAAACTTGCCGCCTAGCGCGCCCGCCATCTATCGGAGCTTAGGTACATAACACTTGCCGAGCTGACAGCGCGCGCCACCTATCGGGGCTTAGGTACATAACATTCGCCAAGCTGCCGATGTATTATTTACAGTTACAAGCTATGTACATTTTTGGTTATGACAATATAAATAATAGAATAAAAATCAAAGAAATTAATACAACTCCTTTCGAGATATACAAGGGATGGAAACCAAACATTGTTTACTTAAAAAGGTTCGGAAGCGAAGCTTATGTTCATATTGGAAAAGAAAAGAGAAAGAAGATGGAACCAAAAGCTCATAAAGGGATCATGATGGGCTATAGTATGATAAGAAAAGGCTATAGAATATATTTACCAGAAATGGATGAAATTCATGAAGTATCAGATGTTAAATTTAATGAAGCTAAGTTGGGATATTATTTAATGAATAATATAGTGGTAGAAATCTTGATGAAAATGAACTTTTCTTTTTTAGTAGAGAAGACCAAAATTTGATTTCTCACAGGAATGAAGACTCTGGTGGTAATAGAGAAGACCGAGTAGAAAACTTTAACATCGATGATGAGCATATTCCTCAAAATGATAATGATATAGATTTGAGTGAATTAGATGAAATACCTCCTGATGAAATAATTACTCCACGTAGAAGAGGACCAGAACCAGGAATGACGAGAGAAATGAGAGAAGAACGAGATCTTCGTCTGAGAGAAACCGAGGAAGAAGAACTTATTAAAAAGGGTGTGAGGAGATCTGAAAGATTAAGACTAATAAAGAATAAGGAAAATGTTTCTGATAGAACTTATGAGATTAAATGTCCAAGGGATTACCAAGAAGCACTTAATTCTGATAATAGAGAGCAATGGATTAAAGCCATGGAAGATGAGATGCAAAAAGGATTACTAATTTAAAAGTTTGGAGATTAATAGATAAGCCTAAAGATAAAAAATTGATCAAAAGTAAGTGGATTTTTTCAATTAAGAAAAATAGTGATGGATCAATTAAAAACTTCAAAGCGAGGCTAGTAGATACAGGATATGATCAAATACTGGGTAGTGATTACCACGAAATTTATTCTCCAACAATAAGACCTGAGACCATAAGAATTCTAATAAAAATAGCTGCAATGAAAAAAGTTATTCCTCAGCAAAAGGACGTTCAAACAGCTTTTTTATATGGTGATTTAGAGGAGGAAATTTTTATGCTTCAACCTCCTGGATTTGAAAAGGGAAACAATAAGATTTGTTATCTGATGAAAACTATTTATGGCCTAAAAGAAGCGAGTAGAATGTGGAATAAGAAATTAGATGAATTATTAACCAATGCCGGAATGAAACAATCTGCGAATGATCCATGTTTATATTATTTCAATTTTAAAAATAATTTCTTATATCTGGGAATTCATGTAGATCACATACTAAGTGTAGGATCTGGTGACGATTTTGAGGAAAATATTTGGAAAAAGATAAAAAGAGAGATAGATATTACGGATTTAGGAGCTGCAAAAAAACTTTCTTGGAATGGAATTTGAGTATAGGGATGATAGCATTTTTATAAATCAAAAGAAATATATTGAAGAAATATTGGAAGCCTATAATTTGCGTGATTGCAATCCTTCGAAAACTCCGTTATGCATTTCTACAAATTATGATTTATTTGAAAATAGTAAATCGATTGATCAAAAATACTATCAAGAAATTGTTGGAAAGTTGATTTACATAGCAACTAGAACAAGACCGGACATTTGTTATGCTATAAGCAATATGAGTAGATTTAATAAAGATCCTAGAGAGGTTCACATGAATGGATTGAAGAAAATATTAAGATATTTGAAGGGAACTATGAATTATGAATTGATTTACTCTAGGGGAGATTCAAGTATTGTGACTTATACTGATGCGAGTTGGGACAGAACAGCTGATGTGAGATCGTTTTCTTGTTTTGTTATGGAAATGGGAAACAACTTACTTAATTGGAAGAGTAATAAACAAAATCTGTTGCCTTGTCAACTGCAGAGAGTGAATTAGAAGCCTTATCTGAAGGAATTAAAAAATTAATTTGGGCGCTTAACATCATTAGAGAAATGAAGATTAGTTTGAAAGATCAAATTACTGTTTATTGTGACAGCCAGAATGCCATATCTATGATTAAGACAAAAAATATGAAAGCAAGTACGAAGTACTTGAATAGAAAGTGTCACTTCATAAGACAAATTGTGGAAGATGAAGAAAGTGAAGTTTTGCATATCCCTTCAGAGGAAATGAAAGCGGACCATCTCACCAAGAGTGTGGATGCTGTCAAGATTAAGAACTGCCTAAGTGGTGGAGTTATTTTTTGAGGAATGAAAATCGAAAATTTGAAGGGGAGATTTGTTGATATTTATCATTTAAAATATTCATTTTAATTCTATGATTTAATTAATCTGTGAACTAATTTATTCTGTGGTGTTGTATGTATATAAATATGTGTATTTCTTTGAGTGAGATGTGGGAGATAGTATTTGAGGAGACGTTAAAGTGTAAGAGTATTTAGTTTTAATTATAGTCATTGTTTTTGTACCTACAATAAAGAAGTTTTAAGTTTTAATAGAGACTAATTTATTAAGATTCTCCCAACAGATTCTTCTGAGGCTTCTTGTGAATTTAACAGCGTTGAACAGATGAGGTCTAATTTGTAGGTAATACTGATTTCAGTGGGCATAATGGGCAAACCTTCTAGAGCAGGGTGACAAAGAATAACTGCAGGTTGAAGTGAGGTTATTTGAACAGCTCTTTTAATTCTCATCGTATTTTTTAGAGAAGAATATAGAGAGTTGAAGTGAGGGATCAGTTAGCTGATTGCAAGATATTCCGGGTTGCAGATGGTGCAAATTTCTGCAAGGCAATTGACACAAATACGATTTCTTGTTCTTGTATAATCTGGACAGCTCTAGTGGCATACAGGATGGCTAAGAATTCTGCTCGGGAGGAGGTGCAAGGATCATACCGCTTCAAAGGTTTGTTAGGATTGAAGGTCCGAGAACCATTTGTGTTGTAGGGCGAGTTTTTGATAATCGCTTTAAGGTCAAAGCATTTTTTCTGAGGCAGATAGGAAACGGTAGAGGCCCAGGAAATTTCTTGAAAGATAAATATTTTCGAGCTTCCAGATAGACCAGATGAGCTTTTATGGACATTTTTAGTAGAGGGCATCCAATAAGGAAGATAATTAGAGTTGTGAGAGTACAATGTTGTGATTTGCGAATGGAGGCTGCATAGCGACTGGTAAGCCTTTTTTAACAAACGTCAGAAAGGTGGAGAAGAGCTGGTGGATTATCAAATTGGGTATTTTCTCCAGAGTAGTGGTAGAATGAGAAGTATATTTTATTTATTCAAGATTACCCATAGAATTCCCATGCACCTTTGGTGGACAAAGAATTGTTTGATGTCAAAAGTTACACCTGGGATTTTGACACCGCATGGTCTATTACAATTAGCTAGAATGAGAGAAGTATTTCAGGGACTTCCTCCAATTCTGCAGATTTTAGTTGCTTTTTGTTAATAGAAGCAAGAGTGAGTGTCCAGAGATATACTGGAGGGGTGACATGAGCCGTGTGATGTTTGAAGCACACATATACCACCACATAAGTATTGTCCATAACAGAATATCTCGCTGTGACAACTGAGCTAGACAACGAGGGTGACAAAGGTCATTAAGAACATAGTTTACTCTCTCAATGTTACCTGGAGTACTACATCGTTAGCTACCATATAAAACTGACCATCTCAGAATATCGTGATTTTAGAAGAAGTTTTTTGTATTTTATTTGGTTCCTTTTTCATAATGCTTTGGAACCATTCCAATATATTTAAATATATTTTTGAAGTGGAAATTTCAAGTTTAATTTTGAAGAATGATGGAAGGGTTAGCTCCTTCTTTAAACATCAGATAATATGATTTCAATTTGGCAAATCTTGTCGATAAATTTTGATTTAATTAGGCCTTTAAATAGACTGTTAATTTTAAATAAATATTCAACTTTAAACGTGAGGTTACTCAAAGAAAAAAAACATTTTGGATTCATTTCTGACAAGGGATGAGAGTTTACATCTGGCTTCATAGACTCATTATGGAGATTATAATTTCAAGCTTTTCTAAAAGTCGCACTTGCAGTCAAAGAATTCGTGGCCACCTATGACCTTGAAAAATCGAGTTGAAAACTGGGAGTTAGAGAGGCAAAAAGTGGTAAAACGAAGCAGTTATTATGATATAAATTTCATTTTAAACAATCTCCGAAATTATAAGTTTTATAAATAATAATATTTATATTATTTATCATCAATGTTTGTAAAAACTGTCGTGTTTGCTAATCAAAATTAATATATCTTATACAATAAATTATTTTGAATATAGCCCATAATAGAGGAGTGAAATAAGGGCCATTGGTAGAATGCTTTGTCGTCTGAAGGCGCAAGTTCTAAAGTCTGGACTGTGACTGCCTGGGAGAGCATGCGTAGTCAGATGTTCACACAACTCGCGCTGACCGAGGCGTAGTGTAGCAGCCACACAACTTCCCCTCCAATAGGCTTCCTAATGATCCTATGGGGATGTTGACGGAACTTTTGGGTACTACATGAAGTTGTGGCATCTTTTGGGTTTTTTCTGGTTCTGTGGTTGAGAAGGGCATCAATTCTTCCGATTTGAAGGCGGGCATGAGACAGTCGATGAAAACCCAGGAAGATATTTTAAAAAATTTCAGCTGAAAATTTTCAGGCTTCGAGATAAATTTGGTCTGGACCGTCGTAAATGGCGGTCAGCGGCGGCAGTATTAGTTCTTGATGAGGTAGACATGGAAAAAACGTCTTTAGTAGTTTAGGCACATAAATATGCCGATCTCCTTGTGGGGTATTTGGTGCGGGTTTGGAAGAAAAGCTCTTCTACACTGTAGAAGAGCCTGCCTAGGTAAGATCTTCGGAAAAAGTTCTGTGAAGGAACCTGGCAGTTGTCTTGCCAAAATATTTTCTCAGTGAAGAAAGAATTCCTAGGAGAACAGGGGAAGTTTGGTGAACCAGGTTAAGGAGTCGTGATAGCGGCTATGAAAATATTTTTTAAAATATGAGATTATCACAAGGGGCTCCGGTTACGATGTCGAAGTACCACTTCATCATTTATATTTTAAGAATTATAAGATGGTTATGGAAGACCATCTCCTAGAGCCTGCCAGGGTGACTAATATATATAGGAATGCGGGTATTTAACTAGGTGTAAGAGTGAGGGCCCCCTGGAACTGTAGACCCCATCAGTGATGCTGAAGATCCAAGTTGGCCCCAAAGCCATCGAAGGCAACTCTCCGACTCCAGGCCGGCGAGAGAACATCGGCGTAGCCTTCAAGAATTCACAGGAAGCCTTGCCCGCTCAAGACAGATTCCGGAATCGGTAGAAATTATGGTTTGCATCGTGCCTCAAATTGACAACCACATCCAGGTTTTGAAAGGAGACCAAGACAATAGGTTTGATGAAATCTGGAGAAAATCGTGGATCGTTCCACAAGTCTTAGTTAGGCTGCATCCGTCTCCTATCAAAGTTGTAATCAGACACTTCCCTGAATGACCTATCCGCAGCCACCAAACAGCAAGACCTCCTTAAGGACAAGAAACACAAACAGGAATTCCGGCACTGGGCCCATAAATTCCCACAAGAACCTGAACTCAATCCATACATCTGACTCTTCTTCTATTGTCCACTTATCCAACTGACCCTGGCAGGACTGACCAACCTCACACCGATATCCTTAATTACAGGGACTCAACAAAACTGGACTTCACTATATACTCTAAAAATAAAGCTCGCTTCTTCCTTCAAAATAGACGATAAAACTAAGCATCAATATATGACGCTTAGTTTTGACGTCTATTTTTATGAAAGAGGCAATCTTTATTTTTATAGCTAAATTTCCTTATGCAGCAAAATTTGCAACTATAACATAAATTATAAGCGGAATCCAGACTTCAACCATCAATATAAGAAACTCTTTTACACAAAACCACAATAACAACTGACTTATACAACAAAAAATCCACAATACGAGCCTGACTGTGAACCTTTAACTATAAGTCCCCTTATGAAAATATCTTTAGATATCAAAATACATCAAATGCTTGTTAACCATAATCCTTGAACAACCACTTTCTCCCAAATTACATCAACAAAGAGAACACCTCCAGCAACACCCCTGACATAACCAAAGACTGAGTCATCTCATCACCAAGAACACACCAATTGACCACCTTCTCCAAAATTACATGAACCAAGAACACACCAATTGACCACCTTCTCCAAAATTACATGAACCAAGAGAAGACCTCCAGCAACACCCCTGACAAAACCAAAGACTGAGTCATCTCATCACCAAGAACACACCAATTGACCCCCGACTCCGCCTTGAAGCTGTCTACTCTCTCTCATGCCCTGTATCTCACATAACCAAGACAGCTCCACCAGCCTTGTTCTAGTAGAATTGCATCTACCCCAGCTGTTATTACAATATATTACCTCACTATATGTTATAAGAAATATAAACTCTTTCGACAAATATATTTCTTTTAAAATAAAACAATATCTACCCTCCTTAGAGAAAGTGGGATCCCATTATTTTATTATTACAGTAGGGGCAGTAGGAATTGTTTTATTTAAAAAATAAATTTATGCGTCAAAAATAGTTTATATTTCCCAATTGTTATGTTATTGAATATATTTAAGGTCTGTGAATTCTTTCTGAGATGGTTTGGAGTCTATTCTTATAGAGTGAGTTGAGGCATAAGTCTCAACTCACTGGAATGAATAGACTCAAAGGAAATATTAAATAGCTGTCTACTGAAAATACCTTCACTGTCCAAAATAAACAACTCTCTCTCTCTCTCTAGGGTAGGTGCAATTCTACCAGAAACCTAACCAACTATATAAGTGTCCGACTACAACTTTGAGAAGAGAAGAAGGCAATGCTCAGTAAGACTTGTGAAAACCTCCCACTTATTTCTCCAGATTCCATCTCTATCGTCCTGAAATCCTCAGTCATTAAGGACGCAATCACCATAGAGGCATGTCAACAAACCATGCATCCTACCAACTCTAGATTCCGTCTCGAACAGGGTCGGCCTCCCGTTCATTCCTAGAGTCCACACCAACGTCCCCCCACCTACCCGAAGCCAGAAAGCCACCAACAATGACGATGGGGACCAACTTGAACATTCAACATCACTGACAGAGCCACAGCTCCAGGAAGCTCCCACTGTTACACCCGGCCCCCGTAGAAACCTGCATTCCCCTATTGAGATCACCCTGACAGCTAGCCCACCCACAATCCTTACCGATATGGCTAAATTTTCCTTTTTAGATTCCACATTTTTCCACTCCTCAATCACACACACATGTAAAAGATCAGTATATTTTTTAATTATACTATCGGAATTTTTGCAGTAGATATGACAATTGATTAAAAAAAATAATTAAGGAAAGTTCCTTGTTTGACTCTGCTTGCGTACTAGATGCTGCTAATACTTTTGTTACAGAAAAAAATAGGGTATGCGCGTCTCCAATAATATGAAGATAATTTTTATTTGGAAAATTCAATTTTCATAGATTTTCACATAAAAACTAATAACATATTTCTTATAACAACAAAAACGAAAATATTTAGAAACCAGATGTAAACGTTATTCCTTTTTATTCAAATAATGATCGATTTTGTGTTCTTTAGCAAAACAAAACTTTGGGCTTCATATTTCTATCAGAATTTTATGCTATTATAAAGATATAATAAAAATATTATGCAGCATAATTTCGAATTTTTTTTTAACTATACGCTCTGTGAATTCAAATTTCTCTTTATCTAAAGGCATAAAGAAAATTATTAAACAATATTATTTATTGCTGAAATAACGAAAGATATAAAATAATATTTGATTTTCTTTTATCAAAAACCTTTCAGTAATAGTGTAACACAGAATTAAAGATCAATGCGTTGAATTTCATAATATATATTCAATTCGTAGTTTTTTTATTTAAACTGTATTGAAAATATTTCTGTTTTTTCCTTCATTAGATGACAGACATTTTATCATATATTTTATATACAACAACAACAAAACAGCTTTATTAGGGCATCTTGCATCTGTACAGATTCGCCTTTGAATTACTGACAATATTCAACACAAGAGAAAAAGGAGAGATGGAGTATTTACAATTAAAGTATGGCAAATATTTTTATTGTGCCCCTGTTCTTCTCTCTTCCACGAGTGCAATTTTATTTACAACCGATTTTTGGTAGTTGAACAGTTCTATTGCCCAACTTTTCTTATCTGAAACAGTTTTTATTTTCTTTAATGAGTTCAAATGTGGTCTAGGAAGACTTTTCAGGATCTTTTTTCTCTCACCTTCCAGATCTCCGCACTCGGCAGTAAAATGGTATATCTCAACGGTTATCTGACCTCCGCATAACTTACAGTACAAATCTTCTTTCTTAATTACGTAGATATGATTTTCTTTGATCAATGGTATATTTTATATATATAATATATTTTTTAAAAAGGATGTTTAAATTTTGACCGTGAAACGATATTTTTGAGTGACCTTCTGTTTAAAAGTTCAATACTTATATATCAATTACATTTTGGAGAACAAGCTACTTTTTGTGCTTATTCAGAAAATTGAAGTTTTTTTGGGAATTCTGAGGAAATAAATTCCATTTTTAATGACATTAATCAAAGATTTTAAATGCATACTAACAACGCAGTACTCCAGATATTTACTCATACTTTATCATTGACCCATTTAATGATTGAAATGCTCTTTCGAATTTTGTTAATTTTCTCCAACACATCTACTGATAATGCACAGCATTCACATGCAGCTGGCTTGAACCTTCAGGGTATATAGAAACTCTTTAAACTATGTTGGATTTCAGATAAATGTCAAATTTCTCTTGTTTTGAAATTTTACTGACATGATTAATTTTGCTTTGTTAACATTTTTGCGCGACTTTTTGAAGATAGATTTTTCTAAAGGATTATAACACCAATCCAGATATTCGCCAAATTGCACCTGGGCATTATCTGAATGAAGCCGATTTCATTTGGGTGGTAAACTACATCTTAAAAGATTGCTCTAGCCAAGGTAACTTTGTCACCAACGTTGTCCAACCCAATTCCCACCAGAGAGATACCCTAGGATTTACAATACTCACAAGTCTACAGGAGAAATCAAAGCAAAAAACTCAAGACTCTTGTTCTAGAACTGGATCCTGGGAATAGAAGGATTGATATATGCATCAAATATATATTATAATATTATTTCCTCATAAGTATATATACACTAGTAATAATTATTTTCATATTGGTTTAAGAAATATATTACGATTTTATTTATTTATATAGACAATAATTTATAAAAATCAAACTCTATTTACCTTTTCTCTCATCTCATAACTACTATTTCAAAATAATTACAACAGACAAGTTACTATCAAATTGTTTATATTGATAAAAAGGTGAAATATTGATTTGTGCAAATATTCACAAAACACGTATCTTATATTGAAAATATTCTTAATTTTTCGCGATATGTTTAGAATGTAAGCAATATGAATGTTTTTAAGTATTTATTCAAATCTTTTTTTTTTATGTTTATTTCTGAGGTTTCAGCAATCCATTGTAAAATTATTTTTAAAGTAAATCCATTCTTATGTTTTCTTGTTGATAATTCAAAAATAAATAATGTTAAAAACGTGTGGAAAGTAGAGAGAATCGATATTTCAAACGGAATGAAATATAAACAATGTAGCTGAAATGTTGGAAATAAAGATTAAAAGAAATTTTGGTATGAAACAATAATATTTCTAAATGCGATTTGAAAAGGTTTTTTCTCTAATTTGGAATTCTATTGGAAAATTATTGAATAATGAAGAATTACCGCAATTTTTATAATATATCCGAATTGATTTCGCATTAATGTCATTTTTTTAATATTCGAAAACTCTAAATCTAAGAAATTACCAAATTATTAGAATTGATAATATTTTTGGGAGTAAAGAAGGAACTACTAATTATCATAATAAATGACCTCATATAGAAATAATATATTTGACTTAAATATTTATAAAATACTATACTTTATACTACTATATCCTATAGTAGTTGAATCTGATGGGGAAATATAGGATTCTATCTTTTTCTCTCTATCAATATGAACGATTTTATAGTAGCTAATCTTTTCGAGTTATTTATAGACATTAGCTGTTAGGAGATAGAAAATATTGTTATTTGCATATATTTTTGCTATGTAAAGAAGTAAAATTGTAATATGCAATATTTTATATCGAATATCCATGAATTTTTCTCTCCAAATTTTGTTTTATTAAGAATCTTTACATTCAATTACTTCAGAATTCTAAAATATTTCTTTAAAAAAAAAAAAAATAGAAAATCGCATATAATTTATAATAATTGTTTTTCATTTCTTAGCAAATCTTTAAGTAAATAGATATTATGGATGGGCTTCAAAAATGCAAACCAAGTTGAATTTCTTTTTATTATAGTTTTATAATATATCAAGCTACTTGTTACAGTTTTACTTTACATCCTGACTATTCAGAATTTTTAATATTTGAAAATGAATATTGAAATTTGAAATTACTAAGTTGATGCTGTCATTTCTTGAAACTGATTTTTCGCTAAAAGGGTATAAGCTCATCATTTGAGTATATTTCCAGCTAGATTCATTCTTCCAGAAATAGAGTTAATTCCTCAAATTTTAGTTGAAGTTCACTCTGAAATTTTGGAAAACTAAAAATATATTATTTCAAAGGATACAATTGATTCTATATTTGAATATGAGTAATTATTTTTGCTTGTTATTCTCGGCTCCAATATAGGCACTTAACCGAACATAGATTGGTAGTGAGATTTTGGGCATATTCTTTTTCGTCCTTTAGATCAGCCTAAGTTTACACCTGGATATTTGAAAGATTCTCGATAATTTGAAACTGGTTAATTTATATCTTTCGTAATTTGAAATTTTTTCCCGGTCATTTGAAAAATACTCTATAAGTTGAATAAAATCAATATTAATTGAACTCCTCGGTAATTTGAAGTTGGAGGAATAGTATCTTGCTACAAATAAAAATTTATAAATATATATACAAATGGTCAAAATATAAAATCAAAAATTTAATCAAACTCTTGTTTTCCTGATTTTTCCCTCTCTCTCGGAGTTGTTTAAATTCCTGGTTTTTTGAATTCTTGATAAATTGAAATTTTTCTCTAGTCCCTTGAGTTTCAAATGATAATTTGAGAGTCGACTGTATTTCCTTTCACTCTTTAGATCAGCCTAACCTGGATAAGTTAAAGAACATAATTTGGAAGACTATACCATTCGAAATAACATATTGAAGTTTATTTTCAAGTTTTGACTTCAGACATGAGATGGTATTACCTCATCGTATCCTAATTCTTGTGAATTTCATCTTTGGAAAGTTGGATGTGATATAGGAACTTGTCACAATCAAAATCTGACTAACATTCTGTATTCTAATGGAAAATTATTTTTTTAGAAATTATATCAACGAAATAATTACCTATTCAACTATCTTTATATACTATCTTTATAACTCATTTATAATTGTTAAACAAATCGTTTTTGACGCAAGAGTATCTGCTCTGAAATCTTCCTCTTCCAATGAAAAAGCTCATCAGAAGATCATCAAAGGAATTCTCTGATTATTATTCCTATAGAAGGTCGAAAGATATTCTCCAAAGAGAAGAGTACAAAATGTATCTCTTGTTTAGAAACAAATTCCAAAATTAGCTGGTTCACTTCGCCTTCCACTGATCACTGCTACAAAAATGGTAGCGATTGCCAATCTGATCTATTTCAAAATAACCTACTATATTTAAAAAAAAAACCTCTATCAAAATAATACTATAGAATTTGAACAACCGCATAATTCAGGAAATGGCTCATTAAAGAGAGTGTAAGAAAGTGTGAGAAGATCAAATCTATTCTTGTTTACTTCTTTTCAAACTTTTTATTTCCCAAG
Organism: Cordylochernes scorpioides; assembly: GCA_030710605.1. NCBI lineage: Eukaryota > Metazoa > Arthropoda > Arachnida > Pseudoscorpiones > Chernetidae > Cordylochernes > Cordylochernes scorpioides. Next base: position 16,250,757 of record CP092873.1, on the reverse strand, counting down.
TTTTAACATTTTGATTGATTATGTATATATATTTTTTTCATTTGCATAAAATTCCTAATTATGCTTATTTTCAAATTAGGTAGCTGAATTTATAGGTTGAGATATAGAGGACTGACTATTAATATGATGAAATACAGAATTTACTTTTTGTCTCTTTATAAGTCTTCACTATTCTGTTTTATTCCTTTTCTTCCTTTGATACTGATTCAAAATTCTGTAATTGACTAAATTCTTTATAATATAATATATTTTTTCTCTTATCAAGACCACATTATTATTTTTTTTTTCGCATTTTATTTTTCTACCTTTCTTTATCAAGTTTCAATATATTTGGTGCACCTATTTTCATTAACCTTTTATAATATTTAATCATAATCTTCTGTATTTTTTTTGTTTATTAAAATGCTGCATTCTCTCTCAATTTAACATAGTTTCTATTCACCAAAAATTTGAAATTTTATTGACATCATTGTTATTAGAGAATGTTGTATATTTTCAGGTGTCTATGTTTTCTCTGAAAGTATTTATAAATTAGATTACAAAATTTGTATTCACATACATAACCTTTATTGAGACATTTATATTAACACATACTAATCTTCACGGAAATTTTGAAAAAGGATATCAATAAACAGGGAGAAAGAAAAATCTTTTGGCTTGTACGAGGTATGTTCAAAAAGTATCGCGACTTTTGTGTTTTTTCAAAAAATATTTATTTATTCATGAATACCTATTTTGTCCCCTTCAAAGTAATCCCCATGAGATATTATACACTTGTGCCAACGGTTTTTCCAATCTTCGAAGCACTTCAAAAAATCATATTTTCAAATATTTTTCAGCTCCTCCTCCAATGCCGTCTTTATCTCCTCAAGCGTAGCGTAACGTCGTCCTTTCATGGGCCTCTTCAGTTTAGGGAACAAGAAAAAGTCAAAAGGGGCCAGATCTGGGGAATACGGTGGCTGCGGCATCATTAGTGTGTTGTTTTTGGCCAAAAGGTCGCGCACAAGCAACGATATGTGAGCAGGGGCGTTATCGTGGTGCAAAAGCCAATTTTTGTTCTTACACAAATCCGGGCGTTTCTGGCGGATTGCTTCGTGCAAATTGCGCATAACTTGCAGGTAATATTCCTTATTGACCGTTCTACCCTGTGTCAAGAACTCATGATGCACCACACCCCTGCAATCGAAGAAAACTGTCAGCAAAACTTTCACATTCCACCGAACTTGGCGCGCTTTTTTCAGTCTTGGTTCGTGCGGCAGCTCCCATTGAGATGATTGAGCTTTGGTTTCCACGTCATAACCATAAACCCACGCTTCGTCACCAGTTATGACCCTCTGGAGCAAATTTGGGTCGTCGCGGACAGAGTCCAACATCTCATTAGCAATGTTCATGCGATGCTGTTTTTGGTCGCAATTGAGCAATTTTGGTACGAATTTCGCGGCGACCCGTCTCATGCCCAAATCATTGATAAAAATCGAATGGCACGAGCCAATCGATATGTTTAGGTCCTCAGCAACTTCTCTAACGGTGATTCGACGATTGGCCAATATCATTTTCTCCACTTCATTAATTTTTTCGTCTGCTCTTGAAGTGCTCGGGCGTCCGGCACGCTCTTCGTCGTTCACATCTTCTCGGCCTTCTGAGAACATTTTGTACCACCGATAAACGTTGCTTCGGTCCAAGGTAGCTTCTCCGTATGCCACAGTTAACATTCGGAATGCATCCGCGCACATAATTTCGTTTTTCACATAAAATTTGATACAGGTTCTTTGATCCATTTTTTTTAATAGGTAAAATTCGAAGACGATCTAAAACACCTGCAAGCAAAGCAGCTGTCAACAATTAAGTGAACATTCAAAATGGCCGAGCTTGTCGGCATAAGTGAGAGACATGAGTACCAACATAAAACCACAAAAAGATCGAAATTCGAATATACGTAACTTTCTTTAGGAAATAGATAAATGTAATAAATTTTAGAAATATTTTATAATGTATTCAATGAATATATAGATGTGATGAGGTTCTGTTGCCTCTTGTAGAATCATGTGTTGACCGAGAGGAACAGTCAGGATAAGGAGTTTTCCAGTACCTCTCTGCACCTTGGAATACCTTTTAGAGTTCTCACAAAGTACAGGCAGTCGTAGTCGAGGCAGAGTGGAAACTTGGGAATGTCCACACAAAAAACGAAAACACAGTTGCACTAAGAAAGTTCCGTGAACAGATAAAAGTTGAGCTAGGAGCGAAAGATGGAGATAGAAGAGTTCTTACTGGGCTACATGGTCGATGAGGTGGACCTGGGGTACAACCGACGAGGGCTCACGCAGATGGTGAAGTAACTGTCAAGTGACTGTATTTTTGGCTAAAGAGACAGGGGGCCTTTTTATATATTTTCCAAGAAAGGGGGTGTTGCATTTCAACAGAAGCGTCAAGGGCGTGGATCGTCTGGTGAAATTCTACTGGCGCCGTCCTGACAGTTTCCAATCTATCTTTAGATATTGTTTTGTGACTTCCATCTATCTCGATTTTCGACGTTTCTGACTTCTATCTCTTGCTTCAGCTCAACTTTTAATCTATTACAGAGTTTTATTTATTTATCTTCAGTTCGTACAAAGTACATTACATATGATGATGTAATGACACATGTCAATCATGCGTATAATCATTTACAGATGTGTTTCTATTATACAACATGAAAATCTTGTTAAAAGTTATATACAATATGGGGTTGTTGGTGTAAATTACCATATATATATATATATAAAACGAGGAAGGAATATCCTGATCAGTAGCACATGTGCTTTTTAGATGGAAGAGTTTAGGCTGAATTAACGTTAGTTGATATTTTTTCCAATAGATGGCGCTCTTTTTGTTTTTAATATCAACACCTGACCTTTTAAATTATCATGTTTTCTATTATATTTTCACTTATAGATGTATGGGTTCTATAAATTTGCAATTGTTTAAATTGATGGTGTTGTTCACCTTTATATCTTTATTATACATATATTTTTTGTTGGACATAGTCTCGTTTGATTTATTCAACAATTTCTCTTTAGCTCTAAAAATAACTCTTACAAATGTTTCTAGAAATTTTAATTTTAAAATCGATTAAAAATCCTCCATTTTTTTATAATTACACATTAATATTCCCAAGTTGAGATATTTATTGAATAAGATGATAATTCGACATCTCTGGGCTGATGTCAGATGTAGTAAAATAGAGCTAACAGTTAACAAATTTGTTTCACCAAATTGTCTATTTCAGATATTTGGTTTTGGTTTCAAATGATCTTGTATTGCTAAGATATTTTAAAATTATTCAAAAATCGTTGACGAAATATTTCAAAATATTTTCATTTTCTCTTCATTTTATTAGTCTTCATTTATATCAGCTATTCAAACAAAAATAAAGATTCGATTTCGTTATTTGTTATAATATTTTCATAATTCCAGTATTGATTCCTGATAGGCATATATTTGATTTGCTCCATAATGGCGTTCAACTAACCTGGCTTCTCAATGTTTGCATTCGAGAAATTGGCGGCTGAGTGTATTTATAGGTCTTTTATAATTGTTTGTAACAAATTCTATTGTTATATATTGGAGTTGCCGAGAATTATCTAAGCCTTTGAAATAATTTTATCCTATTAGAAAAATGTGTTGATTTTCACTCTAGAAATGTGCACATTTCAGAATATTTTGCTTATCACTTAATTATTTTTCAATGTATTTCTTAAAATATTATGTCCACAGGCATTATTTTGTGTAAGAACACGCTGATGATTAAGGGTCCGCGTCGTTAATGACATATGACAATTCTCTGATGGTGATTTCTTTAATCTTATTTTGTTAGGGCAAGGCTTTGAGGAAGATTCAACAGTCCATCTTCGATGACTGTTCCATCTAAGACCACTTCAAGCCAAATAGGACCTGGCTATGAACCTCTTTAAGCTGCACCATGCAGCCTTTTGCTAATTTTTTTCCTAAGGCCTTAATGTAATACACTGGTGTAAACATATGGAAGAATCCCAGATAGAGCATCTGGTGAAAGGACCCTGCGGCTGATTTCCTTTGGCGTTTTCGAGAGATTTTCTTCAGACACTCCGACTCCGATTATGTTTTTAACAGTGATGGCTGACTCAGCCTTATCTTGTGTGGTGATGGCCTGATGAGGTGGGCCAGCAGGAGGCCAACGCTTCTTCGTCAAAGGAGGCTATTTTTTTTTTCATTATTAATATTATGAGGAATCGACTTCTACGATATCAGCTTAATCCCAAGTTTTGAAACGAGAAAACATAGTCTCTATTTTGACTTAATATTCCTCGAATAATTGTGCTGAGTCACCACTTGTAAGATGTTCGCTTGCTCGAAAAGTTCTATAGAGCTTTGTAAGTTCCTCAAAGATCACGGTAATACAGATATTTAGAGATATTTGTTTTCAGAACATATTATTGATCAAATTTTACGATCGATTCCTATGTTAAAGCTTGATTATATAATTATCGATAGCGCGCTGCTTCTCGCATTATATTATTGTAAATTGTTAGAACGCTAACCCTTTCTGCAAATAGTATTGTTTTCGCTTATATTTTAAATATAACTGTAAGATTATTAAACTAACATGTGTTGCGTCTGAATATTCTCAGAGTGAATTACTCTGTATAAAAATATAAATGAGCAAATTATTTTTTCATATTGAAAATATATAAAGGATTATCTTCCTTATTATACCATTTTAATTATAATAATTAAACCTTTTTTTAGATTAAAATGAAAAATATCGAAATCTAATTTATACCAAAAAAACAAAAAAAAAAAAAAAGATAAAATTACGTAAAACCTTAGCTGAAAACTACCATCTAACATTGTAATGGTAAAAAATATATTTCTGATTTTTAAGGTTTTACCTGCTAGATAGACAGTAAATATATTTGTTCAGATTTCACCACATGGGTATGCACATTTATATTCAGTTCGACTTCTGAATTTAGAGGGAAGAAAGGGCATTTTAGACTTTTTTTTTTTTTTTAAACCAATACGTGATTTTGAATTGCTTCAGTTTGCCTTCATGGAATAGTCGATATTCGACGGTTCATTTCACTCTCCAAAAACCAAATCATATCTTAAAATTCTTCTCTGCACAACTTATTGAATTGACTCAACCAAATGAATAACCTATATCACACACGTATATTAATATTATAAAATTCAATGATGACAAAAGGCTGTCAAGTTTAATGAACTGATTACAAACAATCTTTGTTCAAACAGGTAGTTGTTCTAGCTGCAGCTCGGTAGTGCCAAAGCAATGAAACATAGCAGACATGCTTTATATAGAGCTCTCATTAGTTTAAATCTATGTGAACTCATGTTAGGAAATATAATTTTATTAAAATTGTTTATTTATTGATTTTTGCCCCATCTCTTCGATATGGCTAGGATATCTGGGACGTATACCAGATTGTACCACCGATTGTCCGCGTTGGTCAAAGGCATTGCCGCTTCTATGATAGTGGACATCCAGTTATTCAGGTGTCTCCAGACTATTATGAAATTACGAAAGTATTTCATAGCTTAGGGATACAATTTCCATGAAGGTTGGCTGCTTGATGCTGTTATAGATGGTATACTAAGTTAGCCGAATTTTGTCAGAGTCAGCAGCTTTGATGATATCATGTCTGAGGATTGTAGAAGAGCTGCTGCGTTATGTTGGGTAACATCACAGGGAGAAGTGAGTCGATGATTCTGCTGAGGCTTCTTGTGAATTTAACAGTGTTGAACAGATGAGGTCCAATTTGTAGGTAATACTGATTTCAGTGGGCATCATGGGCAAACCTTCTAGAGCAGGGTGACAAAGAATAACTGAAGGTTAAATTGAGGTCATTTGAACAGCTCTTCCAATTCTCATCGTATTTTCTAGAACAGAATATAGAGAGTTGAAGTGAGGGATCAGTTAGCTGATTCCAGGATATTCTGGGTTGCAGATGATGAGAATTTTTGCAAGGCAATGAACACAAATAAGATTTCTTGTCCTTGCATAATCTGGACAGTTCTAGTGTCACACAGAATTGCTAGGAATTATACTCGGAAGGAGGTGCAAGGATCATGCCGCTACAAAGGTTTGTTAGGATTGAAGCCCGAGAACCATTTTTGTGTTAGGGCGAGTTTTTGATAATCGTTTTAAAGTCAAAGTCTTTTTCAGAGGTAGATAGGAAACGGTAGAGGCCCGGGGGATTTCTTGAGAGGAAAATATCATTTGAGCTTCCAGAGAGGCTAGAGGAGCTTTTTCGGACATTTCTAGTACAGGGCATCCGATAAGGAAGATAATTAGATTTGTGGGTGTACAATGTAGTGATTTGCGAATGGAGGCTACATAGCGACTGGTAAGCCTTTTTTCCCAAAATCAGGAAGGTGGAAAAGAGCTGGTGGATTATCAAATTGGGTATTTTGTCCAGAGTAGTGGTAAAATGAGAAGTATATTTTTTTATTCAAGATTACCCATAGAATTCCCATGCACCTTTGGTGGAGAAATATTTGTTCGATGTCAAATGTTACTCCTGGGATTTTGACACTGCATCATCTATTATACAATAAGCTATTCGAGAAGGTTTTGGTAGCTAGGCATTTTGACCTTCCAAAGAGAGAAGTATTTCAGGGACTTCCTCCAATTCTGCAGATTTTAGTTGACATTGTTAATAGAAGCAAGAGTGAGTGTCCAGAGATATACTGGAGGGGTGACATCAGCCTTGTGATGTTTGAAGCTGAGTATTGTAGAAGAGCTGCTGCGCCAGGTTGAGCAACATCACAGGGTGTCGATGATTCTGCTGAGGCTTCTTTTGAATTTAACAGCGTTGAACAGATAAGGTCTAATAGGTAGGTAATACTGATTTCAGTGGGCATCATGGAAAACCTTCTAGAGCAGGGTGACAAAGAATATTAGCAGGTTGTGTGATGTCATTTAAAGAGCAGAATATAGAGAGTTGAAGTGAGGGATCTGTTAGCTGAATCCAAGATATTCTGGGTTGCAGATGGTGCGAATTTCTTCAAGGCAATAGACACAAATACGATTTCTTGTCCTTGCATAATCTGGACATTACTAGTGGCATACAGGATGGCTAGTAATTCTGATTGGAGAGAGGTGCAAGGATCATACCGCTACAGAGGTTTGTTAAAATTGAAAGGCCGAGAACCATTTGTTTGGTAGGGCGAGTTTTTGATAATCGCTTTAAAGTCAAAACATTTTCTTCTGAGGTAGATAGGAAATGGTAGAAGCCCAGAGAATTTCTTGAAAGATAAATATTTTAGAGTTTCCAGATAGAGAGAGACCAGATGAGCTTTTTTGGACATTTCTAGTAGAGGGCATCCGATAAGGAAAATAATTAGAGTTGTGGGAGTACAATGTGGTGATTTGTGAATGGAGGCTGCATAGCGACTGGTAAGCCTTTTTTCCCAAACGTCAGAAAGGTGGAGAAGAGCTGGTGGATTATCAAATTGGGTATTTTGTCCAGAGTAGTGGTAGAATGAGAAGTATATTTTATTTATTCAAGATAACCCATAAAATTCCCATGCACCTTTGGTGGACAAATAATTGTTTGATGTAAAATTACACCTGGGATTTTTACACTGCATGGTCTATTACAATGAGCTAGAATAAGAGATGTATTTCAGGGACTTTTTCCAATTCTGCAGATTTTAGTTGCTTTTGTCAATAGAAGCAAGAGTGAGTGTCCAGAGATAAGCCGAAACTGGAGAAATGACATCATCCGTGTAATCCCACATGTTTGAAGCACACATATACCACATAAGTATTGTCCATAACAGATTATCTCGCTGGAAAAACTGGGCTAGACAACGAGGGTGACAAAGTCATCTCGAACGTCATTAAGAACATAATTTAGTCTCTCAATTTTACCTGGAGTACTGCATCGTTAGCTACAATCTAAAACTGACCATCTCAGAATATCGTGATTTTAGGAGAGTTTTTGTATTTTTTTGGTTCCTTATTTATAAAGCTTTGGAACAATTCCAATATATTTCAATATATTTTTGAAGTGGCAATTTCAAGTTTTTTTTTGGAATGGTGGGAGGGTTTGCTCCTTCTTTATACCTTAGATAATATGATTCCAATTTGGCAAATCGAATTTTGATATAATTAGGGTTTTAAATTAGAGAGAGAGAGAGATAGAGATTGGAAATATTTAATAAATATTGAACTTTAAACATAGAGGGTTACTCAAAGAAAACACATTTTGAAACTATTTCTGAGAGAGGATGCGAGTTTATATCTGGTTTCATAGAGTAATTACAGAAATTATAATTCCAAGATTTTCTAAAAGTCGCACATGCAGTCAAAGACTCCGTGGCCACCTATGATCTTGAAAAATCAAGTTGAAAACTGGGCGATAGAGAGGCAAAATGTGGTGAAACGAAGCAGATAGTATGATATAAATTTCATTTTGGACATTTTCCGAAATTATAAGTTTCATAAATAATAAGATTCATATTATTTATCATCAATGTTTATAACAACTGTCGGGTTTGCTAATCAAAATTAAAATATCTTATACAATAAATTATTTTGATTATAGCCCATAATAGAGGAGAGAAATAAGGGCCATTGGTAGAATGCTTTGTCGTCTGAAAGCGCAAGTTCTGAGGTCTGGATTGTGACTGCCTGGGAGAGCATGCGTAGTCAGGTGTTCACCCTACTCGCGCTGACCGAGGCTTAGTGTAGCAGCCACACTACTTCCCCTCCAATAGGCTTCCTAATGATCCTATGGGGGTGTTGACGGAACTTTTGGGTACTACAGGAGGGTGTGGCATCTTTTGGGTTTTTTTTCTGATTCTGTGGTTGAGAAAGGCATCAATTCTTCTGATTTGAAGACGGGTATTAGACGGTCGATTGAAACCCAGGAAGATATTTTAAAAATTTTCAGCTGAAAATTTTCAGGCTTCGAGATAAATTTGGGTCTGGACCGTCGTAAATGGCGGTCAGCGGCGGCAGTATTAGTTCTTGATGAGGTAGACATGGAAAAAATATGTCTTTAGTAGTTTAGGCAAATAAACATGCCGATCTACTTGTGGGGTATTTGGTGCGAGTTTGGAAGAAAAGTTCTACACTGTAGAAGAGCCTGCCTAGGTGAGATCCTCGGAAAAAGTTCTGTGAAGGAACCTGGCAGTTGTCTTGCCAAAATACTTATGAAAATCGAATTCCTAGGAGAACAGGGGAAGCTTGGTGAGCCAGGTTAAAGAGTCGTGATAGCGGCTATAAAAGTCTCTTTTAAAATATGAGATTTTCGCAAGGTGCTCCGGTTACGATGTCGGAGTGCCACTTCATCATTAAAATTTTAAGAATTAGAAGATGCTTATGGAAGGCCATCTCCTAGGGCCTGCCAGGGTGACCTATATATATATAGAAATGCAGGTATCTAACCAGGTGTAAGAGTGAGAGCCCCCTGGAACTGTAGACCCCATCAGTGATGCTGAAGATCCAAGTGGGCCCCAAAGCCTTTGAAGGCGACTCTCCGACTCCAGGCCGGCGAGAGAACATCGGCGTAGCCTTCAAGAATTCACAGGAAGCCTTGCCCGCTCAAGACAGATTCCGGAGTCGGTAGAAATTAGGGTTTGAATCGTGCCTTAAATGGCAACCACATCCAGGTTTTGAAAGGAGACCAGGACAATAGGTCTGATGGAATCTGGAGAACATCGTGGATCGTTCCACAAGTCTTACTGAGAATACATCCGTCTCATATCAAAGTTGTAATCAGAAACTTCCCTGAATGACCTATCCGCCGCCACCAAACAGTACGACCTCCTTAAGGACAAGAAACACAAACAGGAATTCCGGCACTGGGCCCATAAATTCACACAAGACCTCCAGCAACACCCCTGACATAAGCCAAAGACTGAGTCATCTCATCACCAAGAACACACCAATTGACCCCCTTCTCCCAAATTACATCAACCAAGAAAACACCTCCAGCAACACCCCTGACATAACCAAAAACTGAGTCATCTCATCACCAAGAACGCACCAATTGACCCCCTTCTCCCAAATTACAACAACCAAGAAAAGACCTCCAGCAACACCCCTGACATAACCAAAGACTGAGTCATTTCATCACCAAGAACGCACCAATTGACCACCTTCTCCCAAATTACATCAACCAAGAGAAGACCTCCAGCAACGCCCTTGACATAACCAAAGACAGTCATCTCATCACCAAGAACGCACCAATTGACCACCTTCTCCCAAATTACATCAACAAAGAGAAGACTATCAGGAACACCCCTGACATAACCAAAGACTGAGTCATCTCATCACCAAGAACGCACCAATTAACGACCTTCTCCCAAATTACATTAACCAAGAGAACACCTCCAGCAACACCCCTGACATAACCAAAGACTGAGTCATCTCATCACCAAAAACACACCAATTGACCACCTTCTCCCAAATTACATCAACCAAGAGAACACCTCCAGCAACAACCCTGACATAACCAAAGACTGAGTCATCTCAAAACCAAGAACGCACCAATTGACCACCTTCTCCCAAATTACATCAACAAAGAGAAGACTATCAGGAACACCCATGACATAACCAAAGACAGTCATCTCATCACCAAGAACGCACCAATTGACCACCTTCTCCCAAATTACAACAACCAAGAGAAGTCCACCAGCAACGCCCCTGACATAAGCCAAAGACTGGTCATCTCATCACCAAGAACGCACCAATTGACCACCTTCTCCCAAATTACATCAACCAAGAGAAGACATCCAGCAACACCCCTGACATAACCAAAGACTGAGTTATCTCATCACCAAGAACGCACCAATTGACCCCCGACTTCGCCCTAAAGCTGTCTACTCTCTCTCATGCTCCACCAGCCTTGTTCTAGTAGAATTGCATCTACCCCAGCTGTTATTACTATACATTACCTCACCATATGTTATAAGAAATATAAACTCTTTCGACAAATATATTTCTTTTAAAATAAAACAATAACTTCCTTCCTTAGTAAAATAATAAAATAATGGGATTCCATTATTTTATTATTACAGTAGGGGCAGTAGTAAAATTGTTTTATTTAAAAAAGAAATATATGCGTCAAAAATAGATTATATTACCCAGTTGTTATGTTAGTGAATATATTTAAGGTCTGTGAAGGGCGACTTTCTGAGATGGCTTGGAGTCTATTCTTATAGAGTGAGTTGAGGTCTCAACTCACTGGAATTATAGACTTAAAGGAAATATTAAATAGCTGTCTACTGAAAATACCTTCACTGTCCAAAATAAAAAAAAGTCTCTCTCTCTCTCTCTCTGGGGTAGGTGCAATTCTACCACAACCTAACCACCTATATAAGCGTCTGATTACAACTTTGAGAAGAGAAGGATGCAATGCTCTGTAAGACTTGTGAAAACCTCCCACTTATTTCTCCAGATTCCATCTCTATCGTCCTGATATCCTCAGTCATTAAGGACGCAGTCACCATAGAGGCATGTCAGCAAACCATAAATCTTACCAACTCTAGATTCCGTCTCGAACAGGGTCGGCCTCCCGTTCATCCCTAGAGTCAACACCAACGTCCCCCCACCTACCTGAAGCCATAAAGCCACCAACAATGACGATGGGGACCAACTTTAACATTCAACATCACTGACAGAGCCACAGCTCCAGGAAGCTCCCACTGTTACACCCGGCCCCCGTTGAAACCTGCATTCCCCTATTGAGATCACCCTGACAGCTAGCCCACCCACAATCCTTACCAATACTGTTAAATTTTCCTTTTGAGATTCCACATTTTGCCTTTCCTCATTCACATGTAAAAGATCAGTATATTTTTTATTTATACTATCGGAATTTTTACAGTATTTATGACAATTGTTTAAAAAAATAATTAAGGAAAGTTCTTATTTGACTCTGCTTGCATACTAGATGATGCAATTACTTTTGTTTCAGAAAAAATAGGGTATGCGCGTCTCCAATAATATGAAAATAATTTTTATTTGGAAAATTCAATTTTCATAGATTTTCACATAAAAACTAATAACATATTTCTTATAACAACAAAAACGAAAATATTTAGAAACCAGATGTAAACGTTATTCCTTTTTATTCAAATAATGATAGATTTTGTGTTCTTTAGAAAAACAAAACTTTGGGCTTCATATTTCTATCAGATTTTTATGCTATTATAAAGATATAATAAAAATATTATGCAACATAATTTCGAATTTTTTAAACTATACGCTCTGTGAATTCAAATTTCCCTTTATCTAAAGGCATAAATAAAATTATTAAACAATATTATTTGTTGCTGAAATAACGAAAGATATAAAATAATACTTTATTTTCTTTTATCAAAAACTTTTCAGTAATAGTGTAACACAGAATTAAAGATCAATGCGTTGAATTTCATAATATATATATTCAATTCGTAGTTTTTTTTATTTAAACTGTATTGAAAATATTTCTGTTTTTTCCTTCATGAGATGACAGACATTTTATCATATATTTTATATATATAATATATTTTTTAAAAAGGATGTTTAAATTTTGACTGTGAAACGATATTTTTGAGTGACCTTCTGTTTAAAAGTTCAATACTTATATATCAATTACATTTTAGAGAACAAGCTACTTTTTGTGCCTTTTCAGAAAATTGAAGTTTTTTTGGGAATTCTGAGGAAATAAATTCCATTTTTAATGACATTAATCAAAGGTTTTAAATGCATACTAACAACGCAGTACTCCAGATATTTACTCATACTTTATCATTGACCCATTTAATGATTGAAATGCTCTTTCGAATTTTGTTAATTTTCTCCAACACATCTACTGATAATGCACATCATTCACATGCAGCTGGCTTGAACCTTCAGGCTATATAGAAACTCTTTAAACTATGTTGGATTTCAGATAAATGTCAATTTTCTCTAGTTTTGAAATTTTACTGACATGATTAATTTTGCTTTGTTAACATTTTTGCGCGACTTTTTGACGATAGATTTTTCTAAAGGATTATAACACCAATCCAGATATTGCACCTGGGCATTATCTGAATGAAGCCGATTTCATTTGGGTGGTAAACTACATCTTAAAAGATTGCTCTAGCCAAGGTAACTTTGTCACCAACGTTGTCCAACCCAATTCCCACCAGCGAGATACCCTAGGATTTACAAACCTCACACAGCACACGTGACCTCCTGGACTTGTTGAGTCCTGATATTTGGTATCATATCTTTGGTCTTAAAGGATCTTGTTGGAATTTCACCGCATTGTACTTGGTCTCAGAGTACAGCTACATGTAGACAAGTCTACAGGAGAAATCAAAGCAAAAAACCCAAGACTCTTGTTCTAGAACTGGATCCTGGGAATAGAAGGATTGATATATTTCTCAAATATATATTATAATATTATTTCCTTATAAAAGTATATATAAAATAGTAATAATTGTTTTCATATTGGTTTAAGAAATATATTACTATTTTATTTCTTTATATAGACAATAATTTATAAAAATCAAACTATATTTACCTTTTCTCTCATCTCATAACTACTACTTCAAAATAATTACAACAGACAAGTTAATATCAAATTGTTTATATTGATAAAAAGGTGAAATATTGATTTGTGCAAATATTCACAAAACACGTATCTTATATTTAAAATATACTTAATTTTTCGCGATATGTTTAGAATGTTAGCAATATGAATGTTTTTAAGTATTTATTTAAATCTTTCTTTATGTTTATTTCTGAAGTGTCAGCGATTCATTGTAAAATTATTTTTAAAGTAAATCCATTCTTATGTTTTCTTGTTGATAATTCAAAAAGAAATAATATTTAAAAAATGTGGAACGTAGAGAGAATCGATATTTCAAACGGAATGAAATATAAACAATGTAGCTGAAATGTTGGAAATAAAGATTTAAAGAAATTTTGGTATGAAACAATAATATTTCTGAATGCAATTTGAAAAGGTTTTCTCTCTTATTTGGAATGCTATTGGAAAATTAGTGAATAATGAAAAATTCCGTATTTTTTACAATATATCCGAATTGATTTCGCATTAATCTCATTTTTTTCAAATATTCGAAAACTCTAAATCTAAGAAATTACCAAATTATTAGAATTGATAATCTTTTTGGGAGTAAAGGAGGAACTGCTAATTATCATAATAAATGACCTCATGTAGAAATAATATATTTGACTGAAATATTTATAAAATACTATACTTTATACTACTATATCCTATAGTAGTTGAATCTGATGAGGAAATATAGGATTCTCTCTTTCTTTCCATCAATATAAACGATTTTATAGTAGCTAGACTGTTGGTGTTATTTCTAGACAGTAGCTGTGAGGATAGAGAAAATATTGTTATTTGCATATATTATTGCTATGTAAAGAAGTAAAATTTGTATAAGCAATATTGTATATTATATATCAATGAATTCATATCTCCACATTTTGTCTTATTAAGAATCTTTACATTCAATTACTTCAGAATTCTAAAAGATTTCTTTTAAAATAAAAATATAGAAAATAGCACATAATTTATAATAATTGTTTTTCATTTCTTAGCAAATTTTTAAGTAAATAGATATTATGGATGGGCTTCAAAAATGCAAACCAAGTTGAATGTTATTTAATATAGTTTTATAATATATCAAGCTACCTGTTACAGTTTTATTTTACATCCTGACTATTCAGAATTTTTAATATTTGAAAATGAATATTGAAATTTGAAATTACTAAGTTGATGCTGTCATTTCTTGAAACTGATTTTTCGCTAAAAGGGTATAAGCTCATCATTTGAGTATATTTCCAGCTAGATTCATTCTTCCAGAAATAGAGTTAATTCCTCAAATTTTAGTTGAAATTCACTCTGAAATTTTGGAAAACTAAAAATATATTATTTCAAAGGATACAATTGATTCTATATTTGCATATGAGTAATTATTTTTGCTTGTTATTCTCGGCTCCAATATAGGCACTTAACCGAACATAGATTGGTAGTGAGATTTGGGGCATATTCTTTTTCGTCCTTTAGATCAGCCTAAGTTTACACCTGGATATTTGAAAGATTCTCGATAATTTGAAACTGGTTGATTTATATCTTTCGTAATTTGAAATTTTTTCCCAGTCCCTAGAAAAATACTCTATATGTTGAATAAAATCAATATTAATTGAACTCCTCGGTAATTTGAAGTTGGAGGAATAGTATCTTGCTACAAATAAAAATTTATAAATATATATACAAATGGTCAAAATATAAAATCAAAAATTTAATCAAACTCTTGTTTACCTGATTTTTCCCTCTGTCTCGGAGTTGTTTAAATTCATGGTTTTTTGAATTCTTGATAAATTGAAATTATTCTCTAGTCCCTTGAGTTTCAAATGATAATTTGAGAGTCGACTGTATTTCCTTTCACTCTTTAGATCAGCCTAACCTGGATATGTTAAAGATCATAATTCAAAACTATACCATTCGAAATAACTAATTAAAGTTGATTTCCAAGTTTTGACTTCAGACATGAGATGGTATTTCCTCATAGTATCCTAATTCTTGTGAATTTCATCTTTGGAAAGTTAGATGTGAAATTGGAACTTGTCGCATTAAAATCTGACTAACATTCTGTATTCTAATGGAAAATTCTTTTTTAGAAATTATATCAACAAAATAATTACCTATTCAACTATCTTTATATACTATCTTTATAACTCATTTATAATTGTTAAACAAATCGTTTTTGACGCAAGAATATCTGCTCTGAAATCTTCCTCTTCCAATAAAAAAGCTCATCAGAAGATCATCAAAGGAATTCTCTGATTATTATTCCTATATAAGGTCGGAAGATATTCTCCCAAGAGAAGTGTACAAACTGTATCTTGTTTAGAAACAAATCTCAGAACAAGCTGGTTCACTTCGCCTTCTACTGATCACTGCTACAAAAAATGGTAGCGATTGCCAATCTGATCTATTTCAAAATAACCTAATATATTAAAAAAAAAAACCTCTATCAAAATAATACTATAGAATTTGAAAAACCGCATAATTCAGAAAATGGCTCATTAAAGATAGTGTAAGAAAGTTTGAGATCAAATCTATTCTTGTTTAACTCTTTTCAAACTTTTTATCTCCCAACATTCAACATTTTGATTGAAAATTTATATATTTTTCATTTGCATCAAATTCCTAATTATGTTTATTCTCAAATTAGGTAGCTGAATTTATAGGTTGAAATATAGAGGAATTACTATTAATATGATGAAATACAGAATTTAATTTTTGTCTATAAGAGTCTTCATTACTCTGTTTTATTCCTTTTCTTCCTTTGATACTGATTCATTAATCTGTAATGGACTAAGTTCGTTTTGAAATAACCTTTTTGCTCACTCATCAAGACCATAGTATTTCTCTTTCATTTTTCGCATATTTTATACCTTTGTTTAACAAGTTTATTTATATCTGGTACACCTATTTTCATTAACCTTTTATTATAATTTGATCATAATCTGTTTTTTATTTTTCTCATTAGAATTCTGCCTTTTTCTCTATTTAACATTCACCATTATTCACCTAAAATTTTGAAATTTTATTGACTTTATTTGTTATTAGAGAATGTTGTATATTTTCAGGTGTCTATGTTTTCTATGAAAGTATTTATGAATTAGATTACAAAATTTGTATTCGCATACATAACCTTTATTAAGAAATTTTCTACTAACACATACCAATCTTAACGGAAATTATAAATAATGACATCAATAAACAGGGAGAAAAAGCGAAAGCTATTGGCTTGTATAAAAGAAAACTTAATTTTAATTTCGAAAAGCCATGTTTATTTACATTATATACATCTACATATTTATATACATATATCTTCAAAAAAAATATATAAAAATTTAATATATTTTCAGAAATAGATAAACACAATTATATCACGCGTGTATACAGGAAGGAATATAATGATAAGGCACAATTTGGATCATATATTATAAACACAATGTAATAAGACCAAATCCAAATAAATAAATAGTGTGTGATGTTTCGGTAAAAGCGTTGTTACCATCTTCAGAAAAAAGTACTGAATGAGAAATTTTACCACAAACAATACTTTCAGAAACAGAAACATTCTGAAAAGAATAGATAAAATTCACACACACACAGGATATATACAAACAATACCTTCAGAAATATACAAAACAAATAATTGTTTTAAGAAATACAATACAAATATATTACTTTCTGGAATAGACACACACAATATTTCAGAAATAGGTACATACAATACCATCATATTATAACAAATAGATACTACAATGCCTTCATAAATATATAAAAACGATCGTTTCGGTGGGTAGGGGATATATGCATACAATATTTTCATATATAAAAACAAAAAAATAATACGTACATCAATATATAAACATACAATACATTCAGAAATAGACAAATACAATATTTTCAGAAGTAGGTACATACAATACCATCTCATAAATAGATACATACAATAACTTAGGAGAAATATATTTATATATATACAATATTTCAAGATATAGACACAGACATAGACATCTCTTATAAATAGATAATTACTCAGTTTTTTAGAAATAGGCAAATATTTATATATTTAGAAATAGGTAAATACAATTATTTCAGATATTTCAGAAAAAGCTAACACAATAAATTATCAGTAATAGACAAATATATAATACTTTTAGTAATACATATATACAATTTTATTGCAGAAAAAAATATAAAAAATACTTTCACAGAATTAGATAAGTACTATGCTTTCAGAAAAAAGAAACAAATCCAATAGTTATATATATTGCTGTAAATAGATCAATCCATATTTAAATCATTAGATAATGCATATATACAATACTTTTAGAAATCGATAATTAAAATGCTCTCTCTTTATCTCAGGAATATTGAAATATAGAGTCAATAATTTAATAAATAGATGCATTCAAACATATTTTATGAAAATATATGTACAATACTTCCCAAATATACATATTTACAAATATTTCAGTAATTGATGTATACCATATATTCAGAAGTAGATATATACAATTCACAAACATAAACAAATATTTCAGATATATATAAATATAATACTCTCAGATATCATAAAACACACTAGATTTAAAAATCGACAATTAAAATTCTTTAGTAAATAGATAAATGCAATATAAATTTTATGAATGGATTGGTATTTCAATACAAACACAAGTTTAGATAGAAAATTGCTTAGAATATATATTTAAGATAAATCATTGGTCATTTTACAGGATTTATAAAATATTTAGTGAATATATAGATATATATAAAAAATGAAGAAGGTATATCCTGATCAGTAGCACATGTGCTTTTTAGATGGAAGAGTTCAGGCTGAATCAACGTTAGTTTATCTCTTTTCCAATAGATGGCGCTCTTTTTGTTTTTAATATCAACACCTGACCTTTTAATTTATCATTTTATCTTTTATATTTTCACTTATAGATGTATGGGCTCTATAAATTTGTAATTGTTTATATTGATTGTGTTGTTCACCTTTATATCTTTATTATACATATATTTTTTGTTGGACATAGTCTCGTTTGATTTCTTCAACAATTTATCTATTTCTTCGTGAATATTTCTTACAAATGTTTCTAGAAATTTTAATTTTATAACCTATTAAAAATTCTCCTTTTTTATAATTGCACATTAATATTCCCAAGTTGAGATATTCATAGAATAAAGTGATAATTCGACATCTCTGGGCTGATGTCAGATGTACTAAAATAGAGGTAACAGTTAACAAATTTGTTTCATCAAATTGTCTATTTTAGATATTTGGTTTTGATTTAAATTATCTTGTATTGCTAAGATATTTTAAAATTATTCAAAAATCGTTGACGAAATATTTCAAAATATTTTCATTTTCTCTTCATTTTATTAGTCTTCATTTATATCAGCTATTCAAACAGTTTATATTTAAAATAAAGATTCGATTTCGTTATTTGTTATAATATTTGCACAATTTCAGCGTTGATTCCTGATAGGCATATATTTGATTTGCTCCATAATTGCGTTCAAATAACCTGGCTTCTCAATGTTTGCATTCGATAAATTGGCGGCTGAGTGTATTTATAGGTCTTTTATAATTGTTTGAAACAAATTATATTGTTATATATTGGAGTTTCCGAGAATTATCTAAGCCCTTGAAAGAATTTTATCCTATTAAAAAATGTGTTGATTTTCACTCTAAAAATGAGCACATTTCAGAATATTCTGCTTATCACTTATTTGTTTTTTAATGTGTTTCTTAATATATTATGTCCACAGACTTTATTTTGAGTAAGATCACGCTGATGATTAAGGGTCCACGTCGTTAATGACATATGACAAGCCTCTGATGGTGATTTCTTCAATCTTATTTTGTTGGGGCAAGGCTTTGAGGAAGATTCAACTGTCCATCTTCGATGACTGTTCCATCTAAGACCACTTCAAGCCAACTAGGACCTGGCTATGAACCTCTTTAGGCTGCACCACACCGCCTTTTCCCAATTTTTTCTACTAAGGCCTCAATGTAATCCACTGGTGTAAACTATGTAAACTATTTTGACTTAATATTCCTCGAATAATTGTGCTGAGTCACCACTTGTAAGATGTTCGCTTGCTAGAAAAGTTCTGCATAGCTTTGTAAGTTCCTCAAAGATCACGGTAATACAGATATTTAGAGATATTTGTTTTCAGAACATATTATTGATCAAATTTTACGATCGATTCCTATGTTAAAGCTGATTATATAATTATCGATAGCGCGCTGCCCTCTCGCATTAAATTATTGTAAATTGTTAGAACTCTTACCCGTTCTACAAATAGTATTGTTTTCGGTCATATTTGAAATATAACTGTAAGATTATTAAACTAACATATGTTGCATCTGAATATTCTCAGAGTGAATTACTCTGTATAAAAAAAAATAAATGATCAATTTATTTTCATATTGAAAATATATAAAGGGGTTTATCTTCCTAATGTGATACCATTTCAATTATAATAATTAAACGTTTTTTTAGATTAAAATGAAAAATATCGATATCTAATTTATACCAAAAAAACTAAAAAATAAGATAAAATTAAAGGTCAAAGACTCTTCCAGTAAGATATGTCAAGTAAGAAGTTTCAGAAGATAAAATTACTTGAAACTTTAGCTGAAAACTACCATCTACCATTGTAATGGTAAAAAAATATATTTCTGATTTTTAAGGTTTTACCTGCTAGGTAGACAGTTAAGTATATTTGTTCTGATTTCACCACATGGGTATGCACATTCAGTTAGACTTCTGAATTTAGAGGGAAGAGAGGGTATTTTAGACATTTTTTTCTTTTTTGAAAAAACCAATACCTGAATTTGAATTGCTTCAGTTTGCCTTCATGGAATAGTCGATATTCGACGGTTCATTTCACTCTTCAAAAACCAAATCATATCTTAAAATTCTTCTCCGCACAGCTCATTGAATTGACTCAACCAAATGAATAACTTTTTTCACACACGTATATTAATATTATAAAATTCAATGATGAAAAAAGGCTGTCAAGTTTAATAAGCTCTTTAAAAACAATCTTTGTTCAAACAGGTAGTTGTTCTAGCTGCAGCACGGTAGTGATAAAGTCATGAAACATAGCAGACATGCTTTATATAGTGCTCTCATTTATAGTGGCGTTTTAGAACATTTAAATCTATGCAAACTCATTTAATGAAATAAAATTTATTAGAATTGTTTGTTTATTGCTTTTTGCCCCATTTCTTCGATATCCCTAGGATATCTGGGACGTATACCAGATTGCACCACCAATTGTCAGCGTTGGTCAAAGGCATTGCCGCTTCTATGATAGTGGACATCCAGTTAGTCAGGTGTCTCCAGACTAATCTGAAATTAGAAAAGTATTTCATAGCTTAAGGATATAATTTCCACGAAGGTTGGCTGCTTGATGCTTTTATAGATGGTAGACTAAGTTAGCCGAATTTTGTCAGAGTCAGCAGCTTTGATAATATCATGTCTGAGAATTGTAGAAGAGCTGCTGCGACATGTTGGGTGACATCACAGGGAGAAAGGAGTCGATGATTCTGCTGAGGCTTCTTGTGAATTTAACAGCGTTGAACAGATGAGGTCCAATTTGTAGATAATACTGATTTCAGTGGACTAATGGGCAAACCTTCTAGAGCAGGGTGACAAAGAATAACTGAAGGTTGAATTGTGGTCATTTGAACAGCTCTTCCAATTCTCATCGTATTTTCTAGAGAAGAATATAGAGAGTTGAAGTGAGGGATCAGTTAGCTGATTCCAGGATATTCTGGGTTGCAGATGATGAGAATTTTTGCAAGGCAATGAACACAAATACGATTTCTTGTCCTTGCATAATCTGGACAGCTCTAGTGTCACACAGAATTGCTAGGAATTATACTCGGAAGGAGGTGCAAGGATCATGCCGCTACAAAGGTTTGTTAGGATTGAAGCCCGAGAACCATTTTTGTGTTAGGGCGAGTTTTTGATAATCGTTTTAAAGTCAGTCTTTTTCAGAGGTAGATAGGAAACGGTAGAGGCCCGGGGGATTTCTTGAAAGGAAAATATTATTTGAGCTTCCAGAGAGGCTAGATGAGCTTTTTCGGACATTTCTAGTACAGGTCATCCGATAAGGAAGATAATTAGATTTGTGGGTGTACAATGTGGTGATTTGCGAATGGAGGCTACATAGCGACTGGTAAGCCTTTTTTTCCCAAAAGTCAGGAAGGTGGAAAAGAGCTGGTGGATTATCAAATTGGGTATTTTGTCCAGAGGAGTAGTGGTAGAATAAGAAGTTTTTTTTATTATTAAAGATTACCCATAGAATTCCCATGCACCTTTGGTGGACAAATATTTGTTCGATGTCAAATGTTACACCTGGGATTTTGACACTGCATCATCTATTATACAATAAGCTATTTGAGAAGGTTTTGGTAGCTAGGCATTTTGACCTTCCAAAGAGAGAAGTATTTCAGGGACTTCCTCCAATTCTGCAGATTTTAGTTGACGTTGTTAATAGAAACAAGAGTGAGTGTCCAGAGATAGGATATACTGGAGGGGTGACATCAGCCGTGTGATGTTTGAAGCACACATATACCACCACATAAGTATTGTCCATAACAGAATATCTCGCTGGGACAACTGAGCTAGACAACGAGGGTGACAAAGGTCATTAAGAACATAGTTTACTCTCTCAATGTTACCTGGAGTACTACATCGTTAGCTACCATCTGACCATTATGTTGGAACATAATTTTATTTTATGTCAATATCAAAATATCGTTCTTTTGAAGAGAGTTTGTAATTTTTTTGGTTTTCCTTATTTATAATGCTTTGGAACCACTTCAATATATCTCAATATATGTTTGAAGTAGCCATTTCAAGGGTAATTTTGAAGAATGATGGAAGGGTTTGCTCCTTCATTAAACATCAGATAATATAATTTCAATTAAGCACATTTTGTCGATAAATTTTGATCTAATTAGGCCTTTCAATAGATTGTTAATTTTAAATGAATATTAAATTTTAAACCTAAGGTTACTCAAAGAAAAAATATTTTGGACTCATTTATGACACAGGTTGCGAGTTTACATCTGGCTTCATAGACTCATTATAGAAAACTTAATTTCGAGCTTTTCTAAAAGTCGCACATGCAGTCAAAGAATTCGTGGCCACCTATGACCTTGAAAAATCAAGTTGAAAACTGGGCGATAAAAAGGCAAAATGTGGTAAAACGAAGCAGATAGTATGATACAAATTTTATTTTGGACATTTTCCAAAATTATAAGTTTATAATTAAT
Source organism: Cordylochernes scorpioides (assembly GCA_030710605.1). NCBI lineage: Eukaryota > Metazoa > Arthropoda > Arachnida > Pseudoscorpiones > Chernetidae > Cordylochernes > Cordylochernes scorpioides. Next base: position 16,227,879 of record CP092873.1, on the reverse strand, counting down.
AAGATTTATATTATTTATCATCAATTTTTGTAACAACGGTCGGGTTTTCTAATCAAAATTAAAATATCTTATACAATAAATTATTTTGACTATAGCCCAAAATAGAGGAGAGAAATAAGAGCCATTGGTAGAATGATTTGTCGTCTGAAGGCGCAAGTTCTAAAGTCTGGAATGTGACTGCCCGGGAGCGCATGCGTAGTCAGGTGTCCACCCAACTCGCGCTGACCGAGGCGTAGTGTAGCAGCCACACTACTTCCCCTCCTATAGGCTTCCTAATGATCCTATGGGGGCGTTGACGGAACTTTTGAGTACTATATGAAGGTGTGGCATCTTTTGGGTTTGTTTCTGGTCCTGTGGTTGAGAAGGGCATCAATTCTTCCGATTTGAAGGCGGGCATGAGACGATCGATTGAAATCCAGGAAGATATTTTTAAAATTTTCAGCTTTAAAAATTTCGGGCTTCGAGACAAATCTTAGTCTGAACCGTCGTAAATGGCGGTCAGCTGCGGCAGTATTAGTTCTTGATGAGGTAGACATGGAAAAAACATGTCTTTAGTAGTTTAGGCACATAAACATGCCGATCTCCTTGTGGGGTATTTGGTGCGGGTTTGGAAGAAAAGCTCTTTTACACTGTAGAAGAGCCTGCCAAGGTAAGATCCCCGGAAAAGGTTCTGTGAAGGTCCTGGCAGTTGTCTTACCAAGATATTTTCTCAGTGAAGAATGAAAGCCTAGGAGAACAGGGAAGGCTTGGTGAGCCAGGTTAAGAAATCGTGATAGCGGCTATGAAAATCTCTTTTAAAATATGAGATTTTCGCAAGGTGCTCCGGTTATGATTTCGGAGTACTACATCATCATAAATTTTCAAGAATTAGAAGATGGTTATGGAAGGCCATCTCCTAGGGCCTGCCAAGGTGACCTATATATATAAATATATAGGAATGCAGGTATCTAACCAGATATAAGAGTGAGACCCCCTGGAACTGTAGACCCAATCAGTGATGCTGAAGATCCAAGTTGGCCCCAAAGCCACCGAAGGCGACTCTCCGACTCCAGGCCGGCGAGAGAACAGCGGCGTAGCCTCCAAGGATTCGCAGGAAGCCTTGCCCGCTCAAGACAGATTCCGGAGTTGGTAGAATTATGGTTTGCATCGTGCCTCAAAATGACAACCACATCCAGGTTTTGAAAGGAAACCAGGACAATAGGTTTGGTGAAATCTGGAGAACATCGTGGATCGTTCCACAAGTCTTAGTGAGACTGCATCCGTTTCATATCAAAGTTGTAATCAGACACTTCCCTGAATGACCTATCCGCAGCCACCAAACAGCAAGACCTCCTTAAGGACAAGAAACACAAACAGGAATTTCCGCACTGGCCCCATATATTCACACAAGAACCTGAACTCAATCCATACATCTGACACTTCTACTATTGTCCACTTATCCAACTGACCCTGGCAGTACTGACCAACCTCACACCGATATCCTTAATTACAGGGACTCAACAAAACTGGAAATACTATATACTCTAAATATAAAGCTCGTTTCTTTCTTCAAAATAGACGCTAAAACTAAGCATCAATATATGACACTTAGTTTTGACGTCTATTTTTATGAAAGAGGCAAACTTTATTTTTATAGCTAAATTTCCTTATACAGCTAAATTTACAACTATAACATAAATTATAAGCGGAATCCAGACTTCAACCATCAAGATAAGAAACTCTTTTACACAACACCACAATAACAACTGACTTATACAACAAAAAATCCACAATACTGAACCTGACTGTGAACCTTTAATTATAAGTCCCCTTTGAAAAGATTTTTAGATATCAAAATACATCAAATGCTTGTTAAACATAATTCTTAAACAACCACTTTCTCCCAAAATACATCAACCAAGAGAAGACCTCCAGCAACACCCCTGACATAACCAAAGACTGAGTCATCTCATTACCAAGAACGCACAAATTGACCACCTTCTCCAAAATTACATGAACCAAGAGAACACATCCAGCAACACCCCTGACATAACCAAAGTCATCTCATGACCAAGAACGCACCAATTGACCACCTTCTCCCAAATTACATAAACCAAGAGAAGACCACCAGCAACACCCCTGACATAACCAAAGACTGAGTCATCTCATCACCAAAAACGCACCAATTGACCACCTTCTCCTAAATTACATAAACCAAGAGAACACCTCCAGCAACACCCCTGACATAACCAAAGACTGAGTCATCTCACCACCAAGAACGCACCAATTGACCACCTTCTCCCAAATTACATAAACCAAGAGAAGATCACCAGCAACACCCCTGACATAACCAAAGACTGAGTCATCTTATCACCAAGAACGCACCAATTGACCACCTTCTCTTAAATTACATCAACCAAGAGAACACCTCCAGTAACACCCCTGACATAACCAAAGACTGAGTAATCTCATCACTAAGAACGCACCAATTGACCACCTTCTCCCAAATAACATCAACCAAAAGAACACCTCCAGCAACACCCCTGACATAACCAAAGACTGAGTCATCTCATCACCAAGAACACACCAATTGACCCCCGACTTCGCCTTAAGGCTGTCCACTCTCTCTCATGCCCTGTATCTAACATAACCAAGACAGCTAGACCACCAGCCTTGTTCTAGTAGAATTGCAACTACCCCAGCTGTTATTACAATACATTACCTCACCATGTGTTATAAGAAATATAAACTATTTTGACGCATATATTTATTTTTAAATAAAACAATTTCTACCTTCCTTACTACAAAAATAAAATAATAGAATTCCAATTATTTTATTATTACAGTAGGGGCAGTAGGATTTTTTTAAAAAGAAATATATGCGTTAAAAATAGTTTATATTTCCTAATTGCTATGTTAGTGAATATATTTAAGGTCTGTGAAGGACGGATCTTCGAGATGGCTTGGAGTCTATTCTTGTAGAGTGAGTTGAGACCTATGTCTCACCTCACTGGAATTAATAGGCTCATAGGAAATATTAAATAGCTGTCTACTGAAAATACCTTCACTGTCCAAAATAAAAAAAGTCTCTCCCTCTCTCTCTAGGGTAGGTGCAAAACTACCAGAAACCTAACAACCTTTATAAGTGTCTGACTATAACTTTGAGAAGAGAAGGAGGCAATGTTCAGTAGGACTTGTGGAAATCTCCCACCTATTTCTCCAGATTTCATCTCTATCGTCCTGAAATCCTCAGTCATTAAGGACGCAGTCAACATAGAGGAATGTCAACAAACCATGCATCCTACCAACTCTAGATTCCGTCGCGAACAGGGTCGGCCTCCCGTTGATCCCTAGAGTCAACACCAACGTCCCCTCACCTACCCGAAGCCAGAAAACCACCAACAACAACAATGGGGACCAACTTGAATATTCAACATCACTGACAGTGCCACAACTCCAGGAAGCTCCCACTGTTACACCCGGCCCCCGTAGAAACCTGCATTCCCCTTTTGAGGTCACCCTGACAGCTAGCCCACCCACAATCCTTACAAATGTTGTTAATTTTTACTTTTTAGATTCCACATTTTGCCTCTCCTCATTAACATGTAAAAGATCACTATATTTTCTCAATTATACTATCGGAATTTTTGCAGTAGTTATGACAATTGATTAAACAAAATAATTAAGGAAAGTTCCTTGTTTGACTCTGCTTGCGTACTAGATGATGCAATTACTTTTGTTTCAGAAAAAAATAGGGTATGCGCGTCTCCAATAATATGAAGATAATTTTTATTTTATAAAATTTAATTTTTATTGTTTTTTTTTCACATACAAACTAATTAAATATTTCTTATAACAACAAAAACGAAAATATTTAGAAACCAGATGTAAACGTTATTCCTTTTTTTCTGAATGATGATAGATTTTAGGTTTTTTAACAAAACTTTGGGTTGCATATTTATATTAAATTTATATGCTATTATAAAAAAGTAATAAAAATATTATGCAGCATGCTTTTGAATTCTTTAAAACTATACCCTCTTTGAATATAAATTTCTCTTTATCTGAAGGCATAAAAAAAATTTAAACAATATTAATTGTTTCTAAAATAATGAAAGCTAAAAATGATATTCGATTTTATCAAATATTTCAGTATCAGTTTAACACAGAGTTAAAGCTTAATGCGTGGAATTTCATAATATAAATTCAATTCGTAGTTATTTTGATTTAAACTGTATTGAAAATATTTGCTTTTTCCTTCATGAGGTGACAGACATTTTATCATATATATTTTCACAATCCCGAGTTAATATTTTTTTCAAAAAGATGTTTAAATTTTGACTGTGAAACGATATATTTGAGTGAGCTTCCATTTAAAATCTCAATACTTATATATCAAATACATTTACACAGAACAAGCTACTTTTTTGTGCTCTTTCAGAATTTTTAAATTTCTTTTGGGATCCCTGTGGAAAAAAATAATTTTTTCAAAGATATTTAAATTGAAGATTTTGAATGTATACTATAAACGCAGAGTACTCCAGATATTTACTCACACTTCACCACCAACCTTTTATTGATTGAAATGCTTCCTCGGGTTTTGTTAATTTTCTCCAACACATCTACTGATGATGCACAGCATTCACATGCAGCTGGCTTGAATCTTCAGGCTATATAAAAACTCTTTAAACTATGTTGGATTTCAGATAAATGTCAATTCTCTCTAGTTTTGAAATTTTACTGTCATGATTAATTTTGCTTTGTTAATTATTTTTGCGCGACTTTTTGAAGATAGATTTTTCCAAATGATTGTGAAACCAATATAGATATTTGCCAAAATGCACCTAGGCATTATCTGAATGAAGCCGAGTCCATTTGGCTGGTAAACTACATCTTAGAAGATTGATCTAGTCAAGGTAACTTTGTCACCAACGTTGTCCAACCCAATTCCCACCAGCGATAAACCCTAGGATTTACAATACTCACACAGCACACCTGGACTTGCTGAGTCCTGTTCTTTGGTATCATAGCTTTGGTCTTAATGGATCTTGTTGGAATTCCAACGCATTGCTGTGACTCCTTGGACTCGGAGTTCTAGGTACAAGTAGACAATGGTCCAACATCTCGTCATTTGGTTTCATTGCAATTCCATAGATTCAGGGCCTTGTAGTATCCAATCTTCTTATATCTTCAGCACTGCCACATACAACAACTATGATGATATTATGTAGAAACAAAATGATTATTTATAAATAAAAACTAGAAAAATATTATAATGGCAGCATTGCGGCTACTTAAAGTTCAGCCTATTTACTTGAACTACTGTTACTTTGTTATTTTCCTTTTAGACAACTGTATCTTAAGTCAGTAGCTATATGGTGATGGCTAAAAATTACTGGGGTTACTTCTTTGGACACTTTAACGAGTGGTTGTATATCTGTTGAAAATGCTGAGTCTAAATTCTATACATTAATATAGCTCAGACATGTAAACTATATAGGAAAATATTTGTATCTTCTATATGGATTTTAAAAAATGAATAATCCATTTCATGTAGCTCTGCTATTTTCCTCTAGGGCCATCCTTGGTAAGAGTAATGATTAAATTTGATATTCGTTAATAATTTTTTGCACAACCTTTATGAATCTAAAATTCTATAAATGATTACTTTAAAGGTTAAGACTCTTCTAGTAAGGTATATCAATTAAGGAGGATCAGAAGATGAGTGACTACAACTTTGAGAAGAGAAGGATGCAATGCTCTGTAATAAAATAATGGAATCTTAATAAAAGAAACTCATCTTCTGATCCTCCTTAATTGATATAATGATTACTTTATCGAAATAATTATTGATTAAATTGTACCTAACCATTATCTGGTTGCTGTCAGATATTTTTGCCTAGTAAAGGTTTGCTTAGGAAATTTCTTTATTCACACAAGATATTAATTACTTTGTCACCCACATTGTCCAATCACATTGTTCACAGTGTCATATTGTTCCAGTTTGATATCCTATATATGAACAATACTCACACAGCACATTTGACTTGAACCTTCTGATTCCTGATCTTTGCCACCATATCTTGTGTCCATTGGTCTTGTAGTAATTCCACCTCATTGCCACGTCTCCTTGGTCTCGGAGGAACATGACTACGCCAGGAGATCATTCTTGAAATTCCCAAAAATTCCACTGTAGCAGGATATGGGGTAATTTTACATCACTGCAACATACAACAACTTTGTGTGACTTTTGTAAAGGGAAAATACTTATTTCAAGTAAAATACTACACATTATACTAGATCTAGAATAGAACCACAAAAGCTGATTTCTTTAAGAAGTAATTATGGTCAACATTTTCGAGAATCAATTCCTTTTAAAGAACTTATAACATTATATTGAGAGGATGTCAAGGCACTGATCACAGTTTTTTTAGACGGATTTCTTGGAATGAATAGAATTCAACCTTTGGAAAACTTCGACCTATATGGATGTTCGAATTATCATTATAGTTGAGGTCTGCGCCAGACTGACTGGACTTCAATACCACCTATATTGGGGATCCAGGAAAGGCATCTCAAGAAAGAATGAAACAACACCTGACCTCATTATGATAAACTCTGCCTTCAGCCAACATCATGTCTTAAACTTCGAAGCAGAAATTGTAGTTAACAGGAGATATCAAAGCTAAATACTCAAGATTCTTCGTGGAAAGCTGGATTTCAAGAATAGAAGGATTGATATGCTTCAAATATATATGCTTATTTTATTTCCTAATATTAAACGCATATAAATAATAGTAGAAATTGTTTTAAAATTGTTTTAAGAACTATATATTAAGTTCAAACTAGATTCAATATAAAATATTACATATATTTCAATATTATTTATTTTTAGATAGACAAGAATACATATAAATCCCTATATTTATATTTTCTCTCCCCCTACAGCTACAGTCGAGGTAATAGTTTTTCCTTGCCAAATGTTTTGATTTTTGTTTGCTCCTGACGAGGACAAAAGATTTTTGTCGAAATGTCGAGGTAATAAAAAGATTTACTGACCGAAGTATCTTTATTTTCAAGAAATATGAATGCCCCTGCCAGGCAGCCTCTAACTTTACGATATTCAACAAACTAATCACTATAAAATGGTTTATAATGATATAGGTGATCGTGAAATATTGATTTTTGTGAATATTCACAAAACACGCATCTTATATTGGAAATTACCTTTGTGAATTGCGATAGTTTTAGAACAGTTAATTCGTAAAATTAGTAAACAAAATACTATTATGGATTCATTTAAATCTTTCTTTTTTTTTATTCCTGTAGTTTCAGCGATCCACTGTAATCCTTTTCAAATAAAAATCATTGCTATTATGTTTTATTGTTGGAATTCCGTGAAGATATGATATTAAAAACACGCTTAACACCTGCAGCGAATCGAAATTTTAAACGAAATGAAATATGAACAATGAAGTTTAAATTTTTAATATAAAGATTAAAAGAAAATTTGTAATTAAACAATATTTCTGAATGCAATTTAAAGAGGTTTTCTCCTCTTTATTGGAATGCTAATGGAATAATAGTATATAAAGAAGAATAACCGTATTTTTTACTATATAACTAAATTGATTTCGCATTAATCTCATTCTTTTGAAATATTCGAAAACTCTAAATCTAAGAAATTACCAAATTATTAGAATTGATAATCTTCTTTGGAGAAAAGAAATAACTGCTAATTATCATAGTAAATTACCTCAAATATAAATGATGCAATTTTCGACTGGAATTCATATTATACTATATTTTATATTACTCTATCTTATATTAGTTGAATCTGATGGGGAAAAATAGTATTTTATCAATATGAACGATTTTATAGTAGCTAATCTGTTGCAGTTAATTTTAGACAGTAGCTGTGAGGATAGAGAAAATATTGTTATTTGCATAAATACTTGCTATGTAAAGAAGTAAAGTTGGAATATGCAATATCTTATATTGAATAGCCATGAATTCCTCTCTCCACATTTTGTCTTATTAAGACACTTTACATTCAATTACTTCAGATTTCTGAAAGGCTTCTTTAAAAATAAAAAATAAACTCATAATTCAGAATAATAGTTTTTTATTTTTTAGCATATCTTCGTAGTAATTGAATTCTCCATAGCTCTTAAGAATGGTCCTCAAAATCCCTAATTTTGATCAAACTCTTGTTTAACAGATTTTTTCCCTCCTTCCCTCTCTTAGTTGTTTAAACTCTTATTATTTTGAACTCTTGATAAATTGAAAAATTTCTCTATTCCTTTGAGTATCAAATTATGGAGAGTCGACTGTTTTTACTTTCACCCTTTAGATCAGCCTACGTTTACACTTGGATATGTCAAAAGAACAGAATGTGGAAGACTATACCACTTGAAGTAACATATTAAAGTTATTTAAAAGTTTGGATTTCGAACCCTGAGATGGTATTACCTCATCGTATCCTATTCTTGTGAATATCATCTTTGAGTTGTTGGGTGTAAAATTGGAACTTGTCGCAATCAAAATCTGAATATCATTCTGAATTCTAATGGAACATTCCTATTTCGGAATTATCTGTACAAAAAATCATCAATTCAACTCACTTTATTCTTTCGGTGTTGATAAGTATATCGTTTTTGTCGCAAGAGTATCTCCTCTCAAATCTTTCTTTTCCAACAAAAAAGCTCATCAGAGGATCACCAAATAATTCTCTGATTATTCTTCCTATAGGTTATCGGAAGATTATCTGGCAAGAGGAGTGTCCAAACTGTTTCTTGTTCAGAAACTAATTCCAAAACAAGCTTGTTCACTTCGTCTTCCACTGATCATCGTTACAAAAAATGATGATTGCAATTCTGATCTACTTTGAAAAATAACCTATTCTATAATTAACATTTCAAAAGGCTTCTGTTAAAATAATACTATAGAAGTGGAAAAACCGCATCATTGAGGAAATGGTTCATTAAAGAGAGTTTTAAAGATGAAATCTTTTCTTTTTAACTCTTTTAAAACTTTTTATATCCCAAGTTTTGACATTTTGATTGGATATATATGTTATATAAAGGTATTTTTTAAATATTGTTATATTATTTTAAATATATTTCATAGATTCTAATATTCTGTTAAGTCGACCGCAACAGGTCGGCTTTCTGTTTATATAACCACTTGTTGTTGTTTCCTGTTGGCCGGCTCAAACCGTTTGTAAATTATGTAAATAAGTTTTTCTTTTTTTTTATTCTTACGCCTTAAGCCAGGCAATACCTTTATCAAATTATTGTTTTTTTTGTATATACCTTTAGTTTAATTAAAGTAATTACTGATAAAAACTATTTTTATTATTATACTTTGAAGATTTTTGCCACGACTTCATTACCAATATCATGTAGTACTAAAAAAACACCAGCAAATATTTACATTGCATATTTCTCAAGATAATAAAAAATCAACAGAACATTTTTTTTTTTTTTGTAAATATTTATATATTTTTTCACTTGCATCAAATTCCTGAATGTGTTTATTCTCAAATTAAGTAGCTGAATTTATAGGTTGAAATATAGAGAACTGACTATTAATATGATGAAATACAGAATTTACTTTTTCTATTTTATGAATCTTCACTCTTCTGTTTTATACTGATACCTTTGATACTGATTCAAGAATCTGTATTGGACTAAGTTATTTATAAAATAACTTGTTTGCTCACTCATCAAGACCACAGTATTCTTGTATTTTTTTAGCATATTATAATATTTTTACCTTTCTTTAGCAAGTTTCCATATATTTGGTGCACCTATTTTCATCAACCTTTTATTATAATTTAATCATAATCTTCTGTTTTTAATTTTGTTTTTTAGAATTCTGCATTTTCTCTCTATTTAACAAAGTTTCTATTCACCTAAAATTTTGAAATTTCATTGACTTTCATCGTTATTAGATAGAGAATGTTGCATATTTTCAGGTTTCTATGTTGTCTCTGACAGTATTTGAAAATTAGATCACAAAATTGTATACACATACATAACCTTTATTAAGACATTTTGTACTAACACCTACCTATCTTTAATGGTATTTTAAATAATGATATAAATAAACAGGAAGAAAAAGAAAAAGCTATTGGCTTGTATATTAAAAAAAAACTAAATTTGATTTTCTAAAAGCCATGTTTATTTACAAATTTAATAAATTAAGCATTGAATATATTGGTTCATATATACATATATATTCATTTAATATAAATCTTAAAAATGAATACATACATTTAATACACTTTCAGAAATAGATAAATACAATTATTTCACACAAGCACACAGGAGAGGGGATATAGATACAAACAATACCTTCAAAATTTTTTTGAAAGAATAGATAAAAATTAACACACTTAGGATAAGATATATACAACCAAAACCTTCAAAATAAATAAAATTACAATTGTTTCAAAAATACAATATATAAAATTGTACTACTTCTAGAAATAGACACACACATGAATACAATATTTCAGAAATAGGTATATACAATGCAACCATATCATAACAAATAGATACATACAATTCATGAATAAATAAAAAAAATGTTTAGGATATATTCAATATTTTCATATATAGATAACATAAAACCATACATACATCTATAGCGGCTCCCAAATATTAACTTTTCATATTTTCATTATAAGTTTTAATTTGTTTAATAACTATTCAATTCGAATATTAAATTATTAATCTTATAAATATATAATGCTTATAAAATATACTTTATTAAAATTATATGAATTAACATTAATATCATATTAATTGTTGTCATATCAATATAATAAAATAATTATACATAATTCTAAATATAAATATAAATCATATAAAATGTAAATATTTATCTATAATATATCAAACACATATGTCTAACATTATATAATCTAGAAATGATATTTGACCACACACACATATACAAAAAATGACTTCAACATGTAGTATACAACAATGCAACCCCTTCTGATAATTTGTATTAAATAAATGTAATAAAAAGTTTATTTACAATAAATAATTTGTTATCTGACTCCGCCTAGAATTCCATGCCGCCCACACATCTCTCAATATTTTAATAGATACATTACTTTCAGAAATAGATAAATACAATATTTCAGAAATATGTACATATATTAAACCTATCATATCATAGCAAATAGATACATACTATGTCTTCAGAAATTATAAAAACAATTGTTTTGGTGGGGAAGGGGATATATATATACAATATTTTCATATATAGACACAAAAACAATGCGTACATCAATATATAAAAATACAATACTTTCGGAAAGAGACAAATACAATATTTCAGAAATAGATATATGCAATAACATACTCATAAATAGATACATACAATAATTTAAGAGAAATATATTTGTTTGAGTAATATACAATATTTCAAGATATAAACACAGACATAGACATCTTTCATAAATAGATAATTACTCTATATTTTTATAAATAGACAAATATATATTTTCAGAAATAGATAAAAACAATTATTTCAGATTTCAGAAAAAGCTAACAAAAAATATTCTCAATAATAGGCAAAAATATAATACTTTCACTAATACATATAAACAATTTTGTTGTAGAAAAATATAAAAAATACTTTCACAGAATTAGATAAGTACTATGCTTTCAGAAAAAAAACAACAAATCCAATAGTTATATATATTGCTGTAAATAGATCAATCCATATTTAAATCGTTAGATAATGCATATATACAATACTTTTAGAAATAGATAAATGCAATGCTCTCTCTTTATCTCAGAAATATTGTAATATAAATACAATAATTTAATAAATAGATGCATTTAAATATATTTCATGAAAATATATGTACAATACTTTCCCAAATATACATATTTACAAATATTTCAGTAATTGATGTATACAATACATTCAGAAGTAGATATATACAAATTACACATATAAACAAATATTTCAGATATATATAAATATAATACTCTCAGATATCGAAAAACACACTACATTTAAAAATCGACAATTAAAATTCTTTAGGAAATAGATAAATGCAATAAATTTTAGAAATGGACTGTTATTTCAATACACACACCAGTTTATATAGAAAATTGCTTAGAATATAATTTTAAGATGAATCATGCGTCAATTTTACAGGATATATAATATATTTAGTGAATATATAGATTTATAAAAAAGGAAGAAGGCATATCTTGATCAGTAGCACATGTGCTTTTTAGATGGAAGAGTTTAGGCTGAATCAACGTTAGTTGATCTCTTTTCCAATAGATGGCGCTCTTTTTGTTTTTAATATAAACACCTGACCTTTTAAATTATCATTTTTTCTATTATATTTTCACTTATAGATGTATGGGCTCTATAAATTTGCAATTGTTTAAATTGATAGTGTTGTTCACCTTTATATCTTTATTATACATATATATTTTGTTGGACATAGTCTCGTTTGATTTCTTCAACAATTTATCCTTTTTGTCAATAAATCTCTTACAAATTTTCTAGAAATTTTAATTTCATACCCAATTGAAAATTATCCGTTTTTTTTTTTAATAATTGCACATTAATATTCCCAAGTTGAGATATTCATAGAATAAGATGATAATTCGACATCTCTGGGCTGATGTCAGATGTACTAAAATAGAGATAACAGGTAACAAATTGGTTTCACCAATTTGTCTATTTTAGATATTTAGTTCTGATTTCAAATGATTTTGTCTTGCTAAGATATTTTAAAATCATTCAAAATTCGTTGACGAAATATTTCAAAATGTTTCCATTTTCTCTTCATTTTATTAGTCTTCATTTATATCAACTATTCAAACAGTTTCTATTTGAAATTAATATTCAAGTCATATTTGTTATAATATTTACACAATTCCAGCGTTAATTCCTGATAGGCATATATTTGATTTGCTCCATAATGGCGTTCAACTAACCTGGCTTCTCAATGTTTGCATTCGAGAAATTGGCCGCTGAGTGTATTTATAGGTCTTTTATTATTGTTTGAAACAAATTCTATTGTTATATATTGGAGTTTCCGATAATTATCTAAGCCTTTGAAATAATTTTATCCTATTAAAAAAATGTGTTGATTTCCATCTAAAAATGAGCACATTTCAGAATATTCTGCCTATCACTTATTTATTTTTCAGAATGTTTCTTAAAATATTATGTCCACAGAATTTATTTTGAGTAAGATCACGCTGATGATTAAGTGTCCGCGTCGTCAATGACATATGACAAGCCTCTGATGGTGATTTCTTCAATCTTATTTTGTTAGGGCAAGGCTTTGAGGAAGATTCAACAGTCCTTATTCGATGACTGTTCCATCTAAGACCACTTCAAGCCAACTAGGACCTGGCTATGAACCTCTTTAAGCTGCACCACGCAGCCTTTTCCTAATTTTTTTTCCTAAGGCCTTAATGTAATCCACTGGTGTAAACATATGAAAGAATCCCAGATAGAGCATCTGGTGAAAGGTCCCTGCGGCTGATTTCCTTTGGCGTTTTCGAGAGATTTTTGTCAGACACTCCGACTCTGTTTTTTGGACAGTGCTGGCTGACTCAGTGTAGCCTTATCTTGTGTGGTAATGGCCTGATGGGGTGGGCCAGCAGGAGGCCAACGCTTCTTCGTCAAAGGAGGCTATTATTTTTCTTTTTAAATATTTTGAGGAATCGTCTTCTACGAGATCAGCTTAATCCCAAGTTTTGAGACGAGAAAACATAGTTTCTATTTTGACTTAATATTTCTCGAATAATTGTGCTGAGTCACCACTTGCAAGATAAGCGCTTGCTCGAAAATTTCTGCAGAGCTTTGTAAGCTCCTCAAATATCACAGTAATACAGATATTTAGAGATATTTGTTCTCAGAACAAATTATTGATCAAATTTTACCATCGTTTCCTATGTTAAAGCTTGATTATATAATTATCGATAACACGCTGCTCTCTCGCATTATATCATTGTATATTGTTAAATGAGCAATTTATTTTTCCATATTGAAAATATATAAAGGTTTATATTCCTAATGTGATACCATTTCAATTATAATAATTAAACGTTTTTTAGATTTAAATGAAAAATATCGATATCTGAATTCTACAAAAAAAAAAACTAAAAAATAAGATAAAATTACTTAAAACTTTAGCTGAAAACTACCATCTACCATTGTAATGATAAAAATTTATTTCTGATTTTTAAAGTTTTACCTGCTAGGTAGACAGTAAGTATATTTGCTCTGATTTCACCACATGGGTATGCACATTTATATTCAGTTCGACTTCTGAATTTAGAGGGAAGAGAGGGTATTTTAGACATTTTTTTCTTTTTTTGTAAAACCAATACGTGATTTTGAATTGCTTCAGTTTGCCTTCATGGAACAGTCGATATTCGACGGTTCATTTCACTCTTCAAAAACCAAATCATATTTTAAAATTCTTCTCTGCACAACTCATTGAATTGACTCAACCAAATGAATAACTTATCACTCACGTATATTAATATTATAAAATTCAATAATGACAAAAGGCTGTCAAGTTTAATAAACTGATTACAAACAATCTTTGTTCAAACAGGTAGTTGTTCTAGCTGCAGCTCCGTAGTGCTAAAGTCATTAAACATAGCAGACATGCTTTATATAGAGCTCTCATTTGTAGTGGCGTTTTAGAACATTTTAAATCTATGTGAACTCATGTTAGGAAATACAATTTTATTCAAATTGTTTGTTTATTGCTTTTTGCTCCATCTCTTAGATATGGCTAGGATATCTGGGACGTATACCAGATTGTACCACCGATTGTCCGCGTTGGTCAAAGGCATTGCCGCTTCTATGATAGTGGACATCCAGTTAGTCAGGTGTCTCCAGACTAATCTGAAATTACGAAAGTATTTCATAGCTTAGGGATACAATTTCCATGAAGGTTGGCTGCTTGATGCTGTTATAGATGGTATACTAAGTTAGCGCAATTTTGTCAGAGTCAGCAGCTTTGATGATATCATGTCTGAGGATTGTAGAAGAGCTGCTGCGTTATGTTGGGTAACATCACAGGGAGAAGTGAGTCGATGATTCTGCTGAGGCTTCTCGTGAATTTAACAGTGTTGAACAGATGAGGTCCAATTTGTAGGTAATACTGATTTCAGTGGGCATCATGGGCAAACCTTCTAGAGCAGGGTGACAAAGAATAACTGAAGGTTGAATTGAGGTCATTTGAACAGCTCTTCCAATTCTCATCGTATTTTCTAGAACAGAATATAGAGAGTTGAAGTGAGGGATCAATTAGCTGATTCCAGGATATTCTGGGTTGCAGATGATGAGAATTTTTGCAAGGCAATGAACACAAATAAGATTTATTGTCCTTGCATAATCTGGACAGTTCTAGTGTCACACAGAATTGCTAGGAATTATACTCGGAAGGAGGTGCAAGGATCATGCCGCTACAAAGGTTTGTTAGGATTGAAGCCCGAGAACCATTTTTGTGTTAGGGCGAGTTTTTGATAATCGTTTTAAAGTCAAAGTCTTTTTCAGAGGTAGATAGGAAACGGTAGAGGCCCGGTGGATTTCTTGAAAGGAAAATATCATTTGAGCTTCCAGAGAGGCTAGAGGAGCTTTTTCGGACATTTCTAGTACAGGGCATCCGATAAGGAAGATAATTAGATTTGTGGGTGTACAATGTGGTGATTTGCGAATGGAGGCTACATAGCGACTGGTAAGCCTTTTTTCCCAAAAGTCAGGAAGGTGGAAAAGAGCTGGTGGATTATCAAATTGGGTATTTTGTCCAGAGTAGTGGTAAAATGAGAAGTATATTTTATTTATTCAAGATTACCCATAGAATTCCCATGCACCTTTGGTGGATATATTTGTTCGATGTCAAATGTTACTCCTGGGATTTTGACACTGCATCACCCATTATACAATAAGCTATTCGAGAAGGTTTTGGTAGCTAGGCATTTTGACCTTCCAAAGAGAGAAGTATTTCAGGGACTTCCTCCAATTCTGCAGATTTTAGTTGACGTTGTTAATAGAAGCAAGAGTGAGTGTCCAGAGATATACTGGAGGGGTGACATCAGCCTTGTGATGTTTGAAGCTGAGGATTGTAGAAGAGCTGCTGCGCCAGGTTGAGCAACATCACAGGGTGTCGATGATTCTGCTGAGGCTTCTTGTGAATTTAACAGCGTTGAACAGATAAGGTCTAATAGGTAGGTAATACTGATTTCAGTGGGCATCATGTAAAACCTTCTAGAGCAGGGTGACAAAGAATATTAGCAGGTTGAAGTGATGTCATTTAAAGAGCAGAATATAGAGAGTTGAAGTAAGGGATCAGTTAGCTGAATCCAAGATATTCTGGGTTGCAGATGGTGCGAATTTCTGCAAGGCAATAGACACAAATACGATTTCTTGTCCTTGCATAATCTGGACAGTTCTAGTGGCATACAGGATGGCTAGTAATTCTGATTGGAGAGAGGTGCAAGGATCATACCGCTACAGAGGTTTGTTAAGATTGAAGGGCCGAGAACCATTTGTTTGGTAGGGCGAGTTTTTGATAATCGCTTTGAAGTCAAATCATTTTCTTCTGAGGTAGATAGGAAACGGTAGAAGCCCAGAGAATTTCTTGAAAGATAAATATTTTAGAGTTTCCAGATAGAGAGAGACCAGATGAGCTTTTTTGGACATTTCTAGTAGAGGGCATCCGATAAGGAAAATAATTAGAGTTGTGGGAGTACAATGTGGTGATTTGCGAATGGAGGCTGCATAGCGACTGGTAAGCCTTTTTTCCCAAACGTCAGAAAAGTGAAGAAGAGCTGGTGGATTATCAAATTGGGTATTTTGTCCAGAGTAGTGGTAGAATGAGAAGTATATTTTATTTATTCAAGATAACCCATAAAATTCCCATGCACCTTTGGTGGAAAAATAATTGTTTAATGTAAAAGTTACACCTGGGATTTTGACAATGCATGGTCTATTACAATGAGCTAGAATAAGAGATGTATTTCAGGGACTTCTTCCAATTCTGCAGATATTAGTTGCTTTTGTCAATAGAAGCAAGAGTGAGTGTCCAGAGATAAGCCGAAACTGGAGAAATGACATCATCCGTGTAATCCCACATGTTTGAAGCACACATATACCACATAAGTATTGTCCATAACAGATTATCTCGCTGGGACAACTGGGCTAGACAAAGAGGGTGACAAAGTCATCTCGAACGTCATTAAGAACATAATTTAGTCTCTCAATTTTACTTGGAGTACTGCATCGTTAGCTACAATCTAAAACTGACCATCTCAGAATATCGTGATTTTAGGAGAGTTTTTTGTATTTTTTTGTTTCCTTATTTATAAAGCTTTGGAACAATTCCAATATATTTCAATATATTTTTGAAGTGGCAATTTCAAGCTTTTTTTTGGAATGGTGGGAGGGTTTGCTTTCTCCTTCTTTATACCTTAGATAATATGATTCCAATTTGGCAAATCGAATTTTGATATAATTAGGGTTTTAAATTAGAGAGAGAGAGAGAGAGAGAGAGAGATTGGAAATATTTAATAAATATTGAACTTTAAACATAGAGGGTTACTCAAAGAAAACACATTTTGAAACTATTTCTGAGACAGGATGCGAGTTTACATCTGGTTTCATAGAGTAATTACAGATATTATAATTCCAAGATTTTTAAAAGTCGCACATGCAGTCAAAGACTCCGTGGCCACCTATTATCTTGAAAAATCAAGTTGAAATCTGGGCGATAGAGAGGCAAAATGTGGTGAAACGAAGCAGATAGTATGATATAAATTTCATTTTGGACATTTTCCAAAATTATAAGTTTCATAAATAATAAGATTCATATTATTTATCATCAATGTTTATAACAACTGTCGGGTTTGCTAATCAAAATTAAAATATCTTATACAATAAATTATTTTGACTATAGCCCATAATAGAGGAGAGAAATAAGGGCCATTGGTAGAATGCTTTGTCGTCTGAAAGCGCAAGTTCTGAGGTCTGGACTGTGACTTCCTGGGAGAGCATGCGTAGTCAGGTGTTCACCCAACTCGCGCTGACCGAGGCTTAGTGTAGCAGCCACACTACTTCCCCTCCAATAGGCTTCCTAATGATCCTATGGGGGTGTTGACGAAACTTTTGGGTACTACAGGAGGGTGTGGCATCTTTTGGGTTTTTTTCTGATTCTGTGGTTGAGAAAGGCATCAATTCCTCCGATTTGAAGACGGGCATTAGACGGTCGATTGAAACCCAGGAAGATATTTTAAAAATTTTCAGCTGAAAATTTTCAGGCTTCGAGATAAATTTGGGTCTGGACCGTCGTAATTGGCGGTCAGCGGCGGCAGTATTAGTTCTTGATGAGGTAGACATGGAAAAAATATGTCTTTAGTAGTTTAGGCAAATAAACATGCCGATCTACTTGTGGGGTATTTGGTGCGAGTTTGGAAGAAAAGTTCTTCTACACTGTAGAAGAGCCTGCCTAGGTGAGATCCTCGGAAAAAGTTCTGTGAAGGAACCTGGCAGTTGTCTTACCAAAATACTTATGAAAATCGAATTCCTAGGAGAACAGGGGAAGCTTGGTGAGCCAGGTTAAGGAGTCGTGATAGCGGCTATAAAAGTCTCTTTTAAAATATGAGATTTTCGCAAGGTGCTCTGGTTACGATGTCGGAGTGCCACTTCATCATTAAAATTTTAAGAATTAGAAGATGCTTATGGAAGGCCATCTCCTAGGGCCTGCCAGGGTGACCTATATATATATAGAAATGCAGGTATCTAACCAGGTGTAAGAGTGAGAGCCCCCTGGAACTGTAGACCCCATAGGTGATGCTGAAGATCCAAGTTGGCCCCAAAGCCATTGAAGGCGACTCTCCGACTCCAGGCCGGCGAGAGAACATCGGCGTAGCCTTCAAGAATTCACAGGAAGCCTTGCCCACTCAAGACAGATTCCGGAGTCGCGAGAAATTAGGGTTTGAATCGTGCCTCAAATGGCAACCACATCCAGGTTTTGAAAGGAGACCAGGACAATAGGTCTGATGGAATCTGGAGAACATCGTGGATCGTTCCACAAGTCTTACTGAGAATACATCCGTCTCATATCAAAGTTGTAATCAGAAACTTCCCTGAATGACCTATCCGCCGCCACCAAACAGTACGACCTCCTTAAGGACAAGAAACACAAACAGGAATTCCGGCACTGGGCCCATAAATTCACACAAGACCTCCAGCAACACCCCTGACATAAGCCAAAGACTGAGTCATCTCATCACCAAGAACACACCAATTGACCCCCTTCTCCCAAATTACATCAACCAAGAAAACACCTCCAGCAACACCCCTGGCATAACCAAAGACTGAGTCATCTCATCACCAAGAACGCACCAATTGACCCCCTTCTCCCAAATTACAACAACCAAGAAAAGACCTCCAGCAACACCCCTGACATAACCAAAGACTGAGTCATTTCATCACCAAGAACGCACCAATTGACCACCTTCTCCCAAATTATATCAACCAAGAGAAGAACTCCAGCAACGCCCTTGAGATAACCAAAGACTGAGTCATCACCAAGAACGCACCTATTGACCCCCTTCTCCCAAATTACATCAACCAAGAGAACACCTCCAGCAACACCCCTGACATAACCAAAGACAGTCATCTCATCGCCAAGAACGCACCAATTGACCACCTTCTCCCAAATTACATCAACAAAGAGAAGACTATCAGGAACACCCCTGACATAACCAAAGACTGAGTCATCTCATCACCAAGAACGCACCAATTGACGACCTTCTTCCAAATTACATTAACCAAGAGAACACATCCAGCAACACCCCTGACATAACCAAAGACTGAGTCATCTCATCACCAAAAACACACCAATTGACCACCTTCTCCCAAATTACATCAACCAAGAGAACACCTCCAGCAACAACCCTGACATAACCAAAGACTGAGTCATCTCATCACCAAGAACGCACCAATTGACCACCTTCTCCCAAATTACAACAACCAAGAGAAGTCCACCAGCAACGCCCCTGACCTAAGCCAAAGACTGGTCATCTCATCACCAAGAACGCACCAATTGACCACCTTCTCCCAAATTACATCAACCAAGAGAAGACATCCAGCAACACCCCTGACATAACCAAAGACTGAGTCATCTCATCACCAAGAACGCACCAATTGACCCCCGACTTCGCCCTAAAGCTGTCTACTCTCTCTCATGCTCCACCAGCCTTGTTCTAGTAGAATTGCATCTACCCCAGCTGTTATTACTATACATTACCTCACCATATGTTATAAGAAATATAAACTCTTTCGACAAATATATTTCTTTTAAAATAAAACAATAACTACCTTCCTTAGTAAAATAATAAAATAATGGGATTCCATTATTTTATTATTACAGTAGGGGCAGTAGTAAAATTGTTTTATTTAAAAAAATATATATGCGTCAAAAATAGATTATAATACCCAGTTGTTATGTTAGTGAATATATTTAAGGTCTGTGAAGGGCGACTTTCTGAGATGGCTTGGAGTCTATTCTTATAGAGTGAATTGAGGTCTCAACTCACTGGAATTAATAGACTTAAAGGAAATATTAAATAGCTGTCTACTGAAAATACCTTCACTGTCCAAAATAAAAAAAGTCTCTCTCTCTCTCTCTGGGGTAGGTGCAATTCTACCAGAACCTAACCACCTATATAAGTGTCTGATTACAACTTTGAGAAGAGAAGGATGCAATGCTCTGTAAGACTTGTGAAAACCTCCCACTTATTTCTCCAGATTCCATCTCTATCATCCTGAAATCCTTAGTCATTAAGGACGCAGTCACCATAGAGGCATGTCAACAAACCATGCATCCTACCAACTCTAGATTCCGTCTCAAACAGGGTCGGCCTCCCGTTCATCCCTAGAGTCCACACCAACGTCCCCCCACCTACCTGAAGCCATAAAGCCACCAACAATGACGATGGGGACCAACTTGAACATTCAACATCACTGACAAAGCCACAGCTCCAGGAAGCTCCCACTGTTACACCCGGCCCCCGTTGAAACCTGCATTCCCCTATTGAGATCACCCTGACAGCTAGCCCACTCACAATCCTTACCGATATGGCTAAGTTTTCCTTTTTAGATTCCACATTTTTCCTCTCCTCAATCACACATGTGAAAGATTAGTATATTTTCTCAATTATACTATCGGAATTTTTACAGTAGATATGACAATTGATTAAACAAAAATTAATTAAGGAAAGTCCCTTGTTTGACTCTGCTTGCGTACTAGATGCTGCTAATACTTTTGTTACAGAAGAAAATAGGGTATGCGCGTCTCCAATAATATGAAGATAATTTTTATTTGGAAAATTCAATTTTCATAGATTTTCACATAAAAACTAATAACATATTTCTTATAACAACAAAAACGAAAATATTTAGAAACCAGATGTAAACGTTATTCCTTTTCATTCAAATAATGATAGATTTTGTGTTCTTTAGCAAAACAAAACTTTGGGCTTCATATTTCTATCAGATTTAATGCTATTATAAAGATATCATAAAAATATTATGCAACATAATTTCGAATTTTTTAAAACTATACGCTCTGTGAATTCAAATTTCTCTTTATCTAAAGGCATAAAGAAAATTATTAAACAATATTATTTGTTGCTGAAATAACGAAAGATATAAAATAATATTTGATTTTCTTTTATCAAAAACTTTTCAGTAATAGTGTAACATAGAATTAAAGATCAATGCGTTGAATTTCATAATATATATTCAATTCGTAGTTTTTTTAATTAAACTGTATTGAAAATATTTCTGTTTTTTCCTTCATGAGATGACAGACATTTTATCATATATTTTATATATATAATATATTTTTTAAAAAGGATGTTTAAATTTTGACTGTGAAACGATATTTTTGAGTGACCTTCTGTTTAAAAGTTCAATACTTATATATCAATTACATTTTAGAGAACAAGCTACTTTTTGTGCTTATTCAGAAAATTGAAGTTTTTTTTGGGAATTCTGAGGAAATAAATTCCATTTTTAATGACATTAATCAAAGGTTTTAAATGCATACTAACAACGCAGTACTCCAGATATTTACTCATACTTTATCATTGACCCATTTAATGATTGAAATGATCTTTCGAATTATGTTAATTTTCTCCAACACATCTACTGATAATGACAGCATTCACATGCAGCTGACTTGAACCTTCAGGCTATATAGAAACTCTTTAAACTATGTTGGATTTCAGGTAAATGTCAATTTTCTCTAGTTTTGAAATTTTACTGACATGATTAATTTTGCTTTGTTAACATTTTTGCGCGACTTTTTGAAGATAGATTTTTCTAAAGGATTATAACACCACAATCCAGATATTCGCCAAATTGCACCTGGGCATTATCCGAATGAAGCCGATTTCATTTGGGTGGTAAACTACATCTTAAAAGATTGCTCTAGCCAAGGTAACTTTGTCACCAACGTTGTCCAACCCAATTCCCACCAGCGAGATACCCTAGGTTTACAATACTCACACAGCACACGTGACCTCCTGGACTTGTTGAGTCCTGATATTTGGTATCATATCTTTGGTCTTAAAGGATCTTGTTGGAATTTCACCGCATTGTACTTGGTCTCAGAGTACAGCTACATGTAGACAAGTCTATAGGAGAAATCAAAGCAAAAAACTCAAGACTCTTGTTCTAGAACTGGATCCTGGGAATAGAAGGATTGATATATTCCTCAAATATATATTATAATATTATTTCCTTATAAAAGTATATATAAAATAGTAATAATTGGTTTCATAAAGGTTTAAGAAATATATTACTATTTTATTTCTTTATATAGACAATAATTTATAAACTCTATATTTACCTTTTCTCTCATCTCATAACTACTATTTCAAAATAATTACAACAGACAAGTTAATATCAAATTGTTTATATTGATAAAAAGGTGAAATATTGATTTGTGCAAATATTCACAAAACACGTATCTTATATTTAAAATATTCTTAATTTTTCGCGATATGTTTAGAATGTTAGCAATATGAATGTTTTTAAGTATTTATTTAAATCTTTCTTTATGTTTATTTCTGAAGTTTCAGCAATCCATTGTAAAATTATTTTTAAAGTAAATCCATTCTTATGTTTTCTTGTTGATAATTCAAAAAGAAATAATATTTAAAAAATGTGGAACGTAGAGAGAATCGATATTTCAAACGGAATGAAATATAAACAATGTAGCTGAAATGTTGGAAATAAAGATTTAAAGAAATTTTGGTATGAAACAATAATATTTCTGAATGCAATTTGAAAAGGTTTTTTCTCTTATTTGGAATTCTATTGGAAAATTATTGAATAATGAAGAATTACTGTATTTTTTTACAATATAACTGAATTGATTTCGCATTAATCTCATTTTTTTTAAATATTCGAAAACTCTAAATCTAAGAAATTACCAAATTATTAGAATTGATAATCTTTTTGGGAGAAAAGGAGGAACTACTAATTATCATAATAAATGACCTCATATAGAAATAATATATCTGACTGAAAAATTTATAAAATACTATATTTTATACTACTATATCCTATAGTAGTTGAATCTGATGGAGAAATATAGGATTCTATCTTTTTCTCTCTATCAATATGAACGATTTTATAGTAGCTAATCTTTTCGAGTTATTTCTAGACATTAGCTGTTAAGATATAGAAAATATTGTTATTTGCATATATGTTTGCTATGTAAAGAAGTAAAATGTAATATGCAATATTTTATATCGAATATCCATGAATTCTTATCTCCACATTTTGTTTTATTAAGAACCTTTACATTCAATTACTTCAGAATTCTAAAAGATTTCTTTTAAAATAAAAATATAGAAAAAATCGCACATAATTTATAATAATTGTTTTTCATTTCTTAGCAAATTTTTGGAGTAAATAGATATTAAGGATGGCCTTCAAAATTGCAATCCCAGTTGAATGTTTCTTTATAATAGTTTTATAAATCTAAAGGTTTAGAAATAATGGTACCTTATATCAAGCTACCAGTTAGAGTTCTATTGGACATCCTGACTATTCAGAATTTTTAATATTTGAAAATGAGTATTGAAATTTGAAATTACTAAGTTGGTGCTGTCATTTCTTGGAACTGATTTTTCGCTAAAAGGGTAGAAGCTCATCATTTAAGGATATTTTCAGCTAGATTCATTCTTCAAGATGTAGAGTTAATTCCTTAAATTTTAGTTGAAATTCACTCTGAAATTTTGGAAAACTAAAAATATATTTTTTCAAAGGATACAATTGATTCTATATTTGAATATGAGTAATTTTTTTGCTTGTTATTCTCAGCTCCAATATAGGCACTTAACCGAAAATAGATTGGTAGTGAGATTTGGGGCATATTCTTTTTCGTCCTTTAGATCAGCCTAAGTTTACACCTGGATATTTGAAAGATTCTCGATAATTTGAAATTGGTTAATTTAAATCTTTCGTAATTTGAAATGTTTCCCCGGTCCCTTGAAAAATACTCTATAAGTTGAATAAAATCAATATTAATTGAACTCCTCGGTAATTTGAAGTTGGAGAAATAGTATCTTGCTACAAATGAAAATTTATAAATATATATACAAATGATCAAAATAATAAATCACAAATTTTAATCAAACTCTTGTTTACCTGATTTTTCCCTCTTTCTCTCTCTCTCTGAGTTGTTTAAACTTCTGGTTTTTCGAATTCTTGATAAATTGAAATTTTACTCTAGTCCCTTGAGTTTCAAATGATAATTTGAGAGTTGACTGTATTTCCTTTCACCCTTTAGATCAGCCTAACCTGGATATGTTAAAGAACAGAATGTGGAAGACTATACTATTCGAAGTAACATATTAAATTTGATTTAAAAGTTTTGACTTCAGACCCTGAGATGGTATTACCTCATCGTATCCTAATTCTTGTGAATTTCATCTTTGGAAAGTTGGATGTGAAATTGGAACTTGTCGCAATCAAAATCTGACTAACATTCTGTATTCTAATGAAATTATTATTATTTTTTTAAAATTATATCAACAAAATAATTACCTATTCAACTATCTTCACTCATTTATAGTTGTTAAACAAATCGTTTTTGACGCAAGAATATCTGCTCTGAAATCTTCCTCTTCCAATGAAAAAGCTCATCAGAAGATCATCAAAGGAATTCTCTGATTATTATTCCTATAGAAGGTCGGAAGATATTCTCCAAAGAGAAGTGTACAAACTGTATCTTGTTTAGAAACAAATTCCAAAATGAGCTGGTTCACTTCGCCTTCCACTGATCATTGCCACAAAAAATGGTAGCGATTGCCAATCTGATCTATTTCAAAATAACCTACTATATTTAAAAAAAAAACCCTCCATCAAAATAATACTTAAGAATTTGAAAAACCGCATAATTCCGGAAATGGCTCATTAAAGAGAGTGTAATAAAGTGTGAGAAGATCAAATCTATTCTTGTTTACTTCTTTTCAAACTTTTTTTATTTCCCAAGTTTTAACATTTTGATTGATTATGTATATATATATCTTTTTCATTTGCATAAAATTCCTAATTGTGTTTATTCTCAAATTGTGTAGCTGAATTTATAGGTTGAGATATAGATGACTGACTATTAATGTGATGAAATAGAGAATTTACTTTTTGTCTCTTTATAAGTCTTCACTATTCTGTTTTATTCCTTTTCTTCCTTTGATACTGATTCTAAATTCTGTAATGGACTAAATTCTTTATAATATAATTTATTTTATCTCTCTCATCAAGACCACATTATTTTTTTTTTTTTCGCATTTTATTTTTTACCTTTCTTTATCAAGTTTCAATATATTTGGTGCACCTATTTTCATTAACCTTTTATAATAATTTAATCATAATCTTCTGTATTTTTTTGTTTATTAAAATTCTGCATTCTCTCTCAATTTAACATAGTTTCTATTCACCAAAAATTTGAAATTTTATTGACATCATTGTTATTAGAGAATGTTGTACAGGGTGATCCAAAAGTCCCGCACAACTTTAAAAAATAATAACTCCGCGAATATTTGCGCTAGAGCAATGCGGTAAACACCATTGTTTTCAGGATGCAATGGGATTTTTTTATGGCAAATAATGAAAAATTCGAAATTGATTTTAGTTACAACTTTATTCGCTAGAGAGAGATGGCGCTCTACCAGAATCAGAGATTCAGCGGCGAAATTGTTTGATAAATTGAAAATATAACTAAACGACACGTATTTTTCCTTTTTGAATACCAGGAAAGAACCCTAATAATATCAAATGAAAAATTAATAAAACACCATTTCGCCAAAAGTTAGAAGAATTGGTTGACGATTTTTAAATACAATCTGAGATATGTAAAATAGGTAAATGCAAATTAAAACATGTAGCAAAAATTATTTATATTTTAGATGAGGATTTATGAAATAGATAGAATGTTTGAAAAACACTGTTGATATCAATACACGATTTTTTGAAATGTTAATATAGTACCAAAAATTATGATGGCACTACTAATAGGATTTCGTGCTATAAGGAATGTATAGTTTCTTGACTAATTGGCGACACTTGAATATTTAACTGGATATTTGTCATGATCCAAAAATGAAATATAGAGTGGAGTGACAAAATATATTTGTCGTACTTTATTCAAAATATCCTATGGGTTTGTCAAATGTTATCATTGTTTATTATACTGTACATAATTTTGAAAATGTATCCCCTCAAAAAAAATCATTTTTAAATCGACCTTTTGCGTTGAAAAACGTGGTAATAAAATCATTTTGTATTATTTTTTGCGCAAAATATCTAAAGTTGGGGGGGATACAGATATTATTCCTTATGCTATTTCTTCTAATGAGCCGAAAGCGATAAACTAAACATAAGGGGTAAAATTGTGTATACCAGTGTTATTCGAGAAGTTATAACACTTTGGCCTGCACGACATAATATAAAATGTGGGCAAATGACAAACAAAAAAATTACTGTTCACAAAAAAAAAAGAGTCAAGATGTGAGGACAGCATTTATTATTCCCATAACCCAAAACAAAGAGCTTCAAAATATAACACATGGGTAACTGCCTTCCCTCTTGTATTAGGTCAAAATCCTTGCTCAATGTGGCGCCCTTCATTCTCAAACACCGCCTGCAGACGATAGATGACAGAATGGTCACAATTAAATAGTTGAAATTTATAAAACGTGCCATTTGATAGAAGCCTTCAACATGGCCAATGTGGTAGGCCGGCATCGATAAAAAGGCGACTTAATGTACCCCCATAACCGAAATTGTGAGGCGTCAAGTCTGGTGATATTGGAGGCCACTGGTATATAAAGTGCCGACTTATCAACGAATTCCAACGAACGTATCCTTCAGCAATTGTTTGGCACCGCGGGAGATATGAGGAGGTCCTCCATCTTGCATGAATGTTATTTCGCTTAGTGCTTGTCTGTCCTGCAATATGGGAATACCCTTTTCTCTCAAAAGTTGAACATAACGTTCACCAGTTACAAAAACGGTTTTAAAAGTTCTTCCGTTGATTTTTTCAAAGAAAAATGGCCCAATAATAAAAGAAGAAGTAAGCCCACACAAAACTGTAACTCTGTGCTGATGAAGTGGTATTTCTGTAAAAATCTTAGGGTTTTCTGTTGCCAAAATGAGGCAGTTTGGAATGTTAAATTCTCCCTTTAGATAAAAGTGAGCATCATCTGTTCTTAGAACATTTGACAGCCAGTTTTCATCAATATCAATTTGCCGGAAAACCCATGCAGCGAATTCTTGACGCTTCTCAAAATCGCTGACTTTCAACTCGTGAAAACTTTGAATTTTGTTAGGATATTTTTATAGAAAAATTCTAAATGTGTGTTCTCTCCAAACTGTTCCATACGAAATCCCCGTTTGTCGAGAAACTTGTCTAGCACTTACTTCTCCATACGCGGATAACGTTTGAATCCCTTCAGCATTCTGCAAAACCGTAACAGCCACTGACTTGCATGTCGATGGTCTTCCACTCCGAGGTTTTGCTTCCAGAGATCCAGTTTCCTCAAAACTTTTAATCAATCGCTTTAGAGAGTAGCAACTCATTGGTCCTTTACCGCTTCGAATATCTTTAAAGGAACGAAACGCTCGTAAAGCTTCATTGGCAGATTCTGAATCACAATTTAAAAAATTCACCAAGAGTGCTTTATATCCTGTAGTGACGGCATTCCAGGGGGAAGGGGAGAAGTTCGACCACACCTCCTTGCGGTCCCCCCTGGACCCTTGGAATATTTGACCAAATTCTGGTTCGTTTCCAAGATGACTAACGTTGCAACGGCACCCATTTTCAAATGAAGAGCAAAACTGATATCTCCAGTAATCCTACCGCGTCCGGGGTAACCGCCGCGTCAGGAGCTGCAGCTCGAGCTCATGATGAGAAATCTACTACGAGGACACAATTCAATCTACTACAACTCAATATAAATGGTACCCAGAGAAAAATAAAGAGCTGACTTGTCTTCTCTGTGACAAAAATGTACATATTACTTGTCCTCAGGAGACAAAATTGAATCAGAATCTGAGATTCAATATCAAAGGTTATACAACACTACGAAAGGACAGACCGGGAAAATTCGGAGGAGGACTTGCCGTTTTGATTAAAACTCTAGAAATCAAATTTAAGGAAATCGCCTATAATCAGAGTAATCCTAGAGAAAGCACGACAGAGGCTCAGGCAATAGAAATCTATCTTACAGATAAAACAATTCCAATCATAAATGTTTATCACCACGATAATACTAGCATCAATACAGGCCTGATAGAGACATTAAGTGAAACGTCTTCGGATATCGCAATCATACTTGGTGATTTTAACGCCGAAAGACCAACTTGGGGATCACCTGTCCAGGATAACAAAGGTCAGCAGGTTGAGGACATGCTAAAAGTATCGATACCTAGAGGTAGACGTAAAGACCTGTGAATACTTTACTGGAAGGACCACAATATCGAGGCTGTGATTGCAGAGAGAGACAATAAAAATGAACTTCTTAAAACAAATAAAACAGAAGAAATCATAAAGGAACTCATTGAAATTAGTCACAAAATAGAACAAGAAATTTGGATATTCAAACAAGAAAAATGGGCAGAGTTCTGCAAAAAAAATGGATCCAAAAAAGGAAAGCCATCACTGGAATATAATTAGTTTTATAAAACAATCAAAACCAACACTAATCCTCCAATACTCTAACCGATATGAACAGCGAGAACGAACAAACAGATGGCTGACATAATTGCTGAATATCTTTCAAGCACTTCCAGACTCAGCTATACGAATGAAGGCAGGACTCTAAAAAATAATATAAACAAGTTAGTTAAACAAGCAAGAAATTACCATCAACAAGATATTTACTCGAGAGACTTCACACTGAATGAGCTAAACCCATCAATAGGAAATTTAATTCCAAGATGTCACCTGGAGATGCTCTAATCTTTGGTCAAATGATTAAACACTTTGGACACGAAGCTGAAAATCAACTCTTACGAATACTGAACATTTCATGGCAAACTGGTAAACTACCAAAGAATTGGAAGATATCAATTATAGTGCCAATACTGAAACCAAACAAAGATGCTAAGGAATGCAAGAACTATCGGCCAATTGCTCTTACCAGCATTCTTTGTAAAATAACAGAATGAATTAACCACTCTAGGCTCATAGTCTGGCTCACTAACAATAATAAAATAAAATTCTACTAAACTGCCTAAAGATCCAGACACTGTACAACTGAAACTGATAAACTGTTCTACTTCTGTGAATCAATAATAGATTTCTAGGAAAAACCGCCAAAGAAGACAACGGCCGTATTCCTGGATATGACATCAGCTTTTGATCGAGTGTGAAGGCAGAAATTACTTGAAAGGCTGCACAACATCGGAGCAAAAGGAAAAATCTTAATCTGTATTGCAGACTTCTTAAGGGGAAGAAGGATAAAGGTTCGGGTCAATGGAGCATTTTCCAAGGACCGAAGAACATGTGCTGGTGTACCTCAGGGATCTGTGCTAAGTCCTCTACTCTTCTCGCTATATATTAACTGTTGTTTATGTAAATAGATGAATATTATTTGTATTATTTAAAGCCTCATTATGTAAAAATATATGTATATATAAATTGGACATTTGTTGTTGGCCATGGTCAAGTTTGAGCTCTTGTAGGTCTAATTACGACACAACAAAAGTGGCGACGAGGATGCGCGATCTACAGAGCCAGTGAAAAGCTGAGGAAAACAGCGTCTATGCAAGTATAACAACTACATCTTTTAAACAAATATGACTCTCGGATTATGGAAAGGAAAAATAGGAAAATGGGTTAAGATTACATATTTTAAACTATATGGATCAAGAAAAAAAAGGAGTATAAAAGATCAGCATGACAAGTTCAAAGTTAATAGTACCTTTTAGATGCTATAGCCCAGTGGAGGACACTTCGATCTTTTTGTACAAATATTTGAGGCTTTCTTTTTGGCATCTGAAGGAGGAGATTAAAGTGCTGATTTTTACCTCGCTACCAGATTCTGAAACTTTGAAGCAGGGAAACGACATTTTCTTCCTGGTCTACTATCATTCAAAGAATTAAGCTGCATTGGATCCAAAGAAGAAAGTGATACCACAGCGATGCAGATTTTTAAAGAGAATTCAACAGGAAGGAGAATCAATTTCGGAAAATCTTAGAGATTTGAAACATTTGGCAATAAATTGTAATTTCGTCGATATGTTGGGAACCATGATGCGAGACCCTTTTGTGGCTGGAATCAAGTCGGAAATCCTGCAAAAGAAGCTACTACAAGAGGACGACGATGTCACCCTGGATAAAGTTTTTGCAGTGGCGATCTCGTTCGAATTGGCGGAGATAAATACAAGGGAATTACAAGATAAATTAGTGGCCAAGATATCCCCTGTGAATTGAAAGGATAAAAAGGGTGAGTACAATAATAGTACGGCGCAGTATAGGCCTTTCAGGCAAAGTGGCAAAGGCAAAATAGTGTGTTATAGATGTGGTGAAAGACATTCACACGTGGCATCTGTTTTAACTCATAGAACAAAGACTTGTTTTAAAATGTAATAAACTGGGTCATTTAAGTAGGGTCTGCAAAGCTAGTAAAATAATGTGGGGATGTAAATTTTTACAAGAGGACTCTATATATTCTGTACCGGGCGAAACTGATGCCACAATAAATTTAACAGTAGATGATTATTCTTTGTGCTTTACAATAGATACAGGAAGTCCAGTTACGTTAATAACTAAATATATTTATAAGAATTATTGGCAAGGTAAAAGATTATTTCCAAAAAATTTAAGATTAAAATCCTTTTGTGGTAAATCAATAGAGATTATAGATTTAAAAAAATGTTTTTGTAAAAGAAGCCAACCAATATTTACGATTAATAGTTGTAAATGAAAAAATCCAGGTAATTTTATTAGGAAGAGAATGGCTTAAACAGTTGAAACTTGATTATTCTATATTGTTTAGCATTAAAATTTTAAATAATGAATATAATAGAAATATATTTAAATATATAAAAATTTGATGGATAGGTATGCAGATTTGTTTAACAAAGATTTGGGCTGTCTAAAGGATGTTAGAATAAATTTTAATTTAAAAAAGGATGTGACTCCTGTGTTTTGTAAGAACAGAAGTTTACCTTTCTCTCTAAAAAACAAAGTAGAGAATGAAATAGATCGTTTAGTGAATTCTTGCATTTTATAACCTATAGTTCATGCATATTGGACCGCTCCAATAGTACCGGCATTAAAAAAGGATGGTAATGTAAGGATATGTGGTGATTTTAGATGTACAGCTAATAAAGCAATAGAATTAGATAGGTATCCCATTCAATCGATCGACGAGATATTTTCAAAATTATCTACAAGCACCGTACTTTCGACTCTAGACCTATCACAGGCTTACTTACAAGTAATGTTAGCGGAAGAAGCCAAACCTGTTATTGATATAAACAGAACAAAGAGGTTGTTTTCTTATAAAAAGAGTACCATATGACGTAGCGGTAGCACCAAATAAATTTCAGAGGATTATGGAAGGCCTATTTGCTGATTTGTTAGGTGTGGCCTGCTACATAGATGATATTTTGGTGGCAGGAAAAGACTTCGAAGATCATGAACAAAAGTTGGATCTAGTGTTTAGATGATTGCTAGAAAAAGGTTTAAAATTAAACAGATATAAATGTAAATATAAAAAGAAATCGGTGGAATATTTAGGGTTTAAAATGGATAAATATGGACTGCATCCCTTAGAAAATAAAAATTAAAGCAGTGATAGAGGCGCCTGAACCTAAAGAATGTTTCGCAATTAAGATCTTTCATAGGACTCTTAATTTATTATTATAGACTCATAAAGAATATAGCAAACATTTTAGCGCTATTCTATCAACTTTTTAATAAAAATTGTAGATGGAATTGGACGAAAGAATATTGAATGTTATTTTAAAAATGTAAATAATTATTAATGGACTATGGACTAGGCGTAATTCTGAGTCATAGAAATGATAGAAAGGAAGAATGCCCTATAGCCTTTGCTTCTAGAACATTAACTGAAGCGGAAAAACGTTTCTCTCAACTAGAAAAGAAAGCGTTGAGCATAACTTTTGGCGTTGAGAAATTCAGACAATACTTACTGGGACGAAAATTTGTATTGGTCACAGACAACTGACCCTTAATTAATATATTTTCACCTCATAAACCAATTCCCATATGTGCATCATCAAGAATTAAAAGATGGTCCTTAAAATTAGCTGCATTTAATTATACTGTGGAATTTCGAAAAACTAGTGATAATTCCAATGTTGACGCATTGTCACGTCTTCCTTTAGAATCGAATGTCAGGGAGTCTCTTGATGAAGACCAGGTACTTCTTAGGAAGTCGAATGAGGTACCGTTCTCTTTTAGGGAGGTGGCTAATGAGACGCCCCAAGATAAAATACTGTCTATAGTATTAAGGAATGTTAGAGAAGGCAACCTGAAATTCACAAGGGTACCGAGAGAAAACCCACTAGCTCCTCATTATAAGATCAATGAGGAATTAAGTTTGGAGTTTGGTTGTCTTCAATGGCGTGAAAAAAGTGGTAATTCCCCCAAAATTAAAATCTTTAATTTTAAATGACTTGCATGAAATACACATGGGGATTGTTAAAATGAAGATGATTGCCAGACGGTATTTTGTGGTGGACAGGCATAGACAGTAACATCAAGGAGTTAACTAGAGAATGTAGAGTATGCCAAGAATCGGCAACCATGCCCCCGGCTACCATTCGGAATGGACTTGGCCCGAAAAACCGTGGCATCGACTTCATCTTGATCTAGCGGGTCCGTTCATGGGAAGAATGTTTTTGGTTCTCGTGGACGCATACTCAAAGTGGATAGAAATTTTTATCATCAAAGATATAACTAGAAAAACGATTATAAGTCATCTTAGAGAAATTCTCGCCAGAATTGGATTGTCCTAATTTTTTGTTACAGATAACGGAAGACAGTTTGTCTCCGGTGAATTCGAGCAATTTACCAAAATGAATGGTATACGGCACACTAAGACCAGTCCGTATAATCCTAGTACAAATGGTTTAGCTGAGAGATATGTAAGAGAGTTTAAAACCTTTCGAGAAAGAATAATGGGAAGGATGATTTAGAGACGAATCTACAAAGATTCCTATTTGCTCATAGAGCATTCCCCCAAACTGTAATAAAGGAATTCCCCGGCGGAACTGCTAATGAAGAGAAGTTTAAGATCAAGATTCTCGAATTTAATACCAAGATGGGAAATCCGCGAGAGGTATTTCATGAGGCCGTAAGAAGGCAGGAGCAGTTTACTACAGGTTGCGAGGTTTATTTCCGCAACTATGCAACTGGACCTAAACGGTAAAAAGGTACCATTTTGGAATTATTGAGCTACCGTCACTACCTTATAAGTTGCGAGGGCGTCGTGTATAAGAGTCATATCAATCAATTGCGACCTGTGAGAAAGAAACAAGTGGAGACAAGAAATTTGATACTTCCTCGAACATCAGGAGAGAAGCCTGTAGGTGGAAGTCAGAAATAAAGTGAAGAGGAGGTTCCAGAGGTTACATCAGGAAACAAGGAGGAGACTGCTGCTGTGCACGTACCCTCTTGCACTCCTATACCAGGGCCTGTTGCTGTGCACGTGCCCTCTTGCATTCCTAAACCGGAGGCTGCCGCTGTGCAAGTGCCCGTCCGCAGTCCTAGACCTCAGAGAGCCAGGAAACCCCTAGACCGACTGGAGTATTATTAAGGGGGGAGATGTGTTGTGTATGTAAATAGATGAAAATTATTTGCATTCTTTAAAGTCTCATTATGTAAGAATATATGTGTATATAAATTGGACATTTTTTGTTGGCCAAACGAAAATAATCTGAGGCTCTTTATTGGACACGACAAAACAACAACGGCATTCCAGAGTAAAATAAATCATCAGAGATAGATAAATATTTTTCAAATGAATTAAAATAAATATAATCGATACTAAGAGAGAGTTGAATTAAAAAAAATAGAAAATTATTATTTTCGAAATATAAATAGCTGAGAGGATTCCAGCAAACCGCATCTAAAATATCAGGTTTTTTTTTGCTACATGTTATAATTTGCATATACCTATTTTACATATCTCAGATTGTATTTAAAAATCGTTAACCATTTCTTCTAACTTTTGGCGAAATGGTGTTTCATTAATTTATCATTTGATATTATTAGGGTTCTTTCCTGGTATTCAAAAAGTAAAAATACGTGTCGTTCAGTTATATTTTTCAATTTATCAAACAATTTGGCCACTGAATCGCTGATTCTGGTAGGGCGCCATCTCTCTAGCGAATAAAGTTGTAACTAAAATCAATTTCGAATTTTTCATTATTCGCCATAAAAAATCCCATTGCATCCTGAACACAATGGTGTTTACCGCATTGCTCTAGCGCAAATATTCGCGGAGTTATTAATTTTTAAAGTTGTGCGGGACTTTTGGACAACCCTGTATATTTTCAGGTGTCTATGTTTTCTCTGAAAGTATTTATAAATTAGATTACAAAATTTGTATTCACATACATAACCTTTATTAAGACATTTATACTAACACATACTAATCTTAACGGAAATTTTGAAAAAGGATATCAATAAACAGGGAGAAAGAAAAATCTTTTGGCTTGTACAAGGTATGCTCAAAAAGTATCGCGACTTTTGTGTTTTTCAAAAATTATTTATTTATTAATGAATACCTATTTTGTCCCCTTCAAAGTAATCACCATAAGATATTATACACTTGTGCCAACGGTTTCTCCAATCTTCGAAGCACTTCAAAAAATCATATTTTCAAATCTTTTTCTGCTCCTCCTCTGATGCCGTCTTTATCTCGTCAAGCGTAGCGTAACGTCGTCCTTTCATGGGCCTCTTCAGTTTAGGGAACAAGAAAAAGTCAAAAGGGGCCAGATCTGGGGAATACGGTGGCTGCGGCATCATTAGTGTGTTGTTTTTGGCCAAAAGGTCGAGCACAAGCAACGATGTGTGAGCAGGGGCGTTATCGTGGTGCAAAAGCCAATTTTTGTTCTTACACAAATCCGGGCGTTTCTGGCGGATTGCTTCGCGCAAATTGCGCATAACTTGCAGGTAATATTCCTTATTGACCGTTCTACCCTGTGGCAAGAACTCATGATGCACCACGTCCCTGCAATCGAAGAAAACTGTCAGAAAAACTTTCACATTCGACCGAACTTGGCGCGCTTTTTTCGATCTTGGTTTGTGCGGCAGCTTCCATTGAGATGATTGAGCTTTGGTTTCCACGTCATAACAATAAACCCACGCTTCGTCACCAGTTATGACCCTCTGGAGCAAATTTAGTTCGTCGCGGACAGAGTCCAACATCGCATTAGCAATGTTCATGCGATGCTGTTTTTGGTCGCAATTGAGCAATTTTGGTACGAATTTCGCGGCGACCCGTTTCATGCCCAAAACATTGATAAAAATCGAATAGCACGAGCCAATCGATATGTTTAGGTCCTCAGCAACTTCTCTAACGGTGATTCGACGATTGGCCAATATCATTTTCTCCACTTCATTAATTTTTTCGTCTGCTCTTGAAGTGCTCGGGCGTCCGGCACGCTCTTCGTCGTTCACATCTTCTCGGCCCTCTGAGAACATTTTGTACCACCGATAAACGTTGCTTCGGTCCAAGGTAGCTTCTCCGTATGCCACAGTTAACATTCGGAATGCATCCGCGCACATAATTTCGTTTTTCACACAAAATTTGATACAGGTTCTTTGATCCATTTTTTTAATAGGTAAAAATCGAAGACGATCCAAAACACCTGCAAGCAAAGCAGCTGTCAACAATTAAGTGAACATTCAAAATGGCCGAGCTTGTCTGCATAAGTGTTGTTCTGATTTCACCACATGGATATGCACATTTATATTCAGTTCGACTTCTGAATTTAGAGGGAAGAGAGGGTATTTTAGACTTTTTTTTTTTGGAAAAACCAATACGTGATTTTGAATTGCTTCAGTTTGCCTTCATGGAACAGTCGATATTCGAAGGTTCATTTCACTCTTCAAAAACCAAATCATATCTTAAAATTCTTCTCTGTACAACTCATTGAATTGACTCAACCAAATAAATAACTTATCACACACGTATATTAATATTATAAAATTCAATAATGCCAAAAATTGTCAAGATTAATAAACTAATTACAAACAATATTTGTTCAAACAGGTAGTTGTTTTAGCTGCAGCTCGGTAGTGCTAAAGTCATAAAACATAGCAGACATGCTTTATATAGAGCTCTCATTTGTAGTGACGTTTTAGAACATTTTAAATCTATGTGAACTCATGTAAGGAAATAAAATTTTATTCAAATTTTTTGTTTATTGATTTTTGCCCCATCTCTTCGATATGGCTAGGATATCTGGGACGTATACCAGATTGTACCACCGATTGTCCGCGTTGGTCTGAGGGATTGCCGCTTCTATCATAGTGAACATCCAGTTAGTCAGGTGTCTCCAGACTAATCTGAAATTAGGAAGGTATTTCATAGCTTAGGGATACAATTTCCACGAAGGTTGGCTGCTTGATGCTTTTATAGATGGTAGATTAAGTTAGCCGAATTTTGTCAGAGTCAGCAGCTTTGATGATATCATGTCTGAGAATTGTAGAAGAGCTGCTGCGACATGTTGGGTGACATCACAGGGAGAAGGGAGTCGATAATTCTGCTGAGGCTTCTTGCGAATTTAACAGCGTTGAACAGATAATAGGTCGGTAATACTGATTTCAGTGGGCATCATGGAAAACCTTCTAGAGAATATTAACAGGTTGAAGTGATGTCATTTAAAGAGCAGAATATAGAGAGTTGAAGTGAGGGATCAGTTAGCTGAATCCAAGATATTCTGGGTTGCAGATGGTGCGAATTTCTGCAAGGCAATAGACACAAATACGATTTCTTGTCCTTGCATAATCTGGACAGTTCTAGTGGCATACAGGATGGCTAGTAATTCTGATTGGAGAGAGGTGCAAGGATCATACCGCTACAGAGGTTTGTTAAGATTGAAGGGCCGAGAACCATTTGTTTGGTAGGGCGAGTTTTTAATAATCGCTTTAAAGTCAAAACATTTTCTTCTGAGGTAGATAGGAAACGGTAGAAGCCCAGAGAATTTCTTGAAAGATAAATATTTTAGAGTTTCCAGATAGAGAGAGACCAGATGAGCTTTTTTGGACATTTCTAGTAGAGGGCATCCGATAAGGAAAATAATTAGAGTTGTGGGAGTACAATGTGGTGATTTGCGAATGGAGGCTGCATAGCGACTGGTAAGCCTTTTTTCTCAAACGTCAGAAAGGTGGAGAAGAGCTGGTGGATTATCAAATTGGGTATTTTGTCCAGAGTAGTGGTAGAATGAGAAGTATATTTTATTTATTCAAGATTAACATAAAATTCCCATGCACCTTTGGTGGAAAAATAATTGTTTGATGTAAAAGTTACACCTGGGATTTTGACACTGCAAGGTCTATTACAATGAGCTAGAATAAGAGATGTATTTCAGGGACTTCTTCCAATTCTGCAGATTTTAGTTACTTTTGTCAATAGAAGCAAGAGTGAGTGTCCAGAGATAAGCCGAAACTGGAGAAATGACATCATCCGTGTAATCCCACATGTTTGAAGCACACATATACCACATAAGTATTGTCCATAACAGATTATCTCGCTGGGACAACTGGGCTAGACAACGAGGGTGACAAAGTCATCTCGAACGTCATTAAGAACATAATTTAGTCTCTCAATTTTACCTGGAGTACTGCATCGTTAGCTACAATCTAAAACTGACCATCTCAGAATATCGTGATTTTAGGAGAGTTTTTTGTATTTTTTTGGTTCCTTATTTATAAAGCTTTGGAACAATTCCAATATATTTCAATATATTTTTGAAGTGGCAATTTCAAGTTTTTTTTTTTTGGAATGGTGGGAGGGTTTGCTCCTTCTTTATACCTTAGATAATATGATTCAAATTTGGCAAATCGAATTTTGATATAATTAGGGTTTTAAATTAGAGAGAGATTGGTAATATTTAATAAATATTGAACTTTAAACATAGAGGGTTACTCAAAGAAAACACATTTTGAAACTATTTCTGAGACAGGATGCGAGTTTACATCTGGTTTCATAGAGTAATTACAGAAATTATAATTCCAAGATTTTCTAAAAGTCGCACATGCAGTCAAAGACTCCGTGGCCACCTGAAAAATCAAGTTGAAAACTGGGCGATAGAGAGGCAAAATGTGGTGAAACGAAGCAGATAGTATGATATAAATTTCATTTTGGACATTTTCCAAAATTATAAGTTTCATAAATAATAAGATTCATATTATTTATCATCAATGTTTATAACAACTGTCGGGTTTGCTAATCAAAATTAAAATATCTTATACAATAAATTATTTTGACTATCGCCCATAATAGAGGAGAGAAATAAGGGCCATTGGTAGAATGCTTTGTCGTCTGAAAGCGCAAGTTCTGAGGTCTGGACTGTGACTGCCTGGGAGAGCATGCGTAGTCAGGTGTTCACCCAACTCGCGCTGACCGAGGCGTAGTGTAGCAGCCACACTACTTCCCCTCCAATAGGCTTCCTAATGATCCTATGGGGGTGTTGACGGAACTTTTGGTTACTACAGGAGGGTGTGGCATCTTTTGGGTTTTTTCTGATTCTGTGGTTGAGAAAGGCATCAATTCTTCCGATTTGAAGACGGGCATTAGACGGTCGATTGAAACCCAGGAAGATATTTTAAAAATTTTCAGCTGAAAATTTTCAGGCTTCGAGATAAATTTGGGTCTGGACCGTCGTAAATGGCGGTCAGCGGCGGCAGTATTAATTCTTGATGAGGTAGACATGGAAAAAATATGTCTTTAGTAGTTTAGGCAAATAAACATGCCAATCTACTTGTGGGGTATTTGGTGCGAGTTTGGAAGAAAAGTTCTTCTACACTGTAGAAGAGCCTGCCAAGGTGAGATCCTCGGAAAAAGTTCTGTGAAGGAACCTGGCAGTTGTCTTGCCAAAATACTTATGAAAATCGAATTCCTAGGAGAACAGGGGAAGCTTGGTGAGCCAGGTTAAGGAGTCGTGATAGCGGCTATAAAAGTCTCTTTTAAAATATGAGATTTTCGCAAGGTACTCCGGTTACGATGTCAGAGTGCCACTTAATCATTAAAATTTTAAGAATTAGAAGATGCTTATGGAAAGCCATCTCCTAGGGCCTGCCAGGGTGACCTATATATATATATATAGAAATGCAGGTATCTAACCAGGTGTAAGAGTGAGAGCCCCCTGGAACTGTAGACCCCATCAGTGATGCTGAAGATCCAAGTTGGCCCCAAAGCCATTGAAGGCGACTCTCCGACTCCAGGCCGGCGAGAGAACATCGGCGTAGCCTTCAAGAATTCA
Source organism: Cordylochernes scorpioides (assembly GCA_030710605.1). Taxonomy (NCBI): domain Eukaryota; kingdom Metazoa; phylum Arthropoda; class Arachnida; order Pseudoscorpiones; family Chernetidae; genus Cordylochernes; species Cordylochernes scorpioides. The sequence continues at coordinate 16,187,841 of CP092873.1, read as the reverse complement.
CAGGAAGCATTGCCCGCTCAAGACAGATTCCGGAGTCGGTAGAAACTAGGGTTTGAATCGTGCCTCAAATGGCAACCACATCCAGGTTTTGAAAGGAGACCAGGATAATAGGTCTGATGGAATCTGGAGAACATCGTGGATCGTTCCACAAGTCTTACTGAGAATACATCCGTCTCATATCAAAGTTGTAATCAGAAATTCCCTGAATGGCCTATCCGCCGCCACCAAACAGTACGACCTCCTTAAGGACAAGAAACACAAACAGGAATTCCGGCACTGGGCCCATAAATTCACACAAGACCTCCAGCAACACCCCTGACATAAGCCAAAGACTGAGTCATCTCATCACCAAGAACACACCAATTGACCCCCTTCTCCCAAATTACATCAACCAAGAAAACACCTCCAGCAACACCCCTGGCATAACCAAAGACTGAGTCATCTCATCACCAAGAACGCACCAATTGACCCCCTTCTCCCAAATTACAACAACCAAGAAAACACCTCCAGCAACACCCCTGACATAACCAAAGACTGAGTCATTTCATCACCAAGAACGCACCAATTGACCACCTTCTCCCAAATTACATCAACCAAGAGAAGACCTCCAGCAACGCCCTTGACATAACCAAAGACTGAGTCATCACCAAGAACGCACCAATTGACCCCCTTCTCCCAAATTACATCAACCAAGAGAACACCTCCAGCAACATCCCTGACATAACCAAAGACAGTCATCTCATCACCAAAAACGCACCAATTGACCACCTTCTCCCAAATTACATCAACAAAAAGAAGACTATCAGGAACACCCCTGACATAACTATAGACTGAGTCATCTCATCACCAAGAACTCACCAATTGACGACCTTCTCCCAAATTACATTAACCAAGAGAACACCTCCAGCAACACCCCTGACATAACCAAAGACTGAGTCATCTTATCACCAAAAACGCACCAATTGACCACCTTCTCCCAAATTACATCAACAAAGAGAAGACTATCAGAAACACCCATGACATAACCAAAGACAGTCATCTCATCACCAAGAACGCACCAATTGACCACCTTCTCCCAAATTACAACAACCAAGAGAAGTCCACCAGCAACGTCCTGACATAAGCCAAAGACTGGTCATCTCATCACCAAGAACTCACCAATTGACGACCTTCTCCCAAATTACATTAACCAAGAGAACACCTCCAGCAACAACCCTGACATAACCAAAGACTGAGTCATCTCATCTCCAAGAACGCACCAATTGACGACCTTCTCCCAAATTACATCAACCAAGAGAAGACTATCAGGAACACCCATGACATAACCAAAGACAGTCATCTCATCACCAAGAACGCACCAATTGACCACCTTCTCCCAAATTACATCAACCAAGAGAAGACATCCAGCAACACCCCTGACATAACCAAAGACTGAGTCATCTCATCACCAAGAACGAACCAATTGACCCCCGACTTCGCCCTAAAGCTGTCTACTCTCTCTCATGCTCCACCAGCCTTGTTCTAGTAGAATTGCATCTACCCCAGCTGTTATTACTATACATTACCTCACCATATGTTATAAGAAATATAAACTCTTTCGACAAATATATTTCTTTTAAAATAAAACAATAACTACCTTCCTTAGTAAAATAATAAAATAATGGGATTCCATTATTTTATTATTACAGTAGGGGCAGTAGTAAAATTGTTTTATTTAAAAAAGAAATATATGCGTCAAAAATAGAATATATTACCCAGTTGTTATGTTAGTGAATATATTTAAGGTCTGTGAAGGGCGACTTTCTTAGATGGCTTGGAGTCTATTCTTATAGAGTGAGTTGAGGTCTCAACTCACTGGAATTAATAGACTTAAAGGAAATATTAAATAGCTGTCTACTGAGAATACCTTCACTGTCCAAAATAAAAAAAAAGTCTCTCTCTCTCTCTCGGGGGTAGGTGCAATTCTACCAGAACCTAACCACCTATATAAGTGTCTGATTACAACTTTGAGAAGAGAAGGATGCAATGTAAGACTTGTGAAAACCTCCCACTTATTTCTCCAGATTCCATCTCTATCATCCTGAAATCCTTAGTCATTAAGGACGCAGTCACCATAGAGGCATGTCAACAAACCATGCATCCTACCAACTCTAGATTCCGTCTCAAACAGGGCCGGCCTCCCGTTCATCCCTAGAGTCCACACCAACGTCCCCCCACCTACCTGAAGCCATAAAGCCACCAACAATGAAGATGGGGACTAACTTGAACATTCAACATCACTGACAGAGCCACAGCTCCAGGAAGCTCCCACTGTTACACCCGGCCCCCTTTGAAACCTGCATTCCCCTATTGAGATCACCCTGACAGCTAGCCCACCCACAATCCTTACCGATATGGCTAAATTTTCCTTTTTAGATTCCACATTTTTCCACTCCTCAATCACACAAACATGTGAAAGATCAGTATATTTTTTAATTATACTATCGGAATTTTTGCAGTAGATATGACAATTGATTAAACAAAAATTAATTAAGGAAAGTCCCTTGTTTGACTCTGCTTGCGTACTAGATGCTGCTAATACTTTTGTTACAGAAAAAAATAGGGTATGCGCGTCTCTAATAATATGAAGATAATTTTTATTTGGAAAATTCAATTTTCATAGATTTTCACATAAAAACTAATAACATATTTCTTATAACAACAAAAACGAAAATATTTAGAAACCAGATGTAAACGTTATTCCTTTTTATTCAAATAATGATAGATTTTGTGTTCTTTAGCAAAACAAAACTTTGGGCTTCATATTTCTATCAGATTTAATGCTATTATAAAGATATAATAAAAATATTATGCAACATAATTTCGATTTTTTTTTAACTATAAGCTCTGTGAATTCAAATTTCTCTTTATCTAAAGGCATAAAGAAAATTATTAAACAATATTATTTGTTGCTGAAATAAAGAAAGATATAAAATAATATTTGATTTTCTTTTATCAAAAACTTTTCAGTAATAGTGTAACACAGAATTAAAGATCAATGCGTTGATTTTCATAATATATATTCAATTCGTAGTTTTTTTATTTAAACTGTATTGAAAATATTTCTGTTTTTTCCTTCATGAGATGACAGACATTTTATCATATATTTTATATATATAAAATATTTTTTAAAAAGGATGTTTAAATTTTGACTGTGAAACGATATTTTTGAGTGACCTTCTGTTTAAAAGTTCAATACTTATATATCAATTACATTTTAGAGAAAAAGCTACTTTTTGTGTTTATTCAGAAAATTGAAGTTTTTTTGGGAATTCTGAGGAAATAAATTCCATTTCTAATGACATTAATCAAAGGTTTTAAATGCATACTAACAACGCAGTACTCCAGATATTTACTCATACTTTATCATTGACCCATTTAATGATTGAATTATTATAAAAAGAATGGATAATGATGATGTTCCTTCAGATTTAATACGGATCATAAAATATTATTTGAATAATGAAAGGGAGGTTAAATTTACATACGTATCAGAAACTTTTTATAAGAAACTAACTAAAGGATGTCCACAGGGTGGACCTTTATCTCCACTTCTATGGAATATTTTGCTAAATGATTTGTTGATAAATTTTGATTCAATGAATGCAGATATTATATGTTATGCAGACGACGTTACAATAATTTGCTGGAATAAGACTATTGAAGGACTAAAAACCGCAAGTGAATACACCTTAAATTATGTCATCCAATGGTGTAATAGAAATAAATTAACGATCAGTACAGAGAAGACTAATATGCTATACCTACATAACAGACAAAAAATACCTATTAAGGTTAATAACAATATAATAATGCCGGTCAAGCAAGTAAAAATTCTGGGAATGAAATTTTCTAATCACAAATGGAAAAACAAAGTTAACTTTACACCGCATGTTAATGATATTCTGTGTAAGGCAGGACGTATGAAAAATTTATTATGTTCACTAAGTGGCAATAAGTGGGGTTTAGACACTCAAAAGAGGTTAACTTTATTCAAAACAATCATTAGGCCTGTACTTACATACGGTTCTGAAATTTGGTTCAAATATTTAAACAATCGTTGTAAACAAAAACTGAACTCCATGCAGTACCAGATCATTTTATGGGCATTTAGAGCATACAAAACCACTTCATCAAACTGTGTGCATAGCTTGGCAAAATTTCCACTCCTAACAGACTATATAGAATCCAGAATAATCAAATTTGATCTAGCTCAACTGTCCATTGAAGATCTAATTACTTACGAACCCCATGCTCCAAGTATAGTCAAATCTTTCTTACACGCAAAAATGAATGAAATTTTTGAGAACACTAATGAAATATTTAGAAGCTTTTTCGTATTAGGAATTCCAAGATTTCCGTCCAAATTTTTATAATATCCAGTTCATTACAGATCATGGCAATTTTGGGAAATTTTTGGCAACTATCGGCGCCGTGAAGGAACCAGGATGCTTCTGCGGAGGTGAAATTCAAGACGCGAGACATCTACTTCTGGAGTGCCCAATTTTCCGGGATTTTAGGGAAAATAGATTTGGTCGTATTGGACAGCTTGATGAATTTGTAGACAAAAAAGAAAAGTATAAAAATTTTGATCAATTTTGTAAATACATATACAACTTTCTCTTGAATTGGAAAAAGAGAAGGAATCTTAGAAAAAAAAAAAAGAACTGCGATGCTTGCTCTGTGTGTTTTGCTTTGTTGTTTGTTTTTCTCTTTGGACAATTCTCTTTGGTTAATTTATGTAGAATAATGAATTGAACAGGATTGTATATAGCCGAATTGCTGTAATGCAGTGAAATGTATTGACGCAAATATCCCTGAGTTTGGGATATCGCGTTTCATGATGTTAATAAAGTTGATAAATGATCGAAATGCTCTTTCGAATTTTGTTAATTTTCTCCAACACATCTACTGATAATGCACAGCATTCACATGCAGCTGGCTTGAACCTTCAGGCTATATAGAAACCCTTTAAACTATGTTGGATTTCAGATAAATGTCAATTTTCTCTAGTTTTGTAATTTTACTGACATAAATTAATTTTGCTTTGTTAACATTTTTGCGCGACTTTTTGAAGATAGATTTTTCTAAAGGATTATAACACCAATCCAGATATTCGCCAAATTGCACCTGGGCATTATCTGAATGAAGCCGATTTCATTTGGGTGGTAAACTACATCTTAAAAGATTGCTCTAGCCAAGGTAACTTTGTCACCAACGTTGTCCAACCCAATTCCCACCAGCGAGATACCCTAGGATATACAATACTCACACAGCACACGTGACCTCCTGGACTTGTTGAGTCCTGATATTTGGTATCATATCTTTGGTCTTAAAGGATCTTGTTGGAATTTCACCGCATTGTACTTGGTCTCAGAGTACAGCTACATGTAGACAAGTCTACAGGAGAAATCAAAGCAAAAAACTCAAGACTCTTGTTCTAGAACTGGATCCTGGGAATAGAAGGATTGATATATTCCTCAAATATATATTATAATATTATTTCCTTATAAAAGTATATATAAAATAGTAATAATTGTTTTCATATTGGTTTAAGAAATATATTACCATTTTATTTGTTTATATAGACAATAATTTATAAAAATCACACTATATTTACCTTTTCTCTCATCTCATAACTACTATTTGAAAATAATTACAACAGACAAGTTAATATCAAATTGTTTATATTGATAAAAAGGTGAAATATTGATTTATGCAAATATTCACAAAACACGCATCTTATATTGAAATTATTCTTGATCTTTCGCGATATGTTTAGAATGTTAGCAATATGAATGTTTTAAAGTATTTATTTAAATCTTTATGTTTATTTCTGAAGTGTCAGCGATCCATTGTAAAATTCTTTTTAAGTAAATCCATTCTTATGTTTTCTTGTTGATAATTCAAAAAGAAATAATATTAAAAACATGTGGAACGTAGAGAGAATCGATATTTCAAACGGAATGAAATATAAACAATGTAGCTGAAATGTTGGAAATAAAGATTAAAATAAATTTTGGTATGAAACAATAATATTTCTGAATGCAATTTGAAAAGGTTTTTTTCTCTAATTTGGAATTCTATTGGAAAATTATTGAATAATGAAGAATTACCGCAATTTTTATAATATATCCGAATTGATTTCGCATTAATCTCATTTTTTTTTAATATTCGAAAACTCTAAATCTAAGAAATTACCAAATTATTAGAATTGATAATATTTTTGGGAGTAAAGAAGGAACTGCTAATTATCATAATAAATGACCTCATATAGAAATAATATATTTGACTTAAATATTTATAAAATACTATACTTTATACTACTATATCCTATAGTAGTTGAATCTGATGGGGAAATATAGGATTCTATCTTTTTCTCTCTATCAATATGAACGATTTTATAGTAGCTAATCTTTTCGAGTTATTTCTAGACATTAGCTGTTAGGAGATAGAAAATATTGTTATTTGCATATATTTTTGCTATGTAAAGAAGTAAAATTGTAATATGCAATATTTTATATCGAATATCCATGAATTCTTCTCTCCAAATTTTGTTTTATTAAGAATCTTTACATTCAATTACTTCAGAATTCTAAAATATTTCTTTTAAAATAAAAAAAAATAGAAAATCGCATATAATTTATAATAATTGTTTTTCATTTCTTAGCAAATCTTTAAGTAAATAGATATTATGGATGGGCTTCAAAAATGCAAACCAAGTTGAATTTCTTTTTATTATAGTTTTATAATATATCAAGCTACATGTTGCAGTTTTATTTTACATCCTGACTATTCAGAATTTTTAATATTTGAAAATGAATATTGAAATTTGAAATTACTAAGTTGATGCTGTCATTTATTGAAACTGATTTTTCGCTAAAAGGGTATAAGCTCATCATTTGAGTATATTTCCAGCTAGATTCATTCTTCCAGAAATAGAGTTAATTCCTCAAATTTTAGTTGAAATTCACTCTGAAATTTTGGAAAACTAAAAATATATTATTTCAAAGGATACAATTGATTCTATATTTGAATATGAGTAATTATTTTTGCTTGTTATTCTCGGCTCCAATATAGGCACTTAACCGAACATAGATTGGTAGTGAGATTTGGGGCATATTCTTTTTCGTCCTTTAGATCAGCCTAAGTTTACACCTGGATATTTGAAAGATTCTCGATAATTTGAAACTGGTTAATTTATATCTTTCGTAATTTGAAAATTTTTCCCGGTCATTTGAAAAATACTCTATAAGTTGAATAAAATCAAAATTAATTGAACTCCTCGGTAATTTGAAGTTGGAGGAATAGTATCTTGCTACAAATAAAAATTTATAAATATATATACAAATGGTCAAAATATAAAATCAAAAATTTAATCATACTCTTGTTTACCTGATTTTTCCCTCTCTCTCGGAGTTGTTTAAATTCCTGGTTTTTTGAATTCTTGATAAATTGAAAATTTTCTCTAGTCCCTTGAGTTTCAAATGATAATTTGAGAGTCGACTGTATTTCCTTTCACTCTTTAGATCAGCCTAACCTGGATAAGTTAAAGAACATAATTTGGAAGACTATACCATTCGAAATAACATATTAAAGTTGATTTCCAAGTTTTGACTCAGACATGAGATGGTCTTACCTCATCGTATCCTAATTCTTGTGAATTTCATCTTTAGAAAGTTGGATGTGAAATTGGAACTTGTCGCATTAAAATTTGACTAACATTCTGTATTCTAATGGAAAATTATTTTTTAGAAATTATATCAACAAAATAATTACCTATTCAACTATCTTTATATACTATCTTTATAACTCATTTATAATTGTTAAACAAATCGTTTTTGACGCAAGAATATCTGCTCTGAAATTTTCCTCTTCCAATGAAAAAGCTCATCAGAAGATCATCAAAGGAATTCTCTGATTATTATTCCTATAGAAGGTCGGAAGATATTCTTCAAAGAGAAGAGTACAAACTGTATCTTGTTTAGAAACAAATTCCAAAATGAGCTGGTTCACTTCGCCTTCCACTGATCATTGCCACAAAAAATGGTAGCGATTGCCAATCTGATCTATTTCAAAATAACCTACTATATTAAAAAAAAACCCTCCATCAAAATAATACTTAAGAATTTGAAAAACCGCATAATTCCGGAAATGGCTCATTAAAGAGAGTGTAAGAAAGTGTGAGAAGATCAAATCTATTCTTGTTTACTTCTTTTCAAACTTTTTTATTTCCCAAGTTTTAACATTTTGATTGATTATGTATATATATCTTTTTCATTTGCATAAAATTCCTAATTGTGTTTATTCTCAAATTGTGTAGCTGAATTTATAGGTTGAGATATAGATGACTGACTATTAATGTGATGAAATAGAGAATTTACTTTTTGTCTCTTTATAAGTGTTCACTATTCTGTTTTATTCCTTTTCTTCCTTTGATACTGATTCAAAATTCTGTAATGGACCAAATTCTTTATAATATAATTTGTTTTCTCTCTCATCAAGACCACATTATTATTATTTTTTCGCATTTTATTTTTTACCTTTCTTTATCAAGTTTCTATATATTTGGTGCACCTATTTTCATTAACCTTTTATAATAATTTAATCATATTCTTCTGTATTTTTTTTTTGTTCATTAAAATTCTGCCCTTTCTCTCTATTCAACATAGCTTCTATTCACCTGAAATTTTGACTATTCTTGATTTTTGATTATTATTGACCATTATATAATATTGACTTTCATTGTTATTAGAGAATGTTGTATATTTTCAGGTGTCTATGTTTTCTCTGAAAGTATTTATAAATTAGATTACAAAATTTGTATTCACATACATATCCTTTATTAAGACATTTATACTAACACATACTAATCTTAACGGAAATTTTGAAAAAGGATATCAATAAACAGGGAGAAAGAAAAATATTTTAGCTTGTACGAGGTATGTTCAAAAAGTATCGCGACTTTTGTGTTTTCTCAAAAATTATTTATTTATTCATGAATACCTATTTTGTCCCCTTCAAAGTAATCCCCATGAGATATTATACACTTGTGCCAACGGTTTTTTCCAATCTTCGAAGCACTTCAAAAAATCATATTTTCAAATCTTTTTCAGCTCCTCCTCTGATGCCGTCTTTATCTCGTCAAGCGTAGCGTAACGTCGTCCTTTCATGGGCCTCTTCAGTTTAAGGAACAAGAAAAAGTCAAAAGGGGCCAGATCTGGGGAATACGGTGGCTGCGGCAACATTAGTGTGTTGTTTTTGACCAAAAGGTCGCGCACAAGCAACGATATGTGAGCAGGGGCGTTATCGTGGTGCAAAAGCCAATTTTTGTTCTTACACAAATCCGGGCGTTTCTGGCGGATTGCTTCGCGCAAATTGCGCATAACTTGCAGGTAATATTCCTTATTGACCGTTCTACCCTGTGGCAAGAACTCATGATACACCACACCCCTGAAATCGAAGAAAACTGTCAGCAAAACTTTCACATTCGACCGAACTTGGCGCGCTTTTTTCAGTCTTGGTTCGTGCGGCAGCTCCCATTGAGATGATTGAGCTTTGGTTTCCACGTCATAACCATAAACCCACGCTTCGTCACCAGTTATGACCCTCTGGAGCAAATTTAGGTCGTCGCGGACAGAGTCCAACATCGCATTAGCAATGTTCATGCGATGCTGTTTTTGGTCGCAATTGAGCAATTTTGGTACGAATTTCGCGGCGACCCGTCTCATGCCCAAAACATTGATAAAAATCGAATGGCACGAGCCAATCGATATGTTTAGGTCCTCAGCAACTTCTCTAACGGTGATTCGACGATTGGCCAATATCATTTTCTCCACTTCATTAATTTTTTCGTCTGCTCTTGAAGTGCTCGGGCGTCCGGCACGCTCTTCGTCGTTCACATCTTCTCGGCCTTCTGAGAACATTTTGTGCCACCGATAAACGTTGCTTCGGTCCAAGGTAGCTTCTCGGTATGCCACAGTTAACATTCGGAATGCATCCGCGCACATAATTTCGTTTTTCACACAAAATTTGATACAGGTTCTTTGATCCATTTTTTTTAATAGGTAAAAATCGAAGACGATCCAAAACACCTGCAAGCAAAGCAGCTGTCAACAATTAAGTGAACATTCAAAATGGCCGAGCTTGTCGGCATAAGTGAGAGACATGAGTACCAACATAAAGCCACAAAAAGATCGAAATTCGAATATTTGTAACTTTCTTTAGGAAATAGATAAATGTAATAAATTTTAGAAATGGACTGGTATTTCAATACACACAGAGGTTTGGATAGAAAATTGCCTCAGAAAATAAATTTAAGATAAATCAAACGTCAATTTTACAGGATTTATAATGTATTTAATGAATATATAGATGTGATGAGGTTCTGTTGCCTCTTGTAGAATCATGTGTTGACCGAGAGGAACAGTCAGGATAAGGAGTTTTCCAGTACCTCTCTGCACCTTGGAATACCTTTTAGAGTTCTCACAAAGTACAGGCAGTCGTAGTCGAGGCAGAGTGGAAAGCTTGGGAATGTCCACACAAAAAACGAAAACACAGTTGCACTAAGAAAGTTCCGTGAATAGATAAAAGTTGAGCTAGGAGCGAAAGATGGAGATAGAAGAGTTCTTACTGGGCTACATGGTCGATGAGGTGGACCTGGGGTACAACCGACGAGGGCTCACGCAGATGGTGAAGTAACTGTCAAGTGACTGTATTTTTGGCTAAAGAGACAGGGGGCCTTTTTATATATTTTCCGAGAAAGGGGGTGTTGCATTTCAACAGAAGCGTCAGGGGCGTGGATCGTCTGGTGAAATTCTACTGGCGCCGTCCTGACAGTTTCAAATCTATCTTTAGATATTGTTTTGTGACTTCCATCTATCTCGATTTTCGACGTTTCTGACTTCTATCTCTTGCTTCAGCTCAACTCTTAATCTATTACAGAGTTTTATTTATTTATTTTCAGTTTGTACAAAGTACATTACATATGATGATGTAATGACACATGTCAATCATGCGTATAATCATTTACAGATGTGTTTCTATTATACAACATGAAAATCTTGTTATAAGTTATATACAATATGGGGTTGTTGGTTTAAATTACCATATAGATATATAAAAAACGAAGAAGGCATATCCAGATCAGTAGCACATGTGCTTTTTAGATGGAAGAGTTTAGGCTGAATTAACGTTAGTTGATATTTTTTCCAATAGATGGCGCTCTTTTTGTTTTTAATATCAACACCTGACCTTTTAAATTATCATTTTTTCTATTATATTTTCACTTATAGATGTATGGGTTCTATAAATTTGCAATTGTTTAAATTGATTGTGTTGTTCACCTTTATATCTTTATTATACATATATTTTTTGTTGGACATAGTCTCGTTTGATTTATTCAACAATTTATCTATTTTTTGAGGATATTTCTTACAAATCTTTCTAGAAATATTAATTTTATAACCTATTGAAAATTCTCCTTTTTTATAATTGCACATTAATATTCCCAAGATGAGATATTTATAGAATAAGATGATAATTCGACATCTCTGGGCTGATGTCAGATGTACTAAAATAGAGCTAACAGTTAACAAATTTGTTTCATCAAATTGTCCATTTTAGATATTTGGTTTTGGTTTCAAATGATCTTGTATTGCTAAGATATTTTAAAATTATTCAAAAATCGTTGACGAAATATTTCAAAATATTTTCATTTTCTCTTCATTTTATTAGTCTTCATTTATATCAGCTATTCAAACAGTTTCTATTTAAAATAAAGATTCGATTTCGTTATTTGTTATATTATTTTCATAATTCCAGTGTTGATTCCTGAAAGGCATATATTTGATTTGCTCCATAATGGCGTTCAACTAACCTGGCTTCTCAATGTTTGCATTCGAGAAATTGGCGGCTGAGTGTATTTATAGGTCTTTTATAATTGTTTGAAACAAATTATATTGTTATATATTGGAGTTTCCGAGAATTATCTAAGCCCTTGAAAGAATTTTATCCTATTAAAAAATGTGTTGATTTTCACTCTAAAAATGAGCACATTTCAGAATATTCTGCTTATCACTTATTTGTTTTTTAATGTGTTTCTTCTTCGATGACTGTTCCATCTAAGACCACTTCAAGCCAACTAGGACCTGGCTATGAACCTCTTTAAGCTGCACCACGCAGCCTTTTCCCAATTTTTTCTACTAAGGCCTCAATGTAATCCACTGGTGTAAACTCATGTGAGAATTCCAGATAGAGCATCTGGCTGAAGATCCCTGCGGCTGATTTCCTTTAGCGTTTTCGAGAGATTTTATTTAGACACTCCGACTCCGATTCTGTTTTTTGGACAGTGATGGCTGACTCAATGTACCCTTATCTTGTGTGTTGATTAGCCTGACGTGGTGGGCCAGCAGGAGGCCAACGCTTCTTCGTCAAAGGAGGCTATTTTTTTTTTCTTTATTAACATTTTGAGGAACCGTCTTCTACGATATCAGCTTAATCTCAAGTTTTGAGACGAGAAACCATAGTCTCTATTTTGACTTAATATTCCTCGAATAATTGTGCTGAGTCACCACTTGTAAGATGTTCGCTTGCTAGAAAAGTTCTGCATAGCTTTGTATGCTCCTCAAAGATCATGGTAATACAGATCTTTAGAGATATTTGTTTTCAGAACATATTATTGATCAAATTTTACGATCGATTCCTATGTTAAAGCTGATTATATAATTATCGATAGCGCGCTGCCCTCTCGCATTAAATTATTGTAAATTGTTAGAACTCTTACCCGTTCTACAAATAGTATTGTTTTCGGTCATATTTGAAATATAACTGTAAGATTATTAAACTAACATGTGTTGCATCTGAATATTCTCAGAGTGAATTACTCTGTATAAAAAATATAAATGAGCAATTTATTTTCATATTGAAAATATATAAAGGGGTTTATCTACCTAATGTGATACCATTTCAATTATAATAATTAAATTTTTTTAGATTAAAATGAAAAATATCGATATCTAATTTATACCAAAAAAACTAAAAAATAAGATAAAATTAAAGGTCAAAGACTCTTCCAGTAAGATATGTCAAGTAAGAAGTTTCAGAAGATAAAATTACTTGAAACTTTAGCTGAAAACTACCATCTACTATTGTAATGGTAAAAAATTTATTTCTGATTTTTAAGGTTTTACCTGCTAGGTAGACAGTTAAGTATATTTGTTCTGATTTCACCACATGGGTATGCACATTCAGTTAGACTTCTGAATTTAGAGGGAAGAGAGGGTATTTTAGACATTTTTTTCTTTTTTGAAAAAACCAATACCTGAATTTGAATTACTTCAGTTTGCCTTCATGGAATAGTCGATATTCGACGGTTCATTTCACTCTTCAAAAACCAAATCATATCTTAAAATTCTTCTCCGCACAGCTCATTGAATTGACTCAACCAAATGAATAACTTTTTTCACACACGTATATTAATATTATAAAATTCAATGATGAAAAAAGGCTGTCAAGTTTAATAAGCTCTTTACAAACAATCTTTGTTCAAACAGGTAGTTGTTCTAGCTGCAGCACGGTAGTGATAAAGTCATGAAACATAGCAGACATGCTTTATATAGTGCTCTCATTTATAGTGGCGTTTTAGAACATTTAAATCTATGCAAACTCATTTAATGAAATAAAATTTATTAGAATTGTTTGTTTATTGCTTTTTGCCCCATTTCTTCGATATGGCTAGGATATCTGGGACGTATACCAGATTGCACCACCAATTGTCAGCGTTGGTCAAAGGCATTGCCGCTTCTATGATAGTGGACATCCAGTTAGTCAGGTGTCTCCAGACTAATCTGAAATTAGAAAAGTATTTCATAGCTTAAGGATATAATTTCCACGAAGGTTGGCTGCTTGATGCTTTTATAGATGGTAGACTAAGTTAGCCGAATTTTGTCAGAGTCAGCAGCTTTGATAATATCATGTCTGAGAATTGTAGAAGAGCTGCTGCGACATGTTGGGTGACATCACAGGGAGAAAGGAGTCAATGATTCTGCTGAGGCTTCTTGTGAATTTAACAGCGTTGAACAGATGAGGTCCAATTTGTAGATAATACTGATTTCAGTGGACTAATGGGCAAACCTTCTAGAGCAGGGTGACAAAGAATAACTGAAGGTTGAATTGTGGTCATTTGAACAGCTCTTCCAATTCTAATCGTATTTTCTAGAGAAGAATATAGAGAGTTGAAGTTAGGGATCAGTTAGCTGATTCCAGGATATTCTGGGTTGCAGATGATGAGAATTTTTGCAAGGCAATGAACACAAATACGATTTCTTGTCCTTGCATAATCTGGACAGCTCTAGTGTCACACAGAATTGCTAGGAATTATACTCGGAAGGAGGTGCAAGGATCATGCCGCTACAAAGGTTTGTTAGGATTGAAGCCCGAGAACCATTTTTGTGTTAGGGCGAGTTTTTGATAATCGTTTTAAAGTCAGTCTTTTTCAGAGGTAGATAGGAAACGGTAGAGGCCCGGGGATTTCTTGAAAGGAAAATATTATTTGAGCTTCCAGAGAGGCTAGATGAGCTTTTTCGGACATTTCTAGTACAGGTCATCCGATAAGGAAGATAATTAGATTTGTGGGTGTACAATGTGGTGATTTGCGAATGGAGGCTACATAGCGACTGGTAAGCCTTTTTTCCCAAAAGTCAGGAAGGTGGAAAAGAGCTTGTGGATTATCTATTGGGTATTTTGTCCAGAGTAGTGGTAGAATAAGAAGTTTTTTTTTTTTTATTAAAGATTACCCATAGAATTCCCATGCACCTTTGGTGGACAAATATTTGTTAGATGTCAAATGTTACACCTGGGATTTTGACACTGCATCATCTATTATACAATAAGCTATTTGAGAAGGTTTTGGTAGCTAGGCATTTTGACCTTCCAAAGAAGTATTTCAGGGACTTCCTCCAATTCTGCAGATTTTAGTTGACGTTGTTAATAGAAACAAGAGTGAGTGTCCAGAGATAGGATATACTGGAGGGGTGACATCAGCCGTGTGATGTTTGAAGCACACATATACCACCACATAAGTATTGTCCATAACAGAATATCTCGCTGGGACAACTGAGCTAGACAACGAGGGTGACAAAGGTCAGTAAGAACATAGTTTACTCTCTCAATGTTACCTGGAGTACTACATCGTTAGCTACCATCTGACCATTATGTTGGAACATCATTTTATTTTATGTCAATATCAAAATATCGTTCTTTTGAAGAGAGTTTGTAATTTTTTTGGTTTTCCTTATTTATAATGCTTTGGAACCACTTCAATATATCTCAATATATGTTTGAAGTAGCCATTTCAAGGGTAATTTTGAAGAATGATGGAAGGGTATGCTCCTTCATTAAACATCAGATAATATAATTTTAATTAAGCACATTTTGTCGATAAATTTTGATCTAATTAGGCCTTTCAATAGATTGTTAATTTTAAATGAATATTAAATTTTAAACCTAAGGTTACTCAAAGAAAAAATATTTTGGACTCATTTATGACACAAGTTGCGAGTTTACATCTGGCTTCATAGACTCATTAATGAAAACTTAATTTCGAGCTTTTCTAAAAGTCGCACATGCAGTCAAAGAATTCGTGGCCACCTATGACCTTGAAAAATCAAGTTGAAAACTGGGCGATAAAAAGGCAAAATGTGGTAAAACGAAGCAGATAGTATGATACAAATTTTATTTTGGACATTTTCCAAAATTATAAGTTTATAATTAATAAGATTTATATTATTTATCATCAATTTTTGTAACAACGGTCGGGTTTTCTAATCAAAATTAAAATATCTTATACAATAAATTATTTTGACTATAGCCCAAAATAGAGGAGAGAAATAAGAGCCATTGGTAGAATGATTTGTCGTCTGAAGGCGCAAGTTCTAAAGTCTGGAATGTGACTGCCCGGGAGCGCATGCGTAGTCAGGTGTCCACCCAACTCGCGCTGACCGAGGCGTAGTGTAGCAGCCACACTACTTCCCCTCCTATAGGCTTCCTAATGATCCTATGGGGGCGTTGACGGAACTTTTGAGTACTATATGAAGGTGTGGCATCTTTTGGGTTTGTTTCTGGTCCTGTGGTTGAGAAGGGCATCAATTCTTCCGATTTGAAGGCGGGCATGAGACGATCGATTGAAATCCAGGAAGATATTTTTAAAATTTTCAGCTTTAAAAATTTCGGGCTTCGAGACAAATCTTAGTCTGAACCGTCGTAAATGGCGGTCAGCTGCGGCAGTATTAGTTCTTGATGAGGTAGACATGGAAAAAACATGTCTTTAGTAGTTTAGGCACATAAACATGCCGATCTCCTTGTGGGGTATTTGGTGCGGGTTTGGAAGAAAAGCTCTTTTACACTGTAGAAGAGCCTGCCAAGGTAAGATCCCCGGAAAAGGTTCTGTGAAGGTCCTGGCAGTTGTCTTACCAAGATATTTTCTCAGTGAAGAATGAAAGCCTAGGAGAACAGGGAAGGCTTGGTGAGCCAGGTTAAGAAATCGTGATAGTGGCTATGAAAATCTCTTTTAAAATATGAGATTTTCGCAAGGTGCTCCGGTTATGATTTCGGAGTACTACATCATCATAAAATTTCAAGAATTAGAAGATGGTTATGGAAGGCCATCTCCTAGGGCCTGCCAGGGTGACCTATATATATAAATATATAGGAATGCAGGTATCTAACCAGATATAAGAGTGAGACCCCCTGGAACTGTAGACCCAATCAGTGATGCTGAAGATCCAAGTTGGCCCCAAAGCCACCGAAGGCGACTCTCCGACTCCAGGCCGGCGAGAGAACATCGGCGTAGCCTCCAAGGATTCGCAGGAAGCCTTGCCCGCTCAAGACAGATTCCGGAGTTGGTAGAAATTATGGTTTGCATCGTGCCTCAAAATGACAACCACATCCAGGTTTTGAAAGGAAACCAGGACAATAGGTTTGGTGAAATCTGGAGAACATCGTGGATGGTTCCACAAGTCTTAGTGAGACTGCATCCGTTTCATATCAAAGTTGTAATCAGACACTTCCCTGAATGACCTATCCGCAGCCACCAAACAGCAAGACCTCCTTAAGGACAAGAAACACAAACAGGAATTTCGGCACTGGCCCCATATATTCACACAAGAACCTGAACTCAATCCATACATCTGACACTTCTACTATTGTCCACTTATCCAACTGACCCTGGCAGTACTGACCAACCTCACACCGATATCCTTAATTACAGGGACTCAACAAAACTGGAAATACTATATACTCTAAATATAAAGCTCGTTTCTTTCTTCAAAATAGACGCTAAAACTAAACATCAATATATGACACTTAGTTTTGACGTCTATTTTTATGAAAGAGGCAAACTTTATTTTTATAGCTAAATTTCCTTATACAGCTAAATTTACAACTATAACATAAATTATAAGCGGAATCCAGACTTCAACCATCAAGATAAGAAACTCTTTTACACAACACCACAATAACAACTGACTTATACAACAAAAAATCCACAATACTGAACCTGACTGTGAACCTTTAATTATAAGTCCCCTTTGAAAAGATTTTTAGATATCAAAATACATCAAATGCTTGTTAAACATAATCCTTAAACAACCACTTTCTCCCAAAATACATCAACCAAGAGAAGACCTCCAGCAACACCCCTGACATAACCAAAGACTGAGTCATCTCATTACCAAGAACGCACAAATTGACCACCTTCTCCAAAATTACATGAACCAAGAGAACACATCCAGCAACACCCCTGACATAACCAAAGTCATCTCATGACCAAGAACGCACCAATTGACCACCTTCTCCCAAATTACATAAACCAAGAGAAGACCACCAGCAACACCCCAGACATAACCAAAGACTGAGTCATCTCATCACCAAAAACGCACCAATTGACCACCTTCTCCTAAATTACATAAACCAAGAGAACACCTCCAGCAACACCCCTGACATAACCAAAGACTGAGTCATCTCACCACCAAGAACGCACCAATTGACCACCTTCTCCCAAATTACATAAACCAAGAGAAGACCACCAGCAACACCCCTGACATAACCAAAGACTGAGTCATCTTATCACCAAGAACGCACCAATTGACCACCTTCTCTTAAATTACATCAACCAAGAGAACACCTCCAGTAACACCCCTGACATAACCAAAGACTGAGTAATCTCATCACTAAGAACGCACCAATTGACCACCTTCTCCCAAATAACATCAACCAAGAGAACACCTCCAGCAACACCCCTGACATAACCAAAGACTGAGTCATCTCATCACCAAGAACACACCAATTGACCCCCGACTTCGCCTTAAAGCAGTCTACTCTCTCTCATGCCCTGTATCTCACATAACCAAGACAGCTCCACCAGCCTTGTTCTAGTAGAATTGCAACTACCCCAGCTGTTATTACAATACATTACCTCACCATGTGTTATAAGAAATATAAACTATTTTGACGCATATATTTATTTTTAAATAAAACAATTTCTACCTTCCTTACTACAAAAATAAAATAATAGAATTCCAATTATTTTATTATTACAGTAGGGGCAGTAGGATTTTTTTTTAAAAGAAATATATGCGTTAAAAATAGTTTATATTTCCTAATTGCTATGTTAGTGAATATATTTAAGGTCTGTGAAGGACGGATCTTCGAGATGGCTTGGAGTCTATTCTTGTAGAGTGAGTTGAGACCTATGTCTCACCTTACCTTTGAAAAGATTTTTAGATATCAAAATACATCAAATGCTTGTTAAACATAATCCTTAAACAACCACTTTCTCCCAAAATACATCAACCAAGAGAAGACCTCCAGCAACACCCCTGACATAACCAAAGACTGAGTCATCTCATTACCAAGAACGCACAAATTGACCACCTTCTCCAAAATTACATGAACCAAGAGAACACATCCAGCAACACCCCTGACATAACCAAAGTCATCTCATGACCAAGAACGCACCAATTGACCACCTTCTCCCAAATTACATAAACCAAGAGAAGACCACCAGCAACACCCCTGACATAACCAAAGACTGAGTCATCTCATCACCAAAAACGCACCAATTGACCACCTTCTCCTAAATTACATAAACCAAGAGAACACCTCCAGCAACACCCCTGACATAACCAAAGACTGAGTCATCTCACCACCAAGAACGCACCAATTGACCACCTTCTCCCAAATTACATAAACCAAGAGAAGACCACCAGCAACACCCCTGACATAACCAAAGACTGAGTCATCTTATCACCAAGAACGCACCAATTGACCACCTTCTCTTAAATTACATCAACCAAGAGAACACCTCCAGTAACACCCCTGACATAACCAAAGACTGAGTAATCTCATCACTAAGAACGCACCAATTGACCACCTTCTCCCAAATAACATCAACCAAGAGAACACCTCCAGCAACACCCCTGACATAACCAAAGACTGAGTCATCTCATCACCAAGAACACACCAATTGACCCCCGACTTCGCCTTAAAGCAGTCTACTCTCTCTCATGCCCTGTATCTCACATAACCAAGACAGCTCCACCAGCCTTGTTCTAGTAGAATTGCAACTACCCCAGCTGTTATTACAATACATTACCTCACCATGTGTTATAAGAAATATAAACTATTTTGACGCATATATTTATTTTTAAATAAAACAATTTCTACCTTCCTTACTACAAAAATAAAATAATAGAATTCCAATTATTTTATTATTACAGTAGGGGCAGTAGGATTTTTTTTTTAAAGAAATATATGCGTTAAAAATAGTTTATATTTCCTAATTGCTATGTTAGTGAATATATTTAAGGTCTGTGAAGGACGGATCTTCGAGATGGCTTGGAGTCTATTCTTGTAGAGTGAGTTGAGACCTATGTCTCACCTCACTGGAATTAATAGGCTCAAAGGAAATATTAAATAGCTGTCTACTGAAAATACCTTCACTGTTCAAAATAAAACTCTCCCTCTCTCTCTAGGGTAGGTGCAAATCTACCAGAAACCTAACAACCTTTATAAGTGTCTGACTATAACTTTGAGAAGAGAAGGAGGCAATGTTCAGTAAGACTTGTGGAAATCTCCCACTTATTTCTCCAGATTTCATCTCTATCGTCCTGAAATCCTCAGTCATTAAGGACGCAGTCACCATAGAGGCATGTCAACAAACTCTGCATCCTACCAACTCTAGATTCCGTCGCGAACAGGGTCGGCCTCCTGTTGATCCCTAGAGTCAACACCAACGTCCCCTCACCTACCCGAAGCCAGAAAGCCACCAACAACAACGATGGGGACCAACTTGAACATTCAACATCACTGACAGAGCCACAGCTCCAGGAAGCTCCCACTGTTACACCCGGCCCCCGTAGAAACCTGCATTCCCCTTTTGAGGTCACCCTGACAGCAAGCCCACTCACAATCCTTACAAATGTTGTTAATTTTTACTTTTTAGATTCCACATTTTGCCTCTGCTCATTCACATGTAAAAGATCAGTATATTTTCTCAATTATACTATCGGAATTTTTACAGTAGTTATGACAATTGATTAAACAAAATAATTAAGGAAAGTTCCTTGTTTGACTCTGCTTGCGTACTAGATGCTTCTAATACTTTTGTTACAGAAGAAAATAGGGTATGCGCGTCTCCAATAATATGAAGATAATTTTTATTTGGAAAATTCAATTTTCATAGATTTTCACATAAAAACTAATAACATATTTCTTATAACAACAAAAACGAAAATATTTAGAAACCAGATGTAAACGTTATTCCTTTTTATTCAAATAATGATAGATTTTGTGTTCTTTAGCAAAACAAAACTTTGGGCTTCATATTTCTATCAGATTTAATGCTATTATAAAGATATAATAAAAATATTATGCAACATAATTTCGAATTTTTTAAACTATACGCTCTGTGAATTCAAATTTCTCTTTATCTAAAGGCATAAAGAAAATTATTAAACAATATTATTTGTTGCTGAAATTACGAAAGATAAAAAATAATATTTGATTATCTTTTATCAAAAACTTTTCAGTAATAGTGTAACACAGAATTGAAGATCAATGCGTTGAATTTCATAATATATATTCAATTCGAAGCTTTTTTTATTTAAACTGTATTGAAAATATTTGTTTTTTCCTTCATTAATTGACAGACATTTTATCATATATTTTATATATATAATATTTTTTTAAAAAGGATGTTTAAATTTTTACTGTGAAACGATATTTTTGAGTGACCTTCTGTTTAAAAGCTCAATACCTATATACCAAATACATTTTAGAGAACAAGCTACTTTTTGTGCTTTTTCATAAATTTGAAGTTTTTTTGGGAAATCTGTGGAAATAAATTCATATTTTCATTTTCAATGGCATAATAATTGAAGGTTTCAAATGCATACTAACAACGCAGTACTCCAGATATTTACTCATACCTTATCATTGACTCTTTTATTGATTGAAATGTTTGCTCGAATTTTGTTAATTTTCTCCAACACATCTACTGATGATGCACAGCATTCACGTGCAGCTGGCTTGAATCTTCAGACTATATAGAAAGTTTTATATATATGCTGAATTTCAGATAAATGCATTGTCAATTTTCTCTAGTTTTGATAAATTTTCTACCTTGATTAATTTTTATTTAAACATAGAAACTTTCTCCTTGGAATATAAATACTATAAAGATAAGTGCCAGGAGAAAATGATTTTTATTAATGGCACTTATCTTTATAGTACTTGATTAATTTTGCTTCGTTAATATTTTTTGCGCGACTTTTTGAAGATAGATTTTTCTAAAGGATTATAACACCAATCCAAATATTTGCCAAAATGCACCTGGGCATTATCTGAATGAAGCCGAGTTCATTTGGCTGGAAAACTACATCTTAGAATATTGCTCTAGCCAAGGTAACTTTGTCACCAACGTTGTCCAATCCAATTCCCACCAGCGAGATACCCTAGGATTTACAATACTCACACAGCACACGTGACCTCCTGGACTTGTTGAGTCCTGATATTTGATATCATATCATTGGTCTTAAAGGATCTTGTTGGAATTTCACCGCATTGTACTTGGTCTCAGAGTTCAGCTACATGTAGACAATGGTCCAATATATCGTCATTTGGTTTCATTCCAATTCCATAGGATTAGGGACTTGTAGTATCCAATCTTCTAATTTCTACAACACTGCCACATACAACCACTATGTTAAACTTGTCCATGTCACATTAATTATTTTTATATTAAACAAGAAAATATTATAATGGCGGCGTTGCTGCTACTCGAAGTCTTGCCTAGTGTTAAATTTAAGATGGTAGTTTGAAATATTAGGGTCTTTGTTACTTCTTTAGGCACTTTAACAAGAATATTTATGTCTGTTAGGGATATTGAGTCTGTAAGCTTTTCAGACATATGGCTCAGACATGCAGACTATATAGGAAAATATTTTTTATCTCCAATTTGGATTTTAAAAAATGAATAATTCATTGCATGTAGATCTGCTATTTTCTTCTAGGATCATCCTTGGTAGGAGTATTGATTAGATTTGATTCGTAAATATTTTTTGCACACAACCTTTGTGAATCTAAATTTCTAATGATGATTACTTTATCGAAACCATTATTGTTTAAATTGTACCTAACCATTATCTGTTGCTGTCAGATCTTTTTGCCTAGTAAAGGTTTGCTTAGTAAATTTCTCTATTCACACAAGATATTAATTACTTTGTCACCCACATTGTCCAATCAATTGTTCCAGTTTAATATCCTATAGATGAACAAAAAAAATACCCACTCAGCACATTTACCTTGAACCTTCTGATTCCTGATCTTTGCCTTCATATATTGTGTCCATTGGTCTTGTAACAATTCCATCTCATTGCCACGTCTCCTTGGTCTCGGAGGAACATGTTGACTACGCCAGGAGACCATTCTTGAAATTGCCAGGAATTCCACTGTAGTAGGATATGGGGTTGAATTTTACATCACTGCAACATACAAAAACTTGGTGTGAAACTTATGTAAAGGGAAAATACTTATTTCAAGTAAAATACTACACATTATACTAGATCTAGAGTTGAACCATAAATGCTCATTTATTTAAGAAATTATCATGGTTAGCGTTTTCGTAAGTGAATTGCTTTTAAAAGATTCATTAAATATTATTGAGAGGATTTCAAGGCGCTGAACACTGGTTTTACGAGACGGATTTCTGTTAATAAATAGAATTAAAATTTTGGAAAAATTCGACCTAAATGGATGTTCGAATAATTCTTAAAGTTGACGAAGTCAAACTAATAATTAAAACTTCTCAACTGGCTTTCAATACCACACATATTGGGGATCCAGAAAAAAACATCTCAAGAAAGAATAAAACAACCTCTGACTTCGTTTTAGTAAATCACGCCTTCAAACAACTTCATGTCCTAAACCTCAAAGCAGCAAAAGAGTCTACAGGAGAAATCAAAGCAAAAACTCAAGACTCTTGTTTTAAAACTGGATTCTGGGAAGAAAAGGATTGATATATGCATCAAATATATTATATAATATTATTTCCTCATAAGTATATATACAATAGTAATAATTGTTTTCATATTGGTTTAAGAAATATATTACCATTTTATTTGTTTATAAAGACAATAATTTATAAACACTATATTCACCTTTTCTCTCTTCTGATAACTACTATTTCAAAATAATTACAACAGACAAGTTGTTTATATTGATAAAAAGGTGAAATATTGATTTGTGCAAATATTCACAAAACACGTATCTTATATTGAAAATATTCTTGATCTTTCGCGATATGTTTAGAATGTTAACAATATGAATGTTTTTAAGTATTTATTTAAATCTTTTTTTTTATGTTTATTTCTGAAGTTTCAGCGATCCATTGTAAAATTATTTTTAAAGTAAATCCATTCTTATGTTTTCTTGTTGATAATTCAAAAATAAATAATATTAAAAACATGTGGAACGTAGAGAGAATCGATATTTCAAACGGAATGAAATATAAACAATGAAGCTGAAATGTTGGAAATAAAGATTAAAAGAAATTTTGGTATGAAACAATAATATTTCTGAATGCAATTTGAAAAGCTTTTTTTCTCTTATTTGGAATGCTATTGGAAAATTAGTGAATAATGAAAAATTCCGTATTTTTTACAATATATCCGAATTGATTTTGCATTAATCTCATTTTTTTTAAATATTCGAAAACTCTAAATCTAAGAAATTACCAAATTATTAGAATTGATAATCTTTTTGGGAGTAAAGGAGGAACTGCTAATTATCATAATAAATGACCTCATGTAGAAATAATATATTTGACTGAAATATTTATAAAATACTATACTTTATACTACTATATCCTATAGTAGTTGAATCTGATGAGGAAATATAGGATTCTCTCTTTCTTTCCATCAATATAAACGATTTTATAGTAGCTAGACTGTTGGAGTTATTTCTAGACAGTAGCTGTGAGGATAGAGAAAATATTGTTATTGTTGAAAAAATAGGAAGGAGAAGGCCGGGAATCGGCTTCAAAGATAGAAAGTTTTATTAAGTTATGCTCTAAATTAACATAAACACAAAGCAGCTTGCTTTACATACTCCAATACGACAATGATAGAAATAATTTATATACATGGCGGTCAACTGGTCAAAAACAAATAAAAGAAGAGTAGAATGTTGAAATTGATTATTCCAACAGTTATTTGCATATATTATTGCTATGTAAAAAAGTAAAATTTGTATAAGCAATATTGTATATTATATATCAATGAATTCATTTCTCCACATTTTGTCTTATTAAGAATCTTTACATTCAATTACTTCAGAATTCTAAAAGATTTCTTTTAAAATAAAAATATAGAAAATAGCACATAATTTATAATAATTGTTTTTCATTTCTTAGCAAATTTTTAAGTAAATAGATATTATGGATGGGCTTCAAAAATGCAAACCAAGTTGAATGTTATTTAATATAGTTTTATAATATATCAAGCTACCTGTTACAGTTTTATTTTACATCCTGACTATTCAGAATTTTTAATATTTGAAAATGAATATTGAAATTTGAAATTACTAAGTTGATGCTGTCATTTCTTGAAACTGATTTTTCGCTAAAAGGGTATAAGCTCATCATTTGAGTATATTTCCAGCTAGATTCATTCTTCCAGAAATAGAGTTAATTCCTCAAATTTTAGTTGAAATTCACTCTGAAATTTTGGAAAACTAAAAATATATTATTTCAAAGGATACAATTGATTCTATATTTGAATATGAGTAATTATTTTTGCTTGTTATTCTCGGCTCCAATATAGGCACTTAACCGAACATAGATTGGTAGTGAGATTTGGGGCATATTCTTTTTCGTCCTTTAGATCAGCCTAAGTTTACACCTGGATATTTGAAAGATTCTCGATAATTTGAAACTGGTTGATTTATATCTTTCGTAATTTGAAATTTTTTCCCAGTCCCTTGAAAAATACTCTATATGTTGAATAAAATCAATATTAATTGAACTCCTCGGTAATTTGAAGTTGGAGGAATAGTATCTTGCTACAAATAAAAATTTATAAATATATATACAAATGGTCAAAATATAAAATCAAAAATTTAATCAAACTCTTGTTTACCTGATTTTTCCCTCTGTCTCGGAGTTGTTTAAATTCATGGTTTTTTGAATTCTTGATAAATTGAAATTTTTCTCTAGTCCCTTGAGTTTCAAATGATAATTTGAGAGTCGACTGTATTTCCTTTCACTCTTTAGATCAGCCTAACCTGGATATGTTAAAGAACATAATTTAAGACTATACCATTCGAAATAACTAATTAAAGTTGATTTCCAAGTTTTGACTTCAGACATGAGATGGTATTTCCTCATAGTATCCTAATTCTTGTGAATTTCATCTTTGGAAAGTTAGATGTGAAATTGGAACTTGTCGCATTAAAATCTGACTAACATTCTGTATTCTAATGGAAAATTATTTTTTAGAAATTATATCAACAAAATAATTACCTATTCAACTATCTTTATATACTATCTTTATAACTCATTTATAATTGTTAAACAAATCGTTTTTGACGCAAGAATATCTGCTCTGAAATCTTCCTCTTCCAATGAAAAAGCTCATCAGAAGATCATCAAAGGAATTCTCTGATTATTATTCCTATAGAAGGTCGGAAGATATTCTCCCAAGAGAAGTGTACAAACTGTATCTTGTTTAGAAACAAATCTCAGAACAAGCTGGTTCACTTCGCCTTCTACTGATCACTGCTACAAAAAATGGTATCGATTGCCAATCTGATCTATTTCAAAATAACCTACTATATTAAAAAAAAAACTCTATCAAAATAATACTATAGAATTTGAAAAACCGCATAATTCAGAAAATGGCTCATTAAAGATAGTGTAAGAAAGTTTGAGATCAAATCTATTCTTGTTTAACTCTTTTCAAACTTTTTATCTCCTAACATTCAACATTTTGATTGAAAATTTATATATTTTTCATTTGCATCAAATTCCTAATTATGTTTATTCTCAAATTAGGTAGCTGAATTTATAGGTTGAAATATAGAGGAATTACTATTAATATGATGAAATACAGAATTTAATTTTTGTCTATAAGAGTCTTCATTACTCTGTTTTATTCCTTTTCTTCCTTTGATACTGATTCATTAATCTGTAATGGACTAAGTTCTTTTTGAAATAACCTTTTTGCTCACTCATCAAGACCACAGTATTTCTCTTTCATTTTTCGCATATTTTATACCTTTGTTTAACAATTTCTTTATATCTGGTACACCTATTTTCATTAACCTTTTATTATAATTTAATCATAATCTGTTTTTTATTTTTTTCATTAGAATTCTGCCCTTTTTCTCTATTTAACATTCACCATTATTCACCTAAAATTTTGAAATTTTATTGACTTTCATTGTTATTAGAGAATGTTGTATATTTTCAGGTGTCTATGTTTTCTATGAAAGTATTTATGAATTAGATTACAAAATTTGTATTCGCATACATAACCTTTATTAAGAAATTTTCTACTAACACATACCAATCTTAACGGAAATTATAAATAATGACATCAATAAACAGGGAGAAAAAGCGAAAGCTATTGGCTTGTATAAAAGAAAACTTAATTTTAATTTCGAAAAGCCATGTTTATTTACATTATATACATCTACATATTTATATACATATATCTTCAAAAAATATATATAAAAATTTAATATATTTTCAGAAATAGATAAACACAATTATATCACGCGTGTATACAGGAAGGATTATAATGATAAGGCACAATTTGGATCATAGATTATAAACACAATGTAATAAGACCAAATCCAAATAAATAAATAGTGTGTGATGTTTCGGTAAAAGCGTTGTTACCATCTTCAGACAAAAGTACTGAATGAGAAATTTTACCACAAACAATACTTTCAGAAACAGAAACATTCTGAAAAGAATAGATAAAATTCACACACACACAGGATATATACAAACAATAACTTCAGAAATATACAAAACAAATAATTGTTTTAAGAAATACAATACAAATATATTACTTTCTGGAATAGACACACACAATATTTCAGAAATAGGTACATAAAATACCATCATATTATAACAAATAGATACTACAATGCCTTCATAAATATATAAAAACGATTGTTTCGGTGGGTAGGGGATATATGCATACAATATTTTCATATATAAAAACAAAAAAATAATACGTACATCAATATATAAACATACAATACATTCAGAAATAGACAAATACAATATTTTCAGAAGTAGGTACATACAATACCGACCAGCTTCTAGAAAGTTTCAAAAATACAGACGAAATCAACAAAATAAGCAAGGTATACAAACCAAAACTAAGAGATCCTAATATACTTATCAAATCTGTCAATAAAATAACTGATATAACCAATCTGCCAACTATATTATGCAATATGAATCCGGAGCTTGACAACCTACAAGATCATATAAAGGTTCTTTTTCCGATCAAATCTAATAGGCAGGAACAAGACATCGTGTTAAGAGTCTCTACACAAGTATACCAAATATTAAAGAAAACTGGTAAAGTTTACACAGATATACAACGCTGTGAGGTGAGAGATAAAATACTGGTTAGCCAATGTCAAAATTGCTTTGAATTTAACCCTAAGCATCGTACAAACAACTGCCCTAATTTGAAAAAATGTGTCAAATGTGGCCAGGAAGGTCAGCATCTTTGCTCTGGCAGCATTAAGTGTTGCAATTGCACGAAACACCCATACTTTAAAAATGGAAATCAAGATCATAAACCAAACTCCAAAGACTGCCCGTTATATGCTAAACAAATTGAGTATACGATACAAAAAACTGCCTACACAACTACTGAACCACAATATAAAAATGAATAATACGCTTGGAGCAGTAAACAAACGGGGCACGTACTTAGATACCATACAAATTAATAAAGTCAAAATTGTCCAACAAAACACCAGAAAAAGCATTGCATGTATTAAAGAACTCCGTGCTTCCAAAGACTTTACGGAGGCTGATATAATTTTAATACAGGAACCATACACAATAAATGATGAAGTAATATACTCATGGTCCGCGAAAAAGTTTCAGCTGGAAAACTGCCGAAATGTCAATACAGCAATCATTATAAATAATGCCTTTCTTCAGACTAAACTAATCAAAAAATATACAAACACATTTGCAACAACAATTATGATTTATACCTCAACTAAAAAAGTCATAATCTCAAATATATATATACAACCAAACTCTATGAAAAACGAACATACAATATTCTTAAGACAACTAAGTAATGAGTACGAAGATTCACCAGTGGTCATATGTGGAGACTTCAACGCAAGAGATCCACTATGGTTTGACTCGAAGAAAAACTACAATGGTCATAAACTAACACCACAAATAGACGATTTAAACTTAACGATACATAATGTCAAAACTCCAACATGCCGAAATGCGAGCATAATCGATTTAACGTTAACAAACAGACGGGCAATTAGCAATATTAGAAACTGGAGCTCTAAACAAATCTCTCAAATATCTGACCACAAGGCAATAACATTTGATGTGAAAAAATAGTACAAATGTAACATTGTACTGGGATAAGGTGCATAAATCATGAAAAAGAAAAAGGCATCTCCTTATCGTGCAACTGAAAGTTGCTGATGGCTGGCGCCATCTATCGGAATAAATATCAACTATTCTCGTTGATTTTTAATTATTCCAGAATTGGCCAAATACCCATTCTTGATTAATCAAGAAAAGCTAACCACGGACGCGTTTCGGGCTGTTGGCCCTCATCAGCGTGGTGCAAGCTGTACCTCAAAGACCAAAAAATTGGTCATTAAGGCATCCTGAAAAATCATGAAACGGGTAGTTAAGGCCAGAATTGCGTGAGGACGCTACACAATGTGAAAAAATAGTACAAATGTAACATTGTACTGGGATAAGGTGCATAAATCATGAAAAAGAAAAAGGCATCTCCTTATCGTGCAACTGAAAGTTGCTGATGGCTGGCGCCATCTATCGGAATAAATATCAACTATTCTCGTTGATTTTTAATTATTCCAGAATTGGCCAAATACCCATTCTTGATTAATCAAGAAAAGCTAACCACGGACGCGTTTTTTCTTTTTCATGATTTATGCACCTTATCCCAGTACAATGTTACATTTGTACTATTTTTTCACATTGTGTAGCGTCCTCACGCAATTCTGGCCTTAACTACCCGTTTCATGATTTTTCAGGATGCCTTAATGACCAATTTTTTGGTCTTTGAGGTACAGCTTGCACCACGCTGATGAGGGCCAACAGCCCGAAACGCGTCCGTGGTTAGCTTTTCTTGATTAATCAAGAATGGGTATTTGGCCAATTCTGGAATAATTAAAAATCAACGAGAATAGTTGATATTTATTCCGATAGATGGCGCCAGCCATCAGCAACTTTCAGTTGCACGATAAGGAGATGCCTTTTTCTTTTTCATGATTTATGCACCTTATCCCAGTACAATGTTACATTTGTACTATTTTTTCACATTGTGTAGCGTCCTCACGCAATTCTGGCCTTAACTACCCGTTTCATGATTTTTCAGGATGCCTTAATGACCATTTTTTTTGTCTTTGAGGTACAGCTTGCACCACGCTGATGAGGGCCAACAGCCCGAAACGCGTCCGTGGTTAGCTTTTCTTGATTAATCAAGAATGGGTATTTGGCCAATTCTGGAATAATTAAAAATCAACGAGAATAGTTGATATTTATTCCGATAGATGGCGCCAGCCATCAGCAACTTTCAGTTGCACGATAAGGAGATGCCTTTTTCTTTTTCATAATAACATTTGATGTCTGTATAGATGATCAATTCTCCACAATCACTTCTTATTTAAATTGGAAATTCAATGAGCGGGGAGTTGACTGGAGTCAATACACTCAGAGCGTGGATGGAACTGACCATGAGAAGATTAAAAACTATATAGAAAATGCTTCTACACCAGAGATGATAGATCAAACAATAAGAGAAATTACAAATATCTTAATTGAATCTGCCTACTCAACATTAAGAATTAGGGAAAACAACTCTATGAGAGGTAGAGCGATCAACTGGTGGAATGCAGAACTGGAAATTATGAAAAATAACTTTCACTATATAAGAAACTTATATTACCGAAATCCTAATCCTCCACGGTATATTGCTGAATTGTTCAAAAATACACGAAATAAATATATACGTGAAATTAAGAAAGCAAAAAGAATATCATGGAGAACTTTTCTGGAAGAAAACAATTCAAACAATCCTTTTGGAAATTTATATAGAATATACAAAAAATTTAAAGGAACACCTGACAAGCAAATACAAATTTTGGAAACAAATACATGTCATGAGCGGTTGCAGAGAACCGAGGGCTTGTTAGCCAGTCTCTTTCCTGATGACATCCTCAACGATGACACGAATTTACATAAAGAAATAAGAAACTATAAACCAAAGCTTTTGAATAAAGCAAATATAGTAGTCACAATGAAGGAAATAAATGATATAATTGATAAATTAAACCCAAAGAAATCTCCTGGAACTGACTATATATCTAACAATATGATATTGCATACTAAACACTTTATCGCTCCGCTCTTGACCAAGCTGTTTCAGAAGTGTTTGGATATGAGCTACTTCCCAAATGAGTGGAAGAAAGCAGAAGTGTTGGTTATCCCAAAGCCAGGTAAAGCTGACTACGGCGAGTATAAGAGCTACAGACCCTTATGTTTGAACTCAAACATTTCTAAAATCTTTGAAAAAATTATTAACAATAAAATAATCAAACACTATGAAGAAAATAAGATGTTCAGTAATCGCCAACACGGATTTACAAAATCACGATCAACAATAACAGCGCTAACTGACATTGTCAAAACTGCTTTAGACCACAAAGCTAAGGAATTCACGGCCATTATAACAATCGACATCAGTGGAGCATTTGATAATGCATGGTGGCCAATGGTGCTAAAAAGAATCGATGAAGATAATGTAAATGCATCTATTGTTAAACTTTTCAAGTCGTATTTTGATAATAGGAAAATAAGATACAAATACACATCAATTGAAGTTCAAAAAACACTAAGCAAAGGATGCCCGCAGGGAGGACCTATTTCCCCTACAATATGGAATATAATCATGAACGATCTACTATGCAAGTATACTGAGCCGAATAGTGAAATCATCGGATACGCAGATGATATTACGGTGATATGTTGGAATAAAACCTAATAGAACTTGAAAATACAATAGGAAGCATAATGAGAAAAATAACAAATTGGTGTGAAAGCAGCAAATTAAGAATATCCAAGGAGAAAACGAAGGTATTGCCTTTGTTCAATAATAAAAAGTTTACAATAACTCTGAATAACAATACCATTATTCCGGTAGATAGGGTAAAAATTTTGGGAATAACCGTCAAAAACCACAGAAATAAGAACAAACTTGATTTTATGCCGCACATTGATGATATTATCACTAAAACAACCAGAGCAAGTGGATATCTATTAGGACTAACAAAGAAGGCCTGGGGTCTTGACAGCAAAAGGAGAATTGTATTGTACAAAACACTATTTAGAAATACAATAATATACGGATCTACGATATGGTACCAATTCATCCCAAAAAAAGCCAAAGACAAATTAAACTCGCTACAGTATAAAATTCTCAAACATGGTATACAAGCCTACAATACAACATCGTCAAATTGTACGCATATCATTGCTAGAACTCCAAAGCTCACTCACTTCATTGAATCAAATATATTGAAAATAAATATAGATTACAACCGATTTGTCCCAGCAAAAATAATCATAATTTCTAACTTTATAAACCAGAAACAGCAGGAATATTACGAAGCGACCAATGAAAATTTCAAAAGTTTCTTCAGTGGCCCAAAAATTCCTAATTTTATTAAACCTAACTTCTATAATGTGCAATTCCTCACTGGACATGGCGACTTCAACTCATACCTGTTTAAAATTGGCAAAGCTGAATCACCTGGATGCTCGTGTGGATGGGCGACTGCTAATGTGATCGGTTTGCATGCTGATATGTAAATATGTATATATCTCTTTAACTACTTTTCTTTTGTGTCTTTCATTTAAATGTATATATTTCACGCGCAAATATCCGAATTGTGGATATAGCGTGTACTCTGCAATTGATAAATAAAAATAAATACCATCTCATAAATAGATACATACAATAACTTAGGAGAAATATATTTATATATATACAATATTCAAGATATAGACACAGACATAGACATCTCTTATAAATAGATAATTACTCAGTTTTTTAGAAATAGGCAAATATTTATATATTTAGAAATAGATAAATACAATTATTTCAGATATTTCAGAAAAAGCTAACACAATAAATTATCAGTAATAGACAAATATATAATACTTTTAGTAATACATATATACAATTTTATTGCAGAAAAAATATAAAAAATACTTTCACAGAATTAGATAAGTACTATGCTTTCAGAAAAAAGAAACAAATCCAATAGTTATATATATTGCTGTAAATAGATCAATCCATATTTAAATCATTAGATAATGCATATATACAATACTTTTAGAAATAGATAATTAAAATGCTCTCTCTTTATCTCAGGAATATTGTAATATAGAGTCAATAATTTAATAAATAGATGCATTCATATATATTTTATGAAAATATATATACAATACTTCCCAAATATACATATTTACAAATATTTCAGTAATTGATGTATACAATACGTTCAGAAGTAGATATATACAATTCACACATATAAACAAATATTTCAGATATATATAAATATACTACTCTCAGATATCGAAAAACACACTACATTTAAAAATCTACAATTAAAATTATTTAAGAAATAAATAAATGCAATAAATTTTAGAAATGGACTCGTATTTCAATACACACACAAGTTTAGATAGAAAATTGCTTAGAATATAAATTTAAGGTAAATCATTCGTCAATTTTACAGGATTTAAAATATATACTAAAGGCATATCCTGATCAGTAGCACATGTGCTTTTTAGATGGAAGAGTTTAGGCTGAATCAACGTTAGTTGAACTCTTTTCAAATAGATGGCGCTCTTTTTGTTTTTAATATCAACACCTGACCTTTTAATTTATCATTTTTTCTATTATATTTTCACTTATAGATGTATGGGCTCTATAAATTTGCAATTGTTTAAATTGATTGTGTTGTTCACCTTTATATCTTTATTATACATATATTTTTTGTTGGACATAGTCTCGTTTGATTTCTTCAACAATTTATCCTTCACCTTATCACTTACAAATGTTTCTAGAAATTTTAATTTCATACCCAATTGAAAATTATCCGGTTTTTTTTTAATAATTGCACATTAATATTCCCAAGTTGAGATATTCATAGAATAAGATGATAATTCGACATCTCTGGGCTGATGTCAGATGTACTAAAATAGAGATAACAGGTAACAAATTTGTTTCACCAATTTGTCTATTTTAGATATTTAGTTCTGATTTCAAATGATTTTGTCTTGCTAATATATTTTAAAATCATTCAAAATTCGTTGACGAAAAATTTCAAAATGTTTCCATTTTCTCTTCATTTTATTAGTCTTCATTTATATCAACTATTCAAACAGTTTCTATTTGAAATAAATATTCAAGTCATATTTGTTATAATATTTACACAATTCCAGCGTTAATTCCTGATAGGCATATATTTGATTTGCTCCATAATGGCGTTCAACTAACCTGGCTTCTCAATGTTTGCATTCGAGAAATTGGCCGCTGAGTGTATTTATAGGTCTTTTATTATTGTTTGAAACAAATTCTATTGTTATATATTGAAGTTTCCGATAATTATCTAAGCCTTTGAAATAATTTTATCCTATTAAAAAAAATGTGTTGATTTCCATCTAAAAATGAGCACATTTCAGAATATTCTGCCTATCACTTATTTATTTTTCAGAATGTTTCTTAAAATATTATGTCCACAGACTTTATTTTGAGTAAGATCACGCTGATGATTAAGTGTCCGCGTCGTCAATGACATATGACAAGCCTCTGATGGTGATTTCTTCAATCTTATTTTGTTAGGGCAAGGCTTTGAGGAAGATTCAACAGTCCTTATTCGATGACTGTTCCATCTAAGACCACTTCAAGCCAACTAGGACCTGGCTATGAACCTCTTTAAGCTGCACCACGCAGCCTTTTCCTATTTTTTTTTCCTAAGGCCTTAATGTAATCCACTGGTGTAAACATATGAAAGAATCCCAGATAGAGCATCTGGTGAAAGGTCCCTGCGGCTGATTTCCTTTGGCGTTTTCGAGAGATTTTTGTCAGACACTCCGACTCTGTTTTTTGGACAGTGCTGGCTGACTCAGTGTAGCCTTATCTTGTGTGGTGATGGCCTGATGGGGTGGGCCAGCAGGAGGCCAACACTTCTTCGTCAAAGGAGGCTATTATTTTTCTTTATAAATATTTTGAGGAATCGTCTTCTACGAGATCAGCTTAATCCCAAGTTTTGAGACGAGAAAACATAGTTTCTATTTTGACTTAATATTTCTCGAATAATTGTGCTGAGTCACCACTTGCAAGATAAGCGCTTGCTCGAAAATTTCTGCAGAGCTTTGTAAGCTCCTCAAATATCACAGTAATACAGATATTTAGAGATATTTGTTCTCAGAACAAATTATTGATCAAATTTTACCATCGTTTCCTATGTTAAAACTTCATTATATAATTATCGATAACACGCTGCTCTCTCGCATTATATCATTGTATATTGTTAAATGAGCAATTTATTTTTCCATATTGAAAATATATAAAGGTTTATATTCCTAATGTGATACCATTTCAATTATAATAATTAAACGTTTTTTAGATTTAAATGAAAAATATCGATATCTGAATTCTACAAAAAAAAAACTAAAAAATAAGATAAAATTACTTAAAACTTTAGCTGAAAACTACCATCTACCATTGTAATGATAAAAATATATTTATGATTTTTAAAGTTTTACCTGCTAGGTAGACAGTAAGTATATTTGCTCTGATTTCACCACATGGGTATGCACATTTATATTCAGTTCGACTTCTGAATTTAGAGGGAAGAGAGGGTATTTTAGACATTTTTTTCTTTTTTGAAAAAACCAATACGTGATTTTGAATTGCTTCAGTTTGCCTTCATGGAACAGTCGATATTCGACGGTTCATTTCACTCTTCAAAAACCAAATCATATTTTAAAATTCTTCTCTGCACAACTCATTGAATTGACTCAACCAAATGAATAACTTATCACTCACGTATATTAATATTATAAAATTCAATAATGACAAAAGGCTGTCAAGTTTAATAAACTGATTACAAACAATCTTTGTTCAAACAGGTAGTTGTTCTAGCTGCAGCTCCGTAGTGCTAAAGTCATTAAACATAGCAGACATGCTTTATATAGAGCTCTCATTTGTAGTGGCGTTTTAGAACATTTTAAATCTATGTGAACTCATGTTAGGAAATACAATTTTATTCAAATTGTTTGTTTATTGCTTTTTGCTCCATCTCTTCGATATGGCTAGGATATCTGGGACGTATACCAGATTGTACCACCGATTGTCCGCGTTGGTCAAAGGCATTGCCGCTTCTATGATAGTGGACATCCAGTTAGTCAGGTGTCTCCAGACTACTCTGAAATTAGGAAAGTATTTCATAGCTTAGGGAATACAATTTCCATGAAGGTTGGATGCTTGATGCTTTTATAGATGGTAGACTAAGTTAGCCGAATTTTGTCAGAATCAGCAGCTTTGATGATATCATGTCTGAGGATTGTAGAAGAGCTGCTGCGACATGTTGGGGAACATCACAGGGAGAAGGGAGTCGATGATTCTGCTGAGACTTCTTGTGAATTTAACAGCGTTGAACAGATGAGGTCCAATTTGTAGGTAATATTGATTTCAGTGGGCATCATGGTAAACCTTCTAGAGCAGGATGACAAAGAATAATTGCAGGTTGAAGTGAGGTCATTTGAACAGCTCTTCTAATTCTCATCGTATTTTCTAGAGCAGAGGGATGAGGGATGAAGTGAGAATCAGCTACCTGTATCCAAGATATTCTGGCTTGCAGATGGTGAGAATTTCTGCAAGGTAATAGACACAAATACGATTTCTTGTCCTTGCATAATCTGGACACCTCTAGTGTCATATAGGATTTCTAGGAATTCTACTCGGAAGGAGGTACAAGGATCATACCGCTTCAGAGGTTTGTTAGGATTGAAGGGCCGAGAACTATTTTTGTGGTAGGGCGAGTTTTTGATAATCGCTTTAAAGTTAAACATTTTCTTCTGAGGTAGATAGGAAATAGTAGAAGCCCGGGGAATTTCTTGTAAGGTAAATATTTTCGAGCTTCCAGATAGACCAGATGAGCTTTTTGAACATTTCTAGTAGAGGGCATCCAATAAGGAAGATAGTTAGAGTTGTGAGAGTACAATGTGGTGATTTTGGTAATGTAGGCTGCATACGCACTGCTGGGCATTCTTGCCCAAACGTCAGAAAAGTGGAGAAGAGCTGGTGGATTATAAAATTGAGTGTTTTGCCCATAGTATAAGTTGAGTGTGAAACATTTCTTATTTATTCGACCATTGCTTCCATGGATTAATTTCCTTCCGGCAAATTTTCCATCTATGTTTTGCCAATAGATTTGGCCCAGCCACATTGCCAGCAAAACATCTCTTTGGTAGATTGTGCGGACTCCATTAGATCCCGTGTGGATCTCATGAAATAAAGTCCGCCCTATACTGACGAGGGCCATTAGCTCGAAACCCTGGTCTCTAGGTGGACGCTTATCAGTTTTCCAAAGTTGGTGTTGTGGCTTTGTCACCGACCCGATGCCGCTAGTTGCGGCGACGTTCAATAGATGGCGTCAGATTCTGACATTTATTTTGACGCGCAGGGCGAAAGGAAGATTTTTACTATACTACTGGGAAGATTTCTGGTTTGAATTCGATTTAAAATAAATATTCTTTGCAATTTTATTTGCAAATTTTCTTCATTCACTCGCAAGCAGCGCCTCTCGCGGCATCTGGTGAAATTACGTTTATAAATTGTAAAAATGCTAAAATGTGTTCCAAGTATAATAAATTTAATTAGAAATATAGTAATATAATATTCCAAAGACGTTGTAAAAAAACTTGGCATTTCAATATTAATATATATTTAAAGAAAATATTGTAACATTTTTGTGTTAAATGTTAAAATGTTGTAATGTTAAAAAATATTTTTACATTGTTGATTTAATTTACTGTTGTTTTATAATAACGAAGATGCAAATTTAATTGTTTTTGTTTTTTTATCGTTTGTTTATATAAAAAATTACATTGTATGCAATGATGATAACAAAATGAATTTTAAAATTAATATACATAATTCATTAAAAAAAAAGAAATAATTAATTATAAAATCCACAAGCGTGACAATATCTTATTTAAAAATTAATAAATGTTTTTAAAAAAATTATGTTCCAAAAATATATTCAAACGCATATAACAATATTTATATACGTTTATAAATCTATATATAGGTGGATTGGATGTTTTCTAGAATCGTTTTAACAAATGTTCGTTAGGCAAACTTTTACTCGGGTGAAAACCGGGCGAAGCCGGGTACATTCGCTGAATACAGTTAATTACAAATGTTCGTGTGTGGCAAGATACTATTCCTTCAAATTCAAATTACCGAGTGGACCAATTAATATTGATTTTATTCAACTTATCGAGTATTTTTAAAGGGATCTGGAAAATATTTCAAATTATCGAGAGTATAGAAAAGTGTAGATTCAATATAGGGATTGGATTTTTGCTAGAATCGTTTTAACAAATGTTCGTTAGGCAAACTTTTACTAGGATAAAACCGGCGAAGCCAGTAACATATATATATATATGTTGTAAATAATTTTTGGTAATATTATATTCTACATAATTTGTATATTTTTATTAATATTTTATTATTTATTTTCATAGATGAACTCTGTGACGCCGAGAACACCAGACGGCGCGGATGTAAATATAAATAGTTTTTTTTTTTTTGCATAGTTAGTTAGATTTTTTTTGAGTTGGCCAGTATGTAAATATTATTATCATTTTTTTTTTGTTAAGTTTTTTTCTTTCTCTCTTTTACTTTTTTGAGGTACTCTACCTATCAAGAGAGGCCTCAAGATTACTATTATCATTGATTTTTTCAAAAACTGTGACGATTTTTGGTTAAAAAATAAACCCGTCAAGTAGTAAAAGTGTTTGATCTCTTTTCAACGGAAAGCCTCGACTGCACAACTCAACTCAGTACAATTTTATTTTAGAATACCAATTTCAATTTATATAAAAATATAATATAAGTCGACAGGATTGTCTGAAACTTGTGAAATAATGGCAAAAACAAAAAGAGAAAAAGATGCTGAATTTGCATACCAAGCGATGCCATCTTTTGTAAAATATAATAATAATTTAAATATTAAAACTTGGATTACAAATTTTGAAAGAAAGAGTGATTCTTATGGGTTTGATAACGGTTGGAAGGTGCTTCATTTATCAGACTACCTACAGGATGAGGCTTTGACATATTATTTCGAAAGCCTTTGCCACATTGAGGACTGGAATAAACTAAAAGAAAGCCTAATAACCAGATTCCAGAAAGTCAAACTTACACCATTGGTTGAAATGATGAAAATCACACAAGACGAAAATGAAACAGTCACCCAATACTTTCACCGAAAAATGCAGCGGATAAACAGTGTTGAGTTAAACCTCACCTCCATAATAGAACTATTAAATGAGGGAATAAAAAAAATACAAACCCTACCTAGCTACTATAGACTCAGTACAACCCTCGGAGTGGCTAACCATGGCCATTAAAGTTGAAAACAGCTTAACGGGATCTGGAACGCCGGTGGAAAAGGGCCGTCTCCAAGCTTTTAATCCAGCGCTTCACCCATCACCCAGACCTGCCAGTTATTATGGTAACTCGCAAGTGCAGAGACCACCAATGCCTTGTCGAATTTGCGAACGTCTGGGATTAGAGCTTCAATGGCATTGCCACTCGGTGTGCCCATACCGCAACCCAACAGCTTCCAGATCCTTCTCTTCAGCCAGTCCCCACTCCTACCAAGCCGCAGCTTCTAGTTCCTTCCCTCCACCCACTCCCCATGACTACCAACCGACAGTTGCCAGTGCCTCTTCTCCCGATTCTCCCAGGTATATAATTCTTACTTATGTTTTAGTTAATAATATACAGTACCCTGCATTATTAGACACGGCTTCCAATGTATCTATAATGCCAGACCATATGTTTAGTTCATTAAGGAATTATAATATAGTGGATAGCTGTACACAAGAATATATTTCACAGGCCAAGGGTGTAACCATCCCTTCACAGAAAATCAATGTATGTATTAAATTAGGTAAAATTAGTGTTTCGAATGATTTTTATATATGTGATTCTGATATAAACTATTTCATTTTAGGACTTACCGTACTTATAAAATGTCACTTACAAATAGATTTTAAAACAGGTATAGTTTATCAGGATAATAAATTTTGTTTTCTTTTAGTGCACAAAATACCAACTCTAGATATGTAAATTTTTGTTTGCCTCACCCGTATTATGTAAAACAATCCATATTGTCCCAAATGAACCCATTCACACATTTTAATATAAACGATATTCCGAGTCAGTTTACATTGAGAACTAGGACAGATTATTCAGATTTTGATAAATTAACTATACCTGCAAATTTTAGTGAGCCTCAGAAACAAAAACTTATCGATGTTTTAGGGAAATACAAAAATATTTTTGCCCAATATGATTTAGACGTAGGATTAATAAATACTATACCCATAACTTTTAGATTAACAACTGATACGCCAATCGTACAGAAACCTTACCGAACATCTTATGCAAACAATACAGAAATTAATAGACAAATTCACGAATTAATAGAATATAATATTATAAGACCATCTTGCAGCGCATATGCATCACCCATATTATTAGTACAAAAGAAATCTGATATCACAGGACGTCCTACTAGACTTTGTATAGATTTTCGAAAGCTGAATCTAATCACTAAAACTGAAAATTCTCCTATACCACTAATAGAAGAAATTTTAGATAGATTGGGAAATGCTAAAATGTTCACCTCTCTTGATATAAATCATGCCTATTGGCACATTCCCATAGCGGAAACGCACAAAGACAAAACAGCATTTGTTTGCCAACAAGGGTGTTATGAATGGAATAGGATGCCATATGGCCTAAAAAATGGACCAAGTATTTTTAATAGGGTTATACAAAATATTTTACAAAAATTTAATATCCACTATGCTTTAAATTATTTTGACGACATGATAGTATTTTCTAAAGATTTCCAGGAACATTTACAGCACTTAGATCATATTTTAAATGCGCTAAAACAAGAAAATATCAAATTAAATTTTTATAAATGCCAGTTTTTTCAAAATGAAATACATTTTTTAGGATATACAATTAAAAATGGCACGTATACGCCAAGTAATGCAAATATTGAGGCTATTAAAAAATTGTACAGACCATATAATATGAAAACATTACAATCTTTTTTAGGGTCTATAAATGTCTACCATAAGTTCATACCTCACTATGCACAAATTAGAGCACCACTTAACACCCTTTTACAGAAAAATTCACCATGGCAATGGAATCAAGAACAGGAACAATCATTTCAGACTTTGAAAAATGCATTGATGACAAAACCCATTTTACAGCTATATGATCCGCAAAACCCCGTGCATATATTTACAGATTCATCTATGTTAGGCGTAGGAGCAATACTTAAACAACCAGATAAACAAGGAATTTTACACCCAGTAGCCTATTTCTCTAGAAAGTTACACAAATATGAGCGGAATTATGCAGCAACCGAATTAGAGACATTGGCTATAATCGCAGCAATCCAAAGGTTTCACCCATATATTCATAATATACACTTCACTTTACATACAGATCATATGCCGTTAAAATGGCTTAAAACTTTTAAAAACCCTTCAGGTAGAATTTTTAGATGGTCATTACTGTTAACACA
Organism: Cordylochernes scorpioides; assembly: GCA_030710605.1. Lineage (NCBI taxonomy): Eukaryota > Metazoa > Arthropoda > Arachnida > Pseudoscorpiones > Chernetidae > Cordylochernes > Cordylochernes scorpioides. The sequence goes on along the minus strand of CP092873.1, from coordinate 16,146,075 downwards.
ATATGATTTTGACATTCAACACATAAAGGGTTCACAAAATGTTGAAGCTGATATGTTATCCAGAACACCAATTACTCATTTTTTAAATTTAACAGATATTAAGCAGTATCAACAGCAAGAGGACTTTTCACACAATAAGTATAAAACACAAAATGGTTTATTTGTAAAAACAAAAAGGGGATTTAACAGAATTTATTTGCCATATAAACTTAGGGAAAACTTGTTAGAAAAAGTACATACACAATTTGGACATATAGGCACCAAACAAATGACAAAAACTATTTTTCCACAATATTATTGGCCAAATATGACACAAGATATAGTTAATTACATTAGGCATTGTGAAACCTGTCAGATAAATAAATCGAGAGATAATAGACCAATATATGGACCCTTACAATCATTACCCACAGCCACAGAACCATATCATATTTTTTCTATAGATACCTTAGGGGGATTACATAAATACGGATCATCCAAACATAGCATTCATTTAATAGTTGACCATCTATCTCGTTATTTATGGGCATTCCCTAGTAAATCCACCACAGTAGATTCATATATCACATGCTTGAAAACAATATTCCAAACCCATTCCCCAAAGTTAATAATTAGTGATAGAGCACCAGCCTTTTTAAGTAGTAGATTTAAAAATTTCCTTAAGCAGCATAACGTTAAACATTTATTAACAAGCTCTCATAATCCACAAACAAATTCAAAAGTTGAAAGGTTGAATTCTACAATAGTTAATAGACTTAGATGCAAATATAATACACATTCAAATATACCATGGACCAAGCACCTTCCAGATGTAGTAAAAGAATATAATTCAACCCCCCATACTATTACCGGATTTACCCCTATGTATCTTCTGCTAGGTATCCCTCCCTATGACACAACAACCGATTTAAAGTTGCAAACTTATCCACCCATAGAAGAATCCAGAAAGCTAGCAATTCAAAGAACCCAAAAATCCCATGAAAACAGTAAAATAATTTACGATAAAACACACCCCATTCCAGATTTTAAAATAGGCGATCAGGTATTAGTTCAAACATTTTCTACCCCAATACAGGAAAATTAACTAGTAAATATAATGGACCATATACAATACTAAAACACTTATCCCCAGTCACCTATGAAATTAACAGACCAAACCAACCTCAAAAGAAACAAACAGAAATCATACATGCAAACAAATTGAAACATTTTCATCCTTCAGACAACTTTAAAATTCACATCATATGCAAAGCAGTTCGACAACCAATCAAATTAACAAAAATGCAGATTTAATAACTTTTGATAGTGGTGAGCCCTATATAAGCGATTGTGTTTCCATTTTGGATCAGGATAACCCTTATTACCATAGTTCTAATTTATTAAAACCTGCTACAATTGAGAAAGATAAACAGTTGCTTATTGTCTTTTAACACATATTTATGTAAATTGTTATTCTTACATCACCTTCTTTTTTTTTGGGTATGATTATTACATTCACTTAATTTTCTTGATTTTAAATAAGCATTCCTTGTTTGCATAATTTTTCTTAATATATTTGCCTATTTTTGTTGACCAAAAAAAAATGTATTTTTTTTTGCTTATACAGGGTGATCCAAAAGTCCCGCACAACTTTAAAAATTAATAACTCCGCGAATATTTGCGCTAGAGCAATGCGGTAAACACCATTGTGTTCAGAATACAATGGGATTTTTTATGGCAAATATTGAAATTTTCGAAATTTATTTTAGTTACAATTTCATTCCCTAGATGGCGCTGTACCAGAATCAGAAATTCAGCGGCCAAATTGTTTGATTAATTAAAAAATATAACTGATCGACACGTATTTTTCCTTTTTGTATACCAGGAAAGAATCCTAATAATATCAAATCGTTAATTAATAAAGCACCATTTCGCCAAAAGTTAGAAGAAATGGTTAACGATTTTTAAATACAATCTGAGATATGTAAAATAGGTATATGCAAATTAAAACATGTAGCAAAAAATATTTATATTTTTGATAGAGTTTTGTCAAATATATTGAATGTTTGAAAAACATAGCTGAATTCAATACACGATTTTTTGAAATGTTAATATAGTACCAAAAATTATGATGGTACTACTAATAGGATTTCTTGCTATAAGGAATGTGTAATTTCTTGAATAATTGGCGACACTCGACTATTTAACTGGAAATTTGTCATGATCCAACAAATGAAATATAGATGGGAGTGACAAAATACATTTGTCGTACTTTATTCCAAATATCCTATGGGCTTGTCAAATGTTATCATTGTTTATTATACTGTACACGATTTTTAAAAATGTATCCCCTCAAATGAATATAATTTTTAAATCAACCTTTTGCGTTGAAAAACGTGGTAGTAAAATCATTTTGTATTATTTTTTTTTTGCCCAAAATTTCTAAAGGTGGGGGGTTACAGAGAATATTCCTTATGCTATTTCTTTTAATGAGCGAAAAGCGATAAATTAAACATAAGGGGTAAAATTGTGTGTACAGTGTTATTCGAGAAGTTATGACACTTTGGTCTGCACGACATAATATAAGATGTGAGCAAATGACAAACAAAAATTACTGTTCACAAATAAAAAAGAGACAAGATATGAGGACAGAATTTATTTACCCATAACCCAACACAAAGAGCTGCAAAACATTGGTAGATAATATAATACATGGCAGCTTATATAACACATGAGGTAACTTGTCTCTTGGAAGCCTTGTCTCTTGTATTAGATCACAATCCTTGCTCAATGTGGCGCCCTTCATTCTCAAACACCGCCTGCAGACGATAGATGACAGAATGGACAGCATTAAATAAAATATCTGTTGAAATTGATGAAACGTGCCGTCTGATAGAAGCCTTCAACATGGCCAATGTGGTAGGCCGGCATCGATAAACACGCGACTTAATGTACCCCCATAGCCAAAAATCGCAAGGCGTCAAGTCTGGTGATCTTGAAGGCCACTGGTGTATAAAGTGGCGACTTATCACACGATCTTCACCGAACGTATCCTTCAGCAATTGTTTGGCACCGCGGGAGATATGAGGAGGTCCTCCATCTTGCATGAATGTTATTTCGCACAGTGCTTGTCTGTCCTGCAATATGGGGATAACCTTTTCTCTCAAAAGTTGAACATAACGTTCACCAGAGAGAGAGAGTTACAGAAACGGTTTTAAAAGTTCTTCCATTTATTTCTTCAAAGAAAAATGGCCCAATAATAAAGAAGAAGTGAACCCACACCAAACTGTAACTCTGGGCTGATGAAGTGGCATTTCTTTAAAAATCCTAGGGTTTTCTGTAGCCCAAATGCGGCTGTTTTGAGTGTTGACTTCTCCATTTAGAGAAAAGTGAGCTTCATCTGTCCACAGAACATTCGACAGCCAGTTTTCATCAATATCAATTTGCCGGAAAACCCATGCAGCAAATTCTTGACGCTTCTCAAAATCGCCGACTTTTAGCTCGTGAAATCTTTGAATTTTGTACGGGTATTTTTTAAGAAATATTCTTATAGCTCTCCAAACTGTTCCATACGAAATACCCGTTTGTCGAGAAACTTGTCGAGCACTTACTTCTCCATACGTGGATAACGTTTCAATAGCTTCAACATTCTGCGAAACCGTAACAGCCACTGACTTGCGTGTCGATGGTCTTCCACTCCGAGGTTTTGCTTCCAGAGATCCAGTCTTCTCAAAAATTTTTATCATTCTCCTTAGAGAGTAGCAACTCATGGGTCCTTTACCTCTTCGAATACCTTTAAAGTTACGAAACGCTCGTAAAGCTTCAGTGGAAGATTCTGAATTGCAATAATAAAATTTCACCAAGAGTACTTTATCCTGTAGTGACGGCATCCCAGAGTAAAATAAATGATCAGGGATAGTTGAATTTTTCAAATGAATTAAAATAAACATAATCGATATATGGCTTCTGAAGCCAACTGTCCGGACGTGTTTGGCATCGCTTGTCTCGTACCGCGAATGGGATTTAACTCTGCATATCACAATATAGTATTAAAGGTAACTCCTAAAGTTTACCAAATTTTAAGAAAAATGGGTAATGAGATATACACCGATTTTGAGCGATGTTCTACACAAGACATAATATTTGTAAGACAATGCCAAAATTGTTTTGAATTTAATCCGTACCACAAAACAAAAGACTGCCAAAACATTAAAATATGTAAAATATGCGGTGTACAGGGTAGCCACAACTGTACTGAAGCGCCAAATTGTCACCATTTCTCTAAGCACCCTAAATTTAAAAACCTTTCTACAAACCATAAATCAAATTCAAGTGAATGCCCGATTTACAAATCACAAATAGACAAAATTATCCAAAGGACACAATATTCACAAATACACGAGGGAAATGATGTAGCAAATACAATTTAAAGCTTAATCTTAAATAGATTAATATCCTATATGATTGAAAATGTGAGATGTATTCAACAAAATGTAAGAAAAAGTTTTACTGCGATAAGTAAACTACAGGCCAACACTAGAGATGACCCACCTGACAAGGACGAGTGGGTAACACCCTCGTTTCCAGACAGTCATGAACCGGGATCGAATCCCGCGTTAACATTTTGTTTGATATGTGAATATCCTTCACCTGACATTCTTTTGATTCAAGAACCATATGTTTTACATGAAAATGTTATTTATGATATGGACTCTCAAATTATATGTTCGAATAAAACTGGGGAAAAATATACGGCAACTATAATTTTAAATAAAAATATAAAGTTCAGCAAAGAGGAAAAATTCACAAATTATTTTTGTACAACAATATCTATTTCTACAGTTAAAGCAAAATTAATTATTTCTAATTTCTACATTCATCCGAATACATTTAACCCTGTTCATCAAACATTCATTAGAGATCTGCTCAAAACGTATATAAATCAACCTGTAATCCTTTGCGGTGATTTTAATTCAAGACCTACTATATGGTTTGTTATAAACTCTAATGATATAGATTACAACCTATTATAGACGAATGTAACCTCTTTATACATAACCTGAAAAAACACCCACCTGCCGCGGAGAGTAAGTATAATTGATCTCACAATCTCGAATAAACACTCACTAAGTTTAATAAACAACTGGCATACCTCTGATTTGACTAATATTTCCGACCATGTTGCTGTTAAATTTGATATCAGGTTAAAGAATGGTCATTTATTCAATAATCAAATTTCCACTTTGAAAAAAATGCGAATTGGGCAAATTTTTCTAATAACATATCATTACAAGATACAAAAAACTGGTAATTGATATAAGCAGAGTGAAAGATGAGGAAGACATTGATGGGATAGTGAACGCACTCATGAATTTATTGAGAGAAGCAGCATATAAATCTTCGAAGGTTAAATCCCCCATTAATAAACATGTTTCCAGAATTGACTGGTGGACTAATGAACAGGAAATAATAAAAAAATCATTTTCATTATATTAGAAACTAGTATTATCGTCATAAAACAATCAGTTACTATACATTTAAGTTGGCAAGAAACAAATACACTAATGCAATAAGAAAAGCTAAAAGAACTAACTGGCGAAACGTTATTGAAGAAAATTACACAGATAATCCATTTGGTAATGCTTATAAGTTCTTCAATAAATTAAGATTCTCAAATGTAAAGAATGGAATTCCCATAATTGACAATTCACCAGAATATCTAAAAGAGCAAACAATGACCATATTAATGGACGATTTAATTCCTGAAGACGATCCTAATTTGGACAATTTTCAACAACAAATAATTAGAAATTTTAAGCCACGAATGAATAATCCAAGCATAATTATTATCGAAGTAGAAGAAATAATGAATATCATTTCTAATTGTGATGTTTAAAAAGCTCCAGGTTTAGACAACATAAGTAACAATATTGTAGCGTAGAAATCAAGCCTTGAAATATCCTAAGATATAAAATAATTTATTGATGACGTCACAACGACGAGTCGACAATTATTAACAAGTCAGCAAAACTATCTACAGCTAGGGAATCTTAAGCAAGCAAGCAAAGAAATATTTTAAAGATGATTTCACAAATACAGAGTAATATATATTTTTTTATAATCTGTTGAGTATTTTCATTGAATTATATTAAATTAAATAATAAAATATTTCTTCGCCACAATATGATCAAATGTGCTTACCCAAAAATTAAGCATATGTCATGCAAAATATTTAATAAATGTATTCAAAAAGGGGTATTATCCGGAGAAATGGAAAATAGCAGCTCTAAAGATAATTCCTAAACCACATAAATCTAATTTAGAATCAACAAAAAGTTATCGACCTATCTCATTGATTTCAAATCTTTCAAAAATTTTCGAAAAAATTTTGAAAAATCGAATTTATGAATTTTATGAAAGTAATAATCTTTTGAGCTCCAGACAACATGGATTTGTCAAATAAAAATCAACGACAACGTGCTTGAATAAAATATTTATCGATCGAGGATCAACAGCGATACGACTTGGATATTCCAGATATAATTGAAAATTTGATTAAATATAAAATTACACTATTGAAGAAAAATACTAACCAAACATTTCAAAGTTTCTCTCCCGCTAATATTCCGAATTATTTTCGGGCAAATTTCCACAACTCTCAATTTATTAAAAATCACGGAAATTTTAGAAGCTTTTTAAAATTCATCAAAGCAGTGCAGGATTCAAGATGCTTCTGTGGATGTGAGGAACAAATTTCTATTCATCTGCTGCTAAATTGCCCCGTCTTTCAAGAATATAGAGAGAGAAATAAGGATAACCCAGGCCCCTGGAGCGCAAGAAACGCCAACTGCCCGGGCTGTCAAGCTAACTAGTAGAAACCAGTTACTCTAGATTATATTTATATAGAGCCAATTGCAGAGCCAAACCAGCTGGTCAGGAAGTTCCAAGCCTGCAGAGAACCCGGGAGTCCAGCCAACGAGACTGGGTCGAAGGAGGTCTTCCCAAGCAGCAGAGCTGTCTTCATTCTGTGTTGCTTGAAAGCAGGGCATCTGAATAGAAGGTGGTCCACAGTCTGTTGTTCCTCCATACAATGTGGGCAAGATGGGTCTTCCCCAAGACGCCAGAGAACCAAGTCTGCCCGAACATGGCCATGTCCTGTAAGTAAGGTGGTGGTGACTTCTCCAGGACAGACCTTAGGGAGGAATTGGAGCAGCCGGTCTGGAGTATGGGCTATTCTCCTCAGGTGTCTGTTGTAGTGGTCCTGGCAATAAACCTCCGTCCATGCGTCTAGGGCTGCCGCGCGTGAGTGGTTACGGGCCAGGCTTCTAGGCAGAATGGAAAATGATGGCTCTAAGATCAAAACGGCCGCGTTCTTAGCAGCTCTGTCTGCTCTTTCCTTTCCGTCGATGCCGCAGTGTCCCGGCACCCAACACAGATTTACGTTTTGGTTGGTGTTCAGTGCGAGAATAATCTTAGCTACTAATGTCGATCGAACTGGACCTGACGTACATATGGCTGACAGAGCTGATCTGCAGTCCGACGCGATAGTGATCGCATTTCTTGAATAACCTTCCTTCACCAGACGGACCGCCCAGCGGATTGCCAGAAGTTCAGCCTGGAAGGCTGTGCAGTCGGGATGGAACCGTAAGAGAACGGGCTGCTGATCTTCTGATGAGGGAACAATTGCAGCGCCCACCCCAGCCTCATTTTTTGATCCGTCTGTGAATATTATAGGTGTTGTTATCTCCTCGATGTTTAGACTGAAAGACAATTGACGTCTATCTGGAGGGTATGGCAAAGAAGCAGGGCCTGGTCTAGATTCAAAATTTCCTTCATTGATTTCCTTCAGGAACGCCGTACGAGACCTAACAATAATATCGAAAGGAGGGCTGCCGGTGATGGAGATGGCTGAGACTGTAGGTGTGTAAGGACCTCCTCTCAGTACACGTTTCGCAAAATTGCAGTGAAGGCTCCTAAGTTGCCTAATGCCTTCGCTGGAGAGAGCACGACCTCCCCATGCTGACGCTCCGTCCAGCTGAAAAGAAGATTCCAAATTTACCCTGTATGGTGTGGGTGAGTCGTGGGATTATTGATCTGCATCTACGTGTGATCTTGCGTAGGTGGGCGACAAATCCGCGGGTCTGGTAAAACTCCACTCCTAAGATTGTGACGGTCTTCTTGATGTTTAAAGGTTGACCAAGGACTCTGAGCCCTGTCTCGGAGTTGGGGTGGACATTACGCCATTGGAACAGGCAAGATTGAGTCTTAATGGGGTTTATATTAAGACCATTTATCGTGCACCAAGATGTCAACCTCTCCAAGAAGGTGTTAGTGGCTGAGACCGGCAGGCGACTACGAACCTGAGTCATAAGGGTGAAGTCGTCCGCGTAAGCTATTAATTGGCTATCTATGATGGAGGGAAGGGTGAAGATGGTCTGAGCAACTATGTTCCACAGGAAAGGACTTAGCGCTGAACCCTGGGGAGTGCCGAGTTGGGAGGATGTACACTCTGTTGCTGTCCAAGCTGAGTAAGAAACCGTCCGGTCTTCCAAAAAGCTTTTTACTAAACAGGTAATAGACTCTGAACAATTTAGACGTTCAAGATTTTGTATGATTGCCGGCCTCCAAACAGTGTCGAAGGCCTTACTGATGTCCGAGCTGATGACAAGAGTTTTCCTCCAGTGAGCTTGTCTTTCTTCAATTAATTGAGTGATACTCGCCAGTGCATCTTCCGCTGAACGACCATTTACGGTACCCAATACGGTTTTGTATTGATCTTCAAAGAACCATCCATGACGATCCGCGAGCCTCTGAAGTCGGGCCAGGATACATCTCTCAAATACTTTGGCCATAGTGTTCAATAAAGTAATAGGTCTGTATTTCTCCAGCTGACTGGTGGCTGAATTGGAGGATTTAGGCAGAAGTATGAGGAGGCCTTCTTTGCATTGACGGGGGAAGTGGCCTATACGAAGGCATTTGGTGAACAATTCGGCCAGCAGGAATTGCAAGGAAGGGCCGCCCAGGTCTAGGCATTTTGAACCAAGACCGTCAGGGCCCAGGGCTTTCCTTTTTCCACAGCGATGAATGGCTCGCAAAACTTCCCAGGGTTTGAATTCAGGTTCGTCTGAGTGAGCAGAAATTGCATTCCTTTGCGGGTGAGGTCTGGTGTCATGTAGGAAAAAGTGATTTAACAGGGTCTGGCAAGTCTCATGAGGATTGTAAAGAGAGCCGTTATCATGTTTGAGAAGTGGCGGACCTCGGGGGGAGCCGCGGCCCCGGGCGATAAATCGATGTATGTCACTCCAGTATGCGGATGACACCTCCTTGCAGAGATTAAACCAGGATTTACTTTTAGCTTTCCGTATAGCCGCCTTCAGTCGATTATGGCACGCTCGGTATAAACCGCGGAAGAAATTCCTAATAGAACACCGGACTTTCTGACTATAACAGCGGAGGGGGAGATAACCAACCTTCTGATCCGACTCAGTTCGGGGTCCACCACGGCTTTGACGGTCTTGTAGTATTGGAGCGTCTCCCCATGGAAGAGTCACAAGCTGATTGCAGGATGGAAGTAAGAAGGAGGACCACCCTGTCAATATCTTCTGGGCTAGAGGCCTCGTTTAATAAGGTAGTTCCACCATCAAATTATAGGGGCATTGCCCTTATAAGCAACTTGTCAAAACATTTTACATCCATATTAAAAAATAGACTAAGTAATTGGATTGAAAATAGAAAACTCATAGCGGAAAACCAGGCAGGATTCAGAAAGGGCTACTCGTGCAAAGACCATATCTTCACGCTTACGTCACTAATTCAAATGACATTAAACCGCAAAAGGAGGAAACTTTACACATTCTTTGTTGATCTTAAAAAGCGTTTGATACAGTTCCACATATACTATTATGGAGAAAGCTTGCGCTTGTTGGTTTAAGTGGGCGATTTATCAAACTTATACAGAACTACTATGCTCAAATGATGGCAGCGGTCAGATGGAGCGGCTCTTTTACAGAATTTATCAAAATACAATCAGGTGTTCTTCAGGGTGAACCTCTTTTACCGTATTTATTTATTATTTTCAATAACGATCTGGTTGCTACGCTGGATGATTCTGACCTGCCAGGTATATACTTACCGGGCCATGGAACTATACACCTGCTCCTGTTCGCGGATGATATAGTCTTCCGTGGTGAATCCAAGATAAATATCCAAATAAAGATTAATTTAATAAAAAATATTTTGAGGAAAATAGTTTAACTCTGAACCAATTCCAGTCTAAAATCGTAGCGTTTCGAAATGGAGGCCGCTTGGCTAGATCTGACGTTTGGTTTTGGGGCCAACAACCTTTGACAGTTACCTCAAAATATACGTATCTTGGCTACCCCTTAACAATCAAGAATCCAACTGCTTACGTGGCGCAGCACTTTAAAAGCAAAGCATTGATTGATACAAACGCAGTATGGAGAATACTATCTAAGTCAAGAACCATATCGTTCGGAGCAGTGATGAAATTACTTGACTCCATAGTTTTATCCACGTTATTATACTCGGCCCCACTGTGGGCGACGAATCAGATAGGAGTTGTAAACCAGATCCAGGATATTTTTCTTACGGCGATTTCTTGACCTTCACAAATTTACACTCCGGGCTATATCTTACGAACAGAAACCGAAAGGATGTACCTTGAATTAAACATTACGAAATTGATTCTAAAGTTCTAGATACGGATTTTAAAAATGGACAGGACAAGATTACCTTATGTTTGCTTGTTCCAGCTCTAGGAAGTTTCAATTTTGGGAAAAGCGGGAAACAACTTTATTTATAACCTGAATAACATCATTGACTCTTGGGGTTTTTCTTTTCTTAAGAACTGTTAAGATTATATGGTTTTGCGAGGAGAAATGCCTAGAATAGTTCAAACCACAGTGGACCAGCTGCTCCAATTTGACCGAGCTAAGATACAAAACTCAACTCATTGTATTCACTATCAATCTCTAAGTAGCTCCTTTATGACGGAGGACTACTTACTATCAAACCTCTCTTTGAAAATAGCCCGTCAAAGGATTCTATGGCTATTTTCCCCCGAGGATATCACGGGATTTTGGAACAGCGACCCTTTAAATTTCTACTTCTGCAATGCTGGCATCCAAAAAATTTGGTTCATTATCTATTCCATTGCCCATTCCTACAGGAAAAGAGACTGGAAATTCGCGAAATTTCGGGGCTAACTCACTATAATGAACAACATGTATATACAATTTTTACTACTCTCCAGCTGGATAAAACATTTGTTTATAAATATTTAAAATTTTTCAAGGCGATTGACAAAATGAGGGAAGAAGTGCTCAACTCCCCAGACAACGGCTGATTGCTCCACCTCCCCTCTAAATTGCTTTTCCTCCTCACTCATGTACATATATAACCTCTTAGGGGAATCCTCTTGTAAGACAATAGTGTCTTAATGAAGGTTTTTGTTGTTGTTGTTATACTAGGGTAGTTACCTGGTGGAGAGAAGAGTTGAGGAAGGATTTAAAGGTCTGTTCTTTACATGAGGATTCAACCCAGGAGGATTTTGTCTCGTTATTGACCATGTCTAGGAATGTAGTCCAGATAGGTATATGGTCAGTGAAGGCCATCTCATCTAATAAACCTCTAGTGACATGGATAGCCAATGAGCTGGATGCCAGAGTTACATCTATAGAAGAAGATAAAGGCCCATTTGACCAGGTCGAGTCCACAGGAGGTCCCAAGAAATGAAAATCATTGAAGCTGGCGAACTCTTCAAGATTAGCACCCCGGAAGTCCAACCTCGCACTGATGCCCCAGGTAGGAGAGTGGGCGTTAGTGTCCATACCCAGGATCACTGGAAGAGAGGTCCGTCTTATCGTATCTTCCAGAAGAGGGATGAAATCATCGGCAGCTCTAAGGCCGTGCCAGTAGGCCGAGTGCACCACGATGATGCTCTGCTCTAGACATATGGCTATGGAGGTTATGGCGGTGTCTGGGGAGGTTAGAGGGATGGGATGAAGGTTGCTACGTGCCACAATTCCCGAGGGGATGTAGGCGCCTGGGACAAAAAAAATGCCTGAAACCCACGTGTGGGCCAGAAGAAGTTAGTTGAGAGTTCTTGCAGGAGCACGATGTCGGCCTGTGTCGAATTTGCCAAATTTGCAATTTCAAGAATGACAGTTGGTGATTTTTTAGCGTTCACCTGCAGGACACGCAATGGCCTAGACATTGTTACTTGTTCGGGGTATTCTCTCTTTTACAAAGGGACAGGTAGATAATGTGGCAAAGTGGTTGTGGGAGCTCCAGATTTTTTTCTGCAGCGGCAGCAGCGGCTTTGGCTTGGCTCGACCGAGCATCGGATGCCCTCATGCTCTGCAGAGCCGCAGCGATAGCAGATTGGATGGGCAGCTGGACAGGCAGAAGCGCGGTGGCCGAAGCCACAGCAACGGAAGCATTGCTTTAAAGTATGACTGCGCTCATACCTGTGCACTAGACCCGCCACAGGAATACGTCCATGTTGACCGAGGATTTCGGCGACTTGGTTGTCCACTTCGATGAACACTGTACTAGTGCTGTGTGCCGCATTATTCGATCGATGGACTACCCTGATTTCACGCTTTTCCAGGAGTGACTGCACGGAGTGGTTGGAGCGGAAGCTCTCGCATATCTCATCGTCCCGCACCTCCCCGTCCACTCTGAAGAGGCAGTATCTTGGTAGGATAACCGGGCACTCGGGGCAGCTTAGGCCCGTTGGCAGGGAGGTCAGCCCAGTGGCCAGCTACTTTGCCATTTGGGTTGTTTTGGGGTGAAAAACCACCTCGCCGCTGGTGTTGATGGACGCCACCACGTGTTTTGATGACGCTAGGGAAAGATGAATCTTTTGAATTTCCCTCAAAAATTCCCTTGGGTTGCTTTGGGGTTAGCCGACCTGAGGACGACATGCGATTCGAAGGAAGGAGCCAGATTCACAAATGTGGATTTCGCTTTGGGTTTCGGAGGTGCAGGCTTTACCGGCTTGTCTTTCTCTGCCACTACCGAGGCGAAAGAGGTGGAGGGAATCGGGACGTTGGCTGTGGGATTGGGTCTTCCTAGACTGGCTCCCTTGAAGGCGTCCTTAAAAAGAAGTTCTGCCTCTTGGACGAGAGTCAGTATCAGTTCTTTGGTGGCCATCTGTATTTTTTCGGGGGAGTCCAGGCTGGTGTCGGCAATGATCGCTTCGAAGGTTTGGCACTCAAAGTTGAACAAGTTCGCCGTGCTGTTGAATTTAAATTGGTGATGGGAAGACGGGAGGAGGTCTTCGTCCTCAGAACCCGGCCGCTTGTTGGCCTGCTGACTTCCTCCACCACCGCCATCATACTGGTTCAGCTCCATAAATAAAAACTATCAAAAAGCAAATCTACGCCAAAGAGAGTAAAAAAAGGCAGACCAGACAAAGAACATTATTCCGTTAACGAGATGAGGTGTGTATGGTTATTGGTTCGGCCAACAACAAATATCCAATTTATATACACATATATTTTTACATAATGAGGTTTTGAAAAATGCAAATAATCTTCATCTATTTACATGCACAACAATTTATTTTACCATCACTACAGCATAAATCACTCTTGGTGAATTTTTTTTATTGCAATTCAGATTCTGCAACTGAAGCTTTACAAGCGTTTCGTACCTTTAAAGGTATTCGAAGCGGTAAAGGACCCATGAGTTGCTACTCTCTAAGGCGAATGATAAAAACTTTGGAGAAGACTGGATCTCTGGAAGCAAAATCTCGGAGTGGAAGACCATCGACATGCGTAGGGTTTCGCAGAATGTTGAAGCTATTGAAACGTTATCCACGTATGGAGAAGTAAGTGCTCGACAAACGGGGATTTGGTATGGAAAAGTTTGCAGAGCACTAAGAACTTGTCTTAAAAAATACCCGTAAAAAAATTCAAAGACTTCACGAGCTAAAAGTCGGCGATTTTGAGAAGCGTCAAGAATTCGCTTCATGGGTTTTCCGGCAAATTGATATTGATGAAAACTGGCTGTTGAATGTTCTGTGGACAGATGAAGCTCAATTTTCTCTGAACGGAGAAGTTAACACTCAAAACAGCCGCATTTGGGCAACAGAAAACCCTAGGATTTTTACAGAAATGCCACTTCATCAGCGCAGAGTTATAGTTTGGTGTGGGTTCACTTCTTCTTTTATTATTGGGCCATTTTTCTTTGAAGAAATAAATGGAAGAACATTTAAAACCGCTTCTGTAACTCTCTGCTCTGGTGAACGTTATGTTCAACTTTTGAGAGAAAAGGTTATCCCCATATTGCAGGACAGACAAGCACTGAGCGAAATAACATTCATGCAAGATGGAGAACCTCCTCATATCTCCCGCGGTGCCAAACAATTGCTGAAGGATACGTTCGGTGAAGATCGTGTGATAAGTCGCCACTTTATACACCAGTGGCCTTCAAGATCACCAGACTTGACGCCTTGCGATTTTTGGCTATGGGGGTACATTAAGTCGCGTGTTTATCGATGCCGGCCTACCACATTGGCCATGTTGAAGGTTTCTATCAGACGGCACGTTTCATCAATTTCAACAGATATTTTATTTAATGCTGTCCATTCTGTCATCTATCGTCTGCAGGCGGTGTTTGAGAATGAAGGGCGCCACATTGAGCAAGGATTGTGATCTAATACAAGAGACAAGGCATCCAAGAGACAAGTTACCTCATGTGTTATATAAGCTGCCATGTATTATATTATCTACCAATGTTTTGCAGCTCTTTGTGTTGGGTTATGGGTAAATAAATTCTGTCCTCATATCTTGTCTCTTTTTTATTTGTGAACAGTAATTTTTGTTTGTTTGTCATTTGCTCACATCTTATATTATGTCGTGCAGACCAAAGTGTCATAACTTCTCGAATAACACTGTACACACAATTTTACCCCTTATGTTTAATTTATCGCTTTTCGCTCATTAAAAGAAATAGCATAAGGAATATTCTCTGTAACCCCCCACCTTTAGAAATTTTGGGCAAAAAAAAAAAATAATACAAAATGATTTTACTACAGCGTTTTTCAACGCAAAAGGTTGATTTAAAAATTATATTTATTTGAGGGGATACATTTTTAAAAATCGTGTACAGTATAATAAACAATGATAACATTTGACAAGCCCATAGGATATTTGGAATAAAGTACGACAAATGTATTTTGTCACTCCCATCTATATTTCATTTCTTGGATCATGACAAATTTCCAGTTAAATAGTCGAGTGTCGCCAATTATTCAAGAAATTACACATTCCTTATAGCAAGAAATCCTATTAGTAGTACCATCATAATTTTTGGTACTATATTAACATTTCAAAAAATCGTGTATTGAATTCAGCTATGTTTTTCAAACATTCAATATATTTGACAAAACTCTATCAAAAATATAAATATTTTTTGCTACATGTTTTAATTTGCATATACCTATTTTACATATCTCAGATTGTATTTAAAAATCGTTAACCATTTCTTCTAACTTTTGGCGAAATGGTGCTTTATTAATTAACGATTTGATATTATTTGGATTCTTTCCTGGTATACAAAAAGGAAAAATACGTGTCGATCAGTTATATTTTTCAATTAATCAAACAATTTGGCCGCTGAATTTCTGATTCTGGTACAGCGCCATCTAGGGAATGAAATTGTAACTAAAATCAATTTCGAAATTTTCAATATTTGCCATAAAAAATCCCATTGCATTCTGAACACAATGGTGTTTACCGCATTGCTCTAGCGCAAATATTCGCGGAGTTATTAATTTTTAAAGTTGTGCGGGACTTTTGGATCACCCTGTATTTAAACTAGTGTTGTCACCTGTCAATTACAAATGTAACTTTTTTTTTTAAATTTTAATATATAAATACCTTGCATATTAGCTATTCCTTTTCATTTTGATTGTTAATTATCTTAATTTAGCATTGTCTTTGCCCTATCTAATATGATCAAGGACAATCACATGCCACATCTTCCTTGCTATTTCTTGATTTTTTTTAAAAATATAACTCTCTTATTTGTCATTTTCACCTTTTGCATAATACCCTAAACTCCATATTTCAAAGGGGGGAAATGTTGTAAATAATTTTTGGTAATATTATATTCTACATAATTTGTATATTTTTATTAATATTTTATTATTTATTTTCATAGATGAACTCTGTGACGCCGAGAACACCAGACGGCGCGGATGTAAATATAAATAGTTTTTTTTTTGCATAGTTAGCTAGATTTTTTTTTAGTTGGCCAGTATGTAAATATTATTATCATTTTTTTTTGTTAAGTTTTCTTTCTCTCTTTTACTTTTTTGAGGTACTCTACCTATCAAGAGGCCTCAAGATTACTATTATCATTGATTTTTTTCAAAAACTGTGACGATTTTTGGTTCAAAAATAAACCCGTCAAGTAGTAAAAGTGTTTGATCTCTTTTCAACGGAAGGCCTCGACTGCACAACTCAACTCAGTACAATTTTATTTTAGAATACCAATTTCAATTTATATAAAAATATAATATATATATATATATATATATATATATGAAAAAACAATAGAAAAAAATAAAAGATAAGTGGGTCAGGTGTTGATATTAAAAATAAAAAAAGGCATCTCCTGACCACGAGCACATGTGCTTTTTTGATGGCAGAGCGCCATCTAGTGGAGCAAAATAAGTTTAGTTATTTTGCTCCACTAGATGGCGCTCTGCCATCAAAAAAGCACATGTGCTCGTGGTCAGGAGATGCCTTTTTTATTTTTAATATATATATATATATGTTTGTCGGCTATGCACGCCCTCAATATTTAACTAATCTCGCTGAAATTTAAACAGGACAGAGAGATAAATCTGGAAAATATTTTTGTCGCGCTTCAACCAAGAAAAATTATAATTAACCAGGTACTGAGCAACAATATTTTTTTAGTCAGAAATGATGATGACAATATTGCTGTATTATGCTTGATCGACATAAACAAAATTCTTTAGGGGAATATTCACTAAAACAGACCACGGGCGAAGCCAGATAATAATATTCAGTAGGCAGGAACAAAATTCTACCTGCGAAACTTTCACTCGAGCAGAAGACACACGAAGCCAGGTCATCTCTATATATAAAATATCGTTTCTCGGCCTTTTGGCTAAGATCGTGTTGTTTATCTCTAGATATTTTTTATTTATATATATATTTTTAAAAATCTATTCAGTAGAGAGAGTGGATATGTTTGCTCGAAAAATATATTTTATATATTATATAAATATATAATGTAACGAATATTATTATCAATATTATCATAATATTCTGTGTGTGTGTGTGTGTGTGGTGTGTGTTCCAGAAATTATTATCAATTATCAATAATAAATATATTATCAATAATATTCGTTATTCAAATTTCCACTCGGATAAAACCCGGGCGAATCCAGGCACACATCCGCTAGTATATATATATATAATGCTGTAAATAGAGCAATCCATGATAAAATCATTAGATAATGCATATATACAATACCTTTAGAAATAGATAATTAAAATTCTCTCTCTTTATCTCAGAAATATTGTAATATAGAGACAATAATTTAATAAATAGATGAATTCAAACATATTTTATGAAAATATATGTACAATACTTTCCCAAAAATACATATATACAAATTTTTCAGAAATTAATATATACAATACATTCAGAAGTAGATATATACAATTCACACATATAAACAAATATTTCAGATATATATAAATTTAATACTCTCAGATATCGAAAAACACACTACATTAAAAATCGACAATTAAAATTCTTTAAGAAAAAAATAAATGCAATAAATTTTAGAAATGGACTTGTTGGCGCGGTAAGGCTGTCTGCCCTAGGCGCCCTTAGATTCAGATATCGAGGGACCAGTTGTTGGCGCGATAAAGGCTGTCTGCCCTAGGCGCCCTTAGATTCAGATGTAGAGGGACCAGTCTCCCCTGTGGATACAATTTAAATTTGAAAAGGAGGTCAAGCAAGACACCCTAGACAGCCTCACTTTCACACACACTTTATTCATCCAAAATTTTCACTTTTATACTAACCTATTTTACATATATTTCTATATTACACAAAACAAAAAAAAGAGACAGTAAATTTACATAATACCTACAATTTAGGTGCGTCTGATATTTGCCTACAAAGAAAACGAATATAATATTATACAAAAACAAATAATGAATTTACACAATGTACACAAATAAAAATAAAAGAGAACAACTCCAATCCTGAACATATTTCCCCCCGATTTCGGGACGAAATCCATTTTCAGCCTTGAGGTCTAATTTGGCCTCTGTCCTCCTGGCAGCTTTCTCTTGCATCCTCTTCAAGTTTCTTTTTCCGGCTTTCCCTTTTTTTCTTGGGAGCTTCAACAGTGTATTTCCTCTGTTCCTTTTTGGTCTTGTCTTTACCTTGGACATTCTGCTGAAGAGCCCCGTTCATCAGGTCAATCTCCAACTCAGTGAAGTCCTCGTCAGCTTCCTTCAACATGGGCTGGTCAAAGTACTCCTTGCACCTGGAGTCCATGCTCTGCTTAAACTTCATCACCAGGGGGTTCTCTTCCTCATCTGCCTCTTCATCATCATCTGCCTCTTCATCATCATCATCCATTTCAGATTCCTCAGCTGAACATTCTTCATAATCTGGAAGTCCTTCGTCTTCTGAAATCTTCTCATTATCTTCCTCACCACTGGCTGAGTCCAGAGCATCTCCATCATCTACCACGTCACTGTCCTCATTCTCTGAGCTAGACTTGGGGGCTCCGTCGTCCTCTGTGTGGTAGTCGGGCAGCTCATCCCGGCTGTAGTACTTGAGCTTCTTGTTCAGCTCAGCTTCTTCCTCCTCTGGTTCTGGCTCCAGCTCTGGGGGCTCCTGGTCGGCTCCAATGGTCTCCAAGGCCTTCTTGGTCTTGATCTTGGAGATAGTGAAGAGGTCATAGTCTTCAGCCAGCAGGTCGGTCTCAGCCTCACTCTTCAACATCTGAGTCTGTCTCTTCTGGAGCTTATTCTGCTTGCGCTTCTTCTCCTTGCGCATGTTTCCAGTGACCTCTTCCAGCTCTTTGGCCAGCAGGGCGTCCACATCTTCCTCCTCCAACTTCTCCTCTGCCTCCTTGCCCGGCTCCTTCTTTACCAGCTCCTCCCACAGTGCCCTCCTCCACTTCAGCAGCCGCTTAATGTCTGCCGGACCCAGAACTTTGATGTCCTTAAGATTCTCCTTAATCTCTGCTGTGGTGGAGAGGTGGTTGGCAATGGTCTCGTCATCCAGAGTGATCTCATAGGCATTGTAGAGGATCTCAGTGTAGTTGTCCCCGTAGATGAAATCAGAGATTGGCATCTTCTTGTAGACCAGGAGATCATCATAGCCCTCTGTCTTGGGCTTCTCCCTGGAGACTGGCTTGAGCAGGTCGCTCACTTTGTTCTTGGATCCCTCCTGCACCACGTCCCTGAAGACATACTGGGGGTCCAGGAACTTGGGGTCAATCTTGTCAGGGGCCAAATAGTGTCTGCACACCCAGAATATTTCTGCAGACTCATTTCTGGAGGCCTTGGGCTTGGACACAATCACCCGCTTGAACCATAGGCATCCTGGACCCAGTTCTGTCCCAAGTTGGGGGCTCCGTCATTTAGGAAGATGTCAGCCTTCCAGCCATTAAGAGTAGAGAACAGGAGATTGCGGCATTCCTCTGTTGTGATGTCGGCCACTAAGGTCATCACTTGGGGGATGGGAGGAATGGGCACCAAGTCAATGCCCACGATGAGACTGGCAGTGCGCATGTTCTGCGCAGCCACCTGCAGCCAACCACCAGGTGCAGCACAATCATCCTGTCTGATTTTCACCTGATGGAACATTTCGGTTATGTCCCCGGTGAAAGCAATAGCTTTTCTTCTGAATTTAAGCAGCACTCCGGGAAGCGACACCAACAAGTCAGGCCCAGTCAGCAGGAACGAGCCCAGGGAGAGACCATCACATTTGCTTGAAGCATCAAACACTATTCTCATTTTTCCGAGTTTGTTGGGGTGAAAGGTGGGGAAATGCGGCTGGAGCCACTGCCTTCCCGTCTCCACGTTTCTCTCCTCCTTACTTAGAATCCGAGCGTAGCCCATTCTCGAATAATGATAGATCTTCTCCTGATATTCCACTTTCAGCAAGGGGTCTCGTTCTAGTCGCCTTTCTACTCCTATAAGACTGTTGAATGCAACACTGTAGTTATCAGGTAGCCTCATATCCCCCTCGTTCACCTTCCACAGCAAACCAGTTTCCCATCTGTCTCCAACTCGTCGAGTGAGTTCATTCATCTTCTGCTCCGCCAGAAGGTCCTGTTTTGAACGAGGTAACAGCCCCCTAACCCCAATGCTTTCAATTTTGAAATTCTCCTTCACTAGATCATGAAGAAAGTCCTCGTCAGATACCGCAAAGGTAGAGAAAGAAATCTCCCCATTTCCGCTTACATTGCCTGTTGGACCGTGTACCAACCACCCTAGATGGGTTTTGTCAAAATAGGAGAGTCGCCAGTTCCCTCGATGATTTCTCTCGCCGCCGTCAGCCTTATGTGGGGTTGACCGATTAGTAATCTCGGTTTTATATTACCCATATCTGGTATTTTTACCGCGTTTAGATGATTCCACTTTTTGCACAGCTCATCATATATGAACGGCTGAGCAGGAAGACAGAGATTTTGTACAGTTCGCACATTATTCAGGCTGAATCTATGCCTATCCTCTACGGGGCCAACCTCACAAGAAACACGTCGGGAAGTGAGATCTTCCTGCATTCTCCCGTCTGTCCATTTGAGCCGCAGGGGGTCAGTCCTTCTCCATAGTCCGAGTTGATTCGCCAAATCCGCATCCATCATCGTCACAGAAGAGCATTCATCAAAAATCGCACACTCCTTCCTTGACTTTCCATCCTTTCCATACAGTTGGACCATAATAACCCGCAGTATGACGGATCGCGAGCTTCCATTCAACAGTCCACTTATTTCTGCTGGGGTTCTGGTGTCGGTCGACGAGATTGCTGCTGGTCGTTCCTTCTCACTGTGCAGAAGGGGATAATGGCTCCGCTCACATCCACCCACACCACACACCTTCTTTTGGCGGCAGGTTTTTATGCCATGTCCCTTTCGCAAACAGGAAATACACAACTTCTTCTCCTTGACCATTCTCCATCGGTCATCGATGTCAATTGACCTAAATAGATGGCAATTCCGAATGCAATGACCGGCCTCGTTACACGCCGCGCATTTCCCAGGAGAACCCGACTCAACCGCCGTCATAACGCTATGATGCCCACTATCCCTCTCACGGCCTTTTTTGAAGTCCGGGATGGTCACCATGCTGACTGCTGCAGCTTTTATATTCATCCACTTAGAAAGGTCCTCCAATGTGACTTCTCCTGCACCCCCTCGCATCAACACGTATTCTCCCCACTGCAACCGCAGCGCATCTGGCAGTCTGTCTACCAACTCCTTCTTCAATTGAGGATTTTGCAGGTGGCTCGGGGTGTCCAGCGCCTTCACCGTTGTCACCAGGTTATTTATAGCGTTAGCGTAATCCAAGATCCCAGACAATCGACCCTCCTTCGGCGATGGGGTCTTCTTGGCCATTTCAATTAAGGCCTGTACCACGTACTCAGACTGTCCGTACCGCTGCTCCAAAACCTGTATTACCACCTCAGAATTGGCCGGGACAATAATGAGAGCACGCACTGACCTTCTTGCATCTCCCTGCACCGCTCTCTCCAACCTCGCCATGTTCTGAGCTGGAGAATACCCACAGGCCAATCAAGGGGGTTCCCGGAAAATACAGGCAAC
Source organism: Cordylochernes scorpioides (assembly GCA_030710605.1). Taxonomy (NCBI): domain Eukaryota; kingdom Metazoa; phylum Arthropoda; class Arachnida; order Pseudoscorpiones; family Chernetidae; genus Cordylochernes; species Cordylochernes scorpioides. The sequence continues at coordinate 16,124,234 of CP092873.1, read as the reverse complement.
TGTCCTCCCGAGCCCTGACGCGCCATCAATCTCTCCGTGTTTAGGCCCTGCTGTTTGAAAACCTCTACCAACGCCATTGCCAATTTTTTGGCACCAGAAGTAGGCTCTAGGTCATTCGCGCAGCGACCAGGCTGCGTTGCGGGAAGAAATACAGGGGTAGTCTGCGACAGCAATGGCTCTTCTTTCGGCCTTGTCTCCCGTTCCGCCACGTATTTTTCATCATTCTCGGCTTTGGTGTCCTCAGAGACATCGTCGTCGCTGCTAAGGCACTGGGAGTCGTCCTCTATAAGGCTCCTTCGCAGCTCCAATTCCCGCTGCTGCAGCGAGTTAACCCGAAGCTTCCCTTTCTCTTCTTCAATTTTCAGCTTCACCATCTGAAGCTCCATTCGCTTCCTTAAACGATCTGAACGGCTCGAAGCAGCTGACCGTCTACCTGTTCCAGGTTCCGTTGTCCTGGTCGAGTCTATTCCCTCCCCAGTCAGCTCTGTTGTGGCCATGGGAATTGTTGTCTGAGGCTCTGCGTCAGGATATCTTACTGGCCCGATTCCAAGGTTTTTTCTAGTACTTTTCCTGATACGAGGAGTTCCCTCCAAATTCGTTGACTGCGTCTCCATAGCGCTTCGATCCGGCTCGAAGGACCAGTTGTTGGCGCGGTAAGGCTGTTTGCCCTAGGCGCCCTTATATTCAGATATCGAGGGACCAGTTGTTGGCGCAATAAAGGCTGTCTGCCCTAGGCGCCCTTAGATTCAGATGTCGAGGGACCAGTCTCCCCTGTGGAGACAATTTAAATTTGAAAAGGAGGTCAAGCAAGACACCCTAGCCAGCCTCACTTTCACACACACTTTATTCATCCAAAATTTTCCCTTTTATACTAACCTATTTTACATATATTTCTATATTACACAAACAAAAAAAAAGAGACAGTAAATTTACATAATACCTACAATTTAGGTGCGTCTGATATTTGCCTACAAAGAAAACGAATATATTCTTATACAAAAACAAATAATGAATTTACACAATGTACACAAATAAAAATAAAAGAGAATAACTCCAATCCTGAACAGGACTGGTATTTCAATACACACACCAGTTTAGATAGAAAATTGGTTAGAATATAAATTTAAGATAAATCATGCGTCAATTTTACAGGATTTATAATATATTTAGTGAATATATAGATGTGATGAGGTTCTGTTGCCTCTTGTAGAATCATGTGTTGACCGAGAGGAACAGTCAGGATAAGGAGTTTTCCAGTACCTCTCTGCACCTTGGAATACCTTTTACAGTTCTCACAATGTACAGTCAGTCGTAGTCGAGGCAGAGTGGAAAGCTATGGAATGTCCACACAAAAAAAACGAAATCACAGTTGCACTAAGAAAGTTCCGTGAACAGATAAAAGTTGAGCTAGGAGCGAAAGATGGAGATAGAAGAGTTCTTACTGGGCTACATGGTCGATGAGGTGGACCTGGGGTACAACCGACAAGGGCTCACGCAGATGGTGAAGTAACTGTCAAGTGACTGTATTTTTGGCTAAAGAGACAGGAGGCCTTTTTATATATTTTCCGAGAAAGGGGGTGTTGCATTTCAACAGAAGCGTCAGGGGCGTGGATCGTCTGGTGAAATTCTACTGGCGCCGTCCTGACAGTTTCCAATCTATCTTTAGATATTGTTTTGTGACTTCCATCTATCTCGATTTTCGACGTTTCTGACTTCTATCTCTTGCTTCAGCTCAACTCTTAATCTATTACAGAGTTTTATTTATTTATCTTCAGTTTGTACAAAGTACATTACATATGATGATGTAATGACACATGTCAATCATGCGTATAATCATTTACAGATGTGTTTCTATTATACAACATGAAAATCTTGTTATAAGTTATATACAATATGGGGTTGTTGGTTTAAATTACCATATAGATATATAAAAAACGAAGAAGGCATATCCAGATCAGTAGCACATGTGCTTTTTAGATGGAAGAGTTTAGGTTGAATCAACGTTAGTTGATATTTTTTCCAATAGATGGCGCTCTTTTTGTTTTTAATATCAACACCTGACCTTTTAAATTATCATGTTTTCTATTATATTTTCACTTATAGATGTATGGGTTCTATAAATTTGCAATTGTTTAAATTGATTGTGTTGTTCACCTTTATATCTTTATTATACATATATTTTTTGTTGGACATAGTCTCGTTTGATTTATTCAACAATTTATCTATTTTTTGAGGATATTTCTTACAAATGTTTCTAGAAATATTAATTTTATAACCTATTGAAAATTCTCATTTTTTATAATTGCACATTAATATTCCCAAGATGAGATATTTATAGAATAAGATGATAATTCGACATCTCTGGGCTGATGTCAGATGTACTAAAATAGAGATAACAGGTAACAAATTTGTTTCATCAAATTGTCCATTTTAAATATTTGGTTTTGGTTTCAAATGATCTTGTATTGCTAAGATATTTTAAAATTATTCAAAAATCGTTGACGAAATATTTCAAAATATTTTCATTTTCTCTTCATTTTATTAGTCTTCATTTATATCAGCTATTCAAACAGTTTCTATTTAAAATAAAGATTCGATTTCGTTATTTGTTATAATATTTTCATAATTCCAGTGTTGATTCCTGATAGGCATATATTTGATTTGCTCCATAATGGCGTTCAACTAACCTGGCTTCTCAATGTTTGCATTCGAGAAATTGGCGGCTGAGTGTATTTATAGGTCTTTTATAATTGTTTGAAACAAATTATATTGTTATATATTGGAGTTTCCGAGAATTATCTAAGCCCTTGAAAGAATTTTATCCTATTAAAAAATGTGTTGATTTTCACTCTAAAAATGAGCACATTTCAGAATATTCTGCTCATCACTTATTTGTTTTTTAATGTGTTTCTTAAAATATTATGTCCACAGACTTTATTTTGAGTAATATCACGCTGATGATTAAGGGTCCACGTCGTTAATGACATATGACAAGCCTCTGATGGTGATTTCTTCAATCTTATTTTGTTGGGGCAAGGCTTTGAGGAAGATTCAACTGTCCATCTTCGATGACTGTTCCATCTAAGACCACTTCAAGCCAACTAGGACCTGGCTATGAACCTCTTTAGGCTGCACCACGCCGCCTTTTCCCAATTTGTTCTACTAAGGCCTCAATGTAATCCACTGGTGTAAACTCATGTGAGAATTCCAGATAGAGCATCTGGCTGAAGATCCCTGCGGCTGATTTCCTTTAGCGTTTTCGAGAGATTTTCTTCAGACATTCCGACTCCGATTCTGTTTTTTGGACAGTGATGGCTGACTCAATGTACCCTTATCTTGTGTGTTGATTAGCCTGACGTGGTGGGCCAGCAGGAGACCAACGCTTCTTCGTCAAATTCAGAACATATTATTGATCAAATTTTACGATCGATTCCTATGTTAAAGCTGATTATATAATTATCGATAGCGCGCTGCCCTCTCGCATTATATTATTGTAAATTGTTAGAACTCTTACCCGTTCTACAAATAGTATTGTTTTCGGTCATATTTGAAATATAACTGTAAGATTATTAAACTAACATGTGTTGCATCTGAATATTCTCAGAGTGAATTACTCTGTCTAAAAAATATAAATGAGCAATTTATTTTCATATTGAAAATAAATAAAGGGGTTTATCTTCCTAATGTGATACCATTTCAATTATAATAATTAAACGTTCTTTTAGATTAAAATGAAAAATATCTATATCTAATTTATACCAAAAAAACTAAAAAATAAGATAAAATTAAAGGTCAAAGACTCTTCCAGTAAGATATGTCAAGTAAGAAGTTTCAGAAGATAAAATTACTTAAAACTTTAGCTGAAAACTACCATCTACCATTGTAATGGTAAAAAATATATTTCTGATTTTTAAGGTTTTACCTGCTAGGTAGACAGTTAAGTATATTTGTTCTGATTTCACCACATGGGTATGCACATTCAGTTAGACTTCTGAATTTAGAGGGAAGAGAGGGTATTTTAGACATTTTTTTTCTTTTTTGAAAAAACCAATACCTGAATTTGAATTGCTTCAGTTTGCCTTCATGGAATAGTCGATATTCGACGGTTCATTTTACTCTTCAAAAACCAAATCATATCTTAAAATTCTTCTCCGTACAGCTCATTGAATTGACTCAACCAAATGAATAACTTTTTTCACACACGTATATTAATATTATAAAATTCAATGATGAAAAAAGGCTGTCAAGTTTAATAAACTGATTACAAACAATCTTTGTTCAAACAGGTAGTTGTTCTAGCTGCAGCACGGTAGTGATAAAGTCATGAAACATAGCAGACATGCTTTATATAGAGCTCTCATTTCTAGTGGCGTTTTAGAACATTTTAAATCTATGCAAACTCATTTAAGGAAATAAAATTTATTAGAATTGTTTGTTTATTGCTTTTTGCCCCATTTCTTCGATATGGCTAGGATATCTGGGACGTATACCAGATTGTACTACCAATTGTCAGCGTTGGTCAAAGGCATTGCCGCTTCTATGATAGTGGACATCCAGTTAGTCAGGTGTCTCCAGACTAATCTGAAATTAGGAAAGTATTTCATAGCTTAAGGATATAATTTCCACGAAGGTTGGCTGCTTGATGCTTTTATAGATGGTAGACTAAGTTAGCCGAATTTTGTCAGAGTCAGCAGCTTTGATGATATCATGTCTGAGAATTGTAGAAGAGCTGCTGCGACATGTTGGGTGACATCACAGGGAGAAAGGAGTCGATGATTCTGCTGAGGCTTCTTGTGAATTTAACAGCGTTGAACAGATGAGGTCCAATTTGTAGATAATACTGATTTCAGTGGACATCATGGGCAAACCTTCTAGAGCAGGGTGACAAAGAATAACTGAAGGTTGAATTGTGGTCATTTAAACAGCTCTTCCAATTCTCATCGTATTTTCTAGAGAAGAATATAGAGAGTTGAAGTGAGGGATCAGTTAGCTGATTCCAGGACATTCTGGGTTGCAGATGATGAGAATTTTTGCAAGGCAATGAACACAAATACGATTTCTTGTCCTTGCATAATCTGGTCAGCTCTAGTGTCACACAGAATTGCTAGGAATTATACTCGGAAGGAGGTGCAAGGATCATGCCGCTACAAAGGTTTGTTAGGATTGAAGCCCGAGAACCATTTTTGTGTTAGGGCGAGTTTTTGATAATCGTTTTAAAGTCAAAGTCTTTTTCAGAGGTAGATAGGAAACGGTAGAGGCCCGGGGGATTTCTTGAAAGGAAAATATTATTTGAGCTTCCAGAGAGGCTAGAGGAGCTTTTTCGGACATTTCTAGTACAGGGCATCCGATAAGGAAGATAATTAGATTTGTAGGTGTACAATGTGGTGATTTGCGAATGGAGGCTACATAGCGACTGGTAAGCCTTTTTTCCCAAAAGTCAGGAAGGTGGAAAAGAGCTGGTGGATTATCAAATTGGGTATTTTGTCCAGAGTAGTGGTAAAATGAGAAGTATATTTTATTTATTCAAGATTACCCATAGAATTCCCATGCACCTTTGGTGGACAAATATTTGTTCGATGTCAAATGTTACTCCTGGGATTTTGACACTGCATCATTTATTATACAATAAGCTATTCGAGAAGGTTTTGGTAGCTAGGCATTTTGACCTTCCAAAGAGAGAAGTATTTCAGGGACTTCCTCCAATTCTGCAGATTTTAGTTGACGTTGTTAATAGAAGCAAGAGTGAGTGTCCAGAGATATACTGGAGGGGTGACATCAGCCTTGTGATGTTTGAAGCTGAGGATTGTAGAAGAGCTGCTGCGCCAGGTTGAGCAACATCACAGGGTGTCGATGATTCTGCTGAGGCTTCTTGTGAATTTAACAGCGTTGAACAGATAAGGTCTAATAGGTAGGTAATACTGATTTCAGTGGGCATCATGGAAAACCTTCTAGAGCAGGGTGACAAAGAATATTAGCAGGTTGAAGTGATGTCATTTAAAGAGCAGAATATAGAGAGTTGAAGTGAGGGATCAGTTAGCTGAATCCAAGATATTCTGGGTTGCAGATGGTGCGAATTTCTGCAAGGCAATAGACACAAATACGATTTCTTGTCCTTGCATAATCTGGACAGTTCTAGTGGCATACAGGATGGCTAGTAATTCTGATTGGAGAGAGGTGCAAGGATCATACCGCTACAGAGGTTTGTTAAGATTGAAGGGCCGAGAACCATTTGTTTGGTAGGGCGAGTTTTTGATAATCGCTTTAAAGTCAAAACATTTTCTTCTGAGGTAGATAGGAAACGGTAGAAGCCCAGAGAATTTCTTGAAAGATAAATATTTTAGAGTTTCCAGATAGAGAGAGACCAGATGAGCTTTTTTGGACATTTCTAGTAGAGGGTATCCGATAAGGAAAATAATTAGAGTTGTGGGAGTACAATGTGGTGATTTGCGAATGGAGGCTGCATAGCGACTGGTAAGCCTTTTTTCCCAAACGTCAGAAAGGTGGAGAAGAGCTGGTGGATTATCAAATTGGGTATTTTGTCCAGAGTAGTGGTAGAATGAGAAGTATATTTTATTTATTCAAGATAACCCATAAAATTCCCATGCACCTTTGGTGGAAAAATAATTGTTTGATGTAAAAGTTACACCTGGGATTTTGACACTGCATGGTCTATTACAATGAGCTAGAATAAGAGATGTATTTCAGGGACTTCTTCCAATTCTGCAGATTTTAGTTGCTTTTGTCAATAGAAGCAAGAGTGAGTGTCCAGAGATAAGCCGAAACTGGAGAAATGACATTATCCGTGTAATCCCACATGTTTGAAGCACACATATACCACATAAGTATTGTCCATAACAGATTATCTCGCTGGGACAACTGGGCTAGACAACGAGGGTGACAAAGTCATCTCGAACGTCATTAAGAACATAATTTAGTCTCTCAATTTTACCTGGAGTACTGCATCGTTAGCTACAATCTAAAACTGACCATCTCAGAATATCGTGATTTTAGGAGAGTTTTTTGTATTTTTTTAGTTCCTTAATTATAAAGCTTTGGAACAATTCCAATATATTTCAATATATTTTTGAAGTGGCAATTTCAATTTTTTTTTTGGAATGGTGGGAGGGTTTGCTCCTTCTTTATACCTTAGATAATATGATTCCAATTTGGCAAATCGAATTTTGATATAATTAGGGTTTTAAATTAGAGAGAGAGATTGGAAATATTTAATAAATATTGAACTTTAAAAATAGAGGGTTACTCAAAGAAAACACATTTTGAAACTATTTCTGAGACAGGATGCGAGTTTACATCTGGTTTCATAGAGTAATTACAGAAATTATAATTTCAAGATTTTCTAAAAGTCGCACATGCAGTCAAAGACTCCGTGGCCACCTGAAAAATCAAGTTGAAAACTGGGCGATAGAGAGGCAAAATGTGGCGAAACGAAGCAGATAGTATGATATAAATTTCATTTTGGACATTTTCCAAAATTATAAGTTTCATAAATAATAAGATTCATATTATTTATCATCAATGTTTAAAACAACTGTCGGGTTTGCTAATCAAAATTCAAATATCTTATACAATAAATTATTTTGACTATCGCCCATAATAGAGGAGAGAAATAAGGGCCATTGGTAGAATGGTTTGTCGTCTGAAAGCGCAAGTTCTGAGGTCTGGACTGTGACTGCCTGGGAGAGCATGCGTAGTCAGGTGTTCACCCAACTCGCGCTGACCGAGGCGTAGTGTAGCAGCCACACTACTTCCCCTCCAATAGGCTTCCTAATGATCCTATGGGGGTGTTGACGGAACTTTTGGATACTACAGGAGGATGTGGCATCTTTTGGGTTTTTTCTGATTCTGTGGTTGAGAAAGGCATCAATTCTTCCGATTTGAAGACGGGCATTAGACGGTCGATTGAAACCCAGGAAGATATTTTAAAAATTTTCAGCTGAAAATTTTCAGGCTTCGAGATAAATTTGGGTCTGGACCGTCATAAATGGCGGTCAGCGGCGGCAGTATTAATTCTTGATGAGGTAGACATGGAAAAAATATGTCTTTAGTAGTTTAGGCAAATAAACATGCCGATCTACTTGTGGGGTATTTGGTGCGAGTTTGGAAGAAAAGTTCTTCTACACTGTAGAAGAGCCTGCCTAGGTGATATCCTCGGAAAAAGTTCTGTGAAGGAACCTGGCTGTTGTCTTGCCAAAATACTTATGAAAATCGAATTCCTAGGAGAACAGGGGAAGCTTGGTGAGCCAGGTTAAGGAGTCGTGATAGCGGCTATAAAAGTCTCTTTTAAAATATGAGATTTTCGCAAGGTGCTCCGGTTACGATGTCGGAGTGCCACTTCATCATTAAAATTTAAGAATTAGAAGATGCTTATGGAAGGCCATCTCCTAGGGCCTGCCAGGGTGACCTATATATATATATAGAAATGCAGGTATCTAACCAGGTGTGAGAGTGAGAGCCCCCTGGAACTGTAGACCCCATCAGTGATGCTGAAGATCTAAGTTGGCCCCAAAGCCATTGAAGGCGACTCTCCGACTCCAGGCCGGCGAGAGAACATCGGCGTAGCCTTCAAGAATTCACAGGAAGCCTTGCCCGCTCAAGACAGATTCCGGAGTCGGTAGAAACTAGGGTTTGAATCGTGCCTCAAATGGCAACCACATCCAGGTTTTGAAAGGAGACCAGGACAATAGGTCTGATGGAATCTGGAGAACATCGTGGATCGTTCCACAAGTCTTACTGAGAATACATCCGTCTCATATCAAAGTTGTAATCAGAAATTCCCTGAATGGCCTATCCGCCGCCACCAAACAGTACGACCTCCTTAAGGACAAGAAACACAAACAGGAATTCCGGCACTGGGCCCATAAATTCACACAAGACCTCCAGCAACACCCCTGACATAAGCCAAAGACTGAGTCATCTCATCACCAAGAACACACCAATTGACCCCCTTCTCCCAAATTACATCAACCAAGAAAACACCTCCAGCAACACCCCTGGCATAAACAAAGACTGAATCATCTCATCACCAAGAACGCACCAATTGACCCCCTTCTCCCAAATTACAACAACCAAGAAAAGACCTCCAGCAACACCCCTGACATAACCAAAGACTGAGTCATTTCATCACCAAGAACGCACCAATTGACCACCTTCTCCCAAATTACATCAACCAAGAGAAGACCTCCAGCAACGCCCTTGACATAACCAAAGACTGAGTCATCACCAAGAACGCACCAATTGACCCCCTTCTCCCAAATTACATCAACCAAGAGAACACCTCCAGCAACATCCCTGACATAACCAAAGACAGTCATCTCATCACCAAGAACTCACCAATTGACGACCTTCTCCCAAATTACATTAACCAAGAGAACACCTCCAGCAACACCCCTGACATAACCAAAGACTGAGTCATCTCATCACCAAAAACACACCAATTGACCACCTTCTCCCAAATTACATCAACCAAGAGAACACCTCCAGCAACAACCCTGACATAACCAAAGACTGAGTCATCTCATCACCAAGAACGCACCAATTGACCACCTTCTCCCAAATTACATCAACAAAGAGAAGACTATCAGGAACACCCATGACATAACCAAAAACAGTCATCTCATCACCAAGAACGCACCAATTGACCACCTTCTCCCAAATTACAACAACCAAGAGAAGTCCACCAGCAACGCCCCTGACATAAGCCAAAGACTGGTCATCTCATCACCAAGAACTCACCAATTGACGACCTTCTCCCAAATTACATTAACCAAGAGAACACCTCCAGCAACACCCCTGACATAACCAAAGACTGAGTCATCTCATCACCAAAAACACACCAATTGACCACCTTCTCCCAAATTACATCAACCAAGAGAACACCTCCAGCAACAACCCTGACATAACCAAAGACTGAGTCATCTCATCACCAAGAACGCACCAATTGACCACCTTCTCCCAAATTACATCAACAAAGAGAAGACTATCAGGAACACCCATGACATAACCAAAAAAAAGTCATCTCATCACCAAGAACGCACCAATTGACCACCTTCTCCCAAATTACATCAACCAAGAGAAGACATCCAGCAACACCCCTGACATAACCAAAGACTGAGTCATCTCATCACCAAGAACGCACCAATTGACCCCCGACTTCGCCCTAAAGCTGTCTACTCTCTCTCATGCTCCACCAGCCTTGTTCTAGTAGAATTGCATATACCCCAGTTGTTATTACTATACATTACCTCACCATATGTTATAAGAAATATAAACTCTTTCGACAAATATATTTCTTTTAAAATAAAACAATAACTACCTTCCTTAGTAAAATAATAAAATAATGGGATTCCATTATTTTATTATTACAGTAGGGGCAGTAGTAAAATTGTTTTATTTAAAAAAGAAATATATGCGTCAAAAATAGATTATATTACCCAGTTGTTATGTTAGTGAATATATTTAAGGTCTGTGAAGGGCGACTTTCTGAGATGGCTTGGAGTCTATTCTTATAGAGTGAGTTGAGGTCTCAACTCACTGGAATTAATTGACTTAAAGGAAATATTAAATAGCTGTCTACTGAGAATACCTTCACTATCCAAAATAAAAAAAAGTCTCTCTCTCTCTCTCTCTGGGGTAGGTGCAATTCTACCAGAACCTAACCACCTATATAAGTGTCTGATTACAACTTTGAGAAGAGAAGGATGCAATGCTCTGTAAGACTTGTGAAAACCTCCCACTTATTTCTCCAGATTCCATCTCTATCATCCTGAAATCCTTAGTCATTAAGGACGCAGTCACCATAGAGGCATGTCAACAAACCATGCATCCTACCAACTCTAGATTCCGTCTCAAACAGGGTCGGCCTCCCGTTCATCCCTAGAGTCCACACCAACGTCCCCCCACCTACCTGAAGCCATAAAGCCACCAACAATGACGATGGGGACCAACTTGAACATTCAACATCACTGACAGAGCCACAGCTCCAGGAAGCTCCCACTGTTACACCCGGCCCCCGTTGAAACCTGCATTCCCCTATTGAGATCACCCTGACAGCTAGCCCACCCACAATCCTTACCGATATGGCTAAATTTTCCTTTTTAGATTCTACATTTTTCCACTCCTCAATCACACACACATGTAAAAGATCAGTATATATTTTTAATTATACTATCGGAATTTTTACAGTAGATATGACAATTGATTAAACAAGAATTAATTAAGGAAAGTCCCTTGTTTGACTCTGCTTGCGTACTAGATGCTTCTAATACTTTTGTTACAGAAGAAAATAGGGTATGCGCGTCTCCAATAATATGAAGATAATTTTTATTTGGAAAATTCAATTTTCATAGATTTTCACATAAAAACTAATAACATATTTCTTATAACAACAAAAACGAAAATATTTAGAAACCAGATGTAAACGTTATTCCTTTTTATTCAAATAATGATAGATTTTGTGTTCTTTAGCAAAACAAAACTTTGGGCTTCATATTTCTATCAGATTTAATGCTATTATAAAGATATAATAAAAATATTATGCAACATAATTCCGAATTTTTTTAAACTATACGCTCTGTGAATTCAAATTTCTCTTTATCTAAAGGCATAAAGAAAATTATTAAACAATATTATTTGTTGCTGAAATAACGAAAGATATAAAATAATATTTGATTTTCTTTTATCAAAAACTTTTCAGTAATAGTGTAACACAGAATTAAAGATCAATGCGTTGAATTTCATAATATATATTCAATTCGTAGTGTTTTTATTTAAACTGTATTGAAAATATTTCTGTTTTTTCCTTCATGAGATGACAGACATTTTATCATATATTTTATATATATAATATATTTTTTAAAAAGGATGTTTAAATTTTGACTGTGAAACGATATTTTAAATGCATACTAACAACGCAGTACTCCAGATATTTACTCATACTTTATCATTGACCCATTTAATGATTGAAATGCTCTTTCGAATTTTGTTAATTTTCTCCAACACATCTACAGATAATGCACAGCATTCACATGCAGCTGGCTTGAACCTTCAGGCTATATAGAAACTCTTTAAACTAAGTTGGATTTCAGATAAATGTCAATTTTCTCTAGTTTTGAAATTTTACTGACATGATTAATTTTGCTTTGTTAACATTTTTGCGCGACTTTTTGAAGATAGATTTTTCTAAAGGATTATAACACCAATCCAGATATTCGCCAAATTGCACCTGGGCATTATCTGAATGAAGCCGATTTCATTTGGGTGGTAAACTACATCTTAAAAGATTGCTCTAGCCAAGGTAACTTTGTCACCAACGTTGTCCAACCCAATTCCCACCAGCGAGATACCCTAGGATTTACAATACTCACACAGCACACGTGACCTCCTGGACTTGTTGAGTCCTGATATTTGGTATCATATCTTTGGTCTTAAAGGATCTTGTTGGAATTTCACCGCATTGTACTTGGTCTCAGAGTACACCTACATGTAGACAAGTCTACAGGAGAAATCAAAGCAAAAAACTCAAGACTCTTGTTCTAGAACTGGATCCTGGGATTAGAAGGATTGATATATTCCTCAAATATATATTATAATATTATTTCCTTATAAAAGTATATATAAAATAGTAATAATTGTTTTCATATTGGTTTAAGAAATATTTTACTATTTTATTTATTTATATAGACAATAATTTATAAAAATCACACTATATTTACCTTTTCTCTCATCTCATAACTACTATTTCAAAATAATTACAACAGACAAGTTAATATCAAATTGTTTATATTGATAAAAAGGTGAAATATTGATTTGTGCAAATATTTACAAAACACGCATCTTATATTGAAAATATTCCTAATTTTTCGAGATATGTTTAGAATGTTAGCAATATAAATGTTTTTAAGTATTTATTTGAATCTTTCTTTATGTTTATTTCTGAAGTTTCAGCAATCCATTGTAAAATTATTTTTAAAGTAAATCCATTCTTATGTTTTCTTGTTGATAATTCAAAAAGAAATAATATTAAAAACATGTGGAACGTAGAGAGAATCGATATTTCAAACGGAATGAAATATAAACAATGTAGCTGAAATGTTGGAAATAAAGATTAAAAGAAATTTTGGTATGAAACAATAATATTTCTGAATGCAATTTGAAATTGTTTTTTCTCTTATTTGGAATTCTATTGGAAAATTATTGAATAATGAAGAATTACCGCAATTTTTATAATATATCCGAATTGATTTCGCATTGATCTCATTTTTTTTTAATATTCGAAAACTCTAAATCTAAGAAATTACCAAATTATTAGAATTGATAATATTTTTGGGAGTAAAGAAGGAACTGCTAATTATCATAATAAATGACCTCATATAGAAATAATATATTTGACTTAAATATTTATAAAATACTATACTTTATACTACTATATCCTATAGTAGTTGAATCTAATGGGGAAATATAGGATTCTATCTTTTTCTCTCTATCAATATGAACGATTTTATAGTAGCTAATCTTTTCGAGTTATTTCTAGACATTAGCTGTTAGGAGATAGAAAATATTGTTATTTGCATATATTTTTGCTCTGTAAAGAAGTAAAATTGTAATATGCAATATTTTATATCGAATATCCATGAATTCTTCTCTCCAAATTTTGTTTTATTAAGAATCTTTACATTCAATTACTTCAGAATTCTAAAATATTTCTTTTAAAATAATAAAAAAAAAGAAAATCGCATATAATTTATAATAATTGTTTTTCATTTCTTAGCAAATCTTTAAGTAAATAGATATTATGGATGGGCTTCAAAAATGCAAACCAAGTTGAATTTCTTTTTATTATAGTTTTATAATATATCAAGCTACATGTTACAGTTTTACTTTACATCCTGACTATTCAGAATTTTTAATATTTGAAAATGAATATTGAAATTTGAAATTACTAAGTTGATGCTGTCATTTCTTGAAACTGATTTTTCGCTAAAAGGGTATAAGCTCATCATTTGAGTATATTTCCAGCTAGATTCATTCTTCCAGAAATAGAGTTAATTCCTCAAATTTTAGTTGAAATTCACTCTGAAATTTTGGAAAACTAAAAATATATTATTTCAAAGGATACAATTGATTCTATATTTGAATATGAGTAATTATTTTTGCTTGTTATTCTCGGCTCCAATATAGGCACTTAACCGAACATAGATTGGTAGTGAGATTTGGGGCATATTCTTTTTCGTCCTTTAGATCAGCCTATGTTTACACCTGGATATTTGAAAGATTCTCGATAATTTGAAACTGGTTAATTTATATCTTTCGTAATTTGAAATTTTTTTCCGGTCATTTGAAAAATACTCTATAAGTTGAATAAAATCAATATTAATTGAACTCCTTGGTAATTTGAAGTTGGAGGAATAGTATCTTGCTACAAATAAAAATTTATAAATATATATACAAATGGTCAAAATATAAAATCAAAAATTTAATCAAACTCTTGTTTTCCTGATTTTTCCCTCTCTCTCGGAGTTGTTTAAATTCCTGGTTTTTTGAATTCTTGATAAATTGAAAATTTCCTCTAGTCCCTTGAGTTTCAAATGATAATTTGAGAGTCGACTGTATTTCCTTTCACTCTTTAGATCATCCTAACCTGGATAAGTTAAAGAACATAATTTGGAAGACTATACCATTCGAAATAACATATTAAAGTTGATTTCCAAGTTTTGACTTCAGACATGAGATGGTATTACCTCATCGTATCCTAATTCTTGTGAACTTCATCTTTAGAAAGTTAGATGTGAAATTGGAACTTGTCGCATTAAAATCTGACTAACATTCTGTATTCTAATGTAAAATTATTTTTTAGAAATTATATCAACAAAATAATTACCTATTCAACTATCTTTATATACTATCTTTATAACTCATTTATAATTGTTAAACAAATCGTTTTTGACGCAAGAATATCTGCTCTGAAATCTTCCTCTTCCAATGAAAAAGCTCATCAGAAGATCATCAAAGGAATTCTCTGATTATTATTCCTATAGAAGGTCGGAAGATATTCTCCAAAGAGAAGAGTACAAACTGTATCTTGTTTAGAAACAAATTCCAAAATGAGCTGGTTCACTTCGCCTTCCACTGATCATTGCCACAAAAAAATGGTAGCGATTGCCAATCTGATCTATTTCAAAATAACCTACGATATTTAAAAAAACCCTCCATCAAAATAATACTTAAGAATTTGAAAAACCGCATAATTCCGGAAATGGCTCATTAAAGAGAGTGTAATAAAGTGTGAGAAGATCAAATCTATTCTTGTTTACTTCTTTTCAAACTTTTTTATTTCCCAAGTTTTAACATTTTGATTGATTATGTATATATATCTTTTTCATTTGCATAAAATTCCTAATTGTGTTTATTCTCAAATTGTGTAGCTGAATTTATAGGTTGAGATTTAGATGACTGACTATTAATGTGATGAAATACAGAATTTACTTTTTGTCTCTTTATAAGTCTTCACTATTCTGTTTTATTCCTTTTCTTCCTTTGACACTGATTCAAAATTCTGTAATGGAATAAATTCTTTATAATATAATTTATTTTCTCTCTCTCATCAAGACCACATTATTATTTTTTTTTTCGCATTTTATTTTCTACCTTTCTTTATCAAGTTTCAATATATTTGGTGCACCTATTTTCATTAATCTTTTATAATAATTTAATCATAATCTTCTGTATTTTTTTGTTTATTAAAATTCTGCATTCTCTCTCAATTTAACAGGTGTCTATGTTTTCTCTGAAAGTATTTATAAATTAGATTACAAAATTTGTATTCACATACATAACCTTTATTAAGACATTTATACTAACACATACTAATCTTAACGGAAATTTTGAAAAAGGATATCAATAAACAGGGAGAAAGAAAAATATTTTAGCTTGTACGAGGTATGTTCAAAAAGTATCGCGACTTTTGTGTTTTTTCAAAAATTATTTATTTATTCATGAATACCTAATTTGTCCCCTTCAAAGTAATCCCCATGAGATATTATACACTTGTGCCAACGGTTTTTCCAATCTTCGAAGCACTTCAAAAAATCGTATTTTCAAATCTTTTTCAGCTCCTCCTCTGATGCCGTCTTTATCTCGTCAAGCGTAGCGTAACGTCGTCCTTTCATGGGCCTCTTCAGTTTAAGGAACAAGAAAAAGTCAAAAGGGGCCAGATCTGGGGAATACGGTGGCTGCGGCAACATTAGTGTGTTGTTTTTGACCAAAAGGTCGCGCACAAGCAACGATATGTGAGCAGGGGCGTTATCGTGGTGCAAAAGCCAATTTTTGTTCTTACACAAATCCGGGCGTTTCTGGCGGATTGCTTCGCGCAAATTGCGCATAACTTGCAGGTAATATTCCTTATTGACCGTTCTACCCTGTGGCAAGAACTCATGATGCACCACACCCCTGAAATCGAAGAAAACTGTCAGAAAAACTTTCACATTCGACCGAACTTGGCGCGCTTTTTTCAGTCTTGGTTCGTGCGGCAGCTCCCATTGAGATGATTGAGCTTTGGTTTCCACGTCATAACCATAAACCCACGCTTCGTCACCAGTTATGACCCTCTGGAGAAAATTTAGGTCGTCGCGGACAGAGTCCAACATCGCATTAGCAATGTTCATGCGATGCTGTTTTTGGTCGCAATTGAGCAATTTTGGTACGAATTTCGCGGCGACCCGTCTCATGCCCAAAACATTGATAAAAATCGAATGGCACGAGCCAATCGATATGTTTAGGTCCTCAGCAACTTCTCTAACGGTGATTCGACGATTGGCCAATATCATTTTCTCCACTTCATTAATTTTTTCGTCTGCTCTTGAAGTGCTCGGGCGTCCGGCACGCTCTTCGTCGTTCACATCTTCTCGGCCTTCTGAGAACATTTTGTACCACCGATAAACGTTGCTTCGGCCCAAGGTAGCTTCTCCGTATGCCACAGTTAACATTCGGAATGCATCCGCGCACTTAATTTCGTTTTTCACACAAAATTTGATACAGGTTCTTTGATCCATTTTTTAATAGGTAAAAATCGAAGACGATCCAAAACACCTGCAAGCAAAGCAGCTGTCAACAATTAAGTGAACATTCAAAATGGCCGAGCTTGGCGGCATAAGTGAGAGACATGAGTACCAACATAAAGCCACAAAAAGATCGAAATTCGAATATACGTAACTTTCTTTAGGAAATAGATAAGTGTAATAAATTTTAGAAATGGACTGGTATTTCAATACACACAGAAGTTTGGATAGAAAATTGTTTAGAAAATAAATTTAAGATAAATCAAACGTCAATTTTACAGGATTTATAATGTATTTAATGAATATATAGATGTGATGAGGTTCTGTTGCCTCTTGTAGAATCATGTGTTGACCGAGAGGAACAGTCAGGATAAGGAGTTTTCCAGTACCTCTCTGCACCTTGGAATACCTTTTAGAGTTCTCACAAAGTACAGGCAGTCGTAGTCGAGGCAGAGTGGAAAGCTTGGGAATGTCCACACAAAAAACGAAAACACAGTTGCACTAAGAAAGTTCCGTGAATAGATAAAAGTTGAGCTAGGAGCAAAAGATGGAGATAGATGAGTTCTTACTGGGCTACATGGTCGATGAGGTGGACCTGGGGTACAACCGACGAGGGCTCACGCAGATGGTGAAGTAACTGTCAAGTGACTGTATTTTTGGCTGAAGAGACAGGGGGCCTTTTTATATATTTTCCGAGAAAGGGGGGTGTTGCATTTCAACAGAAGCGTCAGGGGCGTGGATCGTCTGGTGAAATTCTACTGGCGCCGTCCTGACAGTTTCCAATCTATCTTTAGATATTGTTTTGTGACTTCCATCTATCTCGATTTTCGACGTTTCTGACTTCTATCTCTTGCTTCAGCTCAACTCTTAATCTATTACAGAGTTTTATTTATTTATCTTCAGTTTGTACAAAGTACATTACATATGATGATGTAATGACACATGTCAATCATGCGTATAATCATTTACAGATGTGTTTCTATTAAACAACATGAAAATCCTGTTATAAGTTATATACAATATGGGGTTGTTGGTTTAACCCTCGAGCGCGCGCGCTAAAAATGTAACTTACTTGCGCGCGCTGGGTGAAATTTACTCGATATTAAAATTACATATTTTGAATATAAATATTATCTGAGGAAAAACAAAACCTTTTCTATTTAAAAGTACAGCATTTTAATTTTCAAAAAAGGCAATTATTGATAAAATATTTATATTTTTTACACAATTCAAACATTTTAAAAACTATTCTTGAATAATCCTCAAAATTGGTAATGGCATATAAAATATTAAACTATTGCTCCTTTTCAATATTAAATATATAAAATTCCATTAGAATATTTTAGAAAAATCATTGCAAACTGCAATTGTATGTCCTTTATAAATTGGCTTTGCACATTTATGGCACAAAGTCGAGGTCTTCCTGTCCTTACTGGAGGGACACACTACATCTGGTAGGAAGCTTTATCTTGCGGTTCATGACCTTCTTTATGTCTTGAAGTGCCTTCTAAAAAATAATTGAAATAAATATTTAGAGTATACATTTATGATTCAAATTAACTTATCTGTAAAAAAAGGAAATTTTTAATAGTATTTTAGGCAGTGAAGAAATGATTTTTCTTTGATTTAGTTACTCTTTGATGAGTTCAAGGGCCAAACATTTCAAGAATTTTCTTCAAAAGAGCTTCTAAAGGTGTATTTTAATTTTTTGCTTCTTCACCTTTCAAGCCTAGTAAATGTGTAATGACATTAGGCGTTCTCAGCTTTACTGTTTGTGAAGGACAATTTTTGAACCATTTGATTTTCGAGGCTCTCCCTATATAAAAATGTGTTTGTGGGATAATTCCCTTATTCCACAAAATTCCTATATCTGAATATATTCCAGTGTCACTTCCATAAAAATGTTCATTTAGATGATCTTCTTCAATATCACCTTCTACAATAATCTCTTCTTGATCTAATAAATATGACCTTCTTCCCTCCATTTTATATAGAAATATAGGCTGATAAATATATCAACCTATTATAGTTATTTTTCAAATTATTAATTCGAATTATTTATCTCACTTAAAAAAATGTTATAAAAAAAATGCAACAAAAAAATTACGTGAGTGCGCGCGCCGGGTAATTTTTACCCGACAGTGACAATAGATGGAATTTCAGTGGGAGCTGTCAAAATGTGAAACCAAAACTAATTGATGAGTCAGGAAGCTAAACGAAACCACATCTCCGCCAACCGATTTTTTATTGGTTAATTCTCCATTCAAATGTTGCCATAGGTAAATTTCACCCGGCGCGCGCAATGCCGGGTTAAATTACCATATAGATATATAAAAAACGAAGAAGGCATATCCAGATCAGTAGCACATGTGCTTTTTAGATGAAAGAGTTTAGGCTGAATCAACGTTAGTTGATATTTTTTCCAATAGATGGCGCTCTTTTTGTTTTTAATATCAACACCTGACCTTTTAAATTATCATTTTTTCTATTATATTTTCACTTATAGATGTATGGGTTCTATAAATTTGCAATTGTTTAAATTGATTGTGTTGTTCACCTTTATATCTTTATTATACATATATTTTTTGTTGGACATAGTCTCGTTTGATTTATTCAACAATTTTTTGAGGATATTTCTTACAAATGTTTCTAGAAATATTAATTTTATAACCTATTGAAAATTCTCCTTTTTTATAATTGCACATTAATATTCCCAAGATGAGATATTTATAGAATAAGATGATAATTCGACATCTCTGGGCTGATGTCATATGTACTAAAATAGAGATAACAGGTAACAAATTTGTTTCACCAATTTGTCTATTTTAGATATTTAGTTCTGATTTCAAATGATTTTGCTCGCTAAGATATTTTAAAATCATTCAAAATTCGTTGACGAAATATTTCAAAATATTTTCATTTTCTCTTCATTTTATTAGTCTTCATTTATATCAACTATTCAAACAGTTTCTATTTGAAATAAATATTCAAGTCATATTTGTTATAATATTTGCACAATTCCAGCGTTGATTACTGATAGGCATATATTTGATTTGCTCCATAATGGCGTTCAACTAACCTGGCTTCTCAATGTTTGCATTCGAGAAATTGGCGGCTGAGTGTATTTATAGGTCTTTTATAATTGTTTGAAACAAATTCTATTGTTATATATTGGAGGTTCCGAGAATTATCTAAGCCTTTGAAATAATTTTATCTTATTAAAAATGTGTTGATTTTCACTCAAGAAATGTGCACATTTCAGAATATTCTGCTTATCACTTATTTATTTTTCAAAATGTTTCTTAAAATATTATGTCCACAGACTTTATTTTGAGTAAGATCACGCTGATGATTAAGGGTCCGCGTCGTCAATGACATATGACAAGCCTCTGATGGTGATTTCTTCAATCTTATTTTGTTAGGGCAAGGCTTTGAGGAAGATTCAACAGTCCATCTTCGATGACTGTTCCATCTAAGACCACTTCAAGCCAACTAGGACCTGGCTATGAACCTCTTTAAGCTGAACCATGCAGCCTTTTGCTAATTTTTTTTTCCTAAGGCCTTAATGTAATCCACTGGTGTAAGCATATGGAAGAATCCCAGATAGAGCATCTGGTGAAAGGTCCCTGCGGCTGATTTCCTTTGGCGTTTTCGAGAGATTTTCTTCAGACACTCCGACTCCGATTATGTTTTTAACAGTGATGGCTGACTCAGTGTAGCCTTATCTTGTGTGGTGATGGCCTGATGAGGTGGGCCAGCAGGAGGCCAACGCTTCTTCGTCAAAGGAGGCTATTATATTTATTTATTAATATTTTGAGGAATCGTCTTCTAGGATATCAGCTTAATCCCAAGTTTTGAGACGAGAAAACATAGTCTATATTTTGACTTAATATTCCTCGAATAATTGTCTGAGTCACCACTTGTAAGATGTTCGCTTGCTCGAAAAGTTCTGCAGAGCTTTGTAAGCTCCTCAAAGATAACGGTAATACAGATATTTAGAGATATTTGTATTGAGAACTTATTATTGATCAAATTTTACCATCGATTCCTATGTTATAGCTTGATTATATAATTATCGATAGCGCGCTGCTTCTCGCATTATATTATTGTAAATTGTTAGAACTCTAACCTGTTCTACAAATAGTATTATTTTCAATTATATTTGAAATATAACTGTAAGATTATTAAACTAACATGTGTTGCATCTGAATATTCTCAGAGTGAATTACTCTGTATAAAAAATATAAATGAGCAAATTCTTTTCATATTGAAAATATATGAAGGTTTATCTTCCTAATGATACCATTTTAATTATAATAATAAAACCATTTTTAGAATAAAATGAAAAATATCGATATCTAAATTATACCAAAAAAACTAAAAAATAAGATAAAATTACGTAAAACCTTAGCTGAAAACTACCATCTAACATTGTAATGATAAAAAATATATTTCTGATTTTTAAGGTTTCACCTGCTAGGTAGACAGTAAGTATATTTGTTCTGATTTCACCACATGGGTATGCACATTCAGTTAGACCTCTGAATTTAGAGGTAGGAGAGGGTATTTTAGACATTTTTTTCTTTTTTGAAAAAAACAATACGTGATTTTGAATTGCTTCAGTTTGCCTTCATGGACAGTCGATATTCGACGGTTCATTTAACTCTTCGAAAACCAAATCATATCTTAAAATTCTTCTCTGCACAACTCATTGAATTGACTCAACCAAATGAATAACCTATCACACACGTATATTAATATTATAAAATTCAATGATGAAAAAAGGCTGTCAAGTTTAATAAACTGATTACAAACAATCTTTGTTCAAACAGGTAGTTGTTCTAGCTGCAGCACGGTAGTGATAAAGTCATGAAACATAGCAGACATGCTTTATATAGAGCTCTCATTTGTAGTGGTGTTTTAGAACATTTCAAATCTATGTGAACTCATGGAAGGAAATAAAATTTTATTCAAATTGTTTGTTTATTGCTTTTTGCCCCATCTCTTCGATATGGCTAGGATATCTGGGAGGTATACCAGATTGTACCACCGATTGTCCGCGTTGGTCAAAGGCATTGCCGCTTTTATGATAGTGGACATCCAGTTAGTCAGGTTTCTCCAGACTAATCTGAAATTAGGAAGGTATTTCATAGCTTAGGGATACAATTTCCATGAAGGTTGGCTGATTGATGCTTTTATAGATGGTAGACTAAGTTAGCCGAATTTTGTCAGAGTCAGCAGCTTTGATGATATCATGTCTGAGGATTGTAGAAGAGCTGCTGCGACATGTTGGGGAACATCACAGGGAGAAGGGAGTCGATAATTCTGCTGAGGCTTCTTGTGAATTTAACAGCGTTGAACAGATGAGGTCCAATTTGTAGATAATACTGATTTCAGTGGGCATCATGGGCAAACCTTCTAGAGCAGGGTGACAAAAAATAACTGCAGGTTGAGGTGAGGTCATTTGAACAGCTCTTCCAATTCTCATCGTATTTTCTAGAGAAGAATATAGAGAGTTGAAGTGAGGGATCAGTTAGCTGATTCCAGGATTTTCTGGGTTGCAGATGATGAGAATTTTTGCAAGGCAATGGACACGAATACGATTTCTTGTCCTTGCTTAATCTGGACAGCTCTAGTGTCACACAGAATTGCTAGGAATTATTTTCGGAAGGAGGTGCAAGGATCATGCCGCTACAAAGGTTTGTTAGGATTGAAGCCCGAGAACCATTTTTGTGTTAGGGCCAGTTTTTGATAATCGTTTTAAAGTCAAAGTCTTTTTCAGAGGTAGATGGGAAACGGTAGAGGCCCGGGGAATTTCTTGAAAGGAAAATATTATTTGAGCTTCCAGAGAGGCTAGATGAGCTTTTTCGGACATTTCTAGTACAGGGCATCCGATAAGGAAGATAATTAGATTTGTGGGTGTACAATGTGGTGATTTGCGAATGGAGGCTACATAGCGACTGGTAAGCCTTTTTTTCCCAAAAGTCAGGGAGGCGGAGAAGAGCTGGTGGATTATTAAATTGGGTATTTTGTCCAGAGTAGTGGTAGAATGAGAAGTATATTTTATTTATTCAAGATTACCCATAGAATTCCCATGCACCTTTGGGGGACAAATATTTGTTCGATGTCAAATGTTACTCCTGGGATTTTGACACTGCATCATTTATTATACAATAAGCTATTCGAGAAGGTTTTGGTAGCTAGGCATTTTGACCTTCCAAAGAGAGAAGTATTTCAGGGACTTCCTCCAATTCTGCAGATTTTAGTTGACGTTGTTAATAGAAGCAAGAGTGACTGTCCAGAGATATACTGGAGGGGTGACATTAGCCGTGTGATGTTTGAAGCACACATATACCACCACATAAGTATTGTCCATAACAGAATATCTCGCTGGGACAACTGAGCTAGACAACGAGGGTGACAAAGGTCATTAAGAACATAGTTTACTCTCTCAATGTTACCTGGAGTACTACATCGTTAGCTACCATCTAAAACTGACCATTTCAAAATATCGTGATTTCAGGAAGGTTTTTTGTATTTTCTTTGGTTCCTTATTTATAATGCTTTGGGACAATTCCAATATATTTTAATATATTTTGGAAGTAACAATTTAAAGTTTAATTTTGAAGAATGATGGAAGGGTTTGCTCCTTCTTTATACCTCAGATAATATGATATCAATTTGGAAAATCTTGTCGACAAATTTTGATTTAATTGGGGCTTTTAATTAGATTGGTAATATTTGATTAATATTGAACTAAAAACGTAAGGTCACTAAAAGAAAACACATTTAATACCCATTTCCAACACAGGATGTGAGTTTACATCTGGCTTCATAGAGTCATTACAGAAATTATAATTCCAAGATTTTCTAAAAGTCGCACATACAGTAAAAGAATTTGTGGCCGCCTATAGCCACGGAGAAAATAATTCAAAATGCGATAGAGAGGCAAAATGCGGTAAAACAAAGTAGATAGTATTATATAAATTTCATATTGGACATTTCTAAAATTACAAGTTTTAAGAAGATTTATAATATACTTAATATCAAAATATTTGTGATCACTTTCGAGTTTGGTAATCAAAAAATTAAAATATACTTTACAATAAATTATTTTGTTTATTTATATATATATATATATATAGAGGAAATAAATGAAGTCCATTGGTTGAAATCTTTTTGTCGTCTGAAGACACACGTGCTAAAGTTAGGGCTGTGACTGTCTGGCAGCGCATACGTAGTCAGGTGTTCGGTCAACGCGAGTTGGGCGTGGCGAGGTGTAGTGTGACGGCCACACTACTTCTCCTCCAATAGGCTTCCTAATGATCCTATGAATGTGTTGACGGAACTTTTAGCCTACTAGGTAAAGGAATGGTGTCTTTTGGGTTGGTTTCGGGTCTTTTTGGTTAGAAGGGCATCAATTCTGATTTTAAGGCGGGCATGAGACGGTCGATGGAAACCCAGAAAGATATTTTTAAAATTATCAGCTCAGAATTTTCGGGCTTCGAGATAAATCTTGGTCTGGACCGTCGTAAATGGCGGTTAGCGGCGGCAGTATTAGTTTTTGATGGAGATAGACATGGAAAAAAACATGTCTTTAGTAGTTTAGGCACATAAACATGCCGATCTACTTGTGGCGTTTTTGGTGCTGGTTTGGAGCCTTTTAAATACTGTAGGAAAGTCTGCCGCGGTATGATTTTCGGAAAAGGTTCTGTGACGGAACATGACAGTTGTCTTTCCAAGATATTTTCTCAGTGAAAAATCAATTCCGAGGAGATAAGGGGAAGCTTGCTGAGCCAGGTTAAGGAGTCGTGACAGCAGCTATGAAAATCTCATTTAAAATATGAGATTTTCGCGAGGTGCTCCAGTTACGATGTCGGAGTGCCACTTTATCATTATATTTTCGAAAAAAAAGATGGTTATGGAAGGCCATCTCTTAAGGCCTGCAAGGGTGACCTATGTATATAGAAGTGCAGGTATCTAACCAGATGTAAGAGTGAGGGACCCAGGGAACTGTAGACCCCATCAGTGATGCTGAAGATCCAAGTTGGCCCCAAAGCCATCGTAGGCGACTCTCCGACTCCAGGCCGGCGAGAGAACATCGGCGTAGCCTCCAAGAATTCACAGGAAGCCTTGCCCGCTCAAGACAGATTCCGGAGTTAGTAGAAATTATGGTTTGCATCGTGCCTCAATTGGCAACCACTTCCAGGTTTTGAAAGGAGACCAGGACAATAGGTCTGATGGATTCTGGAGAACATCGTGGATCGTTCCACAAGCCTTACTGAGACTGCATCCGTCTCATAACAAAATTGTAATCAGACACTTCCCTGAATGACCTATCCGCAGCCACCAAACAGCAACACCTCCTTAAGGACAAGAAACACGAACTGGAATTCTGGCACTGGGCCCATTAATTTACACAACACCTCCAGCAACACCCCTGACATAACACAAAGACTGAGTCATCTCATCACCAAGAACACAGCAATTGACCACATTCTCCAGAATTTCATCAACAAAGAGAAGACCTCCAGCAACACCTCTGATATAACCAGAGACTGAGTTATCTCATCACCAAGAACACACCAATTGACCACCTTCTCCCAAATTACATCAACCAAGAGAAGACCTCCAGCAACACTTCTGACATAAGCCAAAAACTGAGTCATCTCATCACCAAGAACACACCAATTGACCACCTTCTCCCAAATTACATCAACCAAGAGAAGACCTCCAGCAACACTTCTGACATAATCCAAAGACTGAGTCATCTCACCACCAAGAACACACCAATTGACCACCTTCTCCCAAATTACATCAACCAAGAGAAGACCTCCAGCAACACCCCTGACATAAGCCAAAGACTGAGTCATCTCATCACCAAGAACACACCAATTGACCATCTTCTCCAGAATTTCATCAACCAAGAGAAGACCTCCAGCAACACCCCTGACATAACCAAAGAATGAGTAATCTCATCACAAAAACACACCAATCGACCTATTTTCAGAAATTACATCAACCAAGAGAAGACCTCCAGCAACACCCCTGACATAAGCCAGAGGCTGAGTCATCTCATCACCAAGAACGCTCTAATTAACCACTTTCTTCCAAATTACATGAACCAAGGGAAGACCTCCAGCAATACCCTTGACATAACCAAAGACTAAGTCATCTCATCACCAAGAACAAACCAATTGACCACCTTTACCCAAATTTCATCATCCAAGAGAAGACATCCAGCAAAACTTCAAATATAACCGAAGACTGAGTCATCTAATCACCAAGAACACACCAAATGTCCACCTTCTCCAGAATTCCATCAACCAAGAAAAGACCTCCAGCAACACCCCTGATATAACCAAAGACTGAGTCATCTCATCACCAAGAACATACCAATTGACCAGCTTCTCCCAAATTACATCATCAAGAGAAGTCCTCCAGCAACACCCCTGACATAACCAAAGACTGAGTCATTTCATCAGCAAGAACACACTAATTGACCACCTTCTCCAGAATTCCATCAACCAAGAAAACACCTCCAGCAACACCCCTGACATAAACAAAGACTTAGTCATCTCATCACCAAGAACACACCAATTGACCACCTTTACCAAAATTTCATCCTCCAACAGAAGACCTCCAGCAACACCCCTGACATAAGCCAAAGACTGAGGCATATAATCACCAAGAAAGCACCAATTAATCACTTTCTCTCAAATTACATTAACCAACGACTTCCAAGTCGTTCCGCCAAGAGATCAACACCATAGAGGTCCGTACGTCTCTTGACCTCACGGACAATACAGCAGCTTCATTTTGTCTCCTCTCTTATTGTAAAGACGTTGCTGTATCACCTCATAAGCATAAATTAATAACCAAGATAAGATCTCCAACAATACCCCTGACATAACCAAAGACTGAGTCATCTCATCATCAAGAACGCGCAAATTGACCACCTTCTCCAGAATTTCATCAACCAAGAGAAAACCTCCAGCAACACCCTTTATATAACCAGAGACTGAGTAATCTCATCACCAAGAACACACCAATTGACCACCTTCTCCCAAATTACATCAACCAAGAGAAGACCTCCAGCAACACTTCTGACATAAGCCAAAGACTGAGTCATCTCATCACCAAGAACACACCAATTGACCACCTTCTCCAGAATTTCATCAACCAAGAGAAGACCTCCAGCAACACCCCTGACATAACCAAAGAATGAGTGATCTCATCACCAGAACACACCAATTGGCCTCTTTTCACAAATTACATCAACCAAGAGAAGACCTCCAGCAACACCCCTGACATAAGCCAGAGGCTGAGTCATCTCATCACCAATAACGCTCTAATTAACCACTTTCTTCCAAATTACATGAACCAAGATAAGACCTCCAGCAATACGCCTGACATAACTAAAGTCTGAGTCATCTCATCATCAAGAACGCGCCAATTGACAACCTTCTCCAGAATTTCATCACCCAAGAGAAGACTTCCAGCAAAACCCCTGACATAACCAAGGACTGAGTCATCTCATCACCAAGAACACACCAATTGACCACCTTCTCCCAAATTACATTAACCAAGAGAAGACCTCCAGCAATACCCCTGACCTAACCAAAGACTGAGTCATCTCATCACCAAGAACAAACCAATTGACCACCTTTACCCAAATTTCATCATCCAAGAGAAGACATCCAGCAAAACTTCTAATATAACCGAAGATTGAGTCATCTCATCACCAAGAACGTTCTAATTAACCACTTTCTCCCAAATTACATCAACCAAGATAAGAC
Organism: Cordylochernes scorpioides; assembly: GCA_030710605.1. Lineage (NCBI taxonomy): Eukaryota > Metazoa > Arthropoda > Arachnida > Pseudoscorpiones > Chernetidae > Cordylochernes > Cordylochernes scorpioides. Next base: position 16,096,363 of record CP092873.1, on the reverse strand, counting down.
CTCCATCAATACCCCTGACATAACCAAAGACTGAGTCATCTCATCATCAAGAACGCGAAAATTTACCACCTTCTCCCAAATTACATCAACCAAGAGAAGACCTCCAGCAACACTTCTGACATAAGCCAAAGACTGAGTCATCTCATCACCAAGAACACACCAATTGACCACCTTCTCCCAAATTACATCAACCAAGAGAAGACCTCCAGCAACACCCCTGACATAAGCCAGAGGCTGAGTCATCTCATCACCAAGAACGCTCTAATTAACCACTTTCTCCCAAATTACATCAACCAAGATAAGACCTCCATCAATACCCCTGACATAACCAAAGACTGAGTCATCTCATCATCAAGAACGCGCAAATTTACCACCTTATCCCAAATTACATCAACCAAGAGAAGACCTCCAGCAACACTTCTGACATAAGCCAAAGACTGAGTCATCTCATCACCAAGAACACACCAATTGACCACCTTCTCCCAAATAACATCAACCAAGAGAAGCCTTCCAGCAACACTTCTGTCATAAGCCAAAGACTGAGTCATTTCATCACCAAGAACACACCAATTGACCACCTTCTCCAGAATTTCATTAACCAAGAGAAAACCTCCAGCAATACCCCTGACATAACCAAAGACTGAGTCATTTCATCACCAAGAACGTATCAATTGACCACCTTCTCCCAAATTACATCAACCAAGAGAAGACCTTCAGCAACACTTCTGACATAAGCCAAAACTGAGTCATCTCATCATCAAGAACGCGCCAATTGACCACCTTCTCCAGAATTTCATCAACCAAGAGAAGACCTACAGTAAAACCCCTGACATAACCAAGGACTGAGTCATCTCATCACCAAGAACACACCAATTGACCACCTTCTCCCAAATTACATTAACCAAGAGAAGACTTCCAGCAATACCCCTGACATAACCAAAGACTGAGTCATCTCATCACCAAGAACAAACCAATTGACCACCTTTACTCAAATTTCATCATCCAAGAGAAGACATCCAGCAAAACTTCTAATATAACCGAAGACTGAGTCATCTCATCACCAAGAACACACCAAATGACCACCTTCTCCAGAATTCCATCAACCAAGAAAAGACCTCCAGCAACACCCCTGACATAACCAAAGACTAGTCATCTCATCAACAAGAACACACCAATTGACCACCTTCTCCCAAATTACATCACCAAGTTAAGTCCTCCAGCAACACCCCTGACATAACCAAAGACTGAGTCATTTCATCACCAAGAACACACTAATTGACCACCTTCTCCAGAATTCCATCAACCAAGAAAAGACCTCCAGCAACACCCCTGACCTAACCAAAGACTGAGTCATCTAATCACCAAGAACACACCAATTGACCACCATCTCCCAAATTACATCACCAAGAGAAGTCCTCCAGCAACACCCCTGACATAACCAAAGACTGAGTCATTTCATCACCAAGAACACACCAATTGACCACCTTCTCCAGAATTTCATCAACCAAGAGAAAACCTCCAGCAATACCCCTGACATAACCAAAGACAGAGTCATCTCATCACCAAGAACGTATCAATTGACCACCTTCTCCCAAATTACATCAACCAAGAAAAGACCTCCAACAACACCCCTGACATAACCAAAGACTGAGTCATTTCATCACCAAGAACGCACCAATTGACCACCTTCTCCCAAATTTCATCAACCAAGAGAAGACCTCCAGCAACACCCCTGACATAACCAAAGACTGAGTCATCTCATCACCAAGAACGCACCAATTGACCCCCGACTACGTCTCAAAGCTTTCTACTCTCTCTCATGCCCTGTATTTCACATAACAAAGACACTTAGACCACCAGCCTTGTTCTAGTAGAATTGCATCTACCCCAGCTGTTATTACAATACATTACTTCGCTATATATTATAAGAAATATAAATTATTTTGACGCATATATTTATTTTAAAATAAAACAATTACTACCTTCCTTACTACAATAATAAAATAATGGGATTCCATTATTTTATTATTACAGTAGGGGCAGTAGAAAATTGTTTTATTTATAAAAGAAATATATGCGTCAAAAATAGATTATATTATCCAGTTGTTATGTTAGTGAATATAATTAAATTCTGTGAAGAGCGACTTTCTGAGATGGCTTGGAGTCTATTCTTATTAAGTGAGTTGAGGCATAAGTCTCATATAACCGTAATGAATAGACTCAAAGGAAATATTAAATAGCTGTCTCTGTAAAACTTAACTATCAAAAATCGAAAACCTCTCTTTCTCTCTCTCTAGGGTAGGTGCAAATCTACCAGAACCTAACCACCTATATAAGTGTCTGACTACAACTTTGAGAAGAGAAGGATAAAATGCTCAGTAAGACTTGTGAAAACTTTCCACTTATTTCTCCAGATTCCATCTCTATTGTCCTGAAATCATCAGTCATTAAGGATGCAGTCACCATAGAAGCATGTCAGCAAACCATGCATCCTACCAACTCTAGATTCCGTCTCGAACAGGGTCGGCCTCCCGTTCATCCCTAGAGTCCACACCAACGTCCCCCCACCTACCCGAAGCCAGAAAGCCACCAACAACGACGATGGGGACCAACTTGAATATTCAACATCACTGACAGAGCCACAGCTCCAGGAAGCTCCCACTGTTACACCTGGCCCCGGTAGAACCTGCATTCCCCTATTGAGGTCATTCTGGCAGCTAGCCCACTCACAATCCTTACCAATACTGTTAATTTTTTCTTTTTAGATTCCACATTTTGCCTCTCCTCATTCGCATGTAAAAGGTTGGTATATTTTCTCAATCATACCATTGGCATTTTTACAGTAGTATGACAATTAATTGAACAAAAATTAACTTAGGGAAGTCCCTTGTTTGACTCTGCTTGCGTAGCAGATGCTGCAAATACTTTTGCTACAATCGAAACCATCTTAATCAAATGACTATTCGATATGCATAAAACCGAGTTACATATTTTAAAAATATGAATAAATATTCATGTTAAGTGGATACAGACAGAAGAAAATAGATATGCGCCTTTTTAATAATATAAAGTTAATATTTTCATCGGGATTGATTTTTTTCAAGATATATATAATATATTTTCACGTGCAAAGTTATTAAATTTCTCTTATAACATAAAATATTCAGAAAACAAATGTAAACGTTATTCCTGTGTTCTCTTCACAATGATAAATTTTGAGTTCTTTAACAAAACTCTTAACTTTGGGATGCATTTATATCAAATTTATATGCTATTATAAAGATGCACCTGAATATTCACAGCGACATTGCTTTATCTTCTTCAAGTTATACGCTCGATAAATTTTAATTCTAATCTTTCTCTGTGTGAATGCAAAAAGAATATTGCTTAAAAATAAAAATTGTTGCAAAATAAAGAAATCTTTAATGATATTTAATTTTCTCTTGTCAAAAACTTAGCAGAATAAGTGGAAAACAGACACAAAGTTTAATGCGTGGAATCCATAAATGCAATTCGTAGTTATTTTCGAATTGGTTTTAATTTGATCGAAAAACCTTAAACTCTTCCTCCATTAGATGACGGACATTTTATCATATTTATAACTCAATCTCGATTTAATATTTTTGCAAAAAGATGTTGAATTTTGACCTTGAAACGATATATTTGAAAGACCTTCCGTTTTAAAGCTCAATACTTATATATAAAATACATTTTTAGAGAATAAGCTGATCTTTTTGGACTCTTTTAGAATTTTGAAATTTCTTGTGGGGCCTTTGTGGAAAAAATAATATTTTTAATGATATATTAATTGAAAGTTTTAAATGCATACTAACAAAGCAGTACTCCAGATATTCACTCATACTTTATTCCATTGAGCCTTTTATTGATTGAAATGTTTGCTCGAATTTTGTTAATTTTCTCCAACATCTCTACTGATGATGCACAGCATTCACATGCAGCTGGCTTGAATCTTCAGGTTATATAGAAACTCTTTAAACTATGTTGGATATAAGATGAATGTATTGTCAATTTTCTCTAGTTTTGAAATTTTACTGCCATGATTAATTTTGCTTTGTTAACTATTTTTGCGTGACTTTTTGAAGATAGATTTTTCCAAATGTTTGTAACACCAATCCAAATATTTGCCAAAATGCATCTGGGCATTATCTGATTGAAGCCGAGTTCACTTGGCTGGTAAACTACATCTTAGAAGATTGCTCTAGCCAAGGTAACTTTGTCACCAACGTTTTCCAGCCCAATTCCCACCAGCGAGATACCCCAGGATTTACAATACTCACACAGCACCCCTGGACTTGCTGAGTCCTGATCTTTGGTATCATATCTTTGGTCTTAATGGATCTTGTTGGAATTCCACCGCATAGTCCTTGGTCTCGGAGTTCCAGCTACATGTATACACAGTTCCAATATTTCGTCATTTGGTTTAATTCCAATTCCATAGGATTAGTGGATTGTGGGTTCCGATCTTCAGATTTCTACAACACTGCCACATACAACAACTATGTGAAACTTATGCTGAAACAAACTAGTTATTTCTAAATAAAAACAAGAAAATAATATAATGGCAGCATTGCGACTACTTAAAGTTCAGTCTATTCATTTGAACTAGTGTTACTTTTTTATTTACCTTAGACAAATGTATCATAAGTCAGTAGCTATAAGATGGTGGTTCGAAATTTGTTAAAAATTGTTACTTCTTTAGGGTCTTTAACAAGTGTATTTATGTCTGTTGAGAATTCTGAGTCAAGGTCTTTACAGGCATATGGCTCAGGCATGTAGACTATATATGAAAATATACTTATCACCTATATGGAGATTTTGAAAATAAATAATTCATTTCATGTAGCTCTGCTATTTTCCTCTAGGGTCATCCTTAGTAGCGGTAGCGGTAATGATTAAATTTGAATGGTTAATATTTTTTGAATAACCTTTAGGAATATAAAATTCTAAAAATGATTACTTGATCAAAACAATTATTGATAAAATTGTACCTAACCATTATCTGGTTGCAGCCAGATCTTTTCCCATAGTAAAGGTTTGCTTAGTAAATTTCTCTATTCACACAAGATACTTTGTCACTCACATTGTCCAATCAATGGTGCGAGTTTGATATCCTATATATGAACAATACTATCACAGCACATTTACCTTGAACTTCCTTATTTCTGATCTTTGCCACCATATCTTGTGTCCATTGGTCTTGTAGCAATTCCACCCCACGTCTCCTTGGTCTCGGAGGAACATGTTGAATACATCAGGAGATCATCCTTAGAACTCCCAAGAATTCCACTGTAGTAGGATATGGGGGTGACATCACTGCAACATACAACAACTTGGTGTTATACCTATGTAGAGACAGAATATTTATTTGAAAGGAAAATACTACAAACTATACTATAAAACCAGAATGTAATTATAAATGCTTATTTATTAAAAAAGTTATTATGGTCAACGTTTTCGAGAATTAATTCAGTTTAAAGTTTTAGATATAATAATTGAAAAGAGGTCACGGCGCTGAACACTGATTTTTTTTTAGCGGATTTCTGGAAATTAATACAAATCAATCTCTGAAAACTTCGACCTAAATGGATATCCGAATAATCATTTTAGTTGACGCCGGAACCATACAAAGAATTAAAACTTTCCAACTGGCCTTCAGTGCCACCTATATTGGGGATCGGAGCAAAACATGTTGAGAAAGATTAAAACAGAAAATGACTTAATTTTAAACTAAACTAAACCACACCTTCAAACAAAATCATGTTCTAAACTTTAAAGCAGAAAAAGTAGTATTTACAGGAGATATCAAATCTAAACACTCAAGATTCTTCGTGGAAAGCTGGATTTCAAGAATAGAAGGATTGATATGCCTCAAATATATAAGCTCATTTTATTTCCTCATAATATAACCATATATACAATAGTAGTAATTGTTTTAAAATTGTTTTAGGAACTGTATTTATGTTCAAACTAGATTAAATTGAATATATATTGCATATATTTCATTTTATTTCTTTTTAGATAGAAAAGAATACTAAGGAATTCCTATATTTATATTTTATCTCCCAAAAGCTACTCTATAGAAATAACTCCAACACTCTAGTCACTTAAAATGGTTTATATTAATATAGGTGATCGTGAAATATCGAATTTTGTGAATATTCACCAAACAGGCATCTTAACTTGGAAATATTCTTAATATATTGAGATATGTTTAGAAAATTAGCAATTTGAATGTTTTAAAGGATTTATTTAAATATTTCTTAATGTTCATTTCTGAAGTTTCAGCGATCCATTGTAATCCTCTTCAAATAAAATCATCCCTGTCATGTTTCTTGTTGAAAATTCGAAAAGAAACATGAAGCTGAAATGTTGGAAATAAAGATTAAAATAAAATTTGTAATGAAACAATAATATATCTGGATGCAATTTTTAAAAGTCCTTTTTCTCTTATTTGGAATCTTAATGGAATAAGAGTGAATAAAGAAGAATTACCGTATTTTTTAATAATATAACTAAATTGATTTCGCATTAATATAATTCTTTTGAAATATTCGAAAACTCTTTAAATCTATGGGATTATCAAATTAATTAAAATTTATAAATTTGAGAGAAAAGGAATACCTGCTAATTATCATAGTAAAGTATCTCAACAAAATAATCAATTATTTCACTGAAAATCATAATATACCTTCCCCTATACTACTATATGCTATAGTAGTTGAATATGATGGGGAAATATAGGATTCTCTCTTTCTTTCCATCAATATAAACGATTTTATAGTATCTAGTATGTTCGAGTTATTTCTAGACATTAGCTGTGAGGATTGAGAAAATATTGTTATTTGCATATATTCTTGCTATGTAAAGAGGTAAAATTGGAATATGCAATATTTTATATTGAATATCCATGGATTCCTCTCTCCACCTATTGTTTTATTAAGAATATTTACATTCAATTACTTCAGAATTATAAAAGGACTCTTTAAAAATTGAAAACATAATTCAGAATAATTGTTTTTCATTTATTAGCATATCTTTGGAGTAATTGAATTATCAATAGCAAATTTCAATTCCAGTTTAATGTTTATTCATTATAGTTTTTGAATCTAGAGAGTTAGAAATAATGGTACCTTATATCAAGCTACCTGTTACAGTTCCTTTGGACATCCTGAATATTCAGACTTTTTAATATTCGAAAATGAGTATTGAAATTTGAAATTACTAAGTGAAAACTATCATTTCTTGAAACTGATTTTTCGCTAAAAGTGTATAATCTCATCATTTGAGTATATATTCTGCTAAATTTAATTAATATTCCATAAATAGAGTTTATTTATCAAATTTTAGTTGATATTTACTCCGATATTTTGAAAAACTAAAAATATATTCATTCAAAGGATACAGTTGCTTCTATATTTTAACTATGAGCAATTTTTTTTGCTTGTTATACTCCGCTCCAATATAGGTACTTAACCAAACAAAGATTACTAGTGAGGAGACATACCGTCGACTTTCGATAATTTTAAACTCGTTAATTTGAATCTCTCAATAATTTGAAAATTTCCCGGTCGCTTCAAAAATACCCGATTAGTTGAATATAACAATATTAATTGGTCCCCTCGATAATATTTTGCTACAAATGAACATTTGTTAAATATACAAATGTTCTTAATAATAAATCACAAATTTTGATCAAATTCTTGTTTAACTGATTTTTTCTCTCCCTCCCTCTTAGTTGTTTAAACTCCTGTTATTTTGAACTCTTGATAAATTGAAAATTTTCTCTAGTCCTTTGAGTTTCAAATTATCGAGAGTCGTCTGCATTTTTTTCACCCTTCAGTACATCCTAGGTTTACACCTAGATGTGTTAAAAGAACAGAATGTGGAAGACTATGCCATTCGAAGTAACATATTAAAATTATTTTCAAAGTTTTGACTTCGGATCCTGAGATGTTATTACCTCATCGTTTCTTGCTTCTTGTTAATCTCATCTTTGGAAAGTTGGGCGAGAATTTGGAACTTGTCGCAATCAAAATCTGACTAACCTTCTGGATTCTAATGGAACATTCCTATTTAGAAATTATCTCAACAAAAATTTACCTATTCAACTATCTTTTACTCTTTTCTAGTGTTGATAAGTTATTTTCGACGCAAGAGTATCCGCTTTCAAATCTTCTTTCCCAAACAAAAAACACATAGCACACCAAAGGATTTTTTTTATTATTCTTCCTATAGGGTATCGGAAGAGTTTTAGCAAGAGAAGCATCCAAACTGTTTCTTATTCAGAAACAAATTCCTAACAAGCTTGTTCACTTTGCTTCCCACTGCTCATTGCTATATGAAAATAGAATGGTAGTGATTGTTAATCTGATCTATATAATTATAATGACGAATAGATTCATAAATTCCTCTTCACCTTCTGTCTTAATGAAAATCTCTTTACATAAAATAATTTTAAAATATGAAAGGATCATGTTAAAACAAGCGTAAAAACCACATGATTCAGAAAATGGTTGATTGGATGAGAGTATATTATAAAAGGCAAAGAAAGTCTTTCCTTCTATAGTTTTCATTTTATACTTTTTATTTTCCAAGTGTGCCTGTGTATGAATGTATGTATTTTATTCATTTACTACATACTATATATTGATTTTATTTACAAATTCGGTAGCTGAATTTATAAGCTGAAATTGTATATAGGACTGACTATTAATATATGATGTAATACAGCCTTTACTTATTTCTATTTAGGTATTAACTCTTGAGTTTTATTCCTTTTCTTTTGTTTTAGATCCTGATTGAAAAAAAATCTGTAATGGACTAAGTACTTTAGAAAATAAATTTCTTGCGTTCTCATCATGGCCACATTAATTTTGAATTTTCCTACTTTCGCATTTTATTATTTTTTCCCGTTACTTTATCAAGTTCCCTTTTATTTTATTATCTTTTACATAAACCTTTTATTATAATTTAATCATAATATTCTGTTTCTTATTTTGTTTATAAGAATTCGGCATGTTATCTATATTTAATATAGTTTCTATTCACCTAGGAGCCTGCATTTTATTTTTTCATCGTTATTGGATTAAGCATGTTGCATATTTTCAGGTTTCTATGTGGTCTCTGACGGTATTTAAAATTTAGATTACAAAATTTACATCCCCATACATAACTTTTATTAGGACATTTAGCACTAATACATGATAATCTTCACGGAAATTTAAAATAATTATGATAATAAAAGGAGAGAAAGGGAGAGATTTTGGCTTGTTTAAAAAAAAAAAAAAACTGAATTTGATTTTCGCAAAGCCATGTTTATTTACAAATTTAATAAATTAAACATTAATTTTTTACCTTATATATACAAATATATTTTTTAATAAACCTCTTCAAAAAATATATATATATTCAATATATTTAGAAAATATATACATATTTTATAGGGTATCGGAAGAGTTTTAGCAAGAGAAGCATCCAAACTGTTTCTTGTTCAGAAACAAATTCCTAACAAGCTTGTTCACTTTGCTTCCCACTGCTCATTGCTATATGAAAATAGAATGGTAGTGATTGTTAATCTGATCTATATAATTATAATGACGAATAGATTCATAAATTCCTCTTCACCTTCTGTCTTAATGAAAATCTCTTTACATAAAATAATTTTAAAATATGAAAGGATCATGTTAAAACAAGCGTAAAAACCACATGATTCAGGAAATGGTTGATTGGATGAGAGAATATAGATGCAAACAATACTTTCAGAAAAATATCTGAGAGACAAATTAGAAAAATAGACAAATTCAACACACCCAGGATAAGATGCATGTATATACAACCAAAACCTTCAAAAAGAAATGAAATACAATTGTTTTAAGATATATAAAATACAATATTTTCAGATATAGACATAAATAAAATACATCAATATATAAAAACGCACTACTTTTATAAATAGACACTTACACAAATACAATATTTCAGAAATAGGTACATACAATACCATCATATATATACATATATAGTATATACATATATAGTAAAAATCAATATATAGTATGCAGTAAATGAATAAAATACATACATTCATACACAGGCACACTTGGAAAATAAAAAGTATAAAATGAAAACTATAGAAGGAAAGACTTTCTTTGCTTAATTTATTAAATTTGTAAATAAACATGGCTTTGCGAAAATCAAATTCAGTTTTTTTTTTTTTTAAACAAGCCAAAATCTCTCCCTTTCTCTCCTTTTATTATCATAATTATTTTAAATTTCCGTGAAGATTATCATGTATTAGTGCTAAATGTCCTAATAAAAGTTATGTATGGGGATGTAAATTTTGTAATCTAAATTTTAAATACCGTCAGAGACCACATAGAAACCTGAAAATATTCAACATGCTTAATCCAATAACGATGAAAAAATAAAATGCAGGCTCCTAGGTGAATAGAAACTATATTAAATATATATTACAATTACAAATACAATTCTTTCACACACGCACACCGGAGAGAATATAGATGCAAACAATACTTTCAGAAAAATATCTGAGAGACAAATTAGAAAAATAGACAAATTCAACACACCCAGGATAAGATGCATGTATATACAACCAAAACCTTCAAAAAGAAATGAAATACAATTGTTTTAAGATATATAAAATACAATATTTTCATATATAGACATAAATAAAATACATCAATATATAAAAACGCACTACTTTTATAAATAGACACTTACACAAATACAATATTTCAGAAATAGGTACATACAATACCATCATATCATAACAAATAGATACATACAATGTCTGCATTAATAAATAAAAACTATTGTTTCAGATATATATACAATGTTATCATACATAGACATAAAAACAATACGTACATCTAGGGGGGTCGGTGGAAGGCTGGTTAAACTGTTTAGTTTTCGACCACTACAACCCGGGTTCGAATCCCGCATTGGACACTTTTTTTCTGTTTAAAAAAAAAAAAAAGAAAAATGCTCCAATGGCCCCCGATTCTTAGAAAAGTCCAACCCCACCAGCGAGTGCAAATAACCAAACGAGGCTCTGGCACATTTGTAAGTGCAAAGTCGAACTGCTTTTCACATGTGTAGACATGTGGTGCGCTTACAGTAAAAAAGCAGTCGCTAACTACCCACCATGATTATCATGGCCTGTACCACGTGTACTAGGGATAAGCAAAAAAAACGTACATCTATATAGAAAAATACACTGAAAATAGACAAATACAATATTTTCAGAAGTAGGTACATACAATACCATCCTCATAACTAGATACAAAAAATAACTTCAGAGAAATATATTTGTTTCAGATATATACAATATTTCAAGATATAGACACAAAAACAATATATAAATACATTACTCTCTTTCATAAATAGATAAATACATTATTTCCCGAAAGGGACAAATATATATACTCATATACATGAAAAGACAAGGGTCGCCTCTCCCGTCAAAATAGACGTCTAAAACCAGACGCCATCTATTGACCGTCGCCGCAACTAGCGGCTTCGGGTCGGTGACAAAGCCACAACACCAGCTTTGGCAAACTGAAAAGCGTCCACCTAGAGACCATGGTTTCGGGCTAATAACCCTCGTCAGTCTAGGGAGGACAATTTCCTCCCGGCAAAATTTCCATCTATACTCATTTATATTTTTTCTCAGATATTAAATAAAACAATTTCAGAAAAAGCTGAAACAATACTCTCTCTTCCAAGAATAGACATACTACTTTCAGTTATTTATCTGCATATATACAGTTATTATTATTATCTGCATTTATTATTATTATTATCTGTTATTATTATTATTATTATCTGCATTATTATTATTATTATCTGTTATTATTATTATTATTATCTGCATTATTATTATTATTATCTGTTATTATTATTATTATCTGCATTTATTATTATTATTATCTGTTATCATTATTATTATTATCTGCATTTATTATTATTATTATCTGTTATTATTATTATTATTATCTGCATTTATTATTATTATTATCTGCATATATACAGTTATTTCAGAAAAATATATATACCTTCAAAATTAAATAAGTACAATTCTTTCAGAAATAAGCAAATACAATAGTTTTAAAATGTATGTGTATACAATACTTCAGGAATAAATGCAATACTTTCAAACACACAGAAATAGATAAATACGATATTATTTCAGAAATAAATAAATACAGCACTTTCCTTTTATTTATAAAATATATAAAAACAATAATTTCATAAATAGATGCATCCAAATATATTTTATTCACATATAGAATACTTTCACAAAAATGCATATATACAATATTTCAGATATTGATGTATACCATTCATATATATAAACAAATATTTCAAATATAAATACAACACTTTAAGATGTCGAGAAATGCATTACATTTTAAAATTAGACAAATAAAATACTTTACGAAATAGATAAATGCAATAAATTTCAGAAATGGACGCGTATGTCTATTTACAAGTGATGATAGAAAAATGCTTAGAATACAAATATAGAATGTCATTTGTCAATTTTACAGGATTTATATTTATTTTAATATATTGATGTATGGCGTTTAAATATTTAATTGTCTATGTTTTTCACCTTCATAAATTTTACTATATACATATTTTCTTGTTGGACATAATGATATCGTTTTGTTATTTTGACTTCTTCAACTAATTCTCTCTTTTGTTTTCAAGAGATCTTAAAATTATGTTTCTAAAAATTATATTTCTATAACCGATTAACTATTCTCCGTTTTTTGATAATTACAAATCAAAATTCCCAAGTTGAGGATTTTCTAGAATAAAGGTGATAATTCGACATCTCAGGACTGATGTCAGATGTACTAAAATAGAGCTAACAGTTGACATATTTGCCACGTCATACAGTCAATTTTACATATTGGGTCTTCCGAAAATATCTTCTGACTTAAAATGATCTTGTATCGCTAAGATATTTCGTTGAAAATATATTTCGTCTTCATTTATTTATTTATTCATAATTTTTATTTGAAATAAATATTCGAATCGCTATTTGCTATAATATTTGCACAATTTCAGCGTTGATTTCTGATAGGATAAAATATTTGAAAGAGATTTGCTTCTTCGATGAACTAACCTGGCTTTACAATGTTGGCATACGAGAAATTGGCTGCCCGAATTGGTCAATAGGTCTTCTGCGATTGTTTGAAACAAATGGTATAAATTTTTTAGAGCTCTTATTGTTTACCCTTTTGACTCATCACTCCTCAATTCTACGCTATTCTGACTTCATAGGTTGGAAGGTGTGGGAATATATTTTTATCCTAAATGAAATCTCTGTTTTTTTTTTAATTAACTAGTTTTGTAACTCTAATGTAACTCTATTTTTTAGGTTGAAGAATATTGCTAAATGTATATATGGACGTCGAGACGTGTAGAATACGATTGTAGAGTTGCCGAGATAATATAAGTGTCGGAGGAATTTCATCTAATCTTTTCATCAAAGAAAGGAATTGCTCTATAAAGATGTATACATTTTGTATTGCTGCGTGTCACTTATTTATTTTCTAATGTGTTTCATAAAAAAATGTCCACTGATTTAATAAGATCACGCTGATGATTAGTGGTCCGCGTCGTTAATGACATATGACAAGCCTCTGAAGATGATTTATTCACTCTTCTTTTGTTAGAGCAGGGCTTTAAGGAAGGCTCCAAACTACATCATCGGTGACTGTTCCATCTCAGGCCACTTCATGCCAACTAGGACCTGGTTATAAGCCTTTTTATATGGTGTCCATTTTACCCTTCCAGTGATTGGCTCTTTTAATATTACCATACATATTTGGGAGACTCCCTTTATTCTATTTATTTTTAGTTCTTTCGATCTTAATCGAGTAGTAGAATCACACAGATGATCCCCCCCGAAGTTGATCCACTTTGCCGCAGTGGGGGGGCCCGAGTCCGACTTCCAAGTCGTTCCGCCAAGAGATCAACACCACAGAGGTCCGTACGTCTGACCTCACGGACAATACAGCAGCTACTGGACATGCCTCTCAAATTTTAATGACCGATATGTCCTCACTTCTTTTTTCTAGATTTAATTCATTTTGTCTCCTCTCTAATTGTAAATACGCTGCTGTATCACCTCATAAGCATAAATAAATAAAACAGATGATCCGGCTGAATGTAGAGTACAGCTTCTGCATCTGATTGGTCGGCGAGACTCATACTCAAGCTCGTCTGCTAAGTGTTGGAAAATTGTTGTAAAGAAGTGACGTGATGTTTAAAAGTGTAAATAAACTAATGTTTGATCCAATTAAAAACTAAGTGAGTAAAGAATACGTGTAAAATTCTAAATTTAATTAAGAACTGAAAAAAAACATGATTAGTATTTATGTAAGCTTTAATAATAAACTGTAATATCAGAAATATAAATCGCACGTTTTATATGTGTATTAAGTCTTCATAATAATTTATAAAGGTCCGTAAGATTTCGTTTTATATTTATTTTCTACAAGTGTTTTCTTTATATATTTATATTTAAATATATTTGGTAATACTCTTTCATGTGATTGGACTCGTGTTTATCTATTTCTCTTTGAGATTTTCGTTCTCATAAAAAGTGTTTTCACCAGGGAAGCTTGCGGACCTTTTTACCACTTTTTGTTTATATATGTGAATTTATGAAAGAACTGTATATAACTTCTGAATGTATTGTACAAATATTTTTTCAGAAATTTTCTGAAAGCTTTGCACCATCTCTCGGCCGCGAGTTTCGCCTTTTTTAGGGTGGAGACAAAAGAGATGGAATCTTTAACCGATATTCGGTATTGGCGGATGGCCAAGGAGATTTCCACACGATGAAGACATTGCCATTTATATACCAATAACGATAAATCGGGTTGGCGAGGGATAAGAATTAAAAAGGTGAATTTCAAAATAATTGTATCAGTTCAAAAACAATTGAAACTGATGAACAATTTTGACACATTCGATATGTCAAAAAATAAAATGGATTTAGAGGTAAGTGTGATATATGTAAATACATAGCTTCCATTTTATCTTTTGACATATCGAATGTGTCAAAATTGTTCATCAGTTTCAATTGTTTTTGAATTTATACAATTATTTTTCAATTTACCTTTTTAATTCTTATCCCTCGCCAACTCGATTTATCGTTATTGGTATATAAATGGCAATGTCTTAATCGTGTGGAAATCTCCTTGGCCATCCGCCAATACCGAATATCGGTTAAAGATTCCATCTCTTTTGTCTCCACCCTTAAAAAGGCGAAACTCGCGGACGAGAGATAGTGCAAAGCTATTAGAATATTTCATAGCCTTCAAAATGTAATAGAATATATACAAAATTTTAAATATTTTCTCCTAAGGCTTCAATGTAATCCACTGGTGTAAACTCATGGGAGAATTCAAGATAGAGCATCTGGTGAAAGGTCTCTGCGGCTGATTTACTTTGGCATTTTCGAAAAATTTCCTTCAGACATTAATTTGCCGATGTTCTTTTTGATACCGTTTTTCTCAATAAGTGTCTTCAATCATTCATTGAAGGCACGTAAGCTTCCATAGTGAAAACTCTAAATACATATTATTAGAACGAAAATCTCAAAAAGAAACAGATAAGCTCGAGTCCAGTCACCTGAAAGGGTTTTACCAAATATTTTCAAATGTAAATATGTAAAGAAACACTTGTAGAAAAGAAATATAACTCGATATCTTGCGGACATTTATAAATTATTATGAAAACTTGATACACATATAGAACGTGTGATTTATATTTCTGATATTACAGTTTATTATTTAAGCTTGAATAAATGCTAATATTGTAGTACTAATATTCAGCTCTAAATTAAAATTAGATATTACCACGCGTTCTTTACTCACTTAGTTTTCAATTGGATCAAACATTAGGTTTAATTCCATTTTAAAACCACACGCCACTTCTCTAAAACAATTTTCAAACACTTAGCAGTCGAGCTTGAGTATGCGTCTATAGGGCCAATCAAATGCAGAAGTTGTACCTTACCGTCAGTCGGCTCATCTGTTAGATCCTACTACTCGAATGACTGTCAGAACGACAACAAAAATAGAATAAAGGAAGTCGCTTAAATATGTCTGGGAATATTAAAAGAGTCAATCTCATCGGGAGAATGAAATGGACACCATATAAAGTAATTATCATTTTAATTTTTAAGATTACCAACTGGGGTGAATATTATTGACAATTTAAAAGCCTTATTAGTTGCTATATATTCTTTTAGATGGCGTTAGCCATCATAAACCTTTTGTTACACAATATGGATACACCATTTCTTAATTTAAACATCTCTCCACGTACCTTCATACATGTCTTATGAATAATACTTTTCCCAAGTAAATTTTCACTTTCGTACTATTTTGCATCCATTTTAGATGCCTTTATGGCTTTATCTATAAGCGCAATATTAGAAAAATATATATATAATGAATTCAATATTTCCAAAAAGCAAAAGAACAAGTAATAATATGTTGTTAACAATGTTGCTCAAATATTTATTTCGGTGTTGATTCAGAGAGAAAAAAAAAATACTTTTAGGAAACATTTCTTCTCTATAAATCCAAATCTCTAGAATAAAAGGTAACCAATAAAAGACAATATATTCATTTCTTTCAACGATGGCAAGAAAATAAGTTGAATCGAAATAATAAGGTTATCTATATTTTACTATGTACATTGGTATTATTTATGTCTTATTAGCTTATGGCATAGAAGAAGGTAAAGTCTCATGATAATCTGAAGAATGAATGCAATGTGATGATGGGAAACAATTAGTGCTCATTAGTTGACATAATGAGATAGCCTGACCTTAATTGGTCTACATCGCTCCGTTGGTTTTATCACTTGGAGAACAACTTCCAACTTGGGTCTCATCATTGCTTGATTCACCATTTTCTCTATTTCTCTATGTATCTTCTCTCCTTCACTAGAATTGATGTTCTTCTTTTTTCTTATCTCCACTCAATCAGGTGTCAAGCTTGTAGATATATGTTTGAAATTAGTGTAATATATCTTCTCTCTTTAGTCGCGTTAAGACTGGAATTACACAATCTTCAGTATCAGGCTTTATTACTTGCAGAACAAGTTCAAACTATGGCTTCATAATTCTTTGATTCAGTATTTTCTCTTATTTTTGTAATTTATCCCTTTTAATTCTCTTCTCATTCTCTAGAATCCACTTTCTTGCGTATCTCGACTTGAAAGGTGTCCAGCCTGTGGATATATGTTTGAAAGAAGTGAAATGTATCTTTTTAAGTCGCATTGAGACTTTAGTTAATCCTCAGCATCAGGCTTTATCATTTGCAGAATGATTTCTATTTTTGGCCTCATCATTGCTTAATTCACCATTTTTTCTTCTTTATTTCATTTTATATTTCACTTCTCTACTCATTTTCTAGAATCCACGTTCTTGTGGATCTCCATTCAATCAGGTATCAAACCTGTGTATATATGATCGAAAGAAGTGAAATGTGTCTTCTTACTTATCACTTGCAGAACAACTTCTAACTTGGGCTTCATCATTGCTTGATTCACCATTTTCTCTATTTTCTGTAATTATCTATTTATCTTTTTTTCTCTCATTCACTATAGAATACACTTTCTCTTTCTCTCTTATCTCTACTCAATCAGGTGTTAAGCCTGTGGATATATGATTGTAAAAAGTGAAACGTGTTTTAAACGCGTTAAGATTGGAAACCATTTTTCTTCTTTCTGTCATTCTCTATTTATCTTCTTCCATGTTTCTTTAGAATCCCCATTCTTCTTATTTCTTATCTCTACTCTATCAGGTGTTAAGCCTGTGGATATATGATTGTAAAAAGTGAGACGTGTTTTAGACGCGTTAAGATTGGAATCCATTTTTCTTCTTTCTGTCATTCTCTATTTATCTTATCCATGTTTCTTTAGAATCCCCATTATTCTTATTTCTTATCTCTACTCAATCAGGTGTCAAGCCTGCAGACATATATAATTGATAAAAGTTAAATTTGTTATTTTAAGTCGTTAAGACTGGAAGCGATCTTCAGTAGCAAGTCGACTGTGAGCATCAATATCCAATGACACTCTCTGACATGAAGAACAGATTTAATTCCCCCGTTTTTAACTTTGAATACGAATGCCGTGTCTCTGTATTAGGAACAGGGTTCCATCAGTTGTGCCAGCTGAGTCCAGTTGCTTCAATTAACTTGCTGCTACTTCCATCTTCCTATTTCATCCTATCTTGTGTGAATATTCCACTTTAGTGTTAAACATCCTTTTACATTAATTAAATATTAATCAACCCTAGAGAAAAAAACCTCGAAAAATCATTGATAGACCCATATATTGGAAACTATTATAAACGTGTATGATTATTTTTTTAAATAAACAATTTTTTACTGTCCTTATTGCAATGGAAAATATTAATGGGAGGGCCTGGCTCATCAGTGGTGAACCCTCCATTCCATTGCAGCAAGGGCAGTAGAAATTGTTTATTTTTTAAAATAATCATACACGTCTAGAATAGTTTCCAATTTTTGATAACAGATGGCGCGCTAATGCATCATAAGACACATATATGTTAAGAGAAAAAGCTTCTCTCCTAATCATGAAACTGAGAGTTACTGATGGCTTGCACCATTTGTCAGAATAAATATCAATTGGTTCATCAAATTTCTATTTATTGAAGAATTCTGATCTCTTGGAGAGATACTCCATCTAGAAGCAGGGTTTTGAGGATTTTTAATTCTTAGTCACAGTATGATGTTGGAGCGTTATCCTTTTCTAGGTAAAATCACCAACAATCAAGCTGAAGAAAACTTAATCACTTTATTCAAACTATGTGAAGGCAAAACATAAAAGGAATAATTGACAAACTACCAATATTATGAAAAAGGCATCTCCTTATCGTGCAACTGAAAGTTGCTGATAACTTGCACCATCTAACGGAATAAATATCAACTATTCTCGTTGATTTTTTATTATTCCAGAATTGGTCAAATACCCATTCTTGTGATTAATCAAGAAAAGTTAACCACGGAAATAACTTTCAGTTGCACGATAAGGAGATGCCTCTTTCATAATTTATGTTACCTTATTCCAGTACAAAATCACATTTGTACCCTTTTTTCAAACTACCAATATGTTTATCATCAAGTGTGAAATTCTATACTTCTGTGAGTAAAAAAAAAGTTTAAAATATGAAGCCGCTCGGTGTGACATTTCGGTTATACAAACTGCATTGTTGCAGGGATATAGCTATTTACCAGTTGGTGAGTACTGGGATATATTGACAGCGGATGGATTTAGTGCTATGTAATCACTAATGTAACTGTAGCATATTTTGCCTCTATTTGAGCAAGATAATCGCCTCTCATTAATCATAACCCAAAGACATAAATACGTGAATCCGAGCAACAGTAACCATATTGGCAAATAGCTCCATCCAGATGGGACAACTGTCAATCATCCCTGGACCCCGGGAGGGGGGAAGCTGATATGTAAATAAGGAAAACGGGACGGTGGCTAACGCCGTTCATTAGGATTAACTTTTAACTTGGGTAAGTTGTACAAAACTCTCTCCCCCTACAAATACCCCTTGTAATAAATTATTTATTCCCAAATTTGCCCTTGCTTTATTTATCTCCGCGACATATTTGGTGGAGACGCTGGGTAGCGTGACGGAACTTCGAAGAAGTCGACGTCTACAGGGACGTGAACCAATTCTTCAACCTTTGCCACAACGAATAGAAATGGAAGACGACCACAGACCTACTGTTAACGGATCCTACCTCCCTTGTCAACGCCAACGAGATCCTTCTACCTTTTCTGGAGATGGAAATATAAACCCTGGACAGTGGTTGAAAGAGTACGAGAGAGTTTCGAAGTACAACAGATGGGACGAGACCATGAAGCTTGCCAACGTCGTATTTTACTTGAACGGAACTGCTGGAAGGTGGTTTGATAATAACGAAGAATCACTCAACTCGTGGAGAAGCTTTGAAGACGCATTCCGCGGTGTGTTCGGACTGCAGGAAGATTCTGCTCGACGCGCCGAGGAAGTTCTGAAGTCAAGAGCACAGAAGGCCGAAGAATCCAGCGAGTCATACATCCAGGAGATTCTTAGTCTCTGCCACCAGGTGAACCCTCGCATGGAAGAAGGTGAGATAGTTGCTCACATTATAAAGGGAATTTCGGAGGACACATACCAGGTATTGGTGGCGAAAGACATACAGACGGTAGATGAGATCCTGAAGTTCTGCCGTCATCTGACAACCGTCAAGCAGCGCCGGATCGGCCGTACGAAATTCGCCAGGTTGTCAAACGTAATGCCCATTTCGTGTGTTGACGACTCAGACGACTTGGCCGGCTTAATTCGCCGCATCGTTAGAGAAGAGATACAAAAGGTTTTCTCAGCACCTGAAGTGATCAATCCTCTCCGAGAGGTGAACGCCCTGGAACAGACTGTGAGGGAAGAGGTCAGCCGTGCTCTACAACCTACCAGACCACAAGTCAACGTGGTACAACAACAACCACGAACGCTCTATTATAATATCGACCGACCAACCCAACCCAGGAAGACGGAACATTGGAGAACCTACGACGACAAACCTATCTGCTTCCACTGCGGACGACCCGGACATGTCGTCCGTTATTGTAGGGAACGACGGCAGGTCTTCGCTGAAGCCAGGACAAGGAATGGCGGAGAAGGAAGAAATGTTGGATTTTCGAGTCGACCCCCGAGATATGACGCCGACGACGACTATGTAACGCCCCAAACCTCGACGTACTTCTACCGGAGCTCTTCCCCACATCCAAGCCGCGCAAGGTCGCCAGCCCGAAGACAATCCCAGTCGCCAACCCGTCGTTTCAGCCGTTCTCCCAAGCCTCAGAATGTGAAAAACTAAGTGGAGCGGCTTCTAACGGGGGTGAGGTCGCCATTGAGGAAAATCCTCCAGGGTATATCGCCGCTAAATTAAAAGAAAATTTTGTTATGGTCGAAATAAATGGACGCAAAATTAAAGCATTGGTGGATTCAGGAGCCGACTTTTCTGTTATTTCAGACAAATTTCGACGCGAACTAAAGACACCTCTCTTCAAAGAACCAGGTCCCATTCTTAAAGCCGCAAATAAAAATTTAATAGAGACCCTAGGAAAATGTGTCCTGAACATAGAAGTTAATGGTCTGAAGATATCCTTTGAATTCGTTGTTATGGTGGAATGCAGCCATGACATCATATTCGGATGGGACTTCTTCAAGGCCACCGAAGCCGTCATTGATTGTGGCAGAAATGAACTCCATCTCGGGGAAACCTCCGTCCTGGAATCTCGAGAGGAGGAAAACCAGAGATTGTTTGCTTCCGACGACTTTGTCATCCCGCCTAAATCAATAAAGAAGATCAGTGTGATAAACGAAGAAGTATGCGGTGTTAGAGATGTTTTAGTCTCAACTTCTAAGGACTTATTATTAAGAAAAGAAGTTCTTATACCAAACTCATTGGTTACATTTCGACACGGCCGAGGTAGCATTTGGGTGGCGAATGGAGCGTCTTGGCCGCAACTGATTCCATCAGGAATGAATATGTGCACCATGGAAAGTTATGAGAATGGGAATATCTGCAGTCTTATTGAATCCAGCGATAAGTTACAAGAAACGCAGCTAAAGTCACGTGAATGGTCACAGAAGATGAACCTTACTCTAGATCCAGGGCTGTCTGAAATTCAAAGGTTACAGCTTGTTTCATGCCTTGACGAGTTTATCGACATATTTGACTTTGGGAGTACTTCTATTAAGCCCACCAGTACTGTGAAGCACAAGATAAACACAGGAGACCACTCTCCTATCAAACAGAGGCCCTATAGAGTAGCACCAAGTGAACGACGACTAATTCAAGATGAAGTGAACAAGATGATTGAAAATCACATCGTGAAGCTCTCTGAAAGTCCTTGGTCATCTCCAGTTATTCTAGTTCGAAAGAAAGACGGGACCTGGAGATTCTGCGTAGATTACCGTCGATTAAATAAGATGACAAAAAAAGATGTTTACCCTCTGCCACGCATTGACGATGCCTTGGATAGTTTAGCCGGCTCTAGTTACTTCTCCACGATGGATCTTCGGTCCGGGTATTGGCAGATTGAAGTGGACGAAAAAGACAGGGAGAAAACTGCTTTCATCACTCCAGATGGGTTGTATGAATTCCAAGTAATGCCTTTCGGTCTTTGTAACGCTCCAGCAACGTTTGAAAGGATGATAGATAGTGTTCTGGGCAGTCTTAAATGGAACATGTGCCTTTGCTACCTGGACGACATCGTAGTTTACGCACCTACCTTTGAGGAACATCTACGTCGTCTACAACTTGTATTAAGCTGCATCCAGAAAGCTGGACTAAGCTTGAACCACAAAAAGTGTCTTTTTGGATCAAGGAGGATAAAGATTTTGGGACACCTTGTTGACGCCAATGGAATTCATCCAGATCCAGATAAAGTTGAAGCCGTCTCTAAATTTCCGAGGCCAAGGAATATCTCTGAACTGAGGAGCTTTCTTGGATTATGTTCCTATTACCGAAGATTTATTGAGAACTTTGCCGACAAAGCTAGATCTTTGCATGACCTACTGAAGACTGAAAAACAATTTTATTGGGATGCAGCTCAAGAGAAAGCGTTTGAAGTCCTTAAAACAGCTCTAATTTCAGAGCCTGTCTTAGGACACTTTGATGAATCCGCTGATACCCATCTACACACGGATGCAAGCGGACATGGTATTGGAGCTGTTCTTCTACAAATACAAGGTGGAAAGGAGCGGCCTATAGCTTATGCATCTAGAAGCTTGACAAAGGCTGAAAATAACTATTCTACAACGGAAAAAGAATGCCTTGCTGTAGTCTGGTCTATTAGCAAATTCCGCCCATATTTGTTTGGTCGACCATTCACGGTTGTCACTGACCATCATTCTCTATGTTGGTTGGTAGGGCAGAAAGATCCTTCTGGCCGTTTGGCAAGATGGGCGCTGAAGTTGCAAGAATTTGACGTGACCGTTATCTACAAGAGCGGACGCAAACATAAGGATGCCGATTGTCTGTCAAGGAGCCCGCTTGAGAACGAT
The DNA here is from genome assembly GCA_030710605.1 of Cordylochernes scorpioides. Lineage (NCBI taxonomy): Eukaryota > Metazoa > Arthropoda > Arachnida > Pseudoscorpiones > Chernetidae > Cordylochernes > Cordylochernes scorpioides. The sequence goes on along the minus strand of CP092873.1, from coordinate 16,073,193 downwards.
CCACCAAGTGCTGTGATGTCACTAACCAACGTCGATATAGAGCAGACTAAAGACCCGGATTTAGCTAAAATAATCGATAATTTAAACTCGGGCTACACCAGAAAGGAATTCAGCATTATCGACGGCATCTTATACAAGAAAAACTATAGCACAACTGGAAGACCCTGGCTTATGATGATCCCTAAGCACTTAAGATCGGAAGTTATGGCCGATTTACATGACGCTCCTACAGCTGGGCATTTGGGTTTCGCCCGAACGTATGACAAAGTCAAGAAACGATTCTATTGGCCTGGCCTTTATAGAACTGTTCGCCAATATGTAAGCCATTGTCGGGAGTGTCAACGAAGGAAGAAATTACCTCGACGTCCGGCTGGACAACTTGCATCCATACCGCCCGTAGAAAAGCCATTCTATAAGGTCGGGGTCGATCTCCTTGGAAGATTTCCAGTTTCTAAAGATGGAAACCGTTGGATCATTGTGTGCACCGATTATATGACAAGGTATGCCATAACGAAAGCGATCCCAGACGGAGGAGCAATCGAAACAGCTAAGTTCCTGGTTGAAGATGTTATCTTGAAGCATGGAGCTCCTAGAGAAATGATAACAGATCGCGGAAGAAATTTCATTTCTCAAGTAATAAAAGAGATCAATGCTCTGTGCGGAATTGTGCACAGATTTACAACGGCCTACCATCCCCAGACCAACGGCCTGACTGAAAGGTTCAACAAAACTCTGGGAGACATGTTGTCCATGTACACAGGTGTCGAGCAGAGGGACTGGGACCAAGTTTTACCCTACGTGACTTTTGCTTACAACACTGCTAAACAGGAGGCGACCGGCTACACTCCGTTCTTTCTTGTCCACGCCCGCGAGGCCGAGACCTACATCGATGCCGTACTACCCTACCTACCAGATGAGATCTCTGACGACTACGTTGGGGAACTTGTGACCAGAGCTGAGGAAGCGCGTCAACTCTCCCGATCACGCCTTCTACAATCACAGGCGAAAGACCGTAGACTTTACGACCAGAAACATACTCCAGTCTATTACCAGAAGGATGATCTTGTGTGGGTTTTTACTCCCATCCGTAAAGTAGGGCTCTCAGAAAAGCTACTGAAGAGATACTTCGGTCCCTACAAGGTGACCAAGAAGCTTTCAGAAGTTACGTATGAAGTAGAGCCCGTGGACCCGTCTCCCCGATCACGGAAATCCAAGGATATCGTTCATGTCATTCGGATGAAGCCCTACCTGGACCCTGAAGAACAACATTCCATTCTGCTAGGGAACACAGGCCGTGATAGATTTCCTTCCAGAACAAGGGCTGAGACAAGCTAATCAGCGGGTCGCTGTTTTTTCTAAAGAGGGAGTAATGTCAAATAGCTCCATCCAGATGGGACAACTGTCAATCATCCCTGGACCCCGGGAGGGGGGAAGCTGATATGTAAATAAGGAAAACGGGACGGTGGCTAACGCCGTTCATTAGGATTAACTTTTAACTTGGGTAAGTTGTACAAAACTCTCTCCCCCTACAAATACCCCTTGTAATAAATTATTTATTCCCAAATTTGCCCTTGCTTTATTTATCTCCGCGACAATATTAACATAAAACATTAGCGCATCGTTATAAAAATATATAAAAACTATTTTGATGCCTATTTTATCCAAACAGGCCAGTATCAGTATAGATAAAAATCAAACATCTCAACGCACTATTATAGCGGTATAGTAGATTAAACTGGAAAAAAACGCTAGGAGGGTTCACCACTGAAAAATACGTACAGGGTAGCCTAGTGGACATGGCATCTGCCCGGTAAACGGAACATTGTTGTTTCGATTCCCATCCCTGGACACTTTTATTTTTCTGTTCATCATTACTCTTCATAATTCACCCTTTCATACCTCATCCAAAAAGGTTAGAAATAGTCAATATTTCACCTTGAAATAAATTTTGATTTTTCATTGAAAAGAAACTCCTGCGGTGTAACTTCAAGTGTTGTTTTACAATCAAAAACCGCAGTGTATTATATTGTATTATAAGTTACTTTATGTATTATTTATGAACGGAAAAATACGTCCAGGGTAGCCTAGTGGACAGTGCATCTGCCCGGTAAGCGGAACATTGTGGGTTCGATTCCCATCCCTGAACAATTTTATTTTTCCGTTCATCATTACTCTTCATAATTCACCCTTTCATACCTCATCCAAAAAGGTTAAAAATAGTCAATATTTCACCTTGAAATAAATTTTGATTTTTCATTGAAAAGAAACTCCTGCGGTGTAACTTCAAGTGTTGTTTTACTGATTTGTCTGGCTCTCCCATCAATTTATGATTGAAGGGGGAAGTCGAAAAATAGTTTAATTCAAAAAGAATCATACGCGTCAAAAATTTCTATATTACTAAGTAACCAAATCATAGGTCTTAGGGAGAAAAGTGTAGGTTTATGATTATCAAGATTTGAGCAAGGAAAGAAAACAGAAACCAACGTTCATCGAGAACAAATATCCTTTTTTTTATATAATCAATTTTTTAACAATAACTATTATCTTTCTAAACGAAAACTATTTTTTGTTTTAAAATAATTACAAACAATATTTTTATTTATTTTTATAAATATTTTTTGCGTGGATCTATGTTTATTAAAAATAATATAGCGAGAAATTAAGAGCGAAATTTAATTTTAAAAAGATCAAACAATATTTTCATTAAATATCGAAATCAAATAAGGCATTGAAAAATCTAAAAATCTATAATATTGTTACGCGTGATCCTTCCCGATCTCTTGGTACGATTCGCTCCCTCGGTCGCGGAGTAGCTCCTCCCTGCAGGCACCCTGACGACGTCCCGAGTTCCACCGCTCAAGTGGACACTCCCTTCCTCTGGCAGTATCTCTCGGCCTTACCACTGGTGGGGGGACACGAGAGACTTACCAGAAGAGTCGTAGCAGCAGCAGCAGCAGCAGCGACTCGACGAAGATGGCAATGGCTAGAGGAATGACAGGAGGCGGCACGGAGAACCAGAAGCACTTCTTCATTGTCATATATCACTAAACATTACATATAACTTGAATAATAAACAACGGGTATTTACATTACGCCACCTCCTGGGGCCAATATAAAAAGGTATTTACAGTCAGGAGAAGTGGCCTCCGCAGGAAACGGGACCACAGCAGTCGGCGACTTCCGCATCAGTTGCGGATGCAAAACAGGCGAACGCGCCATCTACTGGCGGAGGTTACAAGTGCTCTTCTCGTAACAATATCATCTTGAATAAAATTGACTATATAAAAGATTAAATTCTCAAAAACGAAATTTGTGTTCAAAATAAAATAAAATGCAAAGAAAAAAAGTATCCAGAACTAATTTCCTTGCATATTTTTCATAATAATAGTTAGCTACAAGTTATATTCCCAGTTACAGTGATTGAAGGGCATGTTAACTAGAGCAATAAAAGGATTATGAAAATTCGAAACTATTTTAGAAGAGTAAAATATATTTTGAAATTAAAAAAATTTCTACTGTCCTTACTGCGATGGAAAAATTAATATGAGGGCCTGGCTCACTTTACGCATCTAAAATAGTTTCGAATTTTCATAACAGATGGCGCGCTAGTGTATCATAAAATAAAAGGATTATAAAAGAAACTCAGCCTTAGATTTACAATTATTTTATTTCCAAAGCGCTATATCCCGCAAGGGATACTTGCGCCAAACAAGGAGATTATTTACATAAGTTATTTACATTATTCAACGCATGAAAACATTAGAGATCCAGATTTTGTAGAAAGTTTATAATGTATTTACAAAATGAATTGAACTTTAAATATGATTTTTTTATCAGAGATCAAATCGTTATGTTCACAAACAACTAGTTCATTCTTCATTCTATAATCTTGAAATGCTGGGCAATCGATCAGTAGATGTCTTGAGGTTTGTTCCTCAATACCACAAAAGCAACTTGAATCATCCACTACCTTTATTCTATTTCAAAACCCTTTGAAATTTCCGTGGTTTGTAACAAATTGAGTATTATAAAAGCCTTAGATGCTTTATTGGTTTTATTAAATTATACGTATGGTGAAGAACCTTTATAATCCTTATATAGAGATAGTCGCTGTGGTAATCAGCCATCCCATATTGGTCGACCCCGATACTTCAACCCCGTGTACACGAGCAGGTGTGGCGTGGAGTGGTACTCAACTTCCCACCCCCATTAGCTTGCTCGCTCCTAAAGACCCAGGACTAGGATCTGATTACTTGACTATTGGTACAGGCACAAAACTCTGATGGTAATTGTCTCGTGTATCGTAGGTACAGAAACAGCGTTGTCGGTATCATTAGCGATGTCTTTAGTTTCTATCTAGTTCTATTTCACTTTGTGCTCAATAGTTAACTTTAGACTGATATATCAGAATGGGAAGTTGGGGTTAGTGGGTTAGCGTACATGAAGGTCTGAAAGAGAGAGAGAAACAAAATGTATTGGCCTCTAGTCAACAATGAACAAAAATGTTTGAATAAAATTATAGCTATATACAAAAGAATAAATTTGAAAAAATAAAAATTAATATCAGGGAAAAAATTATTTTTAATTTAAATTATCCGTTGTCTTGATCGTAATTGGTAATCCGGATTCTTGGCGTCCGTCTTTCTCTTCCAAATAAACAATCAAGATATAAACAATAACAATGTTACACAAGGAATAATACTATGATAGGAAATGATACTATTGTCTCTAATCTGTTAAAAATAAATTTTAAATATCATAGATTGTTTTGAATAAATGGAGAGGCGTATTGAACATGATGTAATATTTTTATAATAAGGTAAATAATAATAAAATATAATGCGGCTTATGATTGTAAAACGACGTTTGACTTTTTACCTGATATTAATTTTTACTTTTTCAAATAATTTCTGGGTAACTATTGCTAACATAAAAATAGAATTTATACAATGTTATAATACCTTAATAAAGATTGGCGTTCAGATAACTGAAATAAAAAAAGAAAGATACTGCTGTTTATAATATGTTAAAAATAAATTTAAAATATCATAGATTGTTTTGAATAAATGGAGGGGCGTATTAAACATGATGTAACAATATTTATAATAAGTTAAATAATAATACAATATAATGCGGATTATGATTGTACAACAATGTTTGATAAGTTTTATCGCAAATGTTTCTTTTGAACGAAAAATCGTAATTTAATTTAAGAGGAAATAACGACTATTTCTATCCTTAAGGATGAAGTATTAAATAATGAATTGTGAAGAGTAATGATAAACGAAAAAATAAAGTGTCCAGGGATGGACGCATCCAGGGGATTTTATTTTTCGGTTTATCATTACTCTTCACAATTCATCCTTTCATACTTCATCCCTAAGGATAGAAATAGTCGTTATTTCTCCTTAAAATAAATTACGATTTTTCGTTAAAAGAAACATTTGCGGTAAAGCTTTTCAAACCTCGTTTTACATTCATAAGCCGTATTATATTGTATTATTATTTAACTTATTATAAAAATTGTTACATCATGTTTAATACGCCCCTCCATTTATTCAAAACAATCTATGATATTTTAAATTTCTTTTTAACAGATTAGAGACATAAGTACCATTTCCTATCATAGCATCATTCCTTGTGTAACATTGTTATTGTTTATATATTGATTGTTTATTTTTAGGAGAAAACGGACGCCAAGAATCTGGATCACCAATTACGATCAAGACAACGGATAAATAATAAACATAATAATTTAACACAGTAATTTTATAAGATAAATAATATAAAAACACAATATATCAAATTAAGTTACATTCTAATCTCCTTGGGGATTAACTTCTCAACTCTGATGACGCATCAGGAATCGACCGATAGGTGGCGTGCACTGAATCACGGAAAGTATCGCAGACTGGAGAGAAAGTTTTTATCTTTATTACGGTCAATATGCACCGATTGTATGTATTACCTGCCAATCATGATATCATTTATCTTGTATCTATCATTTTCTGTTTTTATATTACTCACAAACACAACATTTAGGATAGAGGCGGTTGAAGTTTAGTCTAAACCATTGGTCCTAAACGCAAACATAGTTAGCTTTTCTTGATTAATAAAGAAAGGGTATTTGCCCAATTCTTTCAACACCATTTTGGTAAATTTGACCGATTCAATAACTCCTTTCGTAGGATGTTATGAAATCAAAGTCGTCCATCACTGATGAGGATCATAGCCCTATAAAATGGTATACAGGTTCGGCTTTGTCTGAATTTATAAAATCTGCTATTGTTACTCATTCTTCTTCATCATTAATATAATTATTTTTCTAGGATGATGAACATAATGCTTCGTTCTAATGCACAAATAAAATGTATAGATGCCTCTCTATAATCGAATATCAACAATTCGTTGTAATTTATTCCTACAGATGACGTTAGCTATCAGAAAATTCTAGTTGCACGATCATTAGATGGCATTTTCTTTAAATAAATAAAAGCCAGATAGGTATGCGTTTTGGGCTGTTGGCTCTTGGCAGCGTGATGTAAGCTGTACTCCAACGACCAAAATATGGTCCTAGAAGTTTCCTGATCAATCATTACATAGGTTTTTAGGGCAATATTTATGTAAATACCTTTAACACATAAAAAATATATAGAAAAAAAGTCAGGTGTTGATATTAAAAAGGAAAATGGCATATCTTGACCGCTTACGTGGGCAATATAAATCGCAGAACATCATTTTTTTCCTTATTTTTAACTTGTTCGGTGTAATTACGCGAATTTGGTCATAAATATCTATTTCTTGATATTTCTTTTAGGAATCATCTTGAACAAAATGGAGGTACAGCCTATACTACACTGACGAGCCCCAACAGGGCGTAGTGGTCCTCTCTTGATTTATTAATAAAATGGGTTGTGTGTGCCGTCAAATATTATAGAATAAACAGAAATAAACGTTTAGTTGATTTTTGTTCCATTAGATGGCGCACCGCCAAGATAGAGGCTGCCTGGCCGGCATTCATAGTTCTTCAAATAAGAGATACTTCGGCCAGTAAATCTTTTTATTATCTCGACGTTTCAATAAAATATTTTGTCCTCGTCAGGAGCATACAAAAATTAAAATATTTGGCAAAGCGAAAAAATATTACAAATGTGATATTGTTCTGGGATAAGGTGCATAAATTAATAAAAATCTCCTTATCGTGCAACTGAAAGTGTCTGATGGCTTGCGTCATCTATTGGGCCATCTATTTTCGTAATTTGGCAAAACGTTAAAAATTATTGTAAGGATGGCTGCGTGAGAAGGCCCTTACAGCCTTAGAATAATTTTAACGCTTTGCCAAATGTTTTAATATTTGTATGTTCCTGACGAGGACAAAAGAATTTTGTCGAAACGTCAAGGTAATAAAAAGATTTACTGACTGAAGAATTTCATATTAATTTGGCTAAGCGATTTTCATGATAAGGCGAGCAGAGAGGATACAATACCCTTTTTAGTTTTACTATCACCATCTGACTATTTTTCTTTGTTTTCCACTATATATCAATATCACTTTCTATTTAGAGTTTAACCCAATTTTTACATATATATTTTTATATATTTTATATAATAAATAAGTTCCATATTTTATTAGATAAGCGTTTCGCACAAAGGTCTTGTGAGATGACCGTGGATCAACTGCAGCGTGCAATTTGTTTCTTAGGTAAATAAGAGTCTTTTAAAATTTGAACGAAGAACCCATTCATTCATCAAAACATTTACCCGATTAAATGCTTTTATTCAAATACTATTCGTTACAATTATAAATTGGCGCCGGGGATGTCATTCTTGTGAAACGTCCCGCTCCAAACTTAGTGTCTGAGAAGCGATATTTTTATAAAGAGATGATCTGGCTTTGTGTCTTCTGCTCGAATGAATGTTTTTCTGTTATAAATTTGTTCCTGCATACTAAAAATGAACTGGCTTCACCCGTGGTCTCTGCTTTTTGGAATATTTCCCGATATAATTTTGTATCTGATAATCAAACATGATGCAGCAATATTATCATCATTATTTTCTGACTAAAAACAACTATTTATGCTCAATTTCGATTTTTCTTGGCTGAAAAACCGATAAATATCTCTTCCAGATTTTTCTCTATCTCCTGTTAAAACACGTTTTACATGTACATTAGGTCAGCTGATATTACTTCCCATCTTCACCGCTAGAGGCGCTGCTTGTGAGCGAAAGGGCAAATTTGCAACGCAATTTGCAAATAACTCGAAGAATATTCGGGATAGAGACCTGATATTTACACTATAAGTTTTATAGAGTTATAAACAGGTTTAACTGTATCTAATATTTTGTTTTTATGTGATAGTGTTGTCATTCATATATATCTTATTAATCAATGGGGAAAGCTAAAATATTGTTTTATCCTTTTCAAATGATGATTAGATGGAATAATAATTCCTTTTAAAAGGTTTTCATTCAATATTTTAAACGATTTTTAGTACCTTTTGACTAAATATATTTTACTTGTTTTTCCACGATGATAATGACATTCTATTGAGCTTTATATATTTTTTTTCTGTTTATATATTCCAACTAGCTTGTTCAAGAATGCAATATATATATTGTTACATCATGATTAATGGCGTATTTATTATATTATTTTTAATATATTTGAAATTTAAATTATATATTTATTTATTTTTATATTCTATGATATTTATTTAAAACAGATTATTTTTAGATTATCATCATTTGTATTTAGGTACACTGTGACTTCACTGCTCTCTTTGATGTGAGAAAATAAATAAATGATTCTGGTGGCTACATAAAGTAGACTTATCTCATTATTCCCTTTTATAAATTTGTAGGATGGTTGAAACACGCTCTGGTAAGATGCAAGACCCAGCACAGGAGAGAATCAAGGCTGAAGAGTCTGCCAAGCCGCAACCTGGTGCAACAATTGGTAGAGATGCTAGTTCCGACCCAGTTGTCCTGAATCCCAACATCGACATCCCCAAGTATGATGGAACAGAAGACCCTCGCCCATGGATTGAATCTCTTGAAGAAATTGGCTTCCTGTACCATTGGGCAGACTACATTATCTCCCGTTATGCTGCCATGAATATGATTGGTAGCGCCAAAACCTGGCTGAACCTACACAAAGTAAGTTTCACCAGCTGGGAAAATTTCAAGAGCCGCCTAATTGAGGATTTTGCCTCAGACGCCAACAAAGAAGAAATGAGGATGAGATTAAACAGGATACAACAGTGGAATGAACCTGCAATCAGATTCGCAGAGGATATCCTTGTACTGTGCAACAAGGTCGACCCCCAAATGGAAGAAGAGACTAAAATAAACTGGGTTATTGGAGGGTTAAAGAAAGAATACTCTTTTGCCCTTCACCTAAACCCTCCTAAAAATACCAATGAACTTCTAGAAATTTGTAAAAAGCTGGATTTGTTCGAAAAGAATTACCAAGAACGTGCAGAAAAATCAAAAGCTCTTTATAATGGACCACGCTCTCCTCGTCCCCATCATCAAGAGCAATGGAAGAATGCTACGTCGTTCAGAAGACCATATCAGAACACCTCCAAGCCCCAGGCCCCCGCTCCGAGGTACTACCAGAACACCTCCAAGCCCCAGGCCCCCACTCCGAGGTATTACCAGAACAAGCCTCTGCCCCAGGTATCTGCCCCTAGACGATCTTACACTCCCAATCCTGAGCCAAAACCGGTCTACCCAAGTAAAACATACAATAAGAATCCAAATTCAAATAGGAATAGGACAGAAGACGGGAGACCAATATGTTTCAAGTGTAACAAGCCAGGACACGTAGCGCGGTATTGCAGAGTCAGGTTTGTAAGAATTGTGGAAGAGGACCCCATAGTTACACAAGACAAGGTAGAAGAAGAAATCCGAATGGATAATGGAACTCAGAAGTCGAGACCTCTGCTCTACTCTGACGTAAGTAATAGCCCGTACTCGAGTATCCCTACAAGGAATAGATATGCTGCATTAGAAGATTTAAACTAAACATCGCGCCTGAGTCCGTCAATCAAAGCAAGTCGACCATAAATGGAATTAAAAAGTTAGACCCCAAATATAAAATGAACATTAACGTGGATAGAATCGGTATCTGCGAAGCTTTGATTGATACAGGCGCCGATCTTTCAGTGGTCGACCTTAGTACAGCTCTTAACACAGGTCTTGAAATAATAAATCCTGATAAAATGTGCTCCGGACCCGATGGCAAAGAATTAGATATCGTAGGAAATATTATTTTAAATATAAATTTTGATGACAAAACAATTACACATCAATTTGTGATAATGAGAACACATTTGCGAATATTTATACTTGGACGTGATTTTCTTAAGAAAATGAACGCAAAAATTGATTGTCAGCGTGAAATAATCAAATATGACTTGACAGAAAATCGTGACGTAATCAAATATCAACAGAAGAAAATAAAAAGTGCAAAGGATGCCATTATACCAGAACTTTCTATTAAATTGATTAATGCATTTGTAGAAGCAGAGGATGGCGAATACATCATCGAGGAGAACCATAAAATGTTTCAAACAAATGGACTTCGACTAGCGAGAAGCTTAATAAATGTTGTGAATAAGGAAACATATATCTGGATAACAAACCCTTACCCTCGACCATTAAAAATATTAAAAAACCAAACATTGTGCTTTGGAAGCCAACCAGCCGAAGTGAATCTTATGGAAGAAAGTGAACAAAAAGAGCATGAAGAACCCCAATTTCAGATAAACGAAAATTTAGCATATACGGAAAAGGAGCAATTGAAACAAGTTTTGGAAAGGTACGAGGATTTGTTTTCGTCGGGATTAGGAAGATCCAACTTAGCGAAACATCGGATCGATACAGAAGGCGCGAAACCGATCAAACACAAGCCGTATAGGGTGAGCGCGAAAGAGCGAGAAATCATAAAAGAACAAATTGATGAAATGCTCAGAGACGGCATAATTAGACCATCCTCGAGTCCATGGTCCTTCCCTGTAATCTTGGTCAAGAAGCGAGATGGTAAGTACAGATTTTGCGTTGACTACAGAAAATTGAATGATGTAACAGTGAAGGATGTTTACCCAATTCCCAGAATTGATGAAGTATTGGATACACTTCAAGGATCCAAATACTTTTCAGCAATTGACCTTAAATCAGGATATTGGCAAGTAGAGGTTGAGGAGAAAGATAAAGAAAAGACAGCCTTCACTACAGCACATGGCCTATATGAGTTCAACGTAATGCCCTTTGGTCTATGCAATGCCCCTGCTACATTTGAGAGGAACATGGAAAATATGCTTGGTAATCTTAGATGGCAAATTTGCTTATGTTATCTAGATGACGTAATCATTTATAGCTCGGATTTTTCAACACATCTCAAAAGAATAGAAGCTGTTTTAAAATGTTTTCGCGAGGCTAATTTAAAATTGAACAACAAAAAATGCCAATTTGCTTTCGAAGAACTGGAGATTCTTGGCCATATAACTAATCAACATGGTATAAAACCAGCGGAGCATAATATCAAGGCTATTAGAGATTTTCCTCGGCCCAAAAAGATAAAAGAAGTTCAATCATTTTTAGGAATGTGCTCATATTATAGAAAATTTATCAAAGGTTTTTCAAAAATTGCCGATCCATTAACCAGTCTTATAAAAAAGAATGTACCTTTTACCTGGACAGAAAATCAAGAGAAAGCATTTCAAACCCTTAAAGTAGCATTGATAAATCCTCCAATCTTAGGGCACTTTGACCCGAATGCAATTACTTACATTCATACTGACGCATCTAACATCGGCCTGGGTGCAACATTAGTCCAAAAGTTCGGCGATAAAGAAAAAGTTATCTCATATTTAAGTCGAACACTGAGCAAACCTGAGCAAAATTATTCGACTACCGAAAAAGAATGTCTAGCTGTTGTGTGGTCAATGTCCAAGTTACGACCCTACCTATATGGAAGGCACTTCAAAATCGTAACTGATCATCACGCACTATGCTGGCTTAAGAATCTGAAAGATCCGACCGGCCGATTAGCACGATGGGCACTGAAGATTCAGGAATATAATTTCGAAATCATACATAAATCGGGTAAAAAACATCTGGACGCTGATGGTCTATCTAGAGGACCCTTACCTGAAAACGAATGGGACGAAGATTATGAAAGACTATTTCTGAATCAAATAATAGACGAAAAGGATGATTTTATTGAGAATATTAAGGAGAACCTTAGTGGAAACAAGCGTTCAATTACACAGAACTTCAAAGAAGAAAATGGGTGTCTCTACAAGTAAAATCCAAATCCTGAAGGTAGGGCATGGTTGCTGGTAGTGCCAAAGAAGAGAAGGAAGGAAGTCATGAGTGAATACCACAACCATATGCTGAATGGCCATCTGGGCGTCGCCAGAACCACTTACCGATTGAAGAATAAATACTATTGGCCTTCCATGTTGAAAGATGTTTCAGAATTTGTAAAGACGTGCCATCTTTGCCAAAGTCGGAAAGGTTCAAATCACTTGCCTTCTGGACTTCTACAACCTATTCCCCCAGCTAACTACCCTTTTGAAAGAATCGGAATTGACTTTGTTGGCCCCTTGCCATCAACGAAAAGAAGAAGGAAGTGGATAATTGTGTTGACTGATTATTATACCAAGTATGCTGAAACAAAGGCAGTATCAGAAGCAACCGTGAAAGAAGTCTCTACATTTTTAATCGAACATATTATTTTACGTCACGGGGCCCCAAGATTTCTTATTAGCGATAGAGGTTCACAATTCACTAGCAATTTGATGAAGGAGGTAATGAAAATGTGCAAAGTGAAACACTGCTTCACAACGAGCTACCACCCCCAGACTAACGGACTAACGGAACGGCTAAATAGAACTTTAATCAATATGATCAGCATGTATGTGAACACAGACCAAAAGAACTGGGATGAAATCCTCCCTTTTATCACCCACGCGTATAATACCACGATTCAAGAAACCACAGGCTACTCTCCATTTTTCCTGTTGTTTGGAAGGGAACCCATGTCCCTCTTAGACGACGAGAATATCCCAACGGACAGTAACATGGACGATTACGACGAATATATAGAAAACTACTTAGATAAAATAGCAAGGACGAGACAGGTAGTCATTAACAACACAGAGAAGACTCAGGAAAGAATGAAAAGAAACTATGACAAAAAACACAATGAGAAAATCTATGAACCAGGACATTTAGTGGCAGTTTGGACACCAGTCAGGAAAATCGGAAAATGCGAAAAACTATTGAGAAAATATTTTGGCCCATATCGAATATTAAAGAAGCTGTCTAACGTAAATTACTTAATTGAGCCGAAAGATAATCCTGGCCAAGACCCATTGATTGTCCATGTCTCAAGACTCAAACCCTATTTTGAGAGAATTGATGAGGTAACTCACGAGGACGTGACGACCTCTGGAGAGGGGGAAGTGTTACATCATGATTAATGGCGTATTTATTATATTATTTTTAATATATTTGAAATTTAAATTATATATTTATTTATTTTTATATTCTATGATATTTATTTAAAACAGATTATTTTTAGATTATCATCATTTGTATTTAGGTACACTGTGACTTCACTGCTCTCTTTGATGTGAGAAAATAAATAAATGATTCTGGTGGCTACATAAAGTAGACTTATCTCATTATTCCCTTTTATAAATTTGTAGGATGGTTGAAACACGCTCTGGTAAGATGCAAGACCCAGCACAGGAGAGAATCAAGGCTGAAGAGTCTGCCAAGCCGCAACCTGGTGCAACAGTATATATATAAGCTTTTCTAACCGCTCACATGAGCTTTTTTATATGGCAGAGCGACATCTAGTGGAATAAATTTCAACTAAACGTTTATTTAACTTGTTCCCTGATATTTGGTCAACCTATTTTTTCGGCGAATCAAGAAAATCCAAATATAAACGACTAGCGAACTAAAAAACTTATGTGAACAGTCAAAAAATGCCTATTCTCTGTGTGTGTGTGTTTTCAAAATCAACTCCTGATTTTTTTTCCATTTTTAATTTTTTTTTTCACATATAAATGTGTATTAAAAATAAAAAAGGCATATCCTGACCAGGAAAACATGTGTTTTTCAGAAGGCAGAGCGCCATCTGGTGGAACAGAAATCAACTATTCATTGATTTAGCCTGTTCCATGATTTTTGGCCAACCCAATTTCTTGATAAATCAAGAAAAGCCATCCACGAACAACACCTGATTTTTTTTTTTTCATTTTTTGAATTTTTTTTTTCACATATAAATATATATTAAAAATTAAAAAAATGCATATCCTGAACTTGAGCACATGTGCTTTTCAGAAGGCCATCTGGTGGAACAGAAATAAACTATTCATTATTTACATTAAAAGTGACCTGTCTATAGCACTCCCTTTCTATAACACCCTATTTTGGTGTGTCCCAAGAGGGGGCGCTTTAGACAGGTTCAATTTTTAAATTACATTTCTGAATATCTTTATATATTTTTCAACAAATTTCCCTTACATATATAAATCTGAAAAATAGTACAAATGTGATATTGTACTGGGATAAGTTGAATAAATTAAGAAAAATACATCTCTTTATCGTACAACTGAAAATTGCTGAATGTTTACGCCATTTGTCGAAATGAATTTGGCCCTAATTCTGGAATAATTGAAAAATCAACAAATAGTTGATATTTATTCCGATAGATGGCGCAAACCATCAGCAACTTTCAATTAGACGATAAGGAGATGCCTTTTTAAATATATAAATCTGTAATTACATAGTCGTCTGAATTTAAAATATGTACTAATTTTCAGGCACATCTAGATGATCAGAAGGTATGTTAAAATTTGATAACAAGATATTTATATGAATAGAGATGAAAACAAGTAAAATAAAAGCTTTTAAAAATGATTAAGCGAGGCACCTTTACATTGACTTAAGTAGAGAAACAATGCAATTCCAGGTGGATTTTCTAATTTAATTTATTTAACTCCTTACGTATCTTTAAAAAAGTGCTCCCCATTAATTTTCCATTAGAAATGTTGCATTTTAAAAAGGTAGGAAACCTTTCATTTGGTTTTCATAAAAAAAAAACTAAAACATTATAAAAGGAAAGATAACAAAGTGAGTAGTGCATCTTAACCTTTTTAAAATAGATATTTCTTTATTCATTAATGTCTTTGAATATTACATTTGATATTTATTTTGTGTTATATAATAAATAATTTCTATTTGCATACTCAAATGATAAAAAGGATACAGAGTCTATTTTGAGAGCACTTTAGAAAACATTATCATCACATTAAGTGAAGTATAAACTCGATTTATTTATAAAATGATAAAATGCGCTATAAATAGTTTCAAATTTCATCTACAGATGGCGCTCTATTTTATTACATTTATTCAACGTCTAACCGGCTAATTAATGAATTATTATCTGAAAATAATTACTCGATGTATATCAATACATATAAATAAATGAAAAAATAGATATTAGGCATATCCTGACCATTTACATGAGCGTTTTATGCCTAATTTTTTTTTATATCAGAAACTGACTTTTTTATTTTTTAAAATCTTTTTCACATGTTGACCATATTTACGCAAGTTTTGCTTTGAATGCTGATATATTGATTTATCAAGAAGATTTTGGGACCAAAATATTTTTGGTCGTAGAGGTACATATTGTGCCACGCTGACAAGGGTCAAGAGACCGAAATGCGTTCGAGGTTGGCTTTTATTGATTTATCAATAAATTGGGTTGTCCAAATATCAAGAAACAAGTTTAAATCAAAGTTTCGTTGATTTCTGTTCCACTAGATGTCACCTTACCATCTAAAAAACGCTCAGAGAGAAAATGGTTTTACCGGATTGCATACCAACCCTTTGTACATATATCAATTGTGTTGATATATATATATATTTTATTTTTTTCATCTAACTAATTTGCATACTAATTCTGTACATATTTAAAATATCTTTCTTTTCTTTCAAATTTTATGTTTATCTTTAAAGTGCAAGTGTCCCTAGGGGGACATAGCGTTCTAAGTCGAAATAAAAAATAACCCGTAAAACCATATTCTCTTTGACCGTTTTTTTGATTGTAGACATCTAGTGGAACAGAAATCAACTAAACCTTGATTTAACCTGTTCCATGATATTTGACCAACCTAATTTCTTATTCTGACACATCTATAAATGCAAAGGTTCAACTACGCTTTCTACATATGCAAACATGTAGCTATGTACACTTACAGTAAAAGCAGTCACCAACTACTACCTAACATAATTGTAATGACCTTTACCACATGTACTATAGATGTTATAAATTCAGTAAGCATATTTATTTATATTGAAAGTAAAGAAATCCATAAATAAATCTTTAATTAAAAAGACATATATTGAATCAAAATATCATTTATTTTACCAATATTTCAGTTGGCTGAACGCCAAACTTTAAAACTTAATTCTGTTGACGTTTTGTGGCGCTGAGTTTGTTGTTGACACATATTAAAATGTTATAATACCTTGATAAAGGTTGGCGTTTAGCTAACTGAAATATTGGTAAAATAAATGATATTTTGATCCAGTATATGCCTTTTTAATTATAAATATATTTATGATGATTGATGTATAGAGAGACAAGGTCATATGGCGATAGTATTAGAATAAGGATTTATATTTTCCGCACGATATTTAAATGTCTTTTGGTTGATTGTAGTATCCAAGTACTTCACTCAATATCCATGTAGTTAAAACTATTTCATTTGAATATTTGATAATTTATTGATCACGTGCCGAAAAGAATGAATGAGGTGAACCATTGAGCATGGTATCTAAAGTACGGAAAATGGCCGGCAACGGATTGTTTAGTTATAAATGGATTGATTAGTTGATTTGTAAAGGGGATTGATTGGTTTATGGGAAGAGAAAGGAAATAGAACTTATCCTACTTCTTTAGAAGTAAAATAAAAACAATTATTTCATATAGGGAATGCCGTGATATCTGGCAGGCGACTTTACAGGGTAGAGTTTAGATGGAAACTTTGCCGGGAGGAAATTAATCTAAAGAGACAAGGGTTGCATCTCCCGTCAAAATAGACGTCTAAAATCAGACGCCATCTATTGACCGTTGCCGCAACTAGCGGCCTCGAGTCGGTAACAAAGCCACAACACCAGCTTTGGCAAACTGATAAGCGTCCACCTAGAGACCATGGTTTCGGGCTAATAGCCCTCGTCAATCTAGGGCGGACTTTATTCCATGAGATCCACACGGGTTCTAATGGAATCTTGACAATATTCCAAAGAGGTGTTTAGCTGGCAAAGTGGCTGGGCCAAATCTATGGCTAAAATATAGATATGGAAATTTGTCTGTGGCTTTGTCACCGACTCGAGGCCGCTAGTTGCGGCGACGGTCAATAGATGACGTCTGGTTTTAGACGTCTATTTTGACGGGAGAGGCGACCCTTGTCTCTTTACAGGGTAGAGTCTGTTATATAAAATATAATTCAGAATGAAATATAATTCTCATACAACATATATGTTATAAATTTCAGTTTATTTCAAAATACACATATTAAAACAAGCTCTGGAGTCGACCACCAGATGGCGTCGCTTCAGACTATATAAATTCATTGTTGTTGGTTTACTTTGGCCAGCTCAAATCTTTTTGTAAATATGTAAATCAGTATTATATATATTCTAGTTTCTTTCTTCTGCTCGCCTCAAATCAGGTATTTATTTCTCTCAAATTATCTTATGTCTAAAAACACTTTAAGTACTCTTTTTTTTTCACGATTTTTTAATGCTTATTATTGATTAATTTGTCTTGTATACATCACTATCAATTTTCAGTTAAAACAAATTATGTGATCTAAAAATGAAAATATAGTTTAAAGATAGACACGACTGCATAATAGAATCAAATTCCCATAAATAGAAATTCCATCAATATAAATGATTCAATATAGCTTAATATTTATTTATTATAATCATGTATGTTTACCTAATTACAACGTTGTCTCAAAATGTCGTAAACATTTGCAAAAAATTGAAATACAAATATTATTCGCCATGATATTATTCGTCGTTATGTATAATGTCTTTGTATTATGTATAAAGTAATTGCATTATTATGTATTCGCCGTAATAATATTATTCACCAAGTAATAAAAAAAAGTTTAAAGAATTCTTTGTATTATATATAAAGTAATTTTATTATGTATTATTATGTATTCGCCGTGATAATATTATTCGCTAGGTAATAAAAAAAAAAACGTTTATAGAATTCTTTGTATTATGTATAAAGTAATTGTATTATGTATTCGCCTTAATAATATTATTCGCCAAGTAATAAAAAAAAAAACGTTTAAAGAATTATTTGTATTTTGTATAAAGTAATTGTATTATGTATTATTAAGTATTCGCCGTAATAATATTATTCACCAAGTAATAAAAAACTAGGTTTAAAAATGTGTTTGTATTATGTATAAAGTAATTGTATTATGTATTATTATGTATTCGCCGTAATAATATTATTCGCCAAGTAATAAAAATAAAACATTTAAAGAAAAACACGAACATATGGGACATACTTATAATATACACTAACTATATGATGGTCGGTATAAAACAGATAAAGTCGTTCACCAATTCAAAATGTTAACGATAAAAATAAGGAAAATTTCAACTTCCATATAAAATAGAAACGACATATTTAAATGAAATTACAAACATTAAAGCCAATCTCGCTCCTAGTAACAAATTAAGTTAATTTAGTTTGGTAAAACGAATAATAAAAAAAAGGAAAACCAAATTCTAATTTCCATAAAGATTCAATCTGTATTCAAATTATATTTTTTAATTCTGTGTGTGTGTCAATTGTGAAGTATTGGTTTGTTAATACAATTATTGAGGTTGCGAAGAGAATTTCATTTGTAAACACCATTTTTCACACTAACATGTTTGTTTTGAAGAGATGCAGTTTGGTAATGACTGTCTTTTTTTGAATTTGATTAATATTATTTGGCTCTTTTTAACACATGCAATTTTTTTTCAATTATAAAGGTATATATTGGATTAAAATATCATTTATTTTACCAATTTTTCAGTTGGCTGAACGCCAACATGCATCAAGCTGTTATAACATTTTGAGGTGTGTCAAGTTGACTCAAGTTGAAAAGTTGTTGACACACTTTAAAATGTTATAATACCTTGATAAAGGTTGGCGTTCAGCCAACTGAAATATTGGTAAAATAAATGATATTTTGATACAATATATGCCTTTTTAATTAAATATTTATTTATGGATTGCTCTATTTTCAAAACATGCAATAATATTTTGATGATTTCTTTGTAAAACAAAACGTTCATTTTCTGACTTTCGTTAAGATTGAGGCTTCCTGGTCAACATTCCTATTTATATGAAAAGGTGACACTTCGGCCAGTTGGAGGTCATAGTCTTTGACGAGTTTAATATTTGTTTTTAACTCGCGTTTTATATGTTGTACTAAATTCGAAAATTCCGCTGAGGACGCCCTTGCAACCTCAGAACAATTTTCAACGCCTTGCCAAATTCTTTATTTTTATTTACATCTCCTGACGAAGACA
>CP092873.1:15911390-16053455 GCA_030710605.1 Cordylochernes scorpioides | reverse complement strand
TTTTATCCATTTTATATATTCATACATATTAAACTACAATTATTTTCTCACAAGAATTCTTTTTATTTTTAATAATATGAATATATAAATTAAAACTACGAAAATATTTGTAGTTTCAAAACACTTTAACAATATTATATTAATATCACAACCACATATATATAATAATTTTAATATTTATTTTATATATATATATAATGTATAAAAGAAAACAATATATATATATAGAATTTTAAATTATTATATTAATATTTAAGCTATCTTTTATAATTGTAAAAAACATAAGCAGCTATCATTTTTCATTAATTTCATTTCTAGTTTTAAATTTGAATTATAATAGAGAAATCTTTCACTATAAATAGATTAAAGAAAAGCTTTACCTTTTTAAATGGAATTAAAATATTCAAAAATATAAATTTGAAAGCATGTTTTTATATATTTTTCTTTAACATTTTTAATTTCATAAATATAATGCGGCAAAAACTAATGAAATTAATTATGCATTTAAAAAAAGATTTTTTTTTACAAACGAGTAATGTATTTTATATAACATTAATAGTAAAATTTAATATTTTTAAAGAGATTCGTGCAATATCTGCATACAAAAATGGTAAAATATTGATGAATAGTTTTCAAAAATGAATAGGCTAAGCCTCACCATAAAATATTCAACAAAGATTTAATTCCAAAATTAAAAGGAGGATAATCAAATTATTTCAGGCGTGAGCAACATTTTAAAAGCTATTTAGTAAATTAAAATTTCTTCATTCTTTTAGCTACATTTTTTTTTAATGCCAAAAGAAAAAACTAATAATATTAATCAAGTGAGAAATTTAATAAGCAAAACGACTTCTAATCTATTGGCTTGTTTTGGTCGTTCGCTCTATTAACAACGTCGCCAGTCGTTGTAATTAAATTTACACTAATCTCACAGAGTGATTTACAAACAGAATTAGCTGGTGCTTGTCTTTGATCATGGCCATAAAATTAGGTCTTTTTCTTTTTTTTTTTAAATTCAATATAATTAAAATAATAACTAATTTATTTAGAAAACTAATGTAGTTTTTAATATATTTTAGTCTATAATATTCTGTGTTTTTCGAAGGATAATTCAAGATTATTTAAGGAAAATATCAATTTAGTATTTTTCTAATCTAGATTTAATGTTTTCTATTAATCCATTATATCAATCATGTTTATATATTAAGAACTTAATGCGTGATGGAATTTAATATATAAAGCAATTATATTTATTTTTAAAAAGATATAATTTTACCAGTTCAGCTTGATTTTAACACTGAAAATAGAATTATATATTTATGAAAATAGTTACAAATAACTTATTTCTATACAAAATAATCTCAATAATTGAAATGTATGAACATTTAATAACACTTTCAATGATACCTACATGTACCTTTTATTTTTAATCTTTACGTTTCTTAAATGCTATTTTCCAGGAAATTATAAGAATTATCAATTTATCGAAATTTATGAATAATATTGCCACGTGGAAAATTAGGAAAGACACCCTAGGGATGACAGCAACTTTATTTAAGGCAAGTACAAAACTATGAAATGATAAAAAAGATAAGCAACCAGGGAGGTTTAGAGTAGTAAAATATAAACATCAAAAATTATACTCTGTTAATAAAATAATATTTACTTTGCTACAATATACAATATATATTAAGGGAAAAAAAAGAGTCTGCTCATTGTGGAAATAGAAGTTGGTGATTATTTGTGCCACCTATGGAAGTATATTTCGAATAATCTTTGGTTTTTTAAATCTCCAGAAAATTGAACAAGTAATCTTTGCTCGAGAAATCAATAAAAGCTAACCACTTTTACGTTTCAAGCTGTTGGTCCTCGTTAGTTTGGCCCCAAACTGTACCTCAAACAACCTAAGGTTTACAAATTGAACTCTTCGAATAAAAATATCAAAATATAACGAAGATTGAAGAGGAGGTTCTTATAAGAACTTTATTCGCCAAGCTTTCGGACGTCTTTCTACAGGCTTTACGATGACAAAAAGAAAAGAAATATCTTTTTGTTTCATTTTATAGATTACAAACACAAGGTAATAAGACCAAATCCAAGGAAATAAATAGTGTGTGAAGTTTCGGTAACAGCGTTGTTACCATCTTCGGACAAAAGTACTGAATGTTACCTGCTACCCGAAACTTCACACACTATTTATTTTCTTGGATTTGGTCTTATTACCTTGTGTTTGTAATTTATAATGCTAATTGTGCCGTATCGCTATCTACATTGAAAATTGATAGAATATCATTTAATTTGCGGTGTTGAAATGAGGTATTAAGCTATTACACGTCTGTTTCATTTTTTTTCCGCTGTAGTCCAGGACTGAGTAAGGCTGACAGCCATGTCCAATTGCTGCATAATCCTGGATCAATGGCGGTATGTTGGCAAAAGGAAGTGACGTAAGGCCACGTAATGCGCGTGATTCAGGCGCAGCTGCCTCAATTAGGCTAATTATCACCGCCGTCCGTTGGCTTCTTCCCCCTTTCGTCTGGTCACCATCACTCGTGATGTCGTCTGCTTCACAATCCTCGTTGGAATCAAACATCGTTTGCTTTATTTTAAATTCCACGAGCTGCATTTTTATATTACACAATACTTTCTTGGAACATTTTTATTTCGTATATTTTCTAAATTTTATTTAGTTTGCCTCTATTATATTAAAATTGTAGTCGTATAAAGAACATTATATTTGTTTTTGAAATAGTTTGAAAAACTTATTAGTGAATAATATAGATAAGCAAATATAATATAATATTACAAAGAATTTTTATATTAAAAACAATAATCTGTATCTGGAGAGGCACCTTTCTCTTTTAATTCAGAAAAACCGATGATCATATCAGAACAATGCATTGTTCATAACGCTGATGAAATATATATTACTAGTGATGATAAATGAGCCGCAACACCAGTTTTGGAAACCTCAGACAAAATTCCAACCTGTATACCATGGTTTGGGGCTTTGTCCCTCATCAGTACAGGGGCAGCTTCGATTGCGTAACAACCTACGAGAGGGGTTGTGAAATCGGTCTAGAATATACTTGTAAGTGTAACAGCGAATATTTTCAACAAAGTGTAGAGATTTTGCGCACTTACAGTAAATGCAGTCGCCAACTATCCACCATGTATATCATGGCTTGTACTGCGTACATCTTAAGATAAGTAAAATATATCAATTTGAAATTAAAAATACACACACATGAACATTATAACACATAAAAAACACTTGAATCATATATATAGGTGAAATATAGGATCATAAAAATAGTAGATGGTTCGGATACTTTATAGACATAGTTAGAAAAGATGGGAAGTAGATAAAAGGAGTTATTGACTCCATTGGTCCATTAGCCCTGTTCGACCAGAACATCTGTGAGTTCATCGATGGAAGAAGTTGGGTGCTGAGTCAGCACTTGTTAGATGTTCGCTTGGTCCGATTTTTCTGCAGAGCTTTGTAAGCTCCTTATAGATCACGCCAATACAGATATTTAGAGATATTTGTCTTCAGAACATATCATTGTTCAAATTTTACACTCGATTCCTATATGGAAGTTTGATTTTTATAATTATCGATAACGCGTTTTCTCTCTCTCGCTTTTATAATATTTATATTATATTATTGTATATTGTTAGAATTCTAAACCCGTTCTACAATAATTATTGATATAGTTTATAATTTGGAAATGTAATTGTAAGATTATTAGACTAAAGATTTGTGTGTGTGCTGAGTGTATATATATTCTCAGAGTTAATTACTCTGTATATAAAGAGTATATGAGTAAATGCTTTTTAAATTGAAGAAATATAAAGGTTTATCAAGACCAATTTCAAGGTCAATTATAATAATTAAACCTTTTTTTAGATTGGAATGAAAAATCTCTATACCTGAATTCTACCAAAAGAAAACTTAGAATAAGGTAAAATTATGTAAAACTTTAGCTGAAATTTACCATCTACTATTGTAATGGTAAAAGTATATTTCTGATTTTTAAGGTTAATTCTGCTAGGTAGACAATAGGTGCATTAGTTCTAAGTGCACCACATGGATATGTATATTTATTTTCAGTTCAACTTCTGCACTTAGAGAGGAGAGGGAGTATTTAAGACATTTTTTCTTTTTTACAAAAACCAATGCGTGATTTTATTTTGCTTCAGTTTACCTTCATGGAACAGTCGATACACGGACAGTTTATTTCACTCTTCAAAAACCAAATAATATCTTGAAATTTCTTCCCTGCATAACTCATTAAATTGACTCAACCAAATGATTGGCCTATCACACACTTATAATACTATTATTAAACCATTAATGAAAAGGCTGTCAAGTTCAATAAACTGATTAAAAACTAGTTAACAGTAGTAGTTATTTTGGCTTAGGCTCAATAGTGCTAGGTGATTACAAACTATCTTTGTTCACAGAGGTAGTTCTTCTGGCTGTAGGTCAAAAGTTCTAGAGTCATGGAACATAGCAGACCTAGTTTATATAGAGCTCATTTGTTATTGCGTTTTAGAACATTTTAAATATTTATGTAAGGAAATAAAATATTATTCAAATTGTTTGTTTATTGCTCTTTGCCCCAATCTCTTCGATATGGCTAGGATTTCTGGGGGCGTATACTATTCTCCAATTGTCCGCGTTGGTCTGAGGGATTGCCGCCTCTATCATAGTGGACATCCAGCCAGTCAGATATCTCCGGACTCTTCTGAACTTGGGAAGGTCTTTCATAGGTTAGGGATACAATTTCCACGAAGGTTGGCTGCTTGATGCTTTTATAGATGGTAGACTAAGTTAGCCGAATTTTGTCAGATCAGCAGCTTTGATGATATCATGTCTGAGGATTGTAGAAGAGCTGCTGCGACATGTTGGGCAACATCATAGGGAGTCGATGATTCTGCTGAGGCTTCTTGTGAATTCAACAGTGTTGAACAGATGAGGTCCAATTTGTAGGTAATATTGATTTCAGTGGGCATCATGGGCAAACCTTCTAGAGCAGGGTGACAAAGAATAACTGCAGGTTGAAGTGAGGTCATTTGAACAGCTCTTCTAATTTTCATCGTATTTTCTAGAGCGGAATATAGAGAGTTGAAGTAAGGATCAGTTAGCTGAATCCAGGATATTCTGGGTTGCAGATGGTGCGAATTTCTGCAAGGCAATAGACACAAATACGATTTCTTGTCCTTGAATAATCTGAACAGCTCTGGTGTCAAACAGGATGGCTTGGAATTCTGATTGGAAGGAGGTGCAATAATCATACCGCTTAAAAGGTTTGTTAGGATTGAAGGGCCGAGAACCATTTGTGTGGTAGGGCTAGTTTTTTATAATCGCTTTAAAGTCAAAGCATTTTCTTCTGAGGTAGATAGGAAACGGTAGTGACCCGAGGAATTTCTTGAAAGGTAAATATTTTCGAGCTTCCAGATAGACCAGATGAGCTTTTTTGGACATTTATAGTAGAGGGCATGCGATAAGGAAGATAATTTGAGTTGTGAGAGTACAATGTGGTGATTTGCGAATGGAGGCTGCAAAGCGACAGGTAAGCCTTTTTTCCCAAACATCAGAAAGGTGGAGAAGAGCTGGTGTATTATCAAATTGGGTATTTTGTCCAGAGTAGTGGTATAATGAGAGGTATAGTTTATTTATTCAAGATTACCCAAAGAATTTCCATGCACCTTTGGTGGACAAAGAATTGTTTGATGTCAAAGGTTACACCTGGGATTTTGACACTGCATGGTCTATTACAATGAGCTAGAGTAAGAGATGTATTTCAGGGACTTCTTCCAATTCTGCAGATTTTAGTTGCTTTTTGTTAATAGAAGCAAGAGTGAGTGTCCAGAGATAAGCCCAAACTTTAGGGGTGTCATCAGCCATGTGATGTTTGAAGCACACATATACCACCACATAAGTATTGTCCATAACAGAATATCTCGCTGGGACAACTGAGCTAGACAACGAGGGTGACAAAGGTCATTAAGAACATAGTTTACTCTCTCAATGTTACCTGGAGTACTACATCGTTAGCTACCATCTAAAACTGA
Source organism: Cordylochernes scorpioides (assembly GCA_030710605.1). Lineage (NCBI taxonomy): Eukaryota > Metazoa > Arthropoda > Arachnida > Pseudoscorpiones > Chernetidae > Cordylochernes > Cordylochernes scorpioides. The sequence continues at coordinate 16,047,377 of CP092873.1, read as the reverse complement.
CCATCTCAGAATATAGTGATTTTAGAAGAAGTTTTTTGTATTTTATTTGTTTCCTTTTTCATAATGCTTTAGAACCATTCCAATATATTTAAATATATTTTTGAAGTGGAAATTTCAAGTTTAATTTTGAAGAATGATGGAAGGGTTTTGCTCCTTCTTTAAACATCAGATAATATGATTTCAATTTGGCAAATCTTGTCGGTAAATTTTGATTTAATTAGGCCTTTCAATAGAATTTTAATTTCAAATAAATATTAAACTTTAAACGTGAGGTTACTCAAAGAAAAAAACACATTTCGAATTCATTTCTGACAAAGGATGAGAGTTTACTTCTGGCTTCATAGACTCATTATAGAAATTCTAATTTCAAGGTTTTCTAAAAGTCGCACTTGCAGTCAAAGAATTCGTGAAAAAATCGAGTTGAAAACTGGGAGATAGAGAGGCAAAAAGTGGTAAAACGAAGCAGATAGTATGATATAAATTTCATTTCGGACATTTTCCAAAATTATATTTTTATAATTAATAAGATTTATATTATTTATCATCAATGTTTATAACAACTGTCGGGTTTGCTAATCAAAATTAAAATAGCTTATACAATAAATTATTCTGACTATAGCCCAAAATAGAGGAAAGAAATAAGGGCCATTGGTAGAATGCTTTGTCGTCTGAAAGCGCAAGTTCTGAGGTCTGGACTGTGACTGCCTGGGAGAGCATGCGTAGTCAGGTGTTCACCCAACTCGCGCTGACCGAGGCTTAGTGTAGCAGCCACACTACTTCCCCTCCAATAGGCTTCCTAATGATCCTATGGGGGTGTTGACGGAACTTTTGGGTACTACAGGAGGGTGTGGCATCTTTTGGGTTTTTTTCTGATTCTGTGGTTGAGAAAGGCATCAATTCTTCCGATTTGAAGACGGGCATTAGACGGTCGATTGAAACCCAGGAAGATATTTTAAATATTTTCAGCTGAAAATTTTCAGGCTTCGAGATAAATTTGGGTCTGGACCGTCGTAAATGGCGGTCAGCGGCGGCAGTATTAGTTCTTGATGAGGTAGACATGGAGAAAATATGTCTTTAGTAGTTTAGGCAAATAAACATGCCGATCTACTTATGGGGTATTTGGTGCGAGTTTGGAAGAAAAGTTATTCTACACTGTAGAAGAACCTGCCTAGGTGAGATCTCGGAAAAAGTTCTGTGAAGAAACCTGGCAGTTGTCTTGCCAAAATACTTATGAAAAACGAATTCCTAGGAGAACAGGGGAAGCTTGGTGAGCCAGGTTAAGGAGTCGTGATAGCGGCTATAAAAGTCCTCTTTTAAAATATGAGATTTCGCAAGGTGCTCCGGTTACGATGTCGGAGTGTCACTTCATCATTAAAATTTTAAGAATTAGAAGATGCTTATGGAAGGCCATCTCCTAGGGCATGCCAGGGTGACCTATATATATATATAGAAATGCAGGTATCTAACCAGGTGTAAGAGTGAGAGCCCCCTGGAACTGTAGACCCCATCAGTGATTCTGAAGATCCAAGTTGGCCCCAAAGCCATTGAAGGCGACTCTCCGACTCCAGGCTGGCGAGAGACAATCGGCGTAGCCTTCAAGAATTCACAGGAAGCCTTGCCCGCTCAAGACAGATTCCGGAGTCGGTAGAAATTAGGGTTTGAATCGTGCCTCAAATGGCAACCATATCCAGGTGACCAGGACAATAGGTCTGATGGAATCTGGAGAACATCGTGGATCGTTCCACAAGTCTTACTGAGAATACATCCGTCTCATATCAAAGTTGTGATCAGAAACTTCCCTGAATGACCTATCCGCCGCCACCAAACAGTACGACCTCCTTAAGGACAAGAAACACAAACAGGAATTCCGGCACTGGGCCCATAAATTCACACAAGAACTCCAGCAACACCCCTGACATAAGCCAAAGACTGAGTCATCTCATCACCAAGAAACACACCAATTGACCCCCCTTCTCCCAAATTACATCAACCAAGAAAACACCTCCAGCAACACCCCTGGCATAACCAAAGACTGAGTCATCTCATCACCAAGAACGCACCAATTGACCCCCCTTCTTCCAAATTACATCAACCAAGAAAAGACCTCCAGCAACACCCCTGACATAACCAAAGACTGAGTCATCACATCACCAAGAATGCACCAATTGACCCCCTTCTCCAAATTACATCAACCAAGAAAACACCTCCCGCAAACACCCCTGGCATAACCAATGACTGAGTCATCTCATCACCAAGAACGCACCAATTGACCCCCTTCTCCCAAATTACATCAACCAAGAAAAGACCTCCAGCAACACCCCTGACATAACCAAAGACTGAGTCATCTCATCACCAAGAACGCACCAATTGACCCCCTTCTCCCAAATTACATCAACCAAGAGAACACCTCCAGCAACACCCCTGACATAACCAAAGACTGAGTCATCTAATCACCAAAAACACACCAATTGACCACCTTCTCCCAAATTACCAGGTCTATTAGTATGAAACGCGAAAATTTTCAGTGAATTCAAAAGTTTACCAATTCCATACAACAAAAGATTTTTTATTCAAAGTAATTGCCCTGATTAGCTATACACTCGGACCACCTTTCAGGCAATTTTCGAATTCCTTGTCTGAAAATTTCTATTCCTTTTGAGTCAAACCAGTCAACAAGCCATTTTCGGAGTATGTCTGAGTTCGAAAATTCCTGGTTTTTTTAGGGCGTGTCCTAAAGATGTGAAAAGGTGGTAGTCCGACGGCGCTAAGTCTGGTGAGTACGGCGGGTGGGGTAAGAGTTCCCAGCCCAAGTCTTTTATGGTGTTTTTGACCACTGTAGCGTTGTGGGCTGGAGCGTTGTCATGCTGCAGTTTCAGCTTGTTGTGCTTTTCACGCAATTCCGGTCTTTTTTCATTCAATGCCTCTCTCAAACTGTGCATTTGATGTTCGTAGCGACTAGTATTGACCGTTTCGCCAGGTTTCAGGAGCTTGAAATATATTACGCCGGTCTGGTCCCACCATACGCAAAGCATTGCCTTTTTTCCTAAGCGATTGGGCCTAGGCTTCCGTTTTGGAAATTGACCGAGCAGGCCCCACGACTTTTGGCGCATAGAATTGCTGAAGTGGATCGATTTCTCATCAGAAGTTACGATTTGGTGCAAAAATGACTTCTTTTCATGCCTGGCGAGCAGCCCCTTCGCAGGTTACCAGACGCCGTTCTTACTGCCTTTCGCTCAACTCGTGGGGGACCTTTCTGGAAAGCTTTTGGGTCATTCTTAGGCTGTTTAAACGTAGGGAAACAGAACCTTGAGACACCTGGAGCTGTTTCGCGAGTTTCTCCTGCGTTTGGGTACTGTCGTCATCCAACAAAGCTTGCAGTTCAGCGTCCTCGAACTTTTGGTGCGGTTTTCCACGTGGTTAATTATCAAGTTCGAAATCGCCACTTTGGAATTTTTTAAACCACCTGTAACACTGTGATTTGCTCAGAGAGTGGTCGCCGTGAACTTCCTCGAGCATTCGGTGGGCTTCAGTGGCACTTTTCTTCCAGTTGAAGGCGAACAATAAAACTTCCCGCAAATGGCCACTTTTTGGCTCGGAAATCACCACTTTCCACGGGTTCCAGAAATTTTCCACGATTTGAATTTTTCAAAAACTCCACACATGCTGATGCCACGTGAGTCAAAAAACAAAATGCCTTCAACAACGCCACCGTCGGCTCAAATAAAGTTGCACAGCGCCCTCTGGCAGCCATTTTCGCGTTTCATACTAATAGACCTGAAACATCAACCAAGAGAACACCTCCAGCAACAACCCTGACATAACCAAAGACTGAGTCATCTCATCACCAAGAACGCACCAATTGACCACCTTCTCCCAAATTACATCAACAAAGAGAAGACTATCAGGAACACCCATGACATAACCAAAGACAGTCATCTCATCACCAAGAACGCACCAATTGACCACCTTCTCCCAAACTACAACAACCAAGAGAAGTCCACCAGCAACGCCCCTGACATAAGCCAAAGACTGGTCATCTCATCACCAAGAACGCACCAATTGACCACCTTCTCCAAATTACATCAACCAAGAGAAGACATCCAGCAACCACCCCTGACATAACCAAAGACTGAGTCATCTCATCACCAAGAACGCACCAATTGACCCCCGACTTCGCCCTAAAGCTGTCTACTCTCTCTCAAGCTCCACCAGCCTTGTTCTAGTAGAATTGCATCTACCCCAGCTGTTATTACTATACATTACCTCACCATATGTTATAAGAAATATAAACTCTTTCGACAAATATATTTCTTTTAAAATAAAACAATAACTACCTTCCTTAGTAAAATAATAAAATAATGGGATTCCATTATTTTATTATTACAGTAGGGGCAGTAGTAAAATTGTTTTATTTAAAAAAGAAATATATGCGTCAAAAATAGATTATATTACCCAGTTGTTATGTTAGTGAATATATTTAAGGTCTGTGAAGGGCAACTTTCTGAGATGGCTTGGAGTCTATTCTCAACTCACTGGAATTAATAGACTTAAAGGAAATATTAAATAGCTGTCTACTGAAAATACCTTCACTGTCCAAAATAAAAAAAAATTCTCTCTCTCTCTCTCTCTGGGGTAGGTGCAATTCTACCAGAACCTAACCACCTATATAAGTGCCTGATTACAACTTTGAGAAGAGAAGGATGCAATGCTCTATAAGACTTGTGAAAACCTCCCACCTATTTCTCCAGATTCCATCTCTATCATCCTGAAATCCTTAGTCATTAAGGACGCGGTCACCATAGAGGCATGTCAACAAACCATGCATCCTACCAACTCTAGATTCCGTCTCAAAAGGGTCGGCCTCCCCGTTCATCCCTAGAGTCCACACCAACGTCCCCCCACCTACCTGAAGCCATAAGCCACCAACAATGACGATGGGGACCAACTTGAACATTCAACATCACTGACAGAGCCACAGCTCCAGGAAGCTCCCACTGTTACAACCCGGCCCCCGTTGAAACCTGTATTCCCCTATTGAGATCACCCTGACAGCTAGCCCACTCACGATCCTTACCGATATGGCTGAATTTTCCTTTTTAGATTCCACATTTTTCCTCTCCTCAATCACACACATGTAAAAGATCAGTATATTTTTTAATTATACTATCGGAATTTTTGCAGTAGATATGACAATTGATTAAACAAAAATTAATAAGGAAAGTTCCTTGTTTGACTCTGCTTGCGTACTAGATGATGCAATTACTTTTGTTTCAGAAAAAAATAGGGTATGCGCGTCTCCAATAATATGAAGATAATTTTTATTTTATAAAATTTAATTTTTATTGATTTTTTTTTCACATACAAACTAATTAAATATTTCTTATAACAACCAAAAACGAAAATATTTAGAAACCAGATGTAAACGTTATTCCTTTTTTTTCTGAATGATGATAGATTTTGGGTTCTTTAACAAAACTTTGGGTTGCATATTTATATTAAATTTATATGCTATTATAAAAAAGTAATAAAAATATTATGCAGCATGCTTTTAAATTCTTTAAAAACTATACCCTCTTTGAATATAAATTTCTCTTTATCTGAAGGCATAAAAAAAATTTAAGCAATATTAATTGTTTCTAAAATAATGAAAGCTAAAAATGATATTCGATTTTATCAAATATTTCAGTATCAGTTTAACACAGAGTTAAAGCTTAATGCGTGGAATTTCATAATATAAATTCAATTCGTAGTTATTTTGATTTAAACTGTATTGAAAATATTTGCTTTTTCCTTCATGAGGTGACAGACATTTTATCATATAATATTCACAATCCCGAGTTAATATTTTTTTTTCAAAAAGATGTTTAAATTTTGACCGTGAAACGATATATTTGAGTGAGCTTCCATTTAAAAATCTCAATACTTATATATCAAGCATACAGAACAAGCTACTTTTTCGTGCTCTTTCAGAATTTTTAAATTTCTTTTGGGATCCCTGTGGAAAAAAATAATTTTTTCAAAGATATTTAAATTGAAGGTTTTGAATGTATACTATAAACGCAGAGTACTCCAGATATTTACTCACACTTCACCACCAACCTTTTATTGATTGAAATGCTTGCTCGGTTTTTGTTTAATTTTCTCCAACACATCTACTGATGATGCACATCATTCACATGCAGCTGGCTTGAATCTTCAGGCTATATAAAAACTCTTTAAACTATGTTGGATTTCAGATAAATGTCAATTCTCTCTAGTTTTGAAATTTTACTGTCATGATTAATTTTGCTTTGTTAATTATTTTTGCGCGACTTTTTGAGATAGATTTTTCCAAATGATTGTGAAACCAATATAGATATTTGCCAAAATGCACCTAGGCATTATCTGAATGAAGCCGAGTCCATTTGGCTGGTAAACTACATCTTAGAAGATTGCTCTAGTCAAGGTAACTTTGTCAACCAACGTTGTCCAAACCCAATTCCCACCAGCGATAAACCCTAGGATTTACAATACTCACACAGCACACCTGGACTTGCTGAGTCCTGTTCTTTGGTATCATAGCTTTGGTCTTAATGGATCTTGTTGGAATTCCAACGCATTGCTGTGACTCCTTGGACTCGGAATTCCAGGTACAAGTAGACAATGGTCCAACATCTCGTCATTTGGTTTCATTGCAATTCCATAGATTCAGGGCCTTGTGGTATCCAATCTTCTTATATCTTCAGCACTGCCACATACAACAACTATGATGATATCATGTAGAAACAAAATGATTATTTTATAAATAAAACTAGAAAAATATTATAATGGCAGCATTGCGGCTACTTAAAGTTCAGCCTATTTATTTGAACTACTGTTACTTTGTTATTTACCTTATAGACAACTGTATCTTAAGTCAGTAGCTATATGGTGATGGCTAAAAATTATTGGGGTTACTTCTTTGGACACTTTAACGAGTGGTTGTATATCTGTTGAAAATGCTGAGTCTAAATTCTATACATTAATATAGCTCAGACATGTAAACTATATAGGAAAATATTTGTATCTTCTATATGGATTTTAAAAAATGAATAATCCATTTCATGTAGCTCTGCTATTTTCCTCTAGGGCCATCCTTGGTAAGAGTAATGATTAAATTTGATTCGTTAATAATTTTTTTGCACAACCTTTATGAATCTAAAATTCTATAAATGATTACTTTATCGAAAAAATTATTGATTAAATTGTACCTAACCAATTATCTGGTTGCTGTCAGATAATTTTGCCTAGTAAAGGTTTGCTTAGGAAAATTTCCTTATTCACACAAGATATTAATTACTTTGTCACCCACATTGTCCAATAACATTGTTCACAGTGTCATATTGTTCCAGTATGATATCCTATATATGAACAATACTCACACAGCACATTTGACTTGAACCTTCTGATTCCTGATCTTTGCCACCATATCTTGTGTCCATTGATCTTGTAGTAATTCCACCTCATTGCCACGTCTCCTTGGTCTCGGAGGAACATGACTACGCCAGGAGATCATTCTTGAAATTCCCAAAAATTCCACTGTAGCAGGATATGGGGTAATTTTACATCACTGCAAACATACAACAACTTTGTGTGACTTTTGTAAAGGGAAAATACTTATTTCAAGTAAAATACTACACATTATACTAGATCTAGAATAGAACCACAAAAGCTGATTTCTTTAAGAAGTAATTATGGTCAACCTTTTCGAGAATCAATTCCTTTTAAAGAACTTATAACATTATATTGAGAGGATGTCAAGGCACTGATCACAGTTTTTTTAGACGGATTTCTGGAATGAATAGAATTCAACCTTTGGAAAACTTCGACCTATATGGATGTTCGAATTATCATTATAGTTGAGGTCTGCGCCAGACTGAGAGTTAGAACTTCCTGACTGGACTTCAATACCACCTATATTGGAGATCCAGGAAAGGCATCTCAAGAAAGAAACGAAACAACACCTGACCTCATTATGATAAACTCTGCCTTCAGCCAACATCATGTCTTAAACTTCGAAGCAGAAATTGTAGTTAACAGGAGATATCAAAGCTAAATACTCAAGATTCTTCGTGGAAAGCTGGATTTCAAGAATAGAAGGATTGATATGCTTCAAATATATATGCTTATTTTATTTCCTAATATTAAAGACATATAAACAATAGTAGAAATTGTTTTAAAATTGTTTTAAGAATTATATATTAAGTTCAAACTAGATTCAATATAAAATATTACATATATTTCAATATTATTTATTTTTAGATAGACAAGAATACATATAAATCCCTATATTTATATTTTCTCTCCCCCTACAGCTACAGTCGAGGTAATAGTTTTTCCTTGCCAAATGTTTTGATTTTTGTTTTGCTCCTGACGAGGACAAAAGATTTTTGTCGAAATGTCGAGGTAATAAAAAGATTTACTGACCGAAGTATCTTTATTTTCAAGAAATATGAATGCCTGCCAGGCAGCCTCTAACTTTACGATATTCAACAAAACTAATCACTATAAAATGGTTTATAATGATATAGGTGATCGTGAAATATTGATTTTTGTGAATATTCACAAAACACGCATCTTATATTGGAAATTACCTTTGTGAATTGCGATATTTTAGAACAGTTAATTCGTAAAATTAGTAAACAAAATACTATTATAATTATAGCCACGCTCAATAAATTGAAACAGCAAGTAGGTAAACAGCGTGGTAAGTTTCTTTATTGGGAACTACGAGCTTTCGGACATCAGCTGCCCTTCATCAGGTACAATGGGTGGTTGGAAAAAGTGAACCAATATATACATGCAGTAAATTAGCATAAGAGAAAGCTAACTAACATCTATTTAAAATAATTAAGAAATTTACATAAGAACTAAAGATAAAAGTACGAAATTTCTAAAAAATACGAAATTTCTAAAAAATAGACTAAAAATCTGTGTATGACGGATAAAAAGGTAAAACACGAGAAAAAAGATGGGAAGAAGAGCGTAGGCATCTAGGCACAATGAAGGAAGGAAGCGAAATAAGATGTCAGTGGCCAAGTTTAGAAAAAGCAGTATATTGAGGGGGGAGATCTATTTTCCTATTAAAACTAGGGATGGAGTTAGACACGAGAGCCTCCAGGACCAAACGTTGATATTTATTCTTAACTTCACTGTATACCGGAATCGTGTTGCGTAGATTAAAAGAGTGGTTATTTTCGTGGCTGTGTTGATATAGTAGTGACTTACGATCGTGGGAACGGATGTTTCGTTCGTGTTCTAGGACACGAGTGGCAATGGTGCGGCCAGTTTCTCCGACGTATGATTGTGGGACAGTCGTTGCACGGTATTCTGTAGATGGCATTGGAGAAAGATTGGGGGCTGGGCCTGACGGAGCTTTTTGTGAGGGGATGGCGTAACGATGTGCCTAGGGAAGGTGATTTTTTTAAAAAACGTGGGATTTTGACACTGCATCATCTATTATACAATAAGATATTCGAGAAGGTTTTGGTAGTTAGGCATTTTGACCTTCCAAAGAGAGAAGTATTTCAGGGACTTCCTCCAATTCTGCAGATTTTAGTTGACGTTGTTAATAGAAGCAAGAGTGAGTGTCCAGAGATATACTGGAGGGGTGACATCAGCCTTGTGATGTTTGAAGCTGAGGATTGTAGAAGAGCTGCTGCGCCAGGTTGAGCAACATCACAGGGTGTCGATGATTCTGCTGAGGCTTCTTGTGAATTTAACAGCGTTGAACAGATAAGGTCTAATAGGTAGGTAATACTGATTTCAGTGGGCATCATAGAAAACCTTCTAGAGAATATTAACAGGTTGAAGTGATGTCATTTAAAGAGCAGAATATAGAGAGTTGAAGTGAGGGGATCAGTTAGATGAATCCAAGATATTCTGGGTTGCAGATGGTGCGAATTTCTGCAAGGCAATAGACACAAATACGATTTCTTGTCCTTGCATAATCTGGACAGTTCTAGTGGCATACAGGATGGCTAGTAATTCTGATTGGAGAGAGGTGCAAGGATCATACCGCTACAGAGGTTTGTTAAGATTGAAGGGCCGAGAACCATTTGTTTGGTAGGGCGAGTTTTTGATAATCGCTTTAAAGTCAAAACATTTTTCTTCTGAGGTAGATAGGAAACGGTAGAAGCCAGAGAATTTCTTGAAAGATAAATATTTTAGAGTTTCAAGATAGAGAGAGAGAGAGAGAGAGACCAGATGAGCTTTTTTGGACATTTCTAGTAGAGGGCATCCGATAAGGAAAATAATTAGAGTTGTGGGAGTACAATGTGGTGATTTGCGAATGGAGGCTGCATAGCGACTGGTAAGCCTTTTTTCCCAAACGTCAGAAAGGTGGAGAAGAGCTGGTGATTATCAAATTGGGTATTTTGTCCAGAGTAGTGGTAGAATGAGAAGTATATTTTATTTATTCAAGATAACCCATAAAAATTCCCATGAACCTTTGGTGGAAAAATAATTGTTTGATTTAAAAGTTACACCTGGGATTTGACACTGCATGGTCTATTACAATGAGCTAGAATAAGAGATGTATTTCAGGGACTTCTTCCAATTCTGCAGATTTTAGTTGCTTTTGTCAATAGAAGCAAGAGTGAGTGTCCAGAGATAAGCCGAAACTGGAGAAATGACATCATCCGTGTAATCCCACATGTTTGAAGCACACATATACCACATAAGTATTGTCCATAACAGATTATCTCGCTGGGACAACTGGGCTAGACAACGAGGGTTGACAAAGTCATCTCGAACGTCATTAAGAACATAATTTAGTCTCTCAATTTTACCTGGAGTACTGCATCGTTAGCTACAATCTAAAATTGACCATCTCAGAATATCGTGATTTTAGGAGAGTTTTTTGTATTTTTTTGGTTCCTTATTTATAAAGCTTTGGAACAATTCCAATATATTTCAATATATTTTTGAAGTGGCAATTTCAAGTTTTTTTTTTTTTTTTGGAATGGTGGGAGGGTTTGCTCCTTCTTTATACCTTAGATAATATGATTCAAATTTGGCAAATCGAATTTTGATATAATTAGGGTTTTAAATTAGAGAGAGATTGGTAATATTTAATAAATATTGAACTTTAAACATAGAGGGTTACTCAAAGAAAACACATTTTGAAACTATTTCTGAGACAGGATGCGAGTTTACATCTGGTTTCATAGAGTAATTACAGAAATTATAATTCCAAGATTTTCTAAAAGTCGCACATGCAGTCAAAGACTCCGTGGCCACCTGAAAAATCAAGTTGAAAACTGGGCGATAGAGAGGCAAAATGTGGTGGAAACGAAGCAGATAGTATGATATAAATTTCATTTTGGACATTTTCCAAAATTATAAGTTTCATAATAATAAGATTCATATTATTTATCATCAATGTTTATAACAACTGTCGGGTTTGCTAATCAAAATTAAAATATCTTATACAATAAATTATTTTGACTATCGCCCATAATAGAGGAGAGAAATAAGGGCCATTGGTAGAATGCTTTGTCGTCTGAAAGCGCAAGTTCTGAGGTCTGGACTGTGACTGCCTGGGAGAGCATGCGTAGTCAGGTGTTCACCCAACTCGCGCTGACCGAGGCGTAGTGTAGCAGCACACTACTTCCCCTCCAATAGGCTTCCTAATGATCCTATGGGGTGTTTGACGGAACTTTTGGTTACTACAGGAGGGTGTGGCATCTTTTGGGTTTTTTCTGATTCTGTGGTTGAGAAAGGCATCAATTCTTCCGATTTGAAGACGGGCATTAGACGGTCGATTGAAACCCAGGAAGATATTTTAAAAATTTTCAGCATGAAATTTTTCAGGCTTCGAGATAAATTTGGGGTCTGGACCGTCGTAAATGGCGGTCAGCGGCGGCAGTATTAATTCTTGATGAGGTAGACATGGAAAAAATATGTCTTTAGTAGTTTAGGCAAATAAACAATGCCAATCTACTTGTGGGGTATTTGGTGCGAGTTTGGAAGAAAAGTTCTTCTACACTGTAGAAGAGCCTGCCAAGGTGAGATCCTCGGAAAAAGTTCTGTGAAGGAACCTGGCAGTTGTCTTGCCAAATACTTATGAAATCGAATTCCTAGGAGAACAGGGGAAGCTTGGTGAGCCAGGTTAAGGAGTCGTGATAACGGCTATAAAAGTCTCTTTTAAAATATGAGATTTTCGCAAGGTACTCGGTTACGATGTCGGAGTGCCACTTAATCATTAAAATTTTAAGAATTAGAAGATGCTTATGGAAAGCCATCTCCTAGGGCCTGCAAGGGTGACCTATATATATATATAGAAATGCAGGTATCTAACCAGGTGTAAGAGTGAGAGCCCCCTGGAACTGTAGACCCCATCAGTGATGCTGAAGATCCAAGTTGGCCCCAAAGCCATTGAAGGCGACTCTCCGACTCCAGGGCCGGCGAGAGAACATCGGCGTAGCCTTCAAGAATTCACAGGAGCATTGCCCGCTCAAGACAGATTCCGGAGTCGGTAGAAACATGGGTTTGAATCGTGCCTCAAATGGCAACCACATCCAGGTTTTGAAAGGAGACCAGGACAGAAGGTCTGATGGAATCTGGAGAACATCGTGGATCGTTCCACAAGTCTTACTGAGAATACACCCGTCTCATATCAAAGTTGTAATCAGAAATTCCCTAAATGGCCTATCCGCCGCCACCAAACAGTACGACCTCCTTAAGGACAAGAAACACAAACAGGAATTCCGGCCACTGGGCCCATAAATTCACACAAGACCTCCAGCAACACCCCTGACATAAGCCAAAGACTGAGTCATCTCATCACCAAGAACCACCAATTGACCCCCTTCTCCCAAATTACATCAACCAAATAAACACCTCCAGCAACACCCCTGGCATAACCAAAGACTGAGTCATCTCATCACCAAGAACGCACCAATTGACCCCCTTCTCCCAATTACAACAACCAATAAAAGACCTCCAGAAACACCCCTGACATAACCAAAGACTGAGTCATTTCATCAACAAGAACGCACCAATTGACCACCTTCTCCCAAATTACATCAACCAAGAGAAGACCTCCAGCAACGCCCTTGACATAACCAAAGACTGAGTCATCACCAAGAACGCACCAATTGACCCCCTTCTCCCAAATTACATCAACCAAGAGAACACCTCCAGCAACATCCCTGACATAACCAAAGACAGTCATCTCATCACCAAGAACGCACCAATTGACCACCTTCTCCCAAATTACATCAACAAAAAGAAGACTATCAGGAACACCCCTGACATAACCATAGACTGAGTCATCTCATCACCAAGAACTCACCAATTGACGACCTTCTCACAAATTACATTAACCAAGAGAACACCTCCAGCAACACCCCTGATATAACCAAAGACTGATGAATCTCATCACCAAAAACACACCAATTGACAACCTTCTCCCAAATTACATCAAACAAGAGAAAACCTCCAGCAACAACCCTGACATAACCAAAGACTGAGTCATCTCATCACCAAGAACGCACCAAATGACCACCTTCTCCAAATTACATCAACAAGAGAAGACTATCAGGAACACCCATGACATAACCAAAGACAGTCATCTCATCACCAAGAACGCACCAATTGACCACCTTCTCCCAAAATTACAACAACCAAGAGAAGTCACCAGCAACGCCCCTGACATAAGCCAAAGACTGGTCATCTCATCACCAAGAACGCACCAATTGACCACCTTCTCCCAAATTACAACAATCAAGAGAAGTCCACCAGCAACGCTCCTGACATAAGCCAAAGACTGGTCATCTCATCACCAAGAACTCACCAATTGACGACCTTCTCCCAAATTACATTAACCAAGAGAACACCTCCAGCAACACCCCTGACATAACCAAAGACTGAGTCATCTCATCACCAAAAACACACCAATTGACCACCTTCTCCCAAATTACATCAAACAAGAGAAAACCTCCAGCAACAACCCTGACATAACCAAAGACTGAGTCATCTCATCACCAAGAACGCACCAATTGACCACCTTCTCCCAAATTACATCAACAAAGAGAAGACTATCAGGAACACCCATGACATAACCAAAGACAGTCATCTCATCACCAAGAACGCACCAATTGACCACCTTCTCCCAAATTACATCAACCAAGAGAAGACATCCAGCAACACCCCTGACATAACCAAAGACTGAGTCATCTCATCACCAAGAACGCACCAATTGACCCCCGACTTCGCCCTAAAGCTGTCTACTCTCTCTCATGCTCCACCAGCCTTGTTCTAGTAGAATTGCATCTACCCAGCTGTTATTACTATACATTACCTCACCATATGTTATATAAGAAATATGAACTCTTTCGACAAATATATTTCTTTTAAAATAAAACAATAACTACCTTCCTTAGTAAAATAATAAAATAATGGGATTCCATTATTTTATTATTACAGTAGGGGCAGTAGTAAAATTGTTTTATTTAAAAAAAATATATGCGTCAAAAATAGATTATATTACCCAGTTGTTATGTTAGTGAATATATTTAAGGTCTGTGAAGGGCGACTTTCTGAGATGGCTTGGAGTCTATTCTTATAGAGTGAGTTGAGGTCTCAACTCACTGGAATTAATACACTTAAAGGAAATATTAAATAGCTGTCTACTGAGAATACCTTCACTGTCCAAAATAAAAAAAAGTCTCTCTCTCTCTCTCTGGGGTAGGTGCAATTCTACCAGAACCTAACCACCTATATAAGTGTCTGATTACAACTTTGAGAAGAGAAGGATGCAATGCTCTGTAAGACTTGTGAAAACCTCCCACTTATTTCTCCAGATTCCATCTCTATCATCCTGAAATCCTTAGTCATTAAGGACGCAGTCACCATAGAGGGCATGTCAACAAACCATGCATCCTACCAACTCTAGATTCCGTCTCGAACAGGGTCGGCCTCCCGTTCATCCCTAGAGTCCACACCAACGTCCCCCCACCTACCTGAAGCCATAAAGCCACCAACAATGACGATGGGGACCAACTTGGAACATTCAACATCACTGACAGAGCCACAGCTCCAGGAAGCTCCCACTGTTACACCCGGCCCCCGTTGAAACCTGTATTCCCCTATTGAGATCACCCTGACAGCTAGCCCACCCACAATCCTTACCGATATGGCTAAATTTTCCTTTTTAGATTCACATTTTTCTCTCCTCAATCATACATGTAAAAGATCAGTATATTTTCTCAATTATACTATCGGAATTTTTGCAGTAGATATGACAATTGATTAAACAAAAATTAAATAAGGAAAGTCCCTTGTTTGACTCTGCTTGCGTACTAGATGCTGCTAATACTTTTGTTACAGAAGAAAATAGGGTATGCGCGTCTCCAATAATATGAAGATAATTTTTATTTGGAAAATTCAATTTTCATAGATTTTCACATAAAAACTAATAACATATTTCTTATAACAACAAAAACGAAAATATTTAGAAACCAGATGTAAACGTTATTCCTTTTTATTCAAATAATGATAGATTTTGTGTTCTTTAGCAAAACAAAACTTTGGGCTTCATATTTCTATCAGATTTAGGCTATTATAAAGAAATAATAAAAATATTATGCAACATAATTTCGAATTTTTTCAAACTATACGCTCTGTGAATTCAAATTTCTCTTTATCTAAAGGCATAAAGAAAATTATTAAACAATATTATTTGTTGCTGAAATAACGAAAGATATAAAATAATATTTGATTTTCTTTTATCAAAACTTTTCAGTAATAGTGTAAAACAGAATTAAAGATCAATGCTTTGAATTTCATAATATATATTCAATTCGTAGTTTTTTTATTTAAACTGTATTGAAAATATTTCTGTTTTTTTCCTTCATGAGATGTGAAACGATATTTTTGAGTGACCTTCTGTTTAAAAGTTCAATACTTATATATCAATTACATTTTAGAGAAAAAGCTACTTTTTGTGCTTATTCAGAAAATTGAAGTTTTTTGGGAATTCTGAGGAAATAAATTCCATTTTTAATGACATTAATCAAAGGTTTTAAATGCATACTAACCAACGCAGTACTCCAGATATTTACTCATACTTTATCATTGACCCATTTAATGATTGAAATGCTCTTTCGAATTTTGTTAATTTTCTCCAACACATCTACTGATAATGCACAGCATTCACATGCAGCTGGCTTGAACCTTCAGGCTATATAGAAACTCTTTAAACTATGTTGGATTTCAGATAAATGTCAATTTTCTCTAGTTTTGAAATTTTACTGACATGATTAATTTTGCTTTGTTAACATTTTTTGCGCGACTTTTTGAAGATAGATTTTTCTAAAGGATTATAACACAATCCAGATATTCGCCAAATTGCACCTGGGCATTATCTGAATGAAGCCGATTTCATTTGGGTGGTAAACTACATCTTAAAAGATTGCTCTAGCCAAGGTAACTTTATCACAACGTTGTCCAACCCAATTCCCACCAGCGAGATACCTAGGATTTACAATACTCACACAGCACACGTGACCTCCTGGACTTGTTGAGTCCTGATATTTGGTATCATATCTTTGGTCTTAAAGGATCTTGTTGGAATTTCACCGCATTGTACTTGGTCTCAGAGTACAGCTACATGTAGACAAGTCTACAGGAGAAATCAAAGCAAAAAACTCAAGACTCTTGTTCTAGAACTGGATCCTGGGAATAGAAGGATTGATATATTCCTCAATATTTATTATAATATTATTTCCTTATAAAAGTATATATAAAATAGTAATAATTGTTTTCATATTGGTTTAAAAAATATATTACTATTTTATTTCTTTATATAGACAATAATTTATAAAAATCAAACTATATTTACCTTTTCTCTCTTCTCATAACTACTACTTCAAAATAATTACAACAGACAAATTAATATCAAATTGTTTATATTGATAAAAAGGTGAAATATTGATTTGTGCAAATATTCACAAAACACGTATCTTATATTTAAAATATTCTTAATTTTTCGCGATATGTTTAGAATGTTAGCAATATGAATGTTTTTAAGTATTTATTCAAATCTTTTTTTTATGTTTATTTCTGAAGTTTCAGCAATCCATTGTAAAATTATTTTTAAAGTAAATCCATTCTTATGTTTTCTTGTTGATAATTCAAAATAAATAATATTAAAAACATGTGGAAAGTAGAGAGAATTGATAT
Source organism: Cordylochernes scorpioides (assembly GCA_030710605.1). Lineage (NCBI taxonomy): Eukaryota > Metazoa > Arthropoda > Arachnida > Pseudoscorpiones > Chernetidae > Cordylochernes > Cordylochernes scorpioides. The sequence continues at coordinate 16,030,172 of CP092873.1, read as the reverse complement.
TTCAAACGGAATGAAATATAAAACATGTAGCTGAAATGTTGGAAATAAGATTAAAAGAAATTTTGGTATGAAACAATAATATTTCTGAATGCAATTTGAAAAGGTTTTATCTCTAATTTGGAATTCTATTGGAAAATTATTGAATAATGAAGAATTACCGCAATTATTATAATATATCCGAATTGAATTCGCATTAATCTCATTTTTTTTTTGATATTCGAAAACTCTAAATCTAAGAAATTACCAAATTATTAGAATTGATAATATTTTTGGGAGTAAAGAAGGAACTGCTAATTATCATAATAAATGACCTCATATAGAAATAATATATTTGACTTAAATATTTATAAAATACTATACTTTATACTACTATATCCTAAAGTAGTTGAATCTGATGGGGAAATATAGGATTCTATCTTTTTCTCTCTATCAATATGAACGATTTTATAGTAGCTAATCTTTTCGAGTTATTTCTAGACATTAGCTGTTAGGAGATAGAAAATATTGTTATTTGCATATATTTTTGCTATGTAAAGAAGTAAAATTGTAATATGCAATATTTTATATCGAATATCCATGAATTTTTCTCTCCAAATTTTGTTTTATTAAGAATCTTTACATTCAATTACTTCAGAATTCTAAAATATTTCTTTTAAAATAAAAAAAAAAATAGAAAATCGCATATAATTTATAATAATTGTTTTTCTTTTTTTTCTCTTAGCAAATCTTTAAGTAAATAGATATTATGGATGGGCTTCAAAAATGCAAACCAAGTTGAATTTCTTTTTATTATAGTTTTATAATATATCAAGCTACATGTTACAGTTTTACTTTACATCCTGACTATTCAGAATATTTAATATTTGAAAATGAATATTGAAATTTGAAATTACTAAGTTGATGCTGTCATTTCTTGAAACTGATTTTTCGCTAAAAGGGTATAAGCTCATCATTTGAGTATATTTCCAGCTAGATTCATTCTTCCAGAAATAGAGTTAATTCCTCAAATTTTAGTTGAAATTCACTCTGAAATTTTGGAAAACTAAAAATATATACATCCAAAGGATACAATTGCTTCTATATTTGAACTATGAGAAACTATTTTTGCTTTTTATACTCGGCTCCAATATAGGAACTTAACCAAATACAGATTGGTAGTGAAATTTGGGACATATTCTTTTTCGTCCTTTAGATCAGCCTAAGTTAACACCTGAATATTTGAAATAACAGAATGTGGAACACTATACCATTACAAGCATGATTTTAATGACCTTTCCTTTCTTCTCTAAAATTTTTATGTAATATAGTATCTGAATTTAGTGTTTTTTTTTTTTTGACGCAAACATCCCTTGTGGGGATAACGCGTCTGATTTGATGATAATAAAAAAATTAAAATATACATTCGGAGTAACATATTAAAGTTATTTTTTAAGTTTTAACTTCGGATCCTGAGAAGCATTAAATCATCTTATAATAATTCTTGTTTATCTCATATTTGGAAAGTTAGGCGATAAATTGGAAATTGTCGCAATTAAATTATGACTAACATTCTGGTTTCTAATGGAACATTCCCATTTATCTCAACAATATAATTACCTATTCAACTCTCTTTACTCATTTCTAGTACCTTGCGCACCAAAGAATAATTCCTAGGAGGAGCTCTGAACCTCAGCTCCATAATACATTTTGGCTTGCATTAGATGTGCTAAACAGGACCTTTGGAAGATGCCGCTGCGCTTATCATAAAACAGATCGAGAAGCATGAACTCATTGAATTCGTGAAATCTTTACACAAGGGGATAAGAAACAATAACACCAAGAATTATCTGAATTTTCTTCATATAAAATCAGAGGATATTCTTAGCGAAAGGAGCGTCCAAACTGTTACTCGTTCAGAAACCAATTCTAAAACAAGCTTGTTCATTTCGCTTCCCACTGCTTATCGCTATATGAAAATAGAATGGCAGTGATTGCTAATCTGATCTATATCATTATAATGATGAATAGATTCAGAAATTCCTCTCCACCGTCTGTCTTAATAAAAATCTCTTCACATAAAATTACTTTAAATTTTTTTAAAGCTTCTGTTAAAATAATTTTATAGTAATGGAATAACCGCATGATTCAGGAAATGGTTCATTAAAGAGAGGGTAATAAAGGGCAAGTAGAAAGAGGGAGTCCTTTCTTGTTTAACTCTTTTCTAAACTTTTTATCTCCCTAATTTCATTTTGATTTAATGTTTGTTTCATTTTCAAAATTTTCTTTATTGTGTTTATTCTCAAATTAGGTGGCTGAATTTATTTAATGAAATTGTATATAGAAAAACTCTTAATATATGATGGAATTCAGCCTTTACTTGTTCCTATTTAGGTCTTCATTCTTCTGTTTTATTCCTTTATTTTGTTTTAGATCCTGATTGAAATAATTTGTAATGGACTAAGTTCCTTTTAAAAGAATTTTCTTGTATTTTCCTAATTTCTTTTCGCATTTTATAAAAAAATTTCACCTTTTTCTGGCGAGTCTTTTTTAAATTTGAATAATCTTTTTCCACATACATTTTATTATATTTGGTTATAGTCTTCTGTTATTTCCTTTTTATTAGATTTCTGAATTTTTCTATTTAACATAGTTTCTATTCACCTAATATTTGAAATTTATTGACCTTCATCGTTATTAGATAGAGCATGTTGCATATTTTCAGGTTTCTATGTTGTCTCTGACAGTATTTCAAAATTAGATTACAAAATTTGTGTTCACATACATAACCTTTATTAAGACATTTTATACTAACACATCCCAATCTTCACAGAAATGTAAAATCATTATATTAATAAACAGGGAGAAAGAGATATTAGCTTGTATAGAAAACTTAATTTTATTATTGAAAAGCCGTGTTTATTTACAAATTTAATAGATTAGACATTAAATTTATTAGCTCACACATAAATACAAATAATTATTATATTTACATCTCTCTCTCTCTCTCTTCAAAATAAATTTATACATTTATTATACTTTCAGAAATAGATAAATACAATCATATCACACATGTATACAGGAAGGAATATAGATACAAACAATACTTTCAGAAACATTTCTGAAAGAATATATAAAATTCACACACACAGGAATAGATTTATACAAAAATACATTCAGAAATATATTTTTAAAAATAATTGTTTAAGGTATACAATATATAAAAATCACTACTTCCAGAAATAGGCAAACACCCCAATACAATATTTCAAAAATAGGTATATACAATACCATAATATCATAACAAATAGATACAAACGATGCCTCCATAAAAAATGAAACAATTTTTTCGGATATATACAATATTTTCCTATAAAGATAACAAAAACCATTAGTACATATCTCAAAATAAATACAAGGTGTGTCCAATAAATAATGAGAGCGGTCAAACACCAAAAAAAAAAAATGAAATGAAATGTTTTTAAAGGTCTATTAAAAAAATAGAAAGCTTCAGCTACACTGCAGTATATCACATCACGTGATTGCGCGCGCAGTCGATAAATTGTAAGCTTGTAAAAAGAACGCCTTGTATAACATCTTCTAATTTGTAATGGATAGAAAAAGAAACGTGTTGGACGTCCAATTCTGCACAGGAACCCTGAAAAGGTGAGCCAAATTTTAAATTTGATAAAAGAAAATACACGAATAGGGTTACGGGACATTGAGGAAGAAACAGGAATATCAAAATCATTAGTTGGATCGATAATTGAAGAAGACTTGCAGTTAAAGAAGACACCTTCAAAATTTGTCCCTTAAATGCTCACAATCCAACAAAAGGAGAATCGCGTTGAAGTTTTTAAAAAATGGTTGAAATTGTGGAAGAAAACCCTAATTGGAAGGAAAAAGTAATAACTGGAGACGAGACATGGGTTTACGGGTATGACCCGGAAACAAAACGCCAATCCATGGAGTGGAAAGTAAAAGATGAACCAAGAACGAAGAAATCCCGACTTTGCAAGTCAAAAAAACAAAGTCTTATTGGTCACGATCTTTGACAAAAAGGGAATTGTGCATTATAAATATCTAGTGGAAGGTCAAACAATCAATAAGGAGTATTATTAAACATTATGAGACGTGTACGTGAATCAATTCGTCTGAAAAGAAGTGAAATGTGGAGTTCCAAAAATTGGATTATCCATCATGATAATGCACCACCACACACCGCTACATCTGTACTGACTTATTTGGCTAAACACGACATCCAAATACTTCAACACAACCTCCCTATTCCCCAGACTAGCTCCAAATGATTTTTTTTTTTCTATTTCCAAAACTCAAAATGGCTCTAAAAGGAAGGAGATTTGACACAAAAAGTTCATCATAGCGGATTCGAAAAAGGTCTTGAAGAACATCCCGAAAGATGCCTTTTCTAAATGTTTTAAATCATGGGAAAAGAGATGGAAATTATGTATAGATTCGGGAGGGGACTATTTTGAAAAATACCAATAAATATATTTTGTAAATACACTACTTTCAGAAATAGATAAATACAATATTTCATAGGTATAGGTACATACAATACCATCATATCATAACAAATAGATACATACAATGTCTTCAGAAATTATAAAAATAATTGTTTCGGTGGGAAAGGGGATATATGTATACAATATTTTCATATTAAGACACAAAAACAATACGCGTACATCAATATAGAAAAATACAATACTTTCAGAAATAGACAAATACAATATTTCAGAAATAGATACATACAATACCATCATAAGTAGATACATACAAAAACTTAAGAGAAATATAAAACAACAAACAACTAAAGCCTTTATTGAGGACCTCTCGTCCTATACAGGATTCGCCAGTTTACAGAGTAATTGAAGAGAAGAGAACTAAGAATACAGAGAGAAACCTATAAGTAGTAGGTATAGTGTAGTATTTTCTACACTGTGACTATATACAACCGCAACAACAAGCCTTTTACTAGAATCAAAGTCCCATACAGGATTCTTCATTGTAATCCTGACAAAGATTATTTACATATAATTATTTACATAAATTATATTATGTATATAACTTCCTCTTCTCTTCAGCCGTTTTCCAAAATTTGAACAACGCAAACGCTCCAGCTCTGTTTCTCACCACCTCATTCAACAGGAGCTCCAAAGAGAGTCCAACAAGGCCGATTTCACTGAAGAGAACTTCTCGTTCGTCTTTCAGCCCCATACATTAGAGTATATAGTGATGTAGCCCCGGCTCCATTCTTGTCCCGCAAATCTCGCATGTCCATCCGTCTGTTTTAAATATTTTGGGGCGATCATCAGTAAAGAGCACCGAGAGGATTCTCAGTCCGGCAATACACCGTTTGACCCGGAGCGGGAAATCGCTGGACAGATAGTGTTCCGGTAACGGAGTTGAGCAGATGTTTTTATAGTGTGGGTATAGTCTTGAATTTGTTATTCTTGTGTGATCCTTTTGCAGAGATTGATCTATTGCAGTCCTGATTATGTGGGGAATTTCTCTTTGTAATGTTCTATAGTCTGTGCAGAAATTCAACCATTGAAATCTGGTGGTGTTTGAAATATTAACTATACTTCCTGTGAAACCTATACATTTTTTCGTTGCGTTTGAGATTTCCCACAGCTGGGACAAGCAGAGCAGCGGCAATCTAGTTTCAACCCATTCCCAGCATTCTCAACCAAAACTTTAAGGTAAGTTTCAAGACTGTAACGCTGAGTGAAACTCTTCCCAGTTCTATCCTGAGCATGTATCCGGGGGTGTATCTTGGTAAATTTAGATATCTTCGCATAAATGAGTCCTGAATTTGATCAACAATTAATGTATGCTCATTTGCCCAAACAGGTGCCGCGTATAGCAGGGTTGATATTACCATCGCGTCAAGAAGTTTCATAGAGGATTTGAAAGAGTTCATCTTCGACCTGGTCAAAATAGGCCATACCGCACCACTGGCAGCGAGAGCTTTGCCCTTATAGTATAATGCGGCTTGCTTAAAAGAGTTTGTTGAGGTGAGTAGATATCCTAGATACATGTATCTTTCCGTGCCATTCAGTAGTTGTTGTCCCCAAAACCAATTATCGGATTTTGACCGCTTCCCACCATTGCGAAATACCATTATTTTTGATTTGTTTTCGTTCAGCGTTAGCATATTTTCTTCAAAATATTTTCGTACCATATTAATTTTTAACTGCAAATTATTCTTAGATTCGCCTATCAGTACAATATCATCTGCATATAGTAACAAATGGATATTTCCATGCTTTGGCAGATAAATACCAGGTAAATCAGAGCTGTCAAAAGTACTAATCAGGTCATTAATAAAAAGTATGAATAAGTAAGGAGATAGTGGCTCACCCTGTAACACTCCGGATTTTATTTTGATAAATTAAGTGAATGAATTGTTCCATCTCACCGCAGCTGTCATGTTTTCGTAGTAATTCTTAATTAGATTTATAAATCGGAAATTCAATCCAATGTCTAGCAGTTTTTTCCAAAGGAGGGCTTGGGGCACCGTATCAAAAGCCTTTTTAAGGTCGATAAAGAAAGCGTAGAACTTTCGTCTTTTACGTCTAAGTGTTAATTGGATTAGTGAGACTAAAGTAAAAATATGATCCTGACCTGAATGTTCTTTTCTGAAACCCGCTTGATTTTCCGGTATAATTGCTCTATTTTCGGTCCAGTTGCTTAGTTGTATTTTCATTATTGATGAGAAAAGCTTAGCGAGGTTGCTTAGAAGTGCTATTCCCCGATAATTGTGAGGATTGTCGGCATCACCATTTTTAAAGATGGGATGTATAATTGTTTTGCACCAAGTTGTTGGGAAATGACCAGTTTTTAGAACTCTATTGTAAATATCTTTTAAGGCAGCCAAATAAGCTGGGGCAAGGCTTTTATGGCTTCATTAGGAATACTATCAAGTCCACAAGCCTTATTACGCTTCAAACGAGCGATATCTCCAGTTATCTCCGACAAGGATATTTCGGCCATTAACTCGTCGTCTGGCATCAGTATAACTCTTATGGACAAATCGTACTTGACTGGTGGCGAAGTCGTGAGAAGTTCGGTATAAAACTGTTGCCATTTTTGAATAGAATGTTTCCGAGAGTTGTTCTTCTATTTTTAAACAGTGATATTGTTTTCCAAAAACCCGCAGAGTCCCTCACCTCCTTCAGCCTCTCTTGTATTTCAATATAATAGGTTTCTTTTTGCCGGCCAGAAGTGATGAGTATTTCTTTTTTAATAAAGCGTATGCCTTGCGGTCACTTTCACTGTTTGATCTTATGTAGATTTTAAGCTGAGATTTTAGAGCTTTTTTTGTTAAGTAGCATTCACGGTCGAACCAAGGTTTGCATTTAGGACCATCGGGTGTTATTACTACTTGCATACCAGCAGTATGCATTGCACTCCGGATTTGATTGGTGAAATTATTAGTTAGCATTTCAATCGGTGAGTTCCAAGATCCTTGTATTGCGACTAAATTCTGTATGAAGGCAGTCTCTTTTTCGGATGCCCATTTGTACTTTTTAAAGGTACGAGGTGTAGAGCTTTCAAGTTTTATTACATCTAAATTGGAGTCCATTTTAATAACCATTGGCATATGATCCGAATATGGAAGTGGATTAATCAACAAATCAATTCTATGTTCTAGGAGCGTGTGAGTAACTATACAGTAATCTACCACAGAGGAACCCCCGTTCTGATATGTAGGTGTATTCCCCATTTTCATCACTCTTCGTTCATCCATTTATAATTACCAGGAGGTTATCTTCAAGAAAATTTATAAATTGCACTGCATTAGGAGAAATTACCTCGTCTTTGGAGTTACGACTGGCATTTAAAGAGGTGGGCAGCATTAGTGGGTTGTGTAGGTATCCCTGTGTTCCTGTGCGCGTGTTCAAATCACCAGCTAGTACAACTTCGTATCCCTCTGAAATTTTAGCTTCTATACATACCTGTAAGATATTTCTGTTAGTCATATAATTTTCATTAGGTGGTAGGTAAACAAAATAAATACATGTTAATATTCTGGTGTTCAATTTTATAGTAATAATTATCCAGTGTTTTTCAATTTCATAATTTACTAATAAATTTTTAATAGTATTTCCAATTCCAACGATAATAACTCCCGAAGATCTACCCAATTTGTGATTTCTGGAGGCCTTAGATTCTATCAATTGAAATCCGTTCAGTTTGTATCCTACGTAATGATCAGTCCATGTTTCAGTTAGAGCGAATATGTTAAATTTTTTCAGGTAATCAACTAAAGGAAAAGTGGATGAAATCCTGGCAAAACCGTTAATATTCCAGCACAACAGCTGTTTCTTTTCGCCATATTTAATTCTTCCATTTACAATCTTGAGACTAGTATTCGCTTCCCTAGCATGATTTTGCTTTGAAATATTTTTAGAGCGAATTTGCAATTTTCATTATTTAAAGTATTTACATATGGTACAACTCCAGCACTTGAATCTTTATTTTTACATATTTTTTTCAATCTTATTAAAATGTGGCTTAACATTTCTTTTCGGAACCGTGATCACCGTTTCTTGTTGCTATATGGTATTTCCCCTAGAATTCACGATCTCACCGTTCACCACACTATAAGTCGTATCATCTATGATGAGTTTGTTGTCCCTTAATTTAGCTTTTATACCCCTCCCAAACAGTTCCTTTCTCTTCGCAATTAGAATTCTTCTTTGGTCTCTTACTTTGAGGCTATAGTCTTTACTGATAAATATTTTTGACCCTTTGAGTTTAATTGCATTAGAAAGCACTCTTGCTTTAGAGAAATATATTTGTTCAGGATATATACAATATTTCAAGATATAGACACAGAAATAGGCATCTTTCATAAATAGATAAATACTCTTTTTTTATATAAATAGTCAAATATATATATTCAGAAATAAATAAAGACAATTATTTCAGATTTCAGAAAAATCTAACACAATAAATTCTCAGTAATAGACAAATATATAATACTTTTAGTAATACATATATACAATTTTATTGCAAAAATATATATAAAATATAATTTACAGTATTAGATAAGTACTATGCTTTCAGAAATAGACAAATGCAATAGTTATATATATACATCTATAAAGCTGAAAATAGAGCAACCCATATTAAAATCATTAGAAATAGATAAATACAATGCTCTCTCTTTCGGTGAGAAATATAGTAATATAAAAACAACAATTTCATAAAAAGATGCATTCAAATATAGTTTATGAAAATATTTATACAATACTTTCCCAAAAATGCATATATATAGATATTTCAGTAATTGATGTATACAATACATTCAGAAGTAGATATATACAATTCACACACATAAACAAATATTTCAGATATATATAAATATAATACTCTCAGATATCATAAAACACACTATATTTAAAAATCGACAATTAAAATTATTTAAGAAATAAATAAATGCAATAAATTTTAGAAATGGACTGGTATTTCAATACACACACAAGTTTATATAGAAAATTGCTTAGAATATAAATTTAAGATAAATCATGCGCGTCAATTTTACAGGATTTATAATATATTTAGTGAATATATAGATATATAAAAAACGAAGAAGGCATATCCTGATCGGTAGCACATGTGCTTTTTAGATGGAAGAGTTTAGGCTGAATCAACGTTAGTTTATCTCTTTTCCAATAGATGGCGCTCTTTTTGTTTTTAATATCAACACCTGACCTTTTAATTTATCATTTTATCTTTTATATTTTCACTTATAAATGTATGGGCTCTATAAATTTGTAATTGTTTATATTGATTGTGTTGTTCCCCTTTATATCTTTATTATACATATATTTTTTGTTGGACATAGTCTCGTTTGATTTCTTCAACAATTTATCTATTTCTTCGTGAATATTTCTTACAAATGTTTCTAGAAATTTTAATTTTATAACCTATTAAAAATTCTCCTTTTTTATAATTGCACATTAATATTCCCAAGTTGAGATATTCATAGAATAAAGTGATAATTCGACATCTCTGGGCTGATGTCAGATGTACTAAAATAGAGCTAACAGTTAACAAATTTGTTTCATCAAATTGTCTATTTTAGATATTTGGTTTTGGTTTCAAATGATCTTGTATTGCTAAGATATTTTAAAATTATTCAAAAATCGTTGACGAAATATTTCAAAATATTTTCATTTTCTCTTCATTTTATTAGTCTTCATTTATATCAGCTATTCAAACAGTTTATATTTAAAATAAAGATTCGATTTCGTTATTTGTTATAATATTTTCATAATTCCAGTGTTGATTCCTGATAGGCATATATTTGATTTGCTCCATAATGGCGTTCAACTAACCTGGCTTCTCAATGTTTGCATTCGATAAATTGGCGGCTGAGTGTATTTATAGGTCTTTTATAATTGTTTGAAACAAATTATATTGTTATATATTGGAGTTTCCGAGAATTATCTAAGCCCTTGAAAGAATTTTATCCTATTAAAAAATGTGTTGATTTTCACTCTAAAAATGAGCACATTTCAGAATATTCTGCTTATCACTTATTTGTTTTTTAATGTGTTTCTTAAAATATTATGTCCACAGACTTTATTTTGAGTAAGATCACGCTGATGATTAAGGGTCCACGTCGTTAATGACATATGACAAGCCTCTGATGGTGATTTCTTCAATCTTATTTTGTTGGGGCAAGGCTTTGAGGAAGATTCAACTGTCCATCTTCGATGACTGTTCCATCTAAGACCACTTCAAGCCAACTAGGACCTGGCTATGAACCTCTTTAGGCTGCACCACACCGCCTTTTCCCAATTTTTTCTCCTAAGGCCTCAATGTAATCCACTGGTGTAAACTATGTAAACTATTTTGACTTAATATTCCTCGAATAATTGTGCTGAGTCACCACTTGTAAGATGTTCGCTTGCTAGAAAAGTTCTGCATAGCTTTGTATGCTCATTCCTATGTTAAAGCTGATTATATAATTATCGATAGCGCGCTGCCCTCTTGCATTAAATTATTGTAAATTGTTAGAACTCTTACCCGTTCTACAAATAGTATTGTTTTCGGTCATATTTGAAATATAACTGTAAGATTATTAAACTAACATGTGTTGCATCTGAATATTCTCAGAGTGAATTACACTCTGTATAAAAAATATAAATGATCAATTTATTTTCATATTGAAAATATATAAAGGGGTTTATATTCCTAATGTGATACCATTTCAATTATAATAATTAAACGTTTTTTTAGATTAAAATGAAAAATATCGATATCTAATTTATACCAAAAAAACTAAAAAATAAGATAAAATTAAAGGTCAAAGACTCTTCCAGTAAGATATGTCAAGTAAGAAGTTTCAGAAGATAAAATTACTTGAAATTTTAGCTGAAAACTACCATCTACCATTGTAATGGTAAAAAATATATTTCTGATTTTAAGGTTTTACCTGCTAGGTAGACAGTTAAGTATATTTGTTCTGATTTCACCACATGGGTATGCACATTCAGTTAGACTTCTGAATTTAGAGGGAAGAGAGGGTATTTTAGACATTTTTTTCTTTTTTGAAAAAACCAATACCTGAATTTGAATTGCTTCAGTTTGTCTTCATGGAATAGTCAATATTCGACGGTTCATTTCACTCTTCAAAACCAAATCATATCTTAAAATTCTTCTCCGCACAGCTCATTGAATTGACTCAACCAAATGAATAACTTTTTTCACACACGTATATTAATATTATAAAATTCAATGATGAAAAAAGGCTGTCAAGTTTAATGAACTCTTTACAAACAATCTTTGTTCAAACAGGTAGTTGTTCTAGCTGCAGCACGGTAGTGATAAAGTCATGAAACATAGCAGACATGCTTTATATAGTGCTCTCATTTATAGTGGCGTTTTAGAACATTTAAATCTATGCAAACTCATTTAATGAAATAAAATTTATTAGAATTGTTTGTTTATTGCTTTTTGCCCATTTCTTCGATATGGCTAGGATATCTGGGACGTATACCAGATTGCACCACCAATTGTCAGCGTTGGTCAAAGGCATTGCCGCTTCTATGATAGTGGACATCCAGTTAGTCAGGTGTCTCCAGACTAATCTGAAATTAGGAAAGTATTTCATAGCTTAAGGATATAATTTCCACGAAGGTTGGCTGCTTGATGCTTTTATAGATGGTAGACTAAGTTAGCCGAATTTTGTCAGAGTCAGCAGCTTGATGATATCATGTCTGAGAATTGTAGAAGAGCTGCTGCGACATGTTGGGTGACATCACAGGGAGAAAGGAGTCGATGATTCTGCTGAGGCTTCTTTTGAATTTAACAGCGTTGAACAGATGAGGTCCAATTTGTAGATAATACTGATTTCAGTGGACATCATGGGCAAACCTTCTAGAGCAGGGTGACAAAGAATAACTGAAGGTTGAATTGTGGTCATTTGAACAGCTCTTCCAATTCTCATCGTATTTTCTAGAGAAGAATATAGAGAGTTGAAGTGAGGGATCAGTTAGCTGATTCCAGGATATTCTGGGTTGCAGATGATGAGAATTTTTGCAAGGCAATGAACACAAATACGATTTCTTGTCCTTGCATAATCTGGACAGCTCTAGTGTCACACAGAATTGCTAGGAATTATACTCGGAAGGAGGTGCAAGGATCATGCCGCTACAAAGGTTTGTTAGGATTGAAGCCCGAGAACCATTATTTGAGCTTCCAGAGAGGCTAGATGAGCTTTTTCGGACATTTCTAGTACAGGTCATCCGATAAGGAAGATAATTAGATTTGTGGGTGTACAATGTGGTGATTTGCGAATGGAGGCTACATAGCGACTGGTAAGCCTTTTTTTCCCAAAGGTCAGGAAGGTGGAAAAGAGCTGGTGGATTATCAAATTGGGTATTTTGTCCAGAGTAGTGGTAGAATAAGAAGTTTTTTTTTTATTAAAGATTACCCATAGAATTCCCATGCACCTTTGTGGACAAATATTTGTTCGATGTCAAATGTTACACCTGGGATTTTGACACTGCATCATCTATTATACAATAAGCTATTTGAGAAGGTTTTGGTAGCTAGGCATTTTGACCTTCCAAAGAAAGAAGTATTTCAGGGACTTCCTCCAATTCTGCAGATTTTAGTTGACGTTGTTAATAGAAACAAGAGTGAGTGTCCAGAGATAGGATATACTGGAGGGGTGACATCAGCCGTGTGATGTTTGAAGCACACATATACCACCACATAAGTATTGTCCATAAGAGAATATCTCGCTGGTACAACTGAGCTAGACAACGAGGGTGACAAAGGTCATTAAGAACATAGTTTACTCTCTCAATGTTACCTGGAGTACTACATCGTTAGCTACCATCTGACCATTATGTTGGAACATCATTTTATTTTATGTCAATATCAAAATATCGTTCTTTTGAAGAGAGTTTGTAATTTTTTTGGTTTTCCTTATTTATAATGCTTTGGAACCACTTCAATATATCTCAATATATGTTTGAAGTAGCCATTTCAAGGGTAATTTTGAAGAATGATGGAAGGGTTTGCTCCTTCATTAAACATCAGATAATATAATTTCAATTAAGCACATTTTGTCGATAAATTTTGATCTAATTAGGCCTTTCAATAGATTGTTAATTTTAAATGAATATTAAATTTTAAACCTAAGGTTACTCAAAGAAAAAATATTTTGGACTCATTTATGACACAGGTTGCGAGTTTACATCTGGCTTCATAGACTCATTATAGAAAACTTAATTTCGAGCTTTTCTAAAAGTCGCACATGCAGTCAAAGAATTCGTGGCCACCTATGACCTTGAAAAATCAAGTTGAAAACTGGGCGATAAAAAGGCAAAATGTGGTAAAACGAAGCAGATAGTATGATACAAATTTATTTTGGACATTTTCCAAAATTATAAGTTTATAATTAATAAGATTTATATTATTTATCATCAATTTTTGTAACAACGGTCGGGTTTTCTAATCAAAATTAAAATATCTTATACAATAAATTATTTTGACTATAGCCCAAAATAGAGGAGAGAAATAAGAGCCATTGGTAGAATGATTTGTCGTCTGAAGGCGCAAGTTCTAAAGTCTGGACTGTGACTGCCCGGGAGCGCATGCGTAGTCAGGTGTCCACCCAACTCGCGCTGACCGAGGCGTAGTGTAGCAGCCACACTACTTCCCCTCCTATAGGCTTCCTAATGATCCTATGGGGGCGTTGACCGAACTTTTGAGTACTATATGAAGGTGTGGCATCTTTTGGGTTTGTTTCTGGTCCTGTGGTTGAGAAGGGCATCAATTCTTCCGATTTGAAGGCGGGCATGAGACGATCGATTGAAATCCAGGAAGATATTTTTAAAATTTTCAGCTTTAAAAATTTCGGGCTTCGAGACAAATCTTAGTCTGAACCGTCGTAAATGGCGGTCAGCTGCGGCAGTATTAGTTCTTGATGAGGTAGACATGGAAAAAACATGTCTTTAGTAGTTTAGGCACATAAACATGCCGATCTCCTTGTGGGGTATTTGGTGCGGGTTTGGAAGAATAGCTCTTTTACACTGTAGAAGAGCCTGCCAAGGTAAGATCCCCGGAAAAGGTTCTGTGAAGGTCCTGGCAGTTGTCTTACCAAGATATTTTCTCAGTGAAGAATGAAAGCCTAGGAGAACAGGGAAGGCTTGGTGAGCCAGGTTAAGAAATCGTGATAGCGGCTATGAAAATCTCTTTTAAAATATGAGATTTTCGCAAGGTGCTCCGGTTATGATTTCGGAGTACTAAATCATCATAAAATTTCAAGAATTAGAAGATGGTTATGGAAGGCCATCTCCTAGGGCCTGCCAGGGTGACCTATATATATATATAGGAATGCAGGTATCTAACCAGATATAAGAGTGAGACCCCCTGGAACTGTACCCCCATAAAGTGATGCTGAAGATCCAAGTTGGCCCCAAAGCCACCGAAGGCGACTCTCCGACTCCAGGCTGGCGAGAGAACATCGGCGTAGCCTCCAAGGATTCGCAGGAAGCCTTGCCCGCTCAAGACAGATTCCGAAGTTGGTAGAAATTATGGTTTGCATCGTGCCTCAAAATGACAACCACATCCAGGTTTTGAAAGGAAACCAGGACAATAGGTTTGGTGAAATCTGGAGAACATCGTGGATCGTTCCACAAGTCTTAGTGAGACTGCATCCGTTTCATATCAAAGTTGTAATCAGACACTTCCCTGAATGACCTATCCGCAGCCACCAAACAGCAAGACCTCCTTAAGGACAAGAAACACAAACAGGAATTTCGGCACTGGCCCCATATATTCACACAAGAACCTGAACTCAATCCATACATCTGACCTTTCTACTATTGTCCACTTATCCAACTGACCCTGGCAGTACTGACCAACCTCACACCGATATCCTTAATTACAGGGACTCAACAAAACTGGAAATACTATATACTATAAATATAAAGCTCGTTTCTTTCTTCAAAATAGACGCTAAAATTAAGCATCAATATATGACACTTAGTTTTAACGTCTATTTTTATGAAAGAGGCAAACTTTATTTTTATAGCTAAATTTCCTTATACAGCTAAATTTACAACTATAACATAAATTATAAGCGGAATCCAGACTTCAACCATCAAGATAAGAAACTCTTTTACACAACACCACAATAACAACTGACTTATACAACAAAAAATCCACAATACTGAACCTTACTGTGAACCTTTAATTATAAGTCCCCTTTGAAAAGATTTTTAGATATCAAAATACATCAAATGCTTGTTAAACATAATCCTTAAACAACCACTTTCTCCCAAAATACATCAACCAAGAGAAGACCTCCAGCAACACCCCTGACATAACCAAAGTCTGAGTCATCTCATTACCAAGAACGCACAAATTGACCACCTTCTCCAAAATTACATGAACCAAGAGAACACATCCAGCAACACCCCTGACATAACCAAAGTCATCTCATGACCAAGAACGCACCAATTGACCACCTTCTCCCAAATTACATAAACCAAGAGAAGACCACCAGCAACACCCCTGACATAACCAAAGACTGAGTCATCTCATCACCAAAAACGCACCAATTGACCACCTTCTCCTAAATTACATAAACCAAGAGAACACCTCCAGCAACACCCCTGACATAACCAAAGACTGAGTCATCTCACCACCAAGAACGCACCAATTGACCACCTTCTCCCAAATTACATAAACCAAGAGAAGACCACCAGCAACACCCCTGACATAACCAAAGACTGAGTCATCTTATCACCAAGAACGCACCAATTGACCACCTTCTCTTAAATTACATCAACCAAGAGAACACCTCCAGTAACACCCCTGACATAACCAAAGACTGAGTAATCTCATCACTAAGAACGCACCAATTGACCACCTTCTCCCAAATAACATCAACCAAGAGAGCACCTCCAGCAACACCCCTGACATAACCAAAGACTGAGTCATCTCATCACCAATAACACACCAATTTACCCCCGACTTCGCCTTAAAGCAGTCTACTCTCTCTCATGCCCTGTATCTAACATAACCAAGACAGCTCCACCAGCCTTGTTCTAGTAGAATTGCAACTACCCCAGCTGTTATTACAATACATTACCTCACCATGTGTTATAAGAAATATAAACTATTTTGACGCATATATTTATTTTTAAATAAAACAATTTCTACCTTCCTTACTACAAAAATAAAATAATAGAATTCCAATTATTTTATTATTACAGTAGGGGCAGTAGGATTTTTTTTAAAAGAAATATATGCGTTAAAAATAGTTTATATTTCCTAATTGCTATGTTAGTGAATATATTTAAGGTCTGTGAAGGACGGATCTTCGAGATGGCTTGGAGTCTATTCTTGTAGAGTGAGTTGAGACCTATGTCTCACCTCACTGGAATTAATAGGCTCAAAGGAAATATTAAATAGCTGTCTACTGAAAAAACCTTCACTGTCCAAAATAAAACTCTCTCTCTCTCTCTTTCGGGTAGGTCTCGAACAGGGTCGGCCTCCCGTTCATCCCTAGAGTCCACACCAACGTCCTCCCACCTACCCGAAGCCAGAAAACCACCAACAACGACGATGGGGACCAACTTGGACATTCAACATCACTGACAGAGCAACAGCTCCAGGGAGCTCCCACTGTTACACCCGACCCTGGTAGAAACCTGCATTCCCCTATTGAGATCACCCTGACAGCTAGCCCACTCACAATCCTTACCAATATTGTTAAATTTTCCTTTTGAGATTCCACATTTTGCCTTTCCTCATTCACATGTGAAAGATCAGTATATTTTCTCAATTATACTATCGGAATTTTTGCAGTAGTTATGACAATTGATTAAACAAAAATTAAATAAGGAAAGTCCCTTGTTTGACTCTGCTTGTGTACTAGATGCTGCTAATACTTTTGTTACAGAAGAAATTATGGTATGCGCGTCTCCAATAATATGAAGATAATTTTTATTTGGAAAATTCAATTTTCATAGATTTTCACATAAAAACTAATAACATATTTCTTATAACAACAAAAACGAAAATATTTAGAAACCAGATGTAAACGTTATTCCTTTTTATTCAAATAATGATAGATTTTGTGTTCTTTAGAAAAACAAAACTTTGGGCTTCATATTTCTATCAGATTTAATGCTATTATAAAGATATAATAAAAATATTATGCAACATAATTTCGAATTTTTTTAAACTATACGCTCTGTGAATTCAAATTTCTCTTTATCTAAAGGCATAAAGAAAATTATTAAACAATATTATTTGTTGCTGAAATAACGAAAGATAAAAAATAATATTTGATTATCTTTTATCAAAAACTTTTCAGTAATAGTGTAACACAGAATTGAAGATCAATGCGTTGAATTTCATAATATATATTCAATTCGAAGCTTTTTTTATTTAAACTGTATTGAAAATATTTCTGTTTTTTCCTTCATGAGATGACAGACATTTTATCATATATTTTATATATATAATATTTTTTTAAAAAGGATGTTTAAATTTTGACTGTGAAACGATATTTTTGAGTGACCTTCTGTTTAAAAGCTCAATACCTATATATCAAATACATTTTAGAGAACAAGCTACTTTTTGTGCTTTTTCAGAAATTTGAAGTTTTTTTGGGAACTCTGTGGAAATAAATTCATATTTTCATTTTCAATGGCATAATAATCAAAGGTTTCAAATGCATACTAACAACGCAGTACTCCAGATATTTACTTATACTTTATTCCATTGAGCCTTTTATTGATTGAAATGTTTGCTCAAATTTTGTTAGTATTCTCCAACACATCTACTGATGATGCACAGTATTCACATGCAGCTGGCTTGAATCTTCAGACTATATAGAAAGTTTTATATATATGCTGAATTTCGGATAAATGCATTGTCAATTTTCTCTAGTTTTGATAATTTTTCTGCCATGATTAATTTTGCTTCGTTAATATTTTTTGCGCGACTTTTTGAGAATAGATTTTTCTAAAGGATTATAACACCAATCCAAATATTCGCCAAAATGCACCTGGGCATTATCTGAATGAAGCCGAGTTCATTTGGCTGGAAAACTACATCTTAGAATATTGCTCTAGCCAAGGTAACTTTGTCATCACCGTTATCCAACCCAATTCCCACCAGCGAGATACCCTAGGATTTACAATACTCACACAGCACAAGTAACCTCCTGGACTTGTTGAGTCCTGATATTTGGTATCATAGCTTTGGTCTTAATGGATTTTGTTAGAATTTCACCGCATTGTACTTGGTCTCAGAGTTCAGCTACATGTAGACAATGATCCAATAAATCGTCATTTGGTTTCATTCCAATTCCATAGAATTAGGGACTTGTAGTATCCAATCTTCAAATTTCTACAACACTGCCACATACAAAAACTATGTTAAACTTGTCCATATCACATTAATTATTTTTAAATTAGACAAGAAAATATTATAATGGCGGCGTTGCTGCTACTCGAAGTCTTGCCTAGTGTTAAATTTAAGATGGTGGTTTGAAATATTTGGGTCTTTGTTACTTCTTTAGGCACTTTAACAAGAATATTTATATCTGTTAGGGATATTGAGTCTGTAAGCCTTTCAGACATATGGCTCAGACATGCAGACTATATAGGAAAATATTTTTATCTCCAATTTGGATTTTAAAAAATGAATAATTCATTTCATGTAGCTCTGCTATTTTCCTCTAGGGCCATCCTTGGTAGGAGTATTGATTAAATTTGATTCGTTAATAATTTTTTGCACAACCTTTATGAATCTAATTTTCTATAGATGATTACTTTATCGAAACAATTATTGTTTAAATTGTACCTAACCATTATCTGTTGCTGTCAGATCTTTTTGCCTAGTAAAGGTTTGCTTAGTAAATTTCTCTATTCACACAAGATATTAATTACTTTGTCACCCACATTATCCAATCAATTGTTCCAGTTTGATATCCTATAGATGAACAATACCCACTCAGCACATTTACCTTGAACTTTCTGATTCCTGATCTTTGCCTTCATATATTGTGGCCATTGGTCTTGTAACAATTCCATCTCATTGCCACGTCTCCTTGGTCTCGGAGATACATGTTGACTACGCCAGGAGACCATTCTTGAAATTGTCAGGAATTCCACTGTAGTAGGATATGGGGTTGAATTTTATATCACTGCAACATACAACAACTTGGTGTGAAACTTATGTAAAGGGAAAATACTTATATTCAAGTAAAATACTACATTTTATACTAGATCTAGATTTGATCCATAAATGCTTATTTCTTCAAGAAGTTATCTAGGTAAGCGCTTTCGAGAATCAATTTATTTTGAAGAAATCATAAAATATTATTGAGAGAATGTCACGGCGCTGAACACTTTTTTTTCAGACGGTTTCTGGAAATAGATAGAATTAAAATTTTTGAAAATTTCGACCTAAATGGGTGTTCGAATAATCATTATTGTTGACGAAGTCAGACTGAGAATTAAAACTTCTCAACTGGCTTTCAATACCACACATATTGGGGATCCAGAAAAACATCTCAAGAAAGAATAAAACAACCTCTGACTTCGTTTTAGTAAACCACGCCTTCAAACAACTTCATGTCCTAAACCTCAAAGCATCAATATAGTCTACAGGAGAAATCAAAGCAAAAAACTCAAGACTCTTGTTCTAGAACTGGATCCTGGGAATAGAAGGATATTGATATATTCCTCAAATATATATTATAATTTTATTTCCTCATAAGTATATATACAATAGTAATAATTGTTTTCATATTGGTTTAAGAAATATATAACCATTTTATTTGTTTATATAGACAATAATTTATAAACACTATATTTACCCCCCTTTTCTCTCATCTCATAACTACTATTTCAAAATAATTACAACAGACAAGTTAATATCAAATTGTTTATATTGATAAAAAGGTGAAATATTGATTTGTGCAAATATTCACAAAACACGCATCTTATATTGAAAATATTCTTAATGTTTCGTGATATGTTTAGAATGCTAGCATTCTGAATGTTTTTAAGTATTTATTTAAATCTTTCTTTATGTTTATTTCTGAAGTTTCAGCGATCCATTGTAAAATTCTTCTTAAAGTATCCATTCTTATGTTTTCTTGTTGATAATTCAAAAAGAAATAATTTTAAAACATGTGGAACGTAGAGAGAATCGATATTTCAAACGAAATGAAATATAAACAATATAGCTGAAATGTTGGAAATAAAGATTAAAATAAATTTTGGTATGAAACAATAATATTTCTGAATGCAATTTGAAAAGGTTTTTTCTCTTATTTGGAATTCTATTGGAAAATTATTGAATAATGAAGAATTACTGTATTTTTTTTACAATATAACTGAATTGATTTCGCATTAATCTCATTTTTTTGAAATATTCGAAAACTCTAAATCTAAGAAATTACCAAATTATTAGAATTGATAATCTTTTTGGGAGAAAAGGAGGAACTGCTAATTATCATAATAAATGACCTCATATAGAAATAATATATCTGACTGAAAAATTTATAAAATACTATATTTTATACTACTATATCCTATAGTAGTTGAATCTGATGGAGAAATATAGGATTCTATCTTTTTCTCTCTATCAATATGAACGATTTTATAGTAGCTAATCTTTTCGAGTTATTTCTAGACATTAGCTGTTAGGAGATAGAAAATATTGTTATTTGCATATATTTTTGCTATGTAAAGAAGTAAAATTGTATTATGCAATATTTTATATCGAATATCCATGAATTCTTCTCTTCCACATTTTGTTTTATTAAGAATCTTTACATTCAATTACTTCATAATTCTAAAAGATTTCTTTCAAAATAAAAAAATAGAAAATCGCACATAAAAGTTGATGCTGTCATTTCTTGAAACTGATTTTTCGCTAAAAGGGTATAAGCTCATCATTTGAGTATATTTCCAGCTAGATTCATTCTTCCAGAAATAGAGTTAATTCCTCAAATTTTAGTTGAAATTCACTCTGAAATTTTAGAAAACTAAAAATATATTATTTCAAAGGATACAATTGATTCTATATTTGAATATGAGTAATTATTTTTGCTTGTTATTCTCGGCTCCAATATAGGCACTTAACCGAACATAGATTGGTAGTGAGATTTGGGGCATATTCTTTTTCGTCCTTTAGATCAGCCTAAGTTTACACCTGGATATTTGAAAGATTCTCGATAATTTGAAACTGGTTAATATATATCTTTCGTAATTTGAAAATTTTTCCCGGTCATTTGAAAAATACTCTATAAGTTGAATAAAATCAATACTAATTGAACTCCTCGGTAATTTGAAGTTGGAGGAATAGTATCTTGCTACAAATAAAAATTTATAAATATATATACAAATGGTCAAAATATAAAATCAAAAATTTAAACAAACTCTTGTTTACCTGATTTTCCCCCTCTCTCGGAGTTGTTTAAATTCCTGGTTTTTTGAATTCTTGATAATTGAAATTTTTCTCTAGTCCCTTGAGTTTCAAATGATAATTTGAGAGTCGACTGTATTTCCTTTCACTCTTTATATCAGCCTAACCTGGATAATTTAAAGAACATAATGGAATTCTTTTTTTTCAGAAATTATTTCAACAAAATAATTACCTATTCAACTATCTTCACTCATTTATAATTGTTAAACAAATCGTTTTTGACACAAGAGTATCTGCTCTGAAATCTTCCTCTTCCAATGAAAAAGCTCATCAGAAGATCATCAAAGGAATTCTCTGATTATTATTCCTATAGAAGGTCGGAAGATATTCTCCAAAGAGAAGAGTACAAACTGTATCTTGTTTAGAAACAAATTCCAAAATGAGCTAGTTCACTTCGCCTTCCACTGATCATTGCCACAAAAAATGGTAGTGATTGCCAATCTGATCTATTTCAAAATAACCTACTATATTTAAAAAAAACCTCTATCAAAATAATACTATAGAATTTGAACAACCGCATAATTCAGGAAATGGCTCATTAAAGAGAGTGTAAGAAAGTGTGAGAAGATCAAATCTATTCTTGTTTACTTCTTTTCAAACTTTTTATTTCCCAAGTTTTAACATTTTGATTGATTATGTATATATATTTTTTTCATTTGCATAAAATTCCTAATTGTGTTTATTCTCAAATTAGGTAGCTGAATTTATAGGTTGAGATATAGAGGACTGACTATTAATATGATGAAATACAGAATTTACTTTTTGTCTCTTTATAAGTGTTCACTATTCTGTTTTATTCCTTTTCTTCCTTTGATACTGATTCAAAATTCTGTAATGGACTAAATTCTTTATAATATAATTTGTTTTCTCTCTCATCAAGACCACATTATTATTTTTTTCGCATTTTATTTTCTACCTTTCTTTATCAAGTTTCTATATATTTGGTGCACCTATTTTCATTAACCTTTTGTAATAATTTAATCATATTATTCTGTATTTTTTTTGTTCATTAAAATTCTGCCCTTTCTCTCTATTCAACATAGCTTCTATTCACCTGAAATTTTGACTATTCTTGATTTTTGACTATTATTGACCATTATATAATATTGACTTTCATTGTTATTAGAGAATGTTGTATATTTTCAGGTGTGTCTATGTTTTCTCTGAAAGTATTTATAAATTAGATTACAAAATTTGTATTCACATACATAACCTTTATTAAGACATTTATACTAACACATACTAATATTCACGGAAATTTTGAATAAGGATATCACAAAACAGGGAAAAGAAAAATCTATTGGCTTGTATATAAAAAAAAAACTAAATTTGATTTTCGAAAAAATCCATTTTTATTTACAAATTTAATAAATTAAGCATTGAATATATTGGCTCATATATACATATATTTATTTAATATAAATCTTAAAAATGAATATATACATTTAATACACACTTAGATAAATTCAATTATTGCACACATGCACACAGGAGGGAATATAGATACAAACAATACTTTCAAATATTTTGTTGAAAGAATAGATAAAATTAACACACTCAGGATAAGATATATACAACCAAAACCTTCAAAATAAATAAAATTACAATTGTTTCAAATATACAATATATAAAAATGTACTACTTCCAGAAATAGACACACACATAAATACAATATTTCAGAAATAGGTATATACAATGCAATCATATCATAACAAATAGATACTGCCTATTACAAGAGCTGGTTAAACGCAAACTGAGATTGTATCGGAAATCAAAAGCTAGATTAGGATATGATGGTACTCCTATACTACTACTGAACATATCCAGCGGCTATTGTATACAGGTCATATGTATACTTCTAATGATCAGTGGTATTGAGCCTAATCCTGGCCCCAAAAAGCAGACAACTCTGTTTACAGAGCCAACTCCCACAGTGAAGGAATCGCCTGATATTGAGTTGAAGACAATGATCGTCCAAATGTCATCAGAAATAAGAAATCTTGGTGAGAGATTAGATACGAGATTGTCAAACATCGAGAAAATAATAATAGAGTGGGACCAGAGACTTCTTGGAGTTGAAATGAAGCTAACGACTTGTGTGGAAACCTTGGCTGCTACGAACGAGATAGTCTCTGAGAATGTTATTAAGTTAAGGGAAATTTAAGCCAGGACCGACTTTCTGGAGTTGAAGCTGCGAGAGCCAAATCTCGTTTTTTACGGAGTTGAGGGAGAAGCGAATGAAGCACCAGCTGAAAGTCTTCAAAAAGTTAAATCTATTATAAAAGAAAAAATGCAAATTTTAGAAAATATAAATATAACTAAATGCTATAGACTTGGGAAGGCTAATAAATCGCCTATTTTGATTTCAATACCTGAATACGAGGAAAGAATTAAATTATTCAAAAATACGATTAAACTTAGAGATAGTAAAATCTACATAAATAAAGATTATAGTAAAAAGATTAGAGATCAACGGCTTATTCTTATAGCGAAAAGGAAAGAACTTTTTGAAAAAGGCACTCGATCAAAGCTGAGAGATAACAAACTAATCGTAAACGGTGTAGTTTACGAAGCTGTAAATGGCCAAGTGGTCAATAATAATGGAAATAAGATATAGCAAAAACAGAACATAATACCTAATGTGAATAAGACTTTCCAGATTGATAAACAGATCTCTAATATAGTGTCCATTCAGCCACCTTCTGATAAAACACTCACGGCTAAAATTTATGTTGACAACTCAGAAACTTTACAGATACTACAAAATAAAATATATATAAATAAAGATTCACAAAAAAGTTTTAAGACTATAAGCATTAAAAATCCAAAAGTTACGGTAGACACAATAATATGCTGGAATATAAATGGACTTTTTAGGTTGCTCTCTGTTTTTCCACTTCTCGAGTACATTAAAAATTACGAGATTTTCGCTATACTTGAAACATGGTGTTCAAACCTCACAAATATTACATTAAAGGATTTCCAAATTTTTGAACAGCCGGCAACTAAGACCACAGGAAGGGGAAGGGGATCAGGAGGAATAATTGTGGGCGTCAAAAAAGGGGGGCATTACAGATTGCACAGTACAGAAAAGGATAACATCTGGATATCGATTTTTTTATCACAAAACATAGGAACCGACAAACCCACCACCTGCTTGATATTTGTATATCTCCCTCCAAACGAACTGTACCAGAACAACTTAGTTAGATTAACTAAATATATGGAAAAACAGATAACTGACGGGAAAGAACTAATTCTGATTGGGGATTTAAATATTAGAACTGGAGGGCTCGGGGGACTGTATAATCCAACAAATCTTCAGCTCTCTTTAGTTTCCGAAAGAAAAGCAAGAGATCTAATGATTTCACCACTGGCTGAAGGACTCCTTGAGTTTCTCGAGGACAATTCGCTGACAATAATCAACGGACGATCAACAGGAGACAGAGAGGGTGACTTTACATATGTTTCGGAGAGAGGCTCATCAACTATTGATTACTGCATAGTTTCCCAAGGATTACTGGAAAAAATATCAGACTTCAGGATAGAAACCCAGATGTACTCAGATCACCTTCCTCTTATCCTGAAGTTAACAGTCCAAAACACCTATGAAAACAAATCTAAGGGAGAAGAATATGGTGTTACGAGATACAGATGGACAGCTGGGGGAATTAAGACATTTAAACAGGAATTAAAGGAATTGCAAGTAGTAAAAATATCAAATCTCGATAGCTCCGTAAATACTTTCACTCAAAGAATTACCGAGGCAATGTCAATATCAGGAATAATGTACTCAACTAAGAGTGCCACCGGAAAATCTAAGCCATGGTTTGACAAAAACTGTTACGATATGAAAAAGCTAACAAAAGAAAGTCTGAAGGAATTCCGTAGAACCAACAGGAAGGAAGACCTTGAAAGCTATGCTCTACATAGAAAGAAATATCTCGGTTTATTAGATGATAAAAGAAGGAAATATATTCAGGAAAAACAAGAAATATTGAGAAATATTAAAGATTCAAAGTCCTTTTGGAAGACCATTGCGCTATTTAAAGGAGCAACAAAAATTCAAGGAGAAATTACTGTACAGGAATGGCACGAATTTTATTGCGAATTAATGAGTATTGAGGAAAAAGAGAAGATCTGTAATATAGAAGTGAGGATCTCGCCGAGCGACCCAATACTTGATCCAGAGATTACTTCTGAAGAGATAGGCAGGGCAATCAGAGATTTGAAAAATAACAAGGCAAGTGGACCTGATGACATCCCCAATGAAATAATAAAAGTACTCCCAGACTCATACATGGGTTTATTAGAACAATTTTACAATAGAGCTCTGATAATGGGACACTATCCTACAATATGGACTAAATCGATCATACATCCAATCTTTAAAAGCGGTGACAAAGACAACCCTTCAAATTACCGTGGTATAGCACTGATAAGTAATTTTTCAAACTTTTTACAACAATACTAAGATCAAGACTGAATGAATGGGTAGAAAGAAGAAACGTCATTCCAGAAAATCAGGCGGGTTTCCGAAGGGGCCGATCGTGTGTGGACCTGATATTCACATTGACCTCTCTAATACAACTTTCACTGAGGAAAAAGAGAGGAAAATTATATGTATTTTTTGTTGATTTGAGAAAAGCATTTGACACAGTTCCTCACTCATTACTCTGGAAGAAATTAACCAATCTGGGCGTAAGCTATCAATTTATACATGCAATTAGAAATTACTACGAACAGGCGACTGTGGCAGTCAGATGGAGGGGTTCAATTACAGAAAATATTAAGATACATTCGGGCGTTTTACAAGGAGAGCCACTATCGCCATTACTTTTTATATTATTCATGACGGACCTGATTAAAATGTATGACAACTCAGATCTGACGAGTGTATACCTTCCGGAATTTGGTGATGTTCACCTGCTGATGTACGCAGATGATATTGCTATTATAGGGGAGTCGAGGGTAAACCTCCAAAAAAAGATTAATATATTGAAGGAATATCTTGGTGTGAACGAAATGACACTGAACGAGTCCAAATCGAAGGTTATGGTATTTCGCAATGGTGGTAAACCCTCAAGAGAAGATAGATGGTACTGGAATGGTAAACCTCTGATGGTAACAAGAAGATATATCTACTTGGGATACCCTCTGGTCAGTACAACTAAAACCACTCAAGCCGCAAACTTTTTCAAAGGAAAAGCACTTGCGGCAATAAATGCTACAACCCCAATATTGGCGAAATCAAAAATTAATTCACTAAACTCTGCAATGAAACTGTTTGACTCAATTGTGATGGCTGTTTTGATGTATGCTGCTCCAATTTGGGCAACAGAGTATAAAGATTTATTAGACCATATACAAGATACATTTATTCGTAGGTTTTTGAATTTGCCTAGATATACACCAGGATACATAATAAGACCAGAAACAGGCCGCGTCTCATTAATAATAACAGCTCTGAAATTGACCTTGAAATATTGGCTGAGGGTGCTGAGTATGGATACAAATAGACTGCCTCGAATTTGTTTAACTAGAATGAGGCAATTATCCTGTGCTACAGGTGCGCCCATCGGTTTTATAAAACAATTAAGCAATTTACTTAATAATAACGGATCCTCGTGGCTTACTTATTGTAATGATCCTGACTCACTAAGGAATGCTATCCCTGGAATATTAAGAACTGCGATAGAGCAAACAATACAAAACGACCTAACAAGAATAACCCAATAAAAGTTATATTCCCACTATAGAGACATATATACAACCTTTACCACCGAAGAATACTTCTTAACTGAACTCCCTTTTCCTATCATCAGATTAATTGCACAATTTAGAACCCTTTCAATTTTTTTCAGAGAACACCATCTGATTTTATTGAGGCGTGAAGACCTGAAATGCACTTTCTGTGGATCAGGAATAACAACGGAGATGTTGCATTACTTATTTGACTGTGCTGCTCTGTCTGAGGAAAGACGAAAATTAAATGATAAAACGGGGCAACTTTGTCCTTCATTTCCGGCACTGATGAATGAAATATCAAGGAATAGGTATATAGCGATGGCGATATTTGGATTCCACAAGACTATATCCCAGAAAAAGGCCTCACAGTGTTCTCCCTATCCCTTGTGAACTGGCGAATCCTGTATAGGGCGAGTGGCCCCAATAAAGGCTTTTTGTTGTTGTTGTTGTAACAAATAGATACATACAATGCCTCATGAATAAATAAAAACAATTGTTTCGGATATATGCAATATTTTCATTTATAGATAACAAAGACCATACGTAAATCTCTCAATATATAAAAGTACACTACTTTCAGAATTAGATAAATACAATATTTCAGAAATATGTACATACATAAAACCTATTATATCATAACAAATAGATACATACTATGTCTTCAGAAATTATAAAAACAATTGTTTTGGTGGGGAAGGGGATATATATATATGTACAATATATGTACAATACGTACATCAATATATAAAAATACACTACTTTTTCAGAAAGAGACAAATACAATATTTCAGAAATAGATACATGCAATAACATTCTCATAAATAGATACATACAATAATTTAAGAGAAATATATTTGTTTGAGTAATATACAATATTTCAAGATATAGACACAGACATAGACATCTTTCATAAATAGATAATCACTCTATATTTTTATAATAAGACAAATATATATTTTCAGAAATAGATAAATACAATTATTTCAGATTTCAGAAAAAGCTAACAAAAAAATTCTCAATAATAGGCAAATATATAATACTTTCACTAATACATATATACATTTTTTTGTAGTAAAAATACTTTCACAAAATTAGATAAGTACTATGCTTTCAGAAAAAAACAAATCCAATAGTTATATATATATAATGCTGTAAATAGAGCAATCCATACTTAAATCATTAGATAATGCATATATACAATACTTTTAGAAATATATAATTAAAATGCTCTATCTTTCTCTCAGAAATATTAAAATATACAAGTATCAGAGTCATCAATCAACAATCAATTCTGTCATCGTTTGCTTTTGTGAATGGAATAAATACCCAAATATGGTCATTTCTTATAAGATTCGGTGGTTCAGTGGTAGAATGCTCGCCTGCCACGCGGATTGTTCGATTCCCGGCCAATGCATTTTTTTTTTACAATTTTTAAAACTCATTTATATTATTAAAATATACAAGTATCAGAGTCATCAATTCTGTCATTTTTTGCTTTTGTGAATGTATGTAAATAATAGATTTCATATTTTTTATTAATTTTGTTCTGGCCTTTATTTGGTTAAATCTCTTTTTAAAAATCGTTTAAAATGCAGTCGCAGTCATTAGCGAACACATATGTTTGCCTAATATTTCCATATGCTCTTTTATTTTTTTTTACAGAGAAATATTTACATGCCAGTATTTTGGATTAATTTTTTTTATAAACCTTTTTTTAAAATTCTTACTGAGAAGATGGGCATCGCAATCAGGATTCTTTACAGTCAGTCACTCAACTCAGGCTATTTCAAAGGTTAATGGGGGTTTGGTGGAAAAGCTGCCGTCTATTTAAACTATATTAATTTTGTAACAACTAAATGGATTGCAAAAAATAATTAAATCAAATACCTAAGCACTAATATAAAACAATTTTTGCCATTACACACTTTTTTTCCTGTAGTTTATGTGTTTCTTCTGTATTGCTATTCTATGGCACTTCTACTATTTATTATTGATGTACTTTCAGTACTCCTCGGTAATTTGAAGTTGGAGGAATAGTATCTTGCTACAAATAAAAATTTATAAATATATATACAAATGGTCAAAATATAAAATCAAAAATTTAATCAAACTCTTGTTTTCCTGATTTTTCCCTCTCTCTCGGAGTTGTTTAAATTCCTGGTTTTTTGAATTCTTGATAAATTGAAAATTTTCTCTAGTCCCTTGAGTTTCAAATGATAATTTGAGAGTCGAATGTATTTCCTTTCACTCTTTAGATCAGCCTAACCTGGATAAGTTAAAGAACATAATTTGGAAGACTATACCATTCGAAATAACATATTAAAGTTGATTTCCAAGTTTTGACTTCAGACATGAGATGGTATTACCTCATCGTATCCTAATTCTTGTGAATTTCATCTTTAGAAAGTTAGATGTGAAATTGGAACTTGTCACAATCAAAATCTGACTAACATTCTGTATTCTAATGGAAAATTATTTTTTAGAAATTATATCAACAAAATAATTACCTATTCAACTATCTTTATATACTATCTTTATAACTCATTTATAATTGTTAAACAAATCGTTTTTGACGCAAGAATATCTGCTCTGAAATCTTCCTCTTCCAATGAAAAAGCTCATCAGAAGATCATCAAAGGAATTCTCTGATTATTATTCCTATAGAAGGTCGGAAGATATTCTCCAAAGAGAAGAGTACAAACTGTATCTTGTTTAGAAACAAATTCCAAAATGAGCTGGTTCACTTCGCCTTCCACTGATCATTGCCACAAAAAAATGGTAGCGATTGCCAATCTGATCTATTTCAAAATAACCTACTATATTTAAAAAAAAAAAACCTCCATCAAAATAATACTTAAGAATTTGAAAAACCGCATAATTCCGGAAATGGCTCATTAAAGAGAGTGTAATAAAGTGTGAGAAGATCAAATCTATTCTTGTTTACTTCTTTTCAAACTTTTTTATTTCCCAAGTTTTAACATTTTGATTGATTATGTATATATATCTTTTTCATTTGCATAAAATTCCTAATTGTGTTTATTCTCAAATTGTGTAGCTGAATTTATAGGTTGAGATATAGATGACTGACTATTAATATGATGAAATACAGAATTTACTTTTTGTCTCTTTATAAGTGTTCACTATTCTGTTTTATTCCTTTTCTTCCTTTGATACTGATTCAAAATTCTGTAATGGACTAAATTCTTTATAATATAATTTGTTTTCTCTCTCATCAAGACCACATTATTATTTTTTTCGCATTTTATTTTCTACCTTTCTTTATCAAGTTTCTATATATTTGGTGCACCTATTTTCATTAACCTTTTATAATAATTTAATCATAATCTTCTGTATTTTTTGTTTATTAAAATTCTTCATTTTCTCTCTATTTAACATAGTTTCTATTCACCTAAAATTTTGACATTTTATTGACTTTCATTGTTATTAGAGAATGTTGTATATTTTCAGGGGTCTATGTTTTCTCTGAAAGTATTTATAAATTAGATTACAAAATTTGTATTCACATACATAACCTTTATTAAGACATTTATACTAACACATACTAATCTTCACGGAAATTTTGAAAAAGGATATCAATAAACAGGGAGAAAGAAAAAGCTATTGGCTTGTATATAAAAAAAAAACTAAATTTGATTTTCGAAAAAATCCATTTTTATTTACAAATTTAATAAATTAAGCATTGAATATATTGGCTCATATATACATATATTTATTTAATATAAATCTTAAAAATGAATATATACATTTAATACACACTTAGATAAATACAATTATTTCACACATGCACACAGGAGGGAATATAAATACAAACAATAATTTCAAATATTTTGTTGAAAGAATAGATAAAATTAACACACTCAGGATAAGATATATACAACCAAAACCTTCAAAATAAATAAAATTACAATTGTTTCAAATATACAATATATAAAAATGTAATACTTCCAGAAATAGACACACACATAAATACAATATTTCAGAAATAGGTATATACAATGCAATCATATCATAACAAATAGATACATACAATGCCTCATGAATAAATAAAAACAATTGTTTCGGATATATGCAATATTTTCATTTATAGATAACAAAGACCATACGTAAATCTCTAAATATATAAAAGTACACTACTTTCAGAATTAGATAAATACAATATTTCAGAAATATGTACATACATAAAACCTATTATATCATAACAAATAGATACATACTATGTCTTTAGAAATTATAAAAACAATTGTTTTGGTGGGGAAGAGGATATATATATATTATATAATATAAAATACAAATATATTTTTTTTTTTAAAACATATATTTTATTTTTTCATTCATTGACTGTTCTGCATTTTTGACCATATATTCAAAAAAATATCACTTTTAATTATTATTGTTGTAAATATGTATATTTAACCCTACCTATCTTTTATCCACGATTATAGAATTCATTATATAAATTCTATATTCCTGTGATATAAATAATTTATGTATATTTTTACTTCAAGAGATTCAAAATAAAAATCTGCTTGAAAGGTAAATAATTATTTTTATTTTTCCACGACTGCGCACCTCTTTTCAACAATCAAACACACAAAAAATTTCTAATCTATAACATAAGTCGACAGGATTTACCTAATTTTTATTAAATTTTCTATCAATTTATCTGAAACTTGTGAAAAAATGGCAAAAACAAAAAAAGAAAAATATGCTGAATTTGCATACCAAGCGATGCCATCATTTGTAAAATATAATAATAGTTTAAATATTAAAACGTGGATTACAAATTTTGAAAGAAAGAGTGACTCCTACGGGTTTGATAACGGTTGGAAGGTGCTTCATCTATCAGACTACCTACAGGATGAGGTTTTGACCTATTATTTCGAAAGCCTCTGCAACATTGAGGACTGGAGTAAACTAAAAGAAAGCCTAATAATCAGGTTCCAGAAAGTCAAACTGACACCCTTGGTGGAAATGATGAAGATCACCCAAGAGGAACATGAAACAGTCACTCAATACTTTCACAGAAAAATGCAGCTGATAAACAGTGTTGAGTTGAACCTCACCTCCATAGTGGAGCTATTAAATGATGGAATAAAAACAAAATACAAGCCCTACCTGGCTACAATAGACGCAGTGCAGCCCTCGGAGTGGCTAACCATGGCCATTAAAGTTGAAAATAGCTTAACGGGATCTGGAACGCCGGCGGAAAAGGGCTGTCTCCAGACTTTGAATCCAGCGCTTCACCCATCGCCTAGACCTGCCGGATATTATGGAACTCGCAAGTGCAGAGGCCACCAATGCCTTGCCGAATTTGCGAACGTCTGGGATTGGTGCTTCAATGGCACTACCACTCAGTGTGCCCATACCGCAGCCCAACAGCTTCCAGATCTCCGGCCACTCCCCGTGTCCAGCGCCCAACAGCTTCCAGATCCTTCTCTTCAGCCAGTCCCCACTCCTACCAAGCCGCAGCTTCTAGTTCCTTCCCTCCACCCACTCTCCATGACTACCAACCGACAGTTCCTAGTGCCTCTTCACCCGATTCTCCCAGGTACTGCCCATTGAAGAATACTACCCCAAATCCCATAAACCCAGGTAGAACATTATTATTATTTTCTGTTCTTATAAATCAAGTATCCTTACCCTGTGTACTTGATACTGCATCATCAATATCTATTGTCCCATTAAAATACTTAAATTATATTCATTATAAAATATTAGATAATTCCCCAAAAGACAAAATAGGTCAGGTAAAAGGATTTAGTTATCCATTATACAAAATATTAGTTAGGCTTAGCTTAGGTAAAATTACAAAATATCAAGAAATGTTTGTTTGTGATACTCCAATAGAATATATTATTTTAGGTTTACTAATATTTTATAAATTTAGATTACAAATAGATTTCTCAAAAAACCTTCTTTTTCAAAATTATAAATTCTTGTATTCCTTTAATCCAAAAACTGATGACCAAAAGTCATATGCTACCACCCTATGTATTCCAGACCCATACTATGTTAAAAATTCATCTCTTCTAAATATTAACCTATTGTATAATTTTAATTCTTTTGATATACCAAATACATATGTTAAACATATAGATCATAATTCAAATCCCATTATTGATTCTAACTCATATCACAGTATGCAAATTCCATGCCCTATTGTCAATTATAACTCATATTTAGACCTTAGTAACTTAGATATTAACCCAAATTTCTCAATTCAAACAATTTCAGATATTTTGCATAAATATAAGAATGTTTTCTCTAAACACAATTTTGATATAGGATGCATAAGAACTAACCCAATTTGCATATCTCTTTCAGATAATATTCCCATAGCACAAAAGCCATATAGGACATCTTTTTACAATAATGATGAAATACAAAAACAAATAACTGAATTATTAAAGTATGGTATTATTAGGCCTTCATCTAGCCCCTATAGTTCTCCTGCATTATTAGTGAATAAGAAATCTGATGCCCCAAATCACCCCACAAGACTCTGTATAGATTATAGGAAACTTAATCAAAAAACAGTTCCAGAACATACCCCAATTCCACTTATAGAACAAATTATAGATAGGTTATCACAGTCAAAAATATATACTATTCTAGATGTTAAAAATGCATACTGGCATATACCCATAGATGAAAAAGATAAATATAAAACTTCATTTGTAACACAATTAGGTTGTTATGAATGGAATAGACTTCCATATGGTTTAAAAAATGCACCCTCACAATTTGAAAGAATTATGAAATCAATTTTCACTAAACATAACATACAGTATGCTTTAAATTATTTTGATGATATTATTATACACTCCAAAACTTATGAAGAACACATTAAACATTTAGAAGACATATTAAACATATTTGAACAAGAAAATATAAAACTCAATCTCAATAAATGTAAATTTTTACAAAAAGAAATAAAATTTTTACGATACACAATTAACTCAGGAAAATATACACCCAATAACACAAATATTGAAGCAATTTTAAAATTAAATAGACCATACAATATTAAAACATTACAAAGATTTTAGGTACAATTAATATATATAATAAATTTATTCCCCATTATGCACAAATTAGGGCACCATTAAATGAACTTTTGTTAAAAAATGCTGCTTGGTTATGGAGTACAAAACATGAACAAGCATTCCAAACTCTTAAAAATGCACTAATTTCAAAACCTGTACTTTATATTTATGACCCATCAAAACCATGCCATTTAATCACAGATGCCTCAGGTCTAGGAGTAGCAGGAGTCCTGAAACAACCTGATGAACAAGGCATTTTACAACCCATAGCTTATTATTCAAGAAAACTTCACCCATATGAGCAGAATTATACTGCTTCAGAAGTAGAAACATTAGCAATAATTAATTCAGTACAAAGATTTCATACATATTTACATAATGTACACTTTACATTGCACACAGATCACTTGCCTTTAAAATGGATCAAAAATGTAAAAAACCCACATGGTAGATTATTTAGATGGTCCTTAATCCTATCTCAATATAACTTTGACATAAAACATATTAAAGGATTAAATAATATAGAAGCAGACATGCTGTCAAGAGCACCAGTATCATTTTACCTAACATATAATGAGTTGAAAGAACATCAAACAACAGAACAAATTAGCAATAGTAAATTTAAAATACAAAATGATATATTTATAATTAATAGAAAGGGTTTTAAAAGAGCTTATGTACCACAAACACTAAGACACAAATTATTAAACAAAGTACATACAAAACATGGACATATTGGAACAACTCAAATGACAAAAATAATTTCTCCATACTATTATTGGCCACATATGACTAGGGATATTGCTAATTACACAAAGCATTGTGAAACTTGCCAGTTAAATAAATCTAGGGATAACAGAATTGTTTATGGACCACTACAACAGATGCCAATAGCTACACACCCAAATCATATTTTTTCTTTAGACACAATGGGAGGCTTACATAATTATGGGACAACCAAACACAGTATCCATATGATAGTAGATCACCACAGTAGATTCCTTTGGACCTTTCCAACAAAATCTGTATCCACTGATTCATACATAACTTGTTTAAAAAATTCATTCCAAATTAACAAACCTGAAATATTAATAACTGACAGCAATGCAGCTTTTCTTAGTAATAAATTTAAACAATTTTTAGGAAAAAATAATGTTAAGCATCTACTCACCTGTGCCCATCACCCAGAAACAAATGCAAAAGTAGAAAGATTAAATTCCACTATCATAAATAGGTTAAGATGTGAATATAATCATAATTTAAAGATCCCTTGGACAAAATATATTCCTAATATTACTGAAAGTTATAATGATACAGTACATACCATAACAGGCTTTACACCTAGGTTCTTATACTATGGAATACAACCACAGTATATAGAACATGACACAGAAACACATACACCAATAGAAAAAGCAAGAAAATTAACCATTGAAAGAACCATAAAATCCCATGAACACAGCAAACAGCTTTATGATATTAAACACCCAGAACCCATTTTTAAAGAAGGAGATCAGGTATTAGTGAAAACCTTTATTTATCCAAACACTGGTAAATTAACACAAATATATATAGGCCCATTTAAAATTTTAAAACAACTTTCTCCAGTCACACACATATGAAATAAATAAACCCAATTTACCTCAAAGAAAACAAACAGAAATTATACACTCAAATAAACTTAAATCATTTTACCCAGAATCAGATTTTTTACTTCAAAATAGCACTAATTTAGAAAATGACTTAATAGTAAACCAAATTTCTAGCACAAAGTTAATAGATATTGATGATAAACCATGTTTTTTACAGAAAGGCCATATTTTGGATATGGACAATGGAGAACAAATATC
The DNA here is from genome assembly GCA_030710605.1 of Cordylochernes scorpioides. Classification (NCBI taxonomy): domain Eukaryota; kingdom Metazoa; phylum Arthropoda; class Arachnida; order Pseudoscorpiones; family Chernetidae; genus Cordylochernes; species Cordylochernes scorpioides. The sequence continues at coordinate 15,993,523 of CP092873.1, read as the reverse complement.
AACCCCAATTCTTTTGCCTACACACATAACTTAATGTCACTTCAAATATCTGTTTATAATCATTTAATTACTCATCCATTTTATTGAAAAATACTTTTATATATTATTTACATGCATTTAAATGTTTATATTTTAGGGAAAACTCATTTTAAATTATATTTGTGTAAAAATGAACATTTCTACTGCCATTTAATATTTTGAAATACTGCAGGCATGACGACATAATTATTCATATTTTAAATACCTTTTTTGGCTTCATATAAATTTTTATATTAATCTATCATTATTATTTCTTATATATAGTTTTATTTTAATTTCATATTTATATAAATTATTTATAAACAAACTTTCTTTTGTTTATTTTGAAAAAATATAGACATTGATTTTTATTGTTTAATTTGTAATTATTTTATAGAGATTTTGATTTCGTTTAATTAATTATTTTTGTAATAGCCATTTTTATTTTCAAATTTTAACTTTTTAAAAATCTTTTTCACAGGGGGGAAATATTATATAATCTAAAATACAAATATTTTATTTTTTTTTTTAAAACATATATTTTATTTTTTCATTCATTGACTGTTCTGCATTTTTGACCATATATTCAAAAAAATATCACTTTTAATTATTATTGTTGTAAATATGTATATTTAACCCTACCTATCTTTTATCCACGATTATAGAATTCATTATATAAATTCTATATTCCTGTGATATAAATAATTTATGTTTATTTTTACTTCAAGAGATTCAAAATAAAAATCTGCTTGAAAGGTAAATAATTATTTTTATTTTCCAACACTGCACCTCTTTTCAACAATCAAACACACAAAAAATTTCAAATCTATAACATTTATATGTACAATATTTTCATATATAGACACAAAAACGTACATCAATATATAAAAATACACTACTTTTTCAGAAAGAGACAAATACAATATTTCAGAAATAGATACATGCAATAACATTCTCATAAATAGATACATACAATAATTTAAGAGAAATATATTTGTTTGAGTAATATACAATATTTCAAGATATAGACACAGACATAGACATCTTTCATAAATAGATAATCACTCTATATTTTTATAAATAGACAAATATATATTTTCAGAAATAGATAAATACAATTATTTCAGATTTCAGAAAAAGCTAACAAAAAAATTCTCAATAATAGGCAAATATATAATACTTTCACTAATACATATATACATTTTTTTGTAGTAAAAATACTTTCACAAAATTAGATAAGTACTATGCTTTCAGAAAAAAACAAATCCAATAGTTATATATATATTTATTTTATTATCATTTACAAAGCACGCGATATCCGTCTTGGATATTTGCATGCATACACAAGTTTGGGAGCTTTTACAGCAATTATTAATATGATTTATAGTTATTATAATAGAAATTATTAACGTATTTGTCAGTTAGTCAACGATTTAATTACCCTATAATGAATATTAGTGAACATCACAGTTGAGAACAGAAATTTAGAACTATTTACAGCGTATAACTATTTGCCATTTATTACAGCCCAGGCTATCTATTACTAAAAAAACATTCTACAAAATCTATTAAAATTTATATACATATATCTGTTATTAACTATTTGATTTAGACAATTTATATTTATTTGATTTTTGACTCTCAAGTCCTCTACAAGTCGACAGTCCGTTAGAATATGTACAGGATTTTCTTCTTCTGCGCCACATGAGCATTTAGGCGAATCCGTCTTTCTGATCTTGTACAAATATGATCTAAAGTTACCGTGTCCAGTAAAAAATTGAACGTTGTAAAAATTTGGCTTGACATATTTGGGTATTTGGGAATCAGTAAAGAAGGATTTGAAAATGGTGTTAGTCTTCTCATAGTATTTCTGCAATTTTTCCCTTATATAATTAGAAATTATATTCCTACTTGAAGAGTCAAATCGATTGTAATTTATTTCGGTTTTCAGCATGTTAGATTCAATGTATTCAGTAAGTTTGGGGACTTGTGCAAGTATGTGTGTACAATCCGATGATGTTGTACTGTAGGCTTGTATACAATGTTTTAAAATATTATATTGAAGAGAATTTAGTTTGTCCTTAGACTTTTTGTTTATGAATGGATACCATATTGGATAACCGTATGTAATTGTACTTCGATATAATGTCTTATACAGTATCAGTCTTCGTCTAAAGTCTAGACCCCATGCTTTCTTTGTCAGGCCAAATAGGTATCCACTAGCTCTAGTTACTTTTATGATCGTTTCATTAACGTGAGGCGTAAAGTCCAGTTTGCTTCTGACTCGGTGATTTTTAATAGTCACTCCTAGGATCTTAAGTTCTTCAACCGGTTTAATTAACTTGCTACCTGAGACTATTATATCGCTATTGCATTTATATAAATATAATATTTTTGTTTTTTCATCTGACAATTTTAATTTACGACTTTCACACCACTCATTGATTTTTCTTAATACGTTATCTATTGTCTTTCTTAGTTGTTCAGGAGTTTTATTCCAACATATTAACGTAATATCATCTGCATATCCTATTGTTTCACAGTTATCATCCAGATTATTATTCAGTATCTCATTAATAAGAATATTCCATAATGTGGGAGACAGTGGTCCTCCCTGTGGACATCCTTTACTTAGTTTCTTATAAATATCAGTTGAGGAATATCTAAATCTTATTCTTCTATTATCAAAGTATGATTGTAGAAGTTTTATCATTGAAGCCTGCACACCATCCTCATCAAGTCTTTTCATCAAGGCCGGCCACCATGCATTATCAAACGCTGTACTAATATCCACTGCAATTATTGCTGCATATTCTCTTGTTTTATGTTCTAACGCAATTTTTATTATTTCAGTTAGTGCAGTAATAGTAGATTTCGATCTTCTAAAGCCATGTTGTCGATCACTTAGTAAATTAAAATCTTCATAATATTTTATTATTCTATTATTAATTATTTTTTCAAATATTTTAGAAATGTTGGAATTAAGACATAAAGGTCTATAATTTTTGTAGTTATTAAAATCTGTTTTTCCAGGTTTAGGAATAATTATTGCCTCTGCTCTTTTCCATTCAGCAGGATAGTATTGTATGTCTAAACATTTTTGAAATAGTTTCACCAATATAGGAGCAATAAATTGTTTAGTGTGCCTTATCATGTTGTTAGAGATGTTGTCTATTCCGGGAGATTTCTTTGGATTTAATTTGTCAATTAAGTCGTTAACTTCAGTAATCATAACCATCGGTTTTTCTTTATTGAGTAATTTTAAATTATAATTTCTTATACTTTTATGGGTGTTTTGTATCTTCTTCACATTTATCATCTGGAAATAAGTTGTTTAATAATTCCTCACCCTTCTGCAAACATTCCGTGTCAGTATTACCCTCCAAAATTTGCATATTTCTCTTCCGATTAGATCCACTTTTGATGTTTTTGTACACCTTATATAAGTTTCCATAAGGGTTGTTCGACTTGTTTTCCTCCAGAAAAATTCTCCAGGATGCTTTCCTAGCTTTTTCTATTTCCCGTAAATACTTATTTCGTATGCTTTTATAGTATTGTTTAATATGATTAGGGCAATTTTTGTTTCTATAGTAACAGTTTCTAAGATAATGACAGTGATCCTTTAGAAGCTGTAAATTCGTATTCCACCACTTATTACCAACATTATTTTTTGTTGTCATATTATTATTTACTTTAAGTGAATTATATGCTGCCTCAATCAGTATGTTCGTAAGTTCTTTTATCGTTTGATCGATCATTTCTGGTGTATCTAATAAGTTTTCAATTATTTCTCGTTCAGTTCTGTTAATTCTCTGACTAAAACTTAACCAGTTCGCATTTTTCTCATTAAATTTCCAAGTGGAATAATATTTTTCTGAACTAAATTGTTCGTTTGTATGTAGTTCAAAAGATATAGCTACATGATCTGAAATTTGCGATATCTGCTGTGTCTTCCAATTTCTGATCGCCGCAATTGCCTGTTTATTCGTTAGTGTGAGATCAATCACACTTGCATCACGACACGTGAAAGTTTTATTATTATGGATGATTAAGTTTATTTCATCTATGATAGGGATCAGTCTGTGTCCATTATAATTTTTCCTGATGTCATACCATAACGGAGCTCTGGCATTGAAATCGCCGCAGATTATCACCGGTATATGTAAGTTTGTGTTAATTAACCTCCTCATAAACTCCTCGTGCTCATTTTTCATTGAATTCGGATGTATATAAATGTTCGAAAGATATATTTTCTTACTTTTTGTTTGTATGGTTATATTTGTAGCGAATGAGTTAGTGAATTCTGTACTTAATTTAATTTTTAGGCTGCTATTTCTTACAATTATTGCCGTATTTATATTGGGACTGTTCATCAATTGATATTTTGTACAAGGTCCTGGAAATATTACTTCCTCTTTGATTATATAAGGTTCTTGTATCATTACTATATCTGCATTTCTAATTTCATCAGATGCACAAAGCTCATTTATGCAATTTTTGCTTTTTCTGGTATTTTGTTGAATAATTTTAATATACATTAAGAACTCAATAAATTTCTGAAAATTTAGTTTACACTATCTTCAGAGCCTGTTGTGTAATCTGTTCTCTGAATCATCAGGCTGATTTGTTTATTGTAAATTGGGCAGTCCTTAGAATTTGGTTTGTGATCAAGATTGTTATTTTTAAAGTATGGGTGTTTGACGCAGTTGCAACACTTTATTGTATTAGAACATTGATGTTGACCCTCTGTGCCGCAGTTCACGCATTTTTTCAAGTTTGGGCAGTCGTTTTTCTTGTGGTTAGGGTTGAATATGAAACAGTTCTGACATTGGTTCACCAGGATTTTGTCTCGAACTTCACATCTTTGTACATCAGTATAAATTTTGTTGGCTTTCATTATAGCTTGGTAGGCCCGAGGCGAAACCCTCAGCACCACGTCATGATCAGGTTTATTGGACTTAATTGGGAAAAGTACCTTTAGTTCGTTTTTAAGGTTAGTAAGTTCTGGGTTCATCTCACAAATTGTGTTTGTAAGGACAGATATGTCTGTTGCTTTATTTACATTCTTTATAACAATAGTTGGATCTCTTTGCTTAGGCTTATAAATTTTACATGTTTGGTTCAATTCGTCTATTTTCTTAAAACTCTCAATCAGTTGATCTATGTCTTGTTCGTTGGGTGATTTTGATATTGTACCTTTTCGTGTGTTTATCAATTTTGAGATTTTGGCAGTATTTCCTTTTTGGCGAAATTGCTTTATTGTTTCATTCACCTTTTGGTGTACATGAGCTGTATTTTGATCATCATTAGCAAATATAATCAGTGTTTTCTCATCATTAGTGTATCTATTTTTTTGTAATATTTTATCATTTCTATTTTTGACTATTTCTGCCTATGTGTGCGATTCTTTGATTTTATTTTGTTTAACTAATTGTGCTATATCATTTTTAATATCTGTGAAATTACCGTGCAATTGTTCCTCAAATTTATTTATATTTTCGTCCAACTTTAAAAGCTCAGTTACGCTATCTTTGACCTGTTTTATTGTACTTTTGAGAAAACCAAGATCTTGTTTACTTATTGTTTTTTGGTTATTATCAAATTTATCGGAGAAATATTTCCATATTTCATCCAATCGAGCAATTACCAGTGTATTCATTCTTAGAAAATTTGCATGTTACTTAACTTTACTCAATCTTTAAACAAATTAGCGCAGAACTTTAAAAATTAAATCTATCTTTATAAAAGTCAATATTAAGTTTCACCTATCAATTTCAAATTATTAACCAAGAAGAAGTTATAAAAAAGGGAATCAATAAACAATATTTACCGAGTTTGGAAGAGCGATGTGACGCACGTCCATTCAATTCGGCCACCTAGCGGCCAAAACTCCAACAATAGTTATATATATATAATGCTGTAAATAGAGCAATCCATACTTAAATCATTAGATAATGCATATATACAATACTTTTAGAAATATATAATTAAAATGCTCTCTTTTTCTCTCAGAAATATTAAAATATACAAGTATCAGAGTCATCAATCAACAATCAATTCTGTCATCGTTTGCTTTTGTGAATGGAATAAATACCCAAATATGGTCATTTCTTATAAGCATCGGTGGTTCAGTGGTAGAATGCTCGCCTGCCACGCGCATTGTTCGATTCCCGGCCGATGCATTTTTTTTTTTACAATTTTTAAAACTCATTTATATTATTAAAATATACAAGTATCAGAGTCATCAATTCTGTCATTTTTTGCTTTTGTGAATGTATGTAAATAATAGATTTCATATTTTTTATTAATTTTGTTCTGGCCTTTATTTGGTTAAATCTCTTTTAAAAAATCGTTAAAAATGCAGTCGCAATCATTAGCGAACACATATGTTTGCCTAATATTTCCATATGCTCTTTTATTTTTTTACAGAAAAATATTTACATGCCAGTATTTTGGATTAATTTTTTTCATAAACCTTTTTTTTTTATTCTTACTGAGAAGATGGGCATCGCAATCAGGATTCTTTACAGTCAGTCACTCAACTCAGGCTATTTCAAAGGTTAATGGGGTTTTGGTGGAAAAGCTGCCGTCTATTTAAACTATATTAATTTTGAAACAACTAAATGGATTGCAAAAAATAATTAAATCAAATACCAAAGCACTAATATAAAACAATTTTTTGCCATTACACACTTTTTTTCCTGTAGTTTATGTGTTTCTTCTGTATTGCTATTCTATGGCACTTCTACTATTTATTATTGATGTACTTTCAGTATGAAGGATACTTCACTCGGGGGATTTCTCGGGTGAAGCCGGGTCATTCTTCTAGTTGTAATATAAAGACAATAATTTAATAAATAGATGCATTCAAATATATTTTATGAAAATATATGTACAATTCTTTCCCAAAAATACATATATACAAATATTTCAGTTTTTGATGTATACCATATATTCAGACGTAGATATATACAATTCACACATATAAACAAATATTTCAGATATATATAAATATAATACTCTCAGATATCGAAAAACACACTACATTTAAAATCGACAATTAAAATTCTTAAGGAAATGGATAAATGTAATAAATTTTAGAAATGGACTGGTATTCCAATACACACAGAAGTTTAGATAGAAAATTGCTTAGAAAATAAATTTAAGATAAATCATGCGTCAATTTTACAGGATTTATAATGTATTTAATGAATCTATAGATGTGATGAGGTTCTGTTGCCTCTTGTAGAATCACGTGTTGACCGAGAGGAACAGTCAGGATGGGGAGTTTCCAGTACCTCTCTGCACCTTGGAAGACCTTTTATAGTTCTCACAAAGTACAGGCAGTCGTAGTCGAGGCAGAGTGGAAAGCTTGGGAATGTCCACACAAAAAACGAAAACACAGTTGCACTAAGAAAGTTCCGTGAACAGATAAAAGTTGAGCTAGGAGCGAAAGATGGAGATAGAAGAGTTCTTACTGGGCTACATGGTCGATGAGGTGGACCTGGGGTACAACCGACGAGGGAACGCAGATGGTGAAGTAATTGTCAAGTGACTGTATTTTTGGCTAAAGAGACAGGGGGCCTTTTTATATATTTTCCGAGAAAGGGGGTGTTGCATTTCAACAGAAGCGTCAGGGGCGTGGATCGTCTGGTGAAATTCTACTGGCGCCGTCCTGACAGTTTCCAATCTATCTTTAGATATTGTTTTGTGACTTGCATCTATCTCGATTTTCGACGTTTCTGACTTCTATCTCTTGCTTCAGCTCAACTCTTAATCTATGTAATAGAGTTTTATTTATTTATCTTCAGTTTGTACAAAGTACATTACATATGATGATGTAATGACACATGTCAATCATGCGTATAATCATTTATAGATGTGTTTCTATTATACAACATGAAAATCTTGTTATAAGTTATATACAATATGGGGTTGTTGGTTTAAATTACCATATAGATATATAAAAAAAGGAAGAAGGCATATCCTGATCAGTAACACATGTGCTTTTTAGATGGAAGAGTTTAGGCTGAATCAACGTTAGTTGATCTCTTTTCCAATAGATGGCGCTCTTTTTGTTTTTAAAATCAACACCTGACCTTTTAAATTATCATTTTTTTCTATTATATTTTCACTTATAGATGTATGGGCTCTATAAATTTGCAATTGTTTAAATTGATTGTGTTGTTCACCTTTATATCTTTATTATACATATATTTTTTGTTGGACATAGTCTCGTTTGATTTCTTCAACAATTTATCCTTTTTGTCAATAAATCTCTTACAAATGTTTCTAGAAATTTTAATTTCATACCCAATTGAAAATTATCCGTTTTTTTTTTAATAATTGCACATTAATATTCCCAAGTTGAGATATTCATAGAATAAGATGATAATTCGACATCTCTGGGCTGATGTCAGATGTACTAAAATAGAGATAACAGGTAACAAATTTGTTTCACCAATTTGTCTATTTTAGATATTTAGTTCTGATTTCAAATGATTTTGTCTTGCTAAGATATTTTAAAATCATTCAAAATTCGTTGACGAAATATTTCAAAATGTTTCCATTTTCTCTTCATTTTATTAGTCTTCATTTATATCAACTATTCAAACAGTTTCTATTTGAAATAAATATTCAAGTCATATTTGTTATAATATTTACACAATTCCAGCGTTAATTCCTGATAGGCATATATTTGATTTGCTCCATAATGGCGTTCAAATAACCTGGCTTCTCAATGTTTGCATTCGAGAAATTGGCCGCTGAGTGTATTTATAGGTCTTTTATTATTGTTTGAAACAAATTCTATTGTTATATATTGGAGTTTCCGATAATTATCTAAGCCTTTGAAATAATTTTATCCTATTAAAAAAATGTGTTGATTTCCATCTAAAAATGAGCACATTTCAGAATATTCTGCCTATCACTTATTTATTTTTCAGAATGTTTCTTAAAATATTATGTCCACAGACTTTATTTTGAGTAAGATCACGCTGATGATTAAGTGTCCGCGTCGTCAATGACATATGACAAGCCTCTGATGGTGATTTCTTCAATCTTATTTTGTTAGGGCAATGCTTTGAGGAAGATTCAACAGTCCTTATTCGATGACTGTTCCATCTAAGACCACTTCAAGCCAACTAGGACCTGGCTATGAACCTCTTTAAGCTGCACCACGCAGCCTTTTCCTAATTTTTTTTTCCTAAGGCCTTAATGTAATCCACTGGTGTAAACATATGAAAGAATCCCAGATAGAGCATCTGGTGAAAGGTCCCTGCGGCTGATTTCCTTTGGCGTTTTCGAGAGATTTTTGTCAGACACTCCGACTCTGTTTTTTGGACAGTGCTGGCTGACTCAGTGTAGCCTTATCTTGTGTGGTGATGGCCTGATGGGGTGGGCCAGCAGGAGGCCAACGCTTCTTCGTCAAAGGAGGCTATTATTTTTCTTTATAAATATTTTGAGGAATCGTCTTCTACGAGATCAGCTTAATCCCAAGTTTTGAGACGAGAAAACATAGTTTCTATTTTGACTTAATATTTCTCGAATAATTGTGCTGAGTCACCACTTGCAAGATAAGCGCTTGCTCGAAAATTTCTGCAGAGCTTTGTAAGCTCCTCAAATATCACAGTAATACAGATATTTAGAGATATTTGTTCTCAGAACAAATTATTGATCAAATTTTACCATCGTTTCCTATGTTAAAGCTTGATTATATAATTATCGATAACACGCTGCTCTCTCGCATTATATCATTGTATATTGTTAAATGAGCAATTTATTTTTCCATATTGAAAATATATAAAGGTTTATATTCCTAATGTGATACCATTTCAATTATAATAATTAAACGTTTTTTAGATTTAAATGAAAAATATCGATATCTGAATTCTACAAAAAAAAAACTAAAAAATAAGATAAAATTACGTAAAACTTTAGCTGAAAACTACCATCTACCATTGTAATGATAAAAAATATATTTCTGATTTTTAAAGTTTTACCTGCTAGGTAGACAGTAAGTATATTTGCTCTGATTTCACCACATGGGTATGCACATTTATATTCAGTTCGACTTCTGAATTTAGAGGGAAGAGAGGGTATTTTAGACATTTTTTTCTTTTTTTGTAAAACCAATACGTGATTTTGAATTGCTTCAGTTTGCCTTCATGGAACAGTCGATATTCGACGGTTCATTTCACTCTTCAAAAACCAAATCATATTTTAAAATTCTTCTCTGCACAACTCATTGAATTGACTCAACCAAATGAATAACTTATCACTCACGTATATTAATATTATAAAATTCAATAATGACAAAAGGCTGTCAAGTTTAATAAACTGATTACAAACAATCTTTGTTCAAACAGGTAGTTGTTCTAGCTGCAGCTCCGTAGTGCTAAAGTCATTAAACATAGCAGACATGCTTTATATAGAGCTCTCATTTGTAGTGGCGTTTTAGAACATTTTAAATCTATGTGAACTCATGTTAGGAAATACAATTTTATTCAAATTGTTTGTTTATTGCTTTTTGCTCCATCTCTTCGATATGGCTAGGATATCTGGGACGTATACCAGATTGTACCACCGATTGTCCGCGTTGGTCAAAGGCATTGCCGCTTCTATGATAGTGGACATCCAGTTAGTCAGGTGTCTCCAGACTACTCTGAAATTAGGAAAGTATTTCATAGCTTAGGGATACAATTTCCATGAAGGTTGGCTGCTTGATGCTTTTATAGATGGTAGACTAAGTTAACCGAATTTTGTCAGAATCAGCAGCTTTGATGATATCATGTCTGAGGATTGTAGAAGAGCTGCTGCGACATGTTGGGGAACATCACAGGGAGAAGGGAGTCGATGATTCTGCTGAGACTTCTTGTGAATTTAACAGCGTTGAACAGATGAGGTCCAATTTGTAGGTAATATTGATTTCAGTGGGCATCATGGTAAACCTTCTAGAGCAGGATGACAAAGAATAATTGCAGGTTGAAGTGAGGTCATTTGAACAGCTCTTCTAATTCTCATCGTATTTTCTAGAGCAGAGGGATGAGGGATGAAGTGAGGATCAGCTACCTGTATCCAAGATATTCTGGCTTGCAGATGGTGAGAATTTCTGCAAGGTAATAGACACAAATACGATTTCTTGTCCTTGCATAATCTGGACACCTCTAGTGTCATATAGGATTTCTAGGAATTCTACTCGGAAGGAGGTACAAGGATCATACCGCTTCAGAGGTTTGTTAGGATTGAAGGGCCGATAACTATTTTTGTGGTAGGGCGAGTTTTTGATAATCGCTTTAAAGTTAAACATTTTCTTCTGAGGTAGATAGGAAATAGTAGAAGCCCGGGGAATTTCTTGTAAGGTAAATATTTTCGAGCTTCCAGATAGACCAGATGAGCTTTTTGAACATTTCTAGTAGAGGGCATCCAATAAGGAAGATAGTTAGAGTTGTGAGAGTACAATGTGGTGATTTTGGTAATGTAGGCTGCATACGCACTGCTGGGCATTCTTGCCCAAACGTCAGAAAAGTGGAGAAGAGCTGGTGGATTATAAAATTAAGTGTTTTGCCCATAGTATAAGTTGAGTGTGAAACATTTCTTATTTATTCGACCATTGCTTCCATGGATTAATTTCCTTCCGGCAAATTTTCCATCTATGTTTTGCCAATAGATTTGGCCCAGCCACATTGCCAGCAAAACATCTCTTTGGTAGATTGTGCGGACTCCATTAGATCCCGTGTGGATCTCATGAAATAAAGTCCGCCCTATACTGACGAGGGCCATTAGCTCGAAACCCTGGTCTCTAGGTGGACGCTTATCAGTTTTCCAAAGTTGGTGTTGTGGCTTTGTCACCGACCCGATGCCGCTAGTTGCGGCGACGTTCAATAGATGGCGTCAGATTCTGACATTTATTTTGACGCGAAAGGCGAAAGGAAGATTTTTACTATACTACTGGGAAGATTTCTGGTTTGAATTCGATTTAAAATAAATATTCTTTGCAATTTTATTTGCAAATTTTCTTCATTCACTCGCAAGCAGCGCCTCTCGCGGCATCTGGTGAAATTACGTTTATAAATTGTAAAAATGCTAAAATGTGTTCCAAGTATAATAAATTTAATTAGAAATATAGTAATATAATATTCCAAAGACGTTGTAAAAAAACTTGGCATTTCAATATTAATATATATTTAAAGAAAATATTGTAACATTTTTGTGTTAAATGTTAAAATGTTGAAATGTTAAAATATATTTTTACATTGTTGATTTAATTTTCTGTTGTTTTATAATAACGAAGATGCAAATTTAATTGTTTTTGTTTTTTATCGTTTGTTTATATAAAAAATTACATTGTATGCAATGATGATAACAAAATGAATTTTAAAATTAATATACATAATTCATTTAAAAAAAAGAAATAATTAATTATAAAATCCACAAGCCTGACAATATCTTATTTAAAAATTAATAAATGTTTTTAAAAAAATTATGTTCCAAAAATATATTCAAACGCATATAACAATATTTATATACGTTTATAAATCTATATATAGGTGGATTGGATGTTTTCTAGAATCGTTTTAACAAATGTTCGTTAGGCAAACTTTTACTCGGGTGAAAACCGGGCGAAGCCGGGTACATTCGCTGAATACAGTTAATTACAAATGTTCGTTTGTGGCAAGATACTATTCCTTCAAATTCAAATTACCGAGTGGACCAATTAATATTGATTTTATTCAACTTATCGAGTATTTTTAAAGGGATCTGGAAAATATTTCAAATTATCGAGAGTATAGAATAGTGTAGATTCAATATAGGGATTGGATTTTTGCTAGAATCGTTTTAACAAATGTTCGTTAGGCAAACTTTTACTAGGATAAAACCGGCGAAGCCAGTAACATATATATATATATGTTGTAAATAATTTTTGGTAATATTATATTCTACATAATTTGTATATTTTTATTAATATTTTATTATTTATTTTCATAGATGAACTCTGTGACGCCGAGAACACCAGACGGCGCGGATGTAAATATAAATAGTTTTTTTTTTTTGCATAGTTAATTAGATTTTTTTTGAGTTGGCCAGTATGTAAATATTATTATCATTTTTTTTTGTTAAGTTTTTTTTCTTTCTCTCTTTTACTTTTTTGAGGTACTCTACCTATCAAGAGAGGCCTCAAGATTACTATTATCATTGATTTTTTCAAAAACTGTGACGATTTTTGGTTCAAAAATAAACCCGTCAAGTAGTAAAAGTGTTTGATCTCTTTTCAACGGAAAGCCTCGACTGCACAACTCAACTCAGTACAATTTTATTTTAGAATACCAATTTCAATTTATATAAAAATATAATATAAGTCGACAGGATTGTCTGAAACTTGTGAAATAATGGCAAAAACAAAAAGAGAAAAAGATGCTGAATTTGCATACCAAGCGATGCCATCTTTTGTAAAATATAATAATAATTTAAATATTAAAACTTGGATTACAAATTTTGAAAGAAAGAGTGATTCTTATGGGTTTGATAACGGTTGGAAGGTGCTTCATTTATCAGACTACCTACAGGATGAGCCTTTGCCACATTGAGGACTGGAATAAACTAAAAGAAAGCCTAATAACCAGATTCCAGAAAGTCAAACTTACACCATTGGTTGAAATGATGAAAATCACACAAGACGAAAATGAAACAGTCACCCAATACTTTCACCGAAAAATGCAGCGGATAAACAGTGTTGAGTTAAACCTCACCTCCATAATAGAACTATTAAATGAGGGAATAAAAAAAATACCAACCCTACCTAGCTACTATAGACTCAGTACAACCCTCGGAGTGGCTAACCATGGCCATTAAAGTTGAAAAAAGCTTAACGGGATCTGGAACGCCGGTGGAAAAGGGCCGTCTCCAAGCTTTTAATCCAGCGCTTCACCCATCACCCAGACCTGCCAGTTATTATGGTAACTCGCAAGTGCAGAGACCACCAATGCCTTGTCGAATTTGTGAACGTCTGGGATTAGAGCTTCAATGGCATTACCACTCGGTGTGCCCATACCGCAACCCAACAGCTTCCAGATCCTTCTCTTCAGCCAGTCCCCACTCCTACCAAGCAGCAGCTTCTAGTTCCTTCCCTCCACCCACTCCCCATGACTACCAACCGACAGTTGCCAGTGCCTCTTCTCCCGATTCTCCCAGGTATATAATTCTTACTTATGTTATAGTTAATAATATACAGTACCCTGCATTATTAGACACGGCTTCCAATGTATCTATAATGCCAGACCATATGTTTAGTTCATTAAGGAATTATAATATAGTGGATAGCTGTACACAAGAATATATTTCACAGGTCAAAGGTGTAACCATCCCTTCACAGAAAATCAATGTATGTATTAAATTAGGTAAAATTAGTGTTTTGAATGATTTTTATATATGTGATTCTGATATAAACTATTTCATATTAGGACTTACCGTACTTATAAAATGTCACTTACAAATAGATTTTAAAACAGGTATAGTTTATCAGGATAATAAATTTTTGTTTTCTTTTAGTGCACAAAATACCAACTCTAGATATGTAAATTTTTGTTTGCCTCACCCGTATTATGTAAAACAATCCATATTGTCCCAAATGAACCCATTCACACATTTTAATATAAACGATATTCCGAGTCAGTTTACATTGAGAACTAGTACAGATTATTTAGATTTTGATAAATTAACTATACCTGCAAATTTTAGTGAGCCTCAGAAACAAAAACTTATCGATGTTTTAGGGAAATACAAAATTATTTTTGCCCAATATGATTTAGACGTAGGATTAATAAATACTATACCCATAACTTTTAGATTAACAACTGATACGCCAATCGTACAGAAACCTTACCGAACAAGAATATAATAGAATATAATATTATAAGACCATCTTGCAGCGCATATGCATCACCCATATTATTAGTACAAAAGAAATCTGATATCACAGGACGTCCTACTAGACTTTGTATAGATTTTCGAAAGCTGAATCTAATCACTAAAACTGAAAATTCTCCTATACCACTAATAGAAGAAATTTTAGATAGATTGGGAAATGCTAAAATGTTCACCTCTCTTGATATAAATCATGCCTATTGGCACATTCCCATAGCGGAAACGCACAAAGACAAAACAGCATTTGTTTGCCAACAAGGGTGTTATGAATGGAATAGGATGCCATATGGCCTAAAAAATGGACAAAGTATTTTTAATAGGGTTATACAAAATATTTTACAAAAATTTAATATCCACTATGCTTTAAATTATTTTGACGACATCATAGTATTTTCTAAAGATTTCCAGGAACATTTACAGCACTTAGATCATATTTTAAATGCGCTAAAACAAGAAAATATCAAATTAAATTTTTATAAATGCCAGTTTTTTCAAAATGAAATACATTTTTTAGGATATACAATTAAAAATGGCACGTATACGCCAAGTAATGCAAATATTGAGGCTATTAAAAAATTGTACAGACCATATAATATGAAAACATTACAATCTTTTTTAGGGTCTATAAATGTCTACCATAAGTTCATACCTCACTATGAACAAATTAGAGCACCACTTAACACCCTTTTACAGAAAAATTCACCATGGCAATGGAATCAAGAACAGGAACAATCATTTCAGACTTTGAAAAATGCATTGATGACAAACCCATTTTACAGCTATATGATCCGCAAAACCCCGTGCATATATTTACAGATTCATCTATGTTAGGCGTAGGAGCAATACTTAAACAACCAGATAAACAAGGAATTTTACACCCAGTAGCCTATTTCTCTAGAAAGTTACACAAATATGAGCGGAATTATGCAGCAACCGAATTAGAGACATTGGCTATAATCGCAGCAATCCAAAGGTTTCACCCATATATTCATAATATACACTTCACTTTACATACAGATCATATGCCGTTAAAATGGCTTAAAACTTTTAAAAACCCTTCAGGTAGAATTTTTAGATGGTCATTACTGTTAACACAATATGATTTTGACATTCAACACATAAAGGGTTCACAAAATGTTGAAGCTGATATGTTATCCAGAACACCAATTACTCATTTTTAAAATTTAACAGATATTAAGCAGTATCAACAGCAAGAGGACTTTTCACACAATAAGTATAAAACACAAAATGGTTTATTTGTAAAAACAAAAAGGGGATATAACAGAATTTATTTGCCATATAAACTTAGGGAAAACTTGTTAGAAAAAGTACATACACAATTTGGACATATAGGCACCACACAAATGACAAAAACTATTTTTCCACAATATTATTGGCCAAATATGACACAAGATATAGTTAATTACATTAGGCATTGTGAAACCTGTCAGATAAATAAATCGAGAGATAATAGACCAATATATGGACCCTTACAATCATTACCCACAGCCACAGAACCATATCATATTTTTTCTATAGATACCTTAGGGGGATTACATAAATACGGATCATCCAAACATAGCATTCATTTAATAGTTGAGCATCTATCTCGTTATTTATGGGCATTCCCTAGTAAATCCACCACAGTAGATTCATATATCACATGCTTGAAAACAATATTCCAAACCCATTCCTCAAAGTTAATAATTAGTGATAGAGCACCAGCCTTTTTAAGTAGTAGATTTAAAAATTTCCTTAAGCAGCATAACGTTAAACATTTATTAACAAGCTCTCATAATCCACGAACAAATGCAAAAGTTGAAAGGTTGAATTCTACAATAGTTAATAGACTTAGATGCAAATATAATACACATTCAAATATACCATGGACCAAGCACCTTCCAGATGTAGTAAAAGAATATAATTCAACCCCCCATACTATTACCGGATTTACCCCTATGTATCTTCTGCTAGGTATCCCTCCCTATGACACAAAAACCGATTTAAAGTTACAAACTTATCCACCCATAGAAGAATCCAGAAAGCTAGCAATTCAAAGAACCCAAAAATCCCATGAAAACAGTAAAATAATTTACGATAAAACACACCCCATTCCAGATTTTAAAATAGGCGATCAGGTATTAGTTCAAACATTTTTCTACCCCAATACAGGAAAATTAACTAGTAAATATAATGGACCATATACAATACTAAAACAATTATCCCCAGTCACCTATGAAATTAACAGACCAAACCAACCTCAAAAGAAACAAACAGAAATCATACATGCAAACAAATTGAAACATTTTCATCCTTCAGACAACTTTAAAATAACACATCATATGCAAAGCAGTTCGACAACCAATCAAATTAACAAAAATGCAGATTTAATAACTTTTGATAGTGGTGAGCCCTATATAAGCGATTGTGTTTCCATTTTGGATCAGGATAACCCTTATTACCATAGTTCTAATTTATTAAAACCTGCTACAATTGAGAAAGATAAACAGTTGCTTATTGTCTTTTAACACATATTTATGTAAATTGTTATTCTTACATCACCTTCTTTTTTTTTGGGTATGATTATTACATTCACTTAATTTTCTTGATTTTAAATAAGCATTCCTTGTTTGCATAATTTTTCTTAATATATTTGTCTATTCTTTGTTGACAAAAAAAAAAATGCATTTTTTTTGCTTATATTTAAACTAGTGTTGCCACCTGTCAATTACAAATGTAACTTTTTTTTTTAATTTTTATATATAAATACCTTGCATATTAGCTATTCCTTTTCATTTTGATTGTTAATTATCTTAATTTAGCATTGTCTTTGCCCTATCTAATATGATCAAGGACAATCACATGCCACATCTTCCTTGCTATTTCTTGATTTTTTTAAAAATATAACTCTCTTATTTGTCATTTTTACCTTTTGCATAATACCCTAAACTCCATATTTCAAAGGGGGGAAATGTTGTAAATAATTTTTGGTAATATTATATTCTACATAATTTGTATATTTTTATTAATATTTTATTATTTATTTTCATAGATGAACTCTGTGACGCCGAGAACACCAGACTGCGCGGATGTAAATATAAATAGTTTTTTTTTTTTGCATAGTTAGCTAGATTTTTTTTGAGTTGGCCAGTATGTAAATATTATTATCATTTTTTTTTTGTTAAGTTTTCTTTCTCTCTTTTACTTTTTTGAGGTTCTCTACCTATCAAGAGGCCTCAAGATTACTATTATCATTGATTTTTCCAAAAACTGTGACGATTTTTGGTTCAAAAATAAACCCGTCAAGTAGTAAAAGTGTTTGATCTCTTTTCAACGGAAGGCCTCGACTGCACAACTCAACTCAGTACAATTTTAATTTAGAATACCAATTTCAATTTATATAAAAATATAATACATATATATATATATATATATATATATATATAGATATATATATATATGGGGGCAATGGTCGCCTCTCCCGTCAAAATAAACGTCAGAATCTGACGCCATCTATTTACCGTCGCCGCAACTAGCGGCCTCGGGTCGGTGACAAAGCCACAACACCAACTTTGGCAAACTGATAAGCGTCCACCTAGAGACCATGGTTTCGGGCTGATGGCCCTCGTCAGTCTAGGGCGGACTTTATTCCATGAGATCCACACGGGATCTAATGGAATCCTCACAATCTACCAAAGAGGTGTTTTGCTGGCAATGTGGCTGGGCCAAATCTATTGGCAAAACATAGATGGAAAATTTGCCGGGAGGAAATTAATCCATGGGGGCAATGGTCGCCTCTCCCGTCAAAATAAAAGTCAGAATCTGACGCCATCTATTGACCGTCGCCGCAACTAGCGGCCTCGGGTCGGTGACAAAGCCATAACACCAACTTTGGCAAACTGATAAGCTTCCACCTAGAGACCATGGTTTCGGGCTGATGGCCCTCGTCAGTCTAGGGCGGACTTTATTCCATGAGATCCACACGGGATCTAATGGAATCCTCACAATCTACCAAAGAGGTGTTTCAACTAGCGGCCTCGGGTCGGTGACAAAGCCACAACACCAATTTTGGCAAACTGATAAGCGTCCACCTAGAGATCATGGTTTCGGGCTGATGGCCCTCGTCAGTCTAGGGCGATGGCGACGCCCTGCCTTTGCCAGCAAAACACCTCTTTGGTAGATTGTGAGGATTCCATTAGATCCCGTGTGGATCTCATGGAATAAAGTCCGCCCTAGACTGACGAGGGCCATCAGCCCGAAACCATGGTCTCTAGGTGGACGCTTATCAGTTTGCCAAAGTTGGTGTTGTGGCTTTGTCACCGACCCGAGGCCGCTAGTTGCGGCGACGGTCAATAGATGGCGTCAGATTCTGACGTTTATTTTGACGGGAGAGGCGACCATTGCCCCCATGGATTAATTTCCTCCCGGCAAATTTTCCATCTATATATATATATATATATGAAAAAAAACAATAGAAAAAAAATAAAAGATAAGTGGGTCAGGTGTTGATATTAAAAATAAAAAAAGGCATCTCCTGACCAAATATCACGGAGCAAGCTAAATAAACGTTTAGTTTATTTTGCTCCACTAGATGGCGCTCTGCCATCAAAAAAGCACATGTGCTCGTGGTTAGGAGATGCCTTTTTTATTTTTAATATATATATATATATATATATATATATATATATATATGTTTGTCGGCTATGCACGCCCTCAATATTTAACTAATCTCGCTGAAATTTAAACAGGACAGAGAGATAAATCTGGAAATTTTTTTGTCGCGCTTCAACCAAGAAAAATTATAATTAACCAGGTACTGAGCAACAATATTTTTTTAGTCAGAAATGATGATGACAATATTGCTGTATCATGCTTGATCGACATAAAAAAAATTCTTTAGGGGAATATTCACCAAAACAGACCACGGGCGAAGCCAGATAATAATATTCAGTAGGCAGGAACAAAATTCTACCTGCGAAACTTTCACTCGAGCAGAAGACACATGAAGCCAGGTCATCTCTATATATAAAATATCGTTTCTCGGCCTTTTGGCTAAGATCGTGTTGTTTATCTCTAGATATTTTTTATTTATATATATATATTTAAAAATCTATTCAGTAGAGAGAGTGGATATGTTTGCTCGAAAAATATATTTTATATATTATATAAATATTGTTACATCATGATTAATGGCGTATTTCTTATATTATTTTTAATATATTTGAAATTTAAATTATATATTTATTTATTTTTATATTCTATGATATTTATTTAAAACACAGATTATTTAGATTGTCATCATTTGTATTTAGGTACACGTGACTTCACTGCTCTCTTTGATGTGAGAAAATAAATAAAGGATTCTGGTGGCTACTTAAAGAAGACTTATCTCGTTATTCCCTTTTATAAATTTGCAGGATGGTTGAAACACGCTCTGGTAAGATGCAAGACCCAGCACAGGAGAGAATCCAGGCTGAAGAGTCTGCCAAGCCGCAACCTGGTGCAACAATTGGTAGAGATGCTAGTTCCGACCCAGTTGTCCTGAATCCCAACATCGACATCCCCAAGTATGATGGAACGGAAGACCCTCGCCCATGGATTGAATCTCTTGAAGAAATTGGCTTCTTGTACCATTGGGCAGACTACATTATCTCTCGTTATGCCGCTATGAACATGACGGGAAGCGCTAAAACCTGGTTGAATTTACACAAGGCTAGTTTCACGAGCTGGGAAAATATTAAAATCCGCCTCATTCAGGATTTTTCTTTGGACGCGAATAAAGAAGAACTTAGAATGAAGCTCAACAGAATGCAACACTGGAATGAACCAGCAATCAGGTTCGCGGAAGACATTCTAGTGTTGTGCAACAAGGTTGACCCCGCAATGGAAGAAGAAACAAAAATTGAACATGTTATTGGAGGACTGAAAAAAGAGTACTCATTCGCGCTCTACCTGAACCCTCCTAAAACGACCGATGACCTTCTTGTCGTGTGCAAGAAAATGGATTATTTTGAAAAGAAGTATCGGGAACGTGTGGAGAAATCCAGAAACCTATATAACGGTCCACGCTATTCTAGACCCCAACAACAATCGAGGTACGTGCCGCCGACTGCCGCACGAAACTACCAGACCACTTCCAGGCCCCAAGCCCCTGTTTCCAATAATTACAAGAACGACTACTCTCCTACCCCCAGACAGTATCGAAACAACTTTCCCCAGCCCTCTACCCCTAGACGTCCTTATAATCCTAACTTTATTCCGAAACCAAACCTTCAGAGAAACACTTACAATAAAAGCCAAGAAGTGAGCAAAAATAGGACGGAAGATGGAAGACCAATCTGCTTTAAATGTAACAAGCCAGGGCACGTGGCCCGTTATTGTAGGGTCAAGTTTATAAGAATCCTAGAAGAGGATCCAGCAGATACCCAAGAGAAGGTCGAAGAAAAATGCCAAATGAATGAAATATCAGAGAAATCAGGACCTCGGCTTTATGCTGATGTATGTCATAGCACACAAACAAATATTCCTACCCGGAATAGATATTCCGTGTTGGAAGATTTAAACTAAGCGTCGCGCCTGAATCTGTCAATCAAAGCAAGTCGACCATAAACGGAATCAAGAAGTTGGACCCTAAATACAAATTAAAAATTAATGTGGACAAGATAGGGACTTTTGAAGCTTTTGGTTGATACAGGTGCTGACCTCTCAGTGGTCGACCTCAGAACGGCCCTCGATACAGGCCATGGTAAAAGTAAACTCGCAAATATTTGTGCAGGACCCGATGGAAAAAATTGGACATGGTAGAAAGTATATTTTTAAATATAAAAATTGATGACGAAACATTATCACACAACTTTGTGATATTGAAAACGCATTTACGGACATTAATTCTTGGGAGAGATTTCCTTAAGAAAATGAACGCAAAAATAGATTGTAAGCAAGAAACTATAAAATATGATTTGATGAATAATCATGACGAAATCAAATTTGAAATGTTGAAAATAAAGAGTGCCAAGGATTCCATTGTACCGGAATGTTCCATGAAATTGATCAAGGCATTGGTAGAAACAGAGGATGGAGAATATATTATCGAGGAGAGCAGCAAAATGTTTCAAACAAATGGACTTCGTCTAGCAAGAAGCTTGATCAATGTTATAAATAGGGAAACACACATCTGGATAACTAATCCGTATCCTCGACCGTTAAAAATAATGAAAAACCAAACATTGGCTTTTGGAAGTAGTCCAGCGAAAATAAATGTGAGTCGAGAAAGAGAGGTAGAAAAGAACGAAGAACCTAGATTCCAAATAAACGAAAATCTTTCACCAAAGGAACAGAAGGAGTTAAAACAAGTTTTAGAAAGGTATGGAGATCTTTTTTCATCGAGATTAGGGAGAACCAATTTGGCAAAACATCGGATAGACACAGAAGACGCGAAGCCAATTAAACACAAGCCTTACCGGGTAAGTGCTAAAGAACGAGATATTATAAAAGAGCAAATTGACGAGATGCTTACAGAAGGCATAATTAGGCCATCTTCTAGCCCCTGGTCTTTTCCAGTAATATTGGTCAAGAAGCGAGATGGTAAATACAGATTTTGTGTGGACTACAGAAAACTGAATAATGTGACAGTAAAAGATGTCTATCCGATCCCTAGAATAGACGAAGTTATGGATACTCTCCAAGGATCTACACACTTCTCAGCAATAGACCTCAGATCTGGATATTGGCAAGTTGAAGTCGAAGAAAGAGACAAAGAGAAAACAGCTTTCACTACAGCGCATGGATTATATGAATTCAACGTGATGCCTTTTGGACTTTGTAACGCGCCTGCTACCTTTGAGAGAAATATGGAGAATATGCTTGGAAATCTGAGATGGCAAATTTGTTTGTGTTATCTGGATGATGTTATCATATATAGCCCGGATTTTCCAACGCACCTCAAAAGACTTGAAGCTGTTTTTAGATGTTTTCGTGAATCTATTTTAAGGTTAAACGACAAAAAATGCCGATTTGCTTTTGAAGAATTGGAGATTCTCGGCTATATAACGAGCAAACATGGTATAAAACCCGCGGAACATAACATCAAAGCTGTCAGAAATTTTCCTCGGCCCAAAAAGGTCAAAGAAGTACAATCCTTTTTGGGAATGTGTTCATATTATAGAAAATTTATCAAAGACTTTTCAAAAATTGCTGACCCTTTGACCAACCTTATAAAAAAAAAGTGTATCATTTACCTGGACAGAAAGACAAGAGGAAGCGTTTCAAACCCTAAAAACAGCACTATTAAGTCCACCAATTTTAGGTCACTTCAATCCAAATGCACCTACCTATGTTCATACTGATGCGTCCAACATCGGCATAGGTGCAACACTTGTCCAAGACATCGGTGGTGAAGAGAAGGTGATCTCATATTTGAGTCGTACCCTAAGTAAAGCGGAGCAAAATTATTCAACCACTGAAAAAGAATGTCTGGCCGTTGTCTGGTCAATGTCAAAATTACGACCCTACCTTTATGGAAGACACTTTAAAATAGTAACAGACCATCACGCCTTATGCTGGCTCAAAAACTTGAAGGATCCAACAGGTCGATTGGCAAGATGGGCATTGAAAATTCAAGAATATGACTTCGATATAATACATAAATCGGGAAAGAAGCATCTGGACGCCGATGGCTTATCTAGGGGGCCCTTACCAGAAACTGATTGGGATGAGGATTTTGAAAGGCTATTTTTAAATCAAATAACAGACGAAGAGGATAAATTTATCGAAAGTGTTAAGAAAAACCTTAATGGAAGCAGGCGATCAATTGCGCAAAACTTTAAAGAAGAAGATGGATGCCTCTTTAAGAAAAACCCGAACCCTGAAGGCAGGGCGTGGTTGCTTGTGGTTCCAGAGAATAAAAAGAGAGAAATGATGAAAGAATATCACAATCATATGTCGAATGGCCATCTGGGCGTCGCCAGAACCATGTACCGAATAAAGAGTAAATACTTTTGGCCATCCATGCTAAAGGATGTCTCAGAATTCGTTAAGACGTGTCACCTTTGCCAGAGTAGGAAAGGCTCAAACCAATTACCTTCTGGACTACTACAGCCCATCCCCCCAGCCAACTTTCCTTTCGAAAGAATTGGAATTGACTTTGTTGGTCCACTACCATCTACGAAAAACAGGAAAAAATGGATAATCGTGCTGACGGACTACTACACTAGATATGCAGAAACAAGAGCAGTCTCGGAAGCAACAGTGAAAGAAGTTTCTAAATTTCTAGTAGAGGATATTTTTCTTCGGCACGGAGCCCCACAATATCTTATTAGTGACAGAGGCTCTCAATTTACCAGTAATTTAATGAAAGAGGTGATGAAAACGTGCAAGATTAAACATTGCTTCACAACGAGCTATCATCCCCAGACTAATGGATTGACAGAGCGGTTAAATAGAACATTGATCAATATGCTCAGTATGTATGTGAACACTGATCAGAAAAATTGGGACGAAATACTCCCATTCATCACTCACGCTTACAATACTACAATTCAGGAAACCACAGGATATTCTCCCTTTTTCCTGATGTTTGGAAGAGAACCCACGGCTCTTTTGGACGACAGGAATATCTCGGTGGACATTGACAAAGATGATTATGATGAATACATAAAACATCACTTAGACAAAATAAACAGAACAAGAAAATTAGTTATTAACAACACAATAAAGACTCAAGAAAGAATGAAAAAGAACTATGACAAGAAACACATGGAAAGAAGCTACGAACCAGGAGAATTAGTAGCAGTTTGGACACCAATTAGGAAAATAGGAAAGTGTGAGAAACTACTGAGAAAATATTTTGGCCCATATAGAATATTAAAGAAGCTGTCTAACGTAAATTACTTAATTGAGCCAAAAGATAATCCTGGCCAAGACCCATTGATTGTCCATGTCTCAAGACTCAAACCCTATTTTGAGAGAATTGATGAGGTAACTCACGAGGACGTGACGACCTCTGGAGAGGGGGAAGTGTTACATCATGATTAATGGCGTATTTCTTATATTATTTTTAATATATTTGAAATTTAAATTATATATTTATTTATTTTTATATTCTATGATATTTATTTAAAACACAGATTATTTAGATTGTCATCATTTGTATTTAGGTACACGTGACTTCACTGCTCTCTTTGATGTGAGAAAATAAATAAAGGATTCTGGTGGCTACTTAAAGAAGACTTATCTCGTTATTCCCTTTTATAAATTTGCAGGATGGTTGAAACACGCTCTGGTAAGATGCAAGACCCAGCACAGGAGAGAATCAAGGCTGAAGAGTCTGCCAAGCCGCAACCTGGTGCAACAATATATAATGTAACGAATATTATTATCAATATTATCATAATATTCTGTGTGTGTGTGTGTGTGTGGTGGTGTGTGTGTGTGTGGTGTGTTCCAGAAATTATTATCAATAATAAATATATTATCAATAATATTCGTTATTCAAACTTCCACTCGGATAAAACCCTGGCGAATCCGGGCACACATCCGCTAGTATATATATATATAATGCTGTAAATAGAGCAATCCATGATAAAATCATTAGATAATGCATATATACAATACCTTTAGAAATAGATAATTAAAATTCTCTCTCTTTATCTCAGAAATATTGTAATATAGAGACAATAATTTAATAAATAGATGCATTCAAACATATTTTATGAAAATATATGTACAATACTTTCCCAAAAATACATATATACAAATTTTTCAGAAATTAATATATACAATACATTCAGAAGTAGATATATACAATTCACACATATAAACAAATATTTCAGATATATATAAATTTAATACTCTCAGATATCGAAAAACACACTACAATTAAAAATCGACAATTAAAATTCTTTAAGAAATAAATAAATGCAATAAATTTTAGAAATGGACTTGTTGGCGCGGTAAGGCTGTCTGCCCTAGGCGCCCTTAGATTCAGATATCGAGGGACCAGTTGTTGGCGCGATAAAGGCTGTCTGCCCTAGGCGCCCTTAGATTCAGATGTCGAGGGACCAGTCTCCCCTGTGGATACAATTTAAATTTGAAAAGGAGGTCAAGCAAGACACCCTAGACCAGCCTCACTTTCACACACACTTTATTCATCCAAAATTTTCCCTTTTATACTAACCTATTTTACATATATTTCTATATTACACAAAACAAAAAAAAAAGAGACAGTAAATTTACATAATACCTACAATTTAGGTGCGTCTGATATTTGCCTACAAAGAAAACGAATATAATCTTATACAAAAACAAATAATGAATTTACACAATGTACACAAATAAAAATAAAAGAGAACAACTCCAATCCTGAACATATTTCCCCCCGATTTCGGGACGAAATCCATTTTCAGCCTTGAGGTCCAATTTGGCCTCTGTCCTCCTGGCAGCTTTCTCTTGCATCCTCTTCAAGTTTCTTTTTCCGGCTTTCCCTTTTTTTTCTTGGGAGCTTCAACAGTGGATTTCCTCTGTTCCTTTTTGGTCTTGTCTTTACTTTGGACATTCTGCTGAAGAGCCCCGTTCATCAGGTCAATCTCCAACTCAGTGAAGTCCTCGTCAGCTTCCTTGAACATGGGCTGGTCAAAGTACTCCTTGCACCTGGAGTCCATGCTCTGCTTAAACTTCATCACCAGGGGGTTCTCTTCCTCATCTACCTCTTCATCATCATCTGCTTCTTCATCATCATCATCCATTTCAGATTCCTCGGCTGAACATTCTTTAGAATCTGGAAGTCCTTCGTCTTCTGAAATCTCCTCATTGTCTTCCTCACCACTGGCTGAGTCCAGAGCATCTCCATCATCTACCACGTCACTGTCCTCATTCTCTGAGCTAGACTTGGGGGCTCCGTCGCCCTCTGTGTGGTAGTCGGGCAGCTTATCCCGGCTGTAGTACTTGAGCTTCTTGTTCAGCTCAGCTTCTTCCTCCTCTGGTTCTGGCTCCAGCTCTGGGGGCTCCTGGTCGGCTCCAATTGTCTCCAAGGCCTTCTTGGTCTTGATCTTGGAGATAGTGAAGAGGTCATAGTCTTCAGCCAGCAGGTCGGTCTCAGCCTCACTCTTCAACATCTGAGTCTGTCTCTTCTGTAGCTTATTCTGCTTGCGCTTCTTCTCCTTGCGCATGTTTCCAGTGACCTCTTCCAGCTCTTTGGCCAGCAGGGCGTCCACATCTTCCTCCTCCAACTTCTCCTCTGCCTCCTTGCCCGGCTCCTTCTTTACCAGCTCCTCCCGCAGTGCCTTCCTCCACTTCAGCAGCCGCTTAATGTCTGCCGGACCCAGAACTTTGATGTCCTTAAGATTCTCCTTAATCTCTGCTGTGGTGGAGAGGTGGTTGGCAATGGTCTCGTCATCCAGAGTGATCTCATAGGCATTGTAGAGGATCTCAGTGTAGTTGTCCCCGTAGATGAAATCAGAGATTGGCATCTTCTTGTAGACCAGGAGATCATCATAGCCCTCTGTCTTGGGCTTCTCCCTGGAGACTGGCTTGAGCAGGTCGCTCACTTTGTTCTTGGATCCCTCCTGCACCACGTCCCTGAAGACATACTGGGGGTCCAGGAACTTGGGGTCAATCTTGTCAGGGGCCAAATAGTGTCTGCACACCCAGAATATTTCTGCAGACTCATTTCTGGAGGCCTTGGGCTTGGACACAATCACCCGCTTGAACATCTTCACTGCCACGAACTTGAGGGAGTTGTATTCCTTAGAGCGGAAGATTTTGGTGACGAACCAGCCTCCCTTCACTAGAAACTCTGTGGCCAGTTTGAGGGCGGAGAGGGTGAGTTCCGCTTGGCCATAGGCATCCTGGACCCAGTTCTGTCCCAAGTTGGGGGCTCCGTCATTTAGGAAGATGTCAGCCTTCCAGCCATTAAGAGTAGAGAACAGGAGATTGCGGCATTCCTCTGTTGTGATGTCGGCCTCTAAGGTCATCACTTGGGGGATGGGAGGAATGGGCACCAAGTCAATGCCCACGATGAGACTGGCAGTGCGCATGTTCTGCGCAGCCACCTGCAGCCAACCACCAGGTGCAGCACAATCATCCTGTCTGATTTTCACCTGATGGAACATTTCGGTTATGTCCCCGGTGAAAGCAATAGCTTTTCTTCTGAATTTAAGCAGCACTCCGGGAAGCGACACCAACAAGTCAGGCCCAGTCAGCAGGAACGAGCCCAGGGAGAGACCATCACATTTGCTTGAAGCATCAAACACTATTCTCATTTTTCCGAGTTTGTTGGGGTGAAAGGTGGGGAAATGCGGCTGGAGCCACTGCCTTCCCGTCTCCACGTTTCTCTCCTCCTTACTTAGAATCCGAGCGTAGCCCATTCTCGAATAATGATAGATCTTCTCCTGATATTCCTCTTTCAGCAAGGGGTCTCGTTCTAGTCGCCTTCTACTCCTATAAGACTGTTGAATGCAACACTGTAGTTATCAGGTAGCCTCATATCCCCCTCGTTCACCTTCCACAGCAAACCAGTTTCCCATCTGTCTCCAACTCGTCGAGTGAGTTCATTCATCTTCTGCTCCGCCAGAAGGTCCTGTTTTGAACGAGGTAACAGCCCCCTAACCCCAATGCTTTCAATTTTGAAATTCTCCTTCACTAGATCATGAAGAAAGTCCTCGTCAGATACCGCAAAGGTAGAGAAAGAAATCTCCCCATTTCCGCTTACATTGCCTGTTGGACCGTGTACCAACCACCCTAGATGGGTTTTTGTCAAAATAGGAGAGTCGCCAGTTCCCTCGATGATTTCTTTCGCCGCCGTCAGCCTAATGTGGGGTTGACCGATTAGTAATCTCAGTTTTATATTACCCATATCTGGTATTTTTACCGCGTTTAGGTGATTCCACTTTTTGCACAGCTCATCATATCTGAACGGCTGAGCAGGAAGACAGAGATTTTGTACAGTTCGCACATTATTCAGGCTGAATCTATGCCTATCCTCTACGGGGCCAACCTCACAAGAAACACGTCGGGAAGTGAGATCTTCCTGCATTCTCCCGTCTGTCCATTTGAGCCGCAGGGGGTCAGTCCTTCCCCGTAGTCCGAGTTGATTCGCCAAATCCGCATCCATCATCGTCACAGAAGAGCATTCATCAAAAATCGCACACTCCTTCTTTGACTTTCCATCCTTTCCATACAGTTGGACCATAATAACCCGCAGTATGACGGATCGCGAGCTTCCATTCAACAGTCCACTTATTTCTGCTGGGGTTCTGCTGTCGGTAGACGAGATTGCCGCTGGTCTTTCCTTCTCACTGTGCAGAAGGGGATAATGGCTCCGCTCACATCCACCCGCACCAAACACCTTCTTTTGGCGGCAGGTTTTTATGCCATGTCCCTTTCGCAAACAGGAAATACACAACTTCTTCTCCTTGACCATTCTCCATCGGTCATCGATGTCACTTGACCTAAATAGATGGCAATTCCGAATGCAATGACCGGCCTCGTTACACGCCGCGCATTTCCCAGGAGAACCCGACTCAACCGCCGTCATAACGCTATGATGCCCACTATCCCTCTCACGGCCTTTTTTGAAGTCCGGGATGGTCATCATGCTGACTGCTGCAGCTTTTATATTCATCCACTTAGAAAGGTCCTCCAATGTGACTTCTCCTGCACCCCCTCGCATCAACACGTATTCTCCCCACTGCAACCGCAGCGCATCTGGCAGTCTGTCTACCAACTCCTTCTTCAATTGAGGATTTTGCAGGTGGCTCGGGGTGTCCAGCGCCTTCACCGTTGTAACCAGGTTATTTATAGCGTTAGCGTAATCCAAGATCCCAGACAATCGACCCTCCTTCGGCGATGGGGTCTTCTTGGCCATTTCAATTAAGGCCTGTACCACGTACTCAGGCTGTCCGTACCGCTGCTCCAAAACCAGTATTACCACCTCAGAATTGGCCGAGACAATCATGAGAGCACGCACTGACCTTCTTGCATCTCCCTGCACCGCTCTCTCCATCCTCGCCATGTTCTGAGCAGCGAGTTAACCCGAAGCTTCCCTTTCTCTTCTTCAATTTTCAGCTTCACCATCTGAAGCTCCATTCGCTTCCTTAAACGATCTGATCGGCTCGAAGCAGCTGACCGTCTACCTGTTCCAGGTTCCGTTGTCCTGGTCGAGTCTATTCCCTCCCCAGTCAGCTCTGTTGTGGCCATGGGAATTGTTGTCTGAGGCCATGCGTCAGGATATCTTACTGGCCCGATTCCAAGGTTTTTTCTAGTACTCTTCCTGATACGAGGAGTTCCCTCCAAATCCGTTGACTGCGTCTCCATAGCGCTTCGATCCGGCTCGAGGGACCAGTTGTTGGCGCGGTAAGGCTGTCTGCCCTAGGCGCCCTTAGATTCAGATGTCGAGGGACCAGTCTCCCCTGTGGAGACAATTTAAATTTGAAAAGGAGGTCAAGCAAGACACCCTAGCCAGCCTCACTTTCACACACACTTTATTCATCCAAAATTTTCCCTTTTATACTAACCTATTTTACATATATTTCTATATTACACAAACAAAAAAAAAAGAGACAGTAAATTTACATAATACCTACAATTTAGGTGCGTCTGATATTTGCCTACAAAGAAAACGAATATAATCTTATACAAAAACAAATAATGAATTTACACAATGTACACAAATAAAAATAAAAGAGAATAACTCCAATCCTGAACAGGACTGGTATTTCAATACACACACCAGTTTAGATAGAAAATTGGTTAGAATATAAATTTAAGATAAATCATGCGTCAATTTTACAGGATTTATAATATATTCAGTGAATATATAGATGTGATGAGGTTCTGTTGCCTCTTGTAGAATCATGTGTTGACCGAGAGGAACAGTCAGCATAAGGAGTTTTCCAGTACCTCTCTGCACCTT
This sequence comes from Cordylochernes scorpioides, assembly GCA_030710605.1. Taxonomy (NCBI): domain Eukaryota; kingdom Metazoa; phylum Arthropoda; class Arachnida; order Pseudoscorpiones; family Chernetidae; genus Cordylochernes; species Cordylochernes scorpioides. Next base: position 15,962,676 of record CP092873.1, on the reverse strand, counting down.
GGAATACCTTTTACAGTTCTCACAAAGTACAAGCAGTCGTAGTCGAGGCAGAGTGGAAAGCTATGGAATGTCCACACAAAAAACGAAATCACAGTTGCACTAAGAAAGTTCCGTGAACAGATAAAAGTTGAGCTAGGAGCGAAAGATGGAGATAGAAGAGTTCTTACTGGGCTACATGGTCGATGAGGTGGACCTGGGGTACAACCGACGAGGGCTCACGCAGATGGTGAAGTAACTGTCAAGTGACTGTGTTTTTGGCTAAAGAGACAGGAGGCCTTTTTATATATTTTCCGAGAAAGGGGGTGTTGCATTTCAACTAAAGCGTCAGGGGCGTGGATCGTCTGGTGAAATTCTACTGGCGCCGTCCTGACAGTTTCCAATCTATCTTTAGATATTGTTTTGTGACTTCCATCTATCTCGATTTTCGACGTTTCTGACTTCTATCTCTTGCTTCAGCTCAACTCTTAATCTATTACAGAGTTTTATTTATTTATCTTCAGTTTGTACAAAGTACATTACATATGATGATGTAATGACACATGTCAATCATGCGCATAATCATTTACAGATGTGTTTCTATTATACAACATGAAAATCTTGTTATAAGTTATATACAATATGGGGTTGTTGGTTTAAATTACCATATAGATATATAAAAAACGAAGAAGGCATATCTTGATCAGTAGCACATGTGCTTTTTATATGGAAGAGTTTAGGCTGAATCAACGTTAGTTGATCTCTTTTCCAATAGATGGCGCTTCTTTTTGTTTTTAATATCAACACCTGACCTTTTAAATTATCATTTTTTTCTATTATATTTTCACTTATAGATGTATGGGCTCTATAAATTTGCAATTGTTTAAATTGATTGTGATGTTCACCTTTATATCTTTATTATACATATATTTTTGTTGGACATAGTCTCGTTTGATTTCTTCAACAATTTCTCCTTCAAATTATCACTTACAAATGTTTCTAGAAATTTTAATTTTATAACCGATTAAAAATTCTCCGTTTTTTTATAATTACACATTAATATTCCCAAGTTGAGATATTTATAGAATAAATTGATAATTCGACATCTCTGGGCTGATGTCAGATGTACTAAAATAGAGCTAACAGTTAACAAATTTGTTTCACCAAATTGTCTTTTTTAGATATTTGGTTCTGATTTCAAATGATCTTGTATTGCTAAGATATTTTAAAATCATTCAAAAATCGTTGACGAAATATTTCAAAATATTTTCATTTTCTCTTCATTTTATTATTCTTCATTTATTTCAACTATTCAAACAGTTTATATTTGAAATAAATATTCAAGTCATATTTGTTATAATATTTGCACAATTCCAGCATTGATTCATGATAGGCATATATTTGATTTGCTCCATAATGGCGTTCAACTAACCTGGCTTCTCAATGTTTGCATTCAAGAAATTGGCGGCTGAGTGTATTTATAGGTCTTTTATAATTGTTTGAAACAAATTCTATTGTTATATATTGGAGTTTCCGAGAATTATCTAAGCCCTTGAAAGAATTTTATCCTATTAAAAAAATGTGTTGATTTCCATCTAAAAATAAGCACATTTCAGAATATTCTGCTTATCACTTTATTATTTTTCAGAATGTTTCTTAAAATATTATGTCCACAGACATTATTTTGAGTAAGAACACGCTGATGATTAAGGGCCGCGTCGTTAATGACATATGACAATTCTCTGATGGTGATTTCTTCAATCTTATTTTGTTAGGGCAAGGCTTTGAGGAAGATTCAACAGTCCTTATTCGATGACTGTTCCATCTAAGACCACTTCAAGCCAACTAGGACCTGGCTATGAACCTCTTTAAGCTGCACCACGCAGCCTTTTCCTATTTTTTTTCTAAGGCCTTAATGTAATCCACTGGTGTAAACATATGGAAGAATCCCAGATAGAGCATCTGATGAAAGGTCCCTGCCGCTGATTTCCTTTGGCGTTTTCGAGAGATTATCTTCAGACACTCCGACTCTGTTTTTTGGACAGTGATGGCTGACTCAATGTACCCTTATCTTGTTTGTTGATGGCCTGATGAGGTGGGCCAGCAGGAGGCCAACGCTTCTTCGTCAAAGGAGGCTATTTATTTCTTTATTAATATTTTGAGGAATCGACTTCTACGATATCAGCTTAATCCCAAGTTTTGAGACGAGAAAACATAGTCTCTATTTTGACTTAATATTCCTCGAATAATTGTGCTGAGTCACCACTTGTAAGATGTTCGCTTACTCGAAAATTTATGCAGAGCTTTGTAAGCTCCTTAAAGGTCACGGTAATATAGATATTTAGAGATATTTGTTTTCAGAACATATTATTGATCAAAGTTTACGATCGATTCCTATATTAAAGCTTGATTATATAATTATCAATAGCCCGCTGCCCTCTCGTATTATATCATTGTATATTGTTAGAACACTAACCCTTTCTACAAATAGTATTGATTTCGGTCATATTTGAAATATAACTAAGATTATTAAACTAACATGTATTGCATGTTGCATGCATTGAATATTCTCAGAGTTAATTACTCTGTATAAAAATATAAATGAGCAAATTCTTTTCATATTGAAAATATATGAAGGTTTATCTTCCTAATGTGATACCATTTCAATTATAACAATTAAACGTTTTTTTAGATTAAAATGAAAAATATCGAAATCTAATTTATACCAAAAAAACTAAAAAATAAGATAAAATTACTTAAAACTTTAGCTGAAAACTACCATCTACCATTGTAATGATAAAAAATATATTTCTGATTTTTAAGGTTTTACCTGCTAGGTAGACAGTTAAGTATATTTGTTCTGATTTCACCACATGGGTATACACATTTATATTCAGTTCGACTTCTGAATTTAGAGGGAAGAGAGGGTATTTTAGATAAATATTTTTCTTTTTTGAAAAAACCAATACGTGATTTTGAATTGCTTCAGTTTGCCTTTATGGAATAGTCGATATTCGACGGTTCATTTCACTCTTCAAAAACCAAATCATATGTTAAAATTCTTCTCTGCACAACTCATTGAATTGACTCAACCAAATGAATAACTTTTTTCACACACGTATATTATTATTATAAAATTCAATGATGAAAAAAGGCTGTCAAGTTTAATAAACTGATTACAAACAATCTTTGTTCAAACAGGTAGTTGTTCTAGCTGCAGCATGGTAGTGATAAAGTCATGAAACATAGCAGACATGCTTTATATAGAGCTCTCATTTGTAGTGGCGTTTTAGAACATTTTATATCTATGCAAACTCATTTAAGAAAATAAAATTTATCAGAATTGTTTGTTCATTGCTTTTTGCCCCATCTCTTCGATATGGCTAGTATATCTGGGACGTATACCAGATTGTACCACCAATTGTCAGCGTTGGTCAAAGGGATTGCCGCTTCTATGATAGTGGACATCCAGTTAGTCAGGTGTATCCAGAATAATCTGAAATTAGGAAAGTATTTCATAGCTTAGGGATACAATTTCCACGAAGGTTGGCTGATTGCTGCTTTTATAGATGGTAGATTAAGTTAGCCGAATTTTGTCAGAGTCAGCAGCTTTGATGATATCATGTCTGAGAATTGTAGAAGAGCTGCTGCGACTTGTTGGGTGACATCACAGGGAGAAGGGAGTCGATGATTCTGCTGAGGCTTCTTGTGAATTTAACAGCGTTGAACAGATGAGGTCCAATTTGTAGATAATACTGATTTCAGTGGGCATCATGGGCAAACCTTCTAGAGCAGGGTGACAAAGAATAACTGAAGGTTGAATTGAGGTCATTTGAACAGCTCTTCCAATTCTCATAGTATTTTCTAGAGAAGAATATAGAGAGTTGAAGTGAGGGATCAGTTAGCTATGATTCCAGGATATTCTGGGTTGCAGATTATGAGCATTTTTGCGACGCAATGGACACAAATACGATTTCTTGTCCTTGCATAATCTGGACAGCTCTAGTGTCACACAGAATTGCTAGGAATTATACTCGGAAGGAGGTGCAAGAATCATGCCGCTACAAAGGTTAGTTAGGATTGAAGCCCGAGAACCATTTTTGTGTTAGGGCGAGTTTTTGATAATCGTTTTAAAGTCAAAGTCTTTTTCAGAGGTAGATAGGAAACGGTAGAGGCCCGGGGGATTTCTTGAAAGGAAAATATTATTTGAGCTTCCAGAGAGGCTAGATGAGCTCTTTCGGACATTTCTAGTACAGGGCATCCGATAAGGAAGATAATTAGATTTGTGGGTGTACAATGTGGTGATTTGCGAATGGAGGCTACATAGCGACTGGTAAACCTTTTTTTCTCAAAAGTCAGGAAGGTGGAAAAAGCTGGTGGATTATCAAATTGGGTATTTTGTCTAGAGTAGTGGTAGAATGAGAAGTATATTTTATTTATTCAAGATGACCCATAGAATTCCCATGCACCTTTGGTGGACAAATATTTGTTCGATGTCAAATGTTACAACCAGGGATTTTGACACTGCATCATCTATTATACAATAAGCTATTTGAGAAGGTTTTGTAGCTAGGCATTTTGACCTTCCAATTCCAGTTTATAGAAGCAAGAGTGAGTGTCCAGAGATATACTGGAGGGGTGACATCAGCCGTGTGAAGTTTGAAGCACACATATACCACCACATAAGTATTGTCCATAACAGAATATCTCACTGGGACAACTGTGCTAGACAACGAGGGTGACAAAAAGGTCATTAAGAACATAGTTTGCTCTCTCAATGTTACCTGGAGTACTACATCGTTAGCTACCATCTAAAACTGACCATTTCAAAATATCGTGATTTTAGGAGAGTTTTTTGTATTTTCTTTGGTTCCTTATTTATAATGCTTTGGAACAATTCCAATATATTTTAATATATTTTTGAAGTAACAATTTTAAGTTTAATTTTGAAGAATGATGGAAGGGTTTGCTCCTTCTTTATACCTCAGATAATATGATATCAATTTGGAAAATCTTGCCGACAAATTTTGATTTAATTGGGGCTTCTAATTAGATTGGTAATATTTGATAAATATTGAACTAAAAACGTAAGGTCACTAAAAGAAAACACATTTAATACCCATTTCCAACACAGGATGTGAGTTTACATCTGGATTCATAGAGTCATTACAGAAATTATAATTCCAAGATTTTCTAAAGTCGCACATACAGTAAAAGAATTTGTGGCCGCCTATAGCCATGGGGAAAATAATTCAAAATGAGATAGAGAGGCAAAATGCGGTAAAACAAAGTAGATAGTATGATATAAATTTCATATTGGACATTTCCAAAATTACAAGTTTGAAGAAGATTTATAATATACTTAATATCAAAATATTTGTGATCACTTTCGAGTTTGATAATAAAAAAAAAAATTAAAATATACTTTACAATAAATTATTTTGATTATTTATATATATATATATAAATAAAGTCCATTAGTTGAAATCTATTTGTCGTCTGAAGGCACACGTGCTAAAGTTAGGGCTGTTATTGTCTGGCAGCGCATACGTAGTCAGGTCAACGCGAGTTGGGCGTGGCGAGGTGTAGTGTGACGGCGACACTACTTCTCCTCCAATAGGCTTCCTAATGATCCTATGAATGTGTTGACGGAACTTTTAGCCTACTACGTAAAAGAATGGTGTCTTTTGGGTTGGTTTCGAGTCTTTTTTGGTTGAGAAGGGCATCAATTCTAATTTTAAGGCTGGCATGAGACGGTCGATGGAAACTCAGAAAGATATTTTTAAAATTATCAGCTCAGAATTTTCGGGCTTCGAGATAAATCTTGGTCTGGACCGTCGTAAATGGCGGTCAGCGGCGGCAGTATTAGTTCTTGATGGAGGTAGACATGGAAAAAAACATGTCTTTAGTAGTTTAGGCACATTAACATGCCGATCTCCTTGGTGGGTATTTGGTGCGGGTTTGGAGGAAAACATGGCGCTGCTGGAACCTTTTAAATACTGTAGGAAAGTCTGCCGCGGTATGATTTTCGGAAAAGGTTCTGTGAAGGAATATGGCAGTTGTCTTGCAAAGATATTTTCTCAGCGAAAAATGAATTCCTAGGAGAACAGGGGAAGCTTGGTGAGCCAGGTTAAGGAGTCGTGACAGAAGCTATGAAAATCTCTTTTAAAATATGAGATTTTCGCAAGGTGCTCCAGTTACGATGTCGGAGTGCCACTTTATCATTATATTTTCAATAATTAAAAGATGGTTATGGAAGACCATCTCCTAGGGCCTGCCAGGGTGACCTATATATATATATAGGAATGCAGGTATCTAACCAGGTGTAAAAGTGAGGAACCCCTGGAACTGTAGACCCCATCAGTGATGCGGAAGATCCAAGCTGGCCCCAATGTCATCGAAGGCGACTCTGCGACTCAAGGCCGGCGAGAGATCATCGGCGTAGCCTCCAAGAATTCACAGGAAGCCTTGCCCGCTTAAGACAGATTCCGGAGTTGGTAAAAATTATGGTTTGCATCGTGCCTCAATTGGAAACCACATCCAGGTTTTGAAAGGAGACCAGGACAATAGGTCTGATGGAATCTGGAGAACATCGAGGTTCGTTTCACAAGTCTTACTGAGACTGCATCCGTCTCATAACAAAGTTGTAATCAGAAACTTCCCTGAATGACCTATCCGCCGCCACCAACCAGTACGACCTCCTTAAGGACAAGAAACACAAACAGGAATTCCGGCACTGGGCTCATTAATTCACACAAGACCTCCAGCAACACCCCTGACATAAGCCAAAGACTGAGTCATCTCATCACCAAGAACGCACCAATTGACCACCTTCTCCCAAATTACTAAACCAAGAGAAGACCTCTAGCAACGCCCCTGACATAAGCCAAAGACTGAGTCATCTCATCACCAAAAACGCACCAATTGACCACCTTCTCCCAAATTACATCAACCAAGAGAAGATCTCCAGCAACGCCCCTGACATAACCAAAGACTGAGTCATCTCATCATCAAGAACGCACCAATTGACCACCTTCTCCCAAATTACATCAACTAAGAGAAGACCTCCAGCACCACCCTTGACATAACCAAAGACTGAGTCATCTCACTACCAAGAACGCACCAATTGACCACCTTCTCCCAAATTCCATCAACCAAGAGAACACCTCCAGCACCACCCCTGACAAAACCAAAGGCAGTCATCTCATCACCAAGAAAACACCAATTGACCACCTTCACTGTCCAAAATAAAACACTCTCTTACTCTAGGGTAGGTGCAATACTACCAGAAACCTAACCACCTATATAAGTGTCTGACTACAACTTTGAGAAGAGAAGGATGCAATGCTCAGTAAGACTTGTGAAAACCTCCAACTTATTTCTCCAGATTTCATCTCTATCGTCCTGAAATCCTCAGTCATTAAGGACGCATTCACCATAGAGGCATGTCAGTAAACCATGCATCATACCAACTCTAGATTCCGTCTCGAACAGGGTCGGCCTCCCGTTCATCCCTAGAGTCAACACCAACGTCCCCCCACCTACCCGAAGCCAGGAAGCCACCAACAATGACGATGGGGACCAACTTGAACATTCAACATCACTGACTGAGCCACAGCTCCAGGAAGCTCCCACTGTTACACCCGGCCCTGGTAGAAACCTGCATTCCCCTATTGAGGTCACCCTGACAGCTAGCCCACCCACAATCCTTACAAATGTTGTTAATTTTTACTTTTGAGATTCCACATTTTGCCTCTCCTCATTCACATGTAAAAGATCAGTATATTTTCTCAATTATACTATAGGAATTTTTACAGTAGTTATGACAATTGATTAAACAAAATAATTAAGGAAAGTTCCTTGTTTGACTCTGCTTGCGTACTAGATGATGCAATTACTTTTGTTTAAGAAAAAAATAGGGTATGCGCGTCTCCAATAATATGAAGATAATTTTTATTTTATAAAATTTAATTTTTATTGTTTTTTTTTTTCACATACAAACTAATTAAATATTTCTTATAACAACAAAAACGAAAATATTTAGAAACCAGATGTAAACGTTATTCCTTTTTTTCTGAATGATGATAGATTTTAGGTTCTTTAACAAAACTTTGGGTTGCATATTTATATTAAATTTATATGCTATTATAAAAAAGTAATAAAAATATTATGCAGCATGCTTTTGAATTCTTTAAAACTATACCCTCTTTGAATATAAATTTCTCTTTATCTGAAGGCATAAAAAAAATTTAAACAATATTAATTGTTTCTAAAATAATGAAAGCTAAAAATGATATTCGATTTTATCAAATATTTCAGTATCAGTTTAACACAGAGTTGAAGCTTAATGCGTGGAATTTCATAATATAAATTCAATTCGTAGTTATTTTGATTTAAACTGTATTGAAAATATTTGCTTTTTCCTTCATGAGGTGACAGACATTTTATCATATATATATTCACAATCCCGAGTTAATATTTTTTTCAAAAAGATGTTTAAATTTTGACCGTGAAACGATATATTTGAGTGAGCTTCCATTTAAAATCTCAATACTTATATATCAAATACATTTACACAGAACAAGCTACTTTTTTGTGCTCTTTCAGAATTTTTAAATTTATTTTGGGATCCCTGTGGAAAAAAAAAATTTTTCCAAAGATATTTAAATTGAAGGTTTTGAATGTATACTATAAACGCAGAGTACTCCAGATATTTACTCACACTTCACCACCAACCTTTTATTGATTGAAATGCTTGCTCGGTTTTTGTTAATTTTCTCCAACACATCTACTGATGATGCACAGCATTCACATGCAGCTGGCTTGAATCTTCAGGCTATATAGAAACTCTTTAAACTATGTTGGATTTCAGATAAATGTCAATTCTCTCTAGTTTTGAAATTTTACTGTCATGATTAATTTTGCTTTGTTAATTATTTTTGCGCGACTTTTTGAAGATAGATTTTTCCAAATGATTGTGAAACCAATATAGATATTTGCCAAAATGCACCTAGGCATTATCTGAATGAAGCCGAGTCCATTTGGCTGGTAAACTACATCTTAGAAGATTGCTCTAGTCAAGGTAACTTTGTCACCAACGTTGTCCAACCCAATTCCCACCAGCGATAAACCCTAGGATTTACAATACTCACACAGCACACCTGGACTTGCTGAGTACTGATCTTTGGTATCATATCTTTGGTCTTAATGGATCTTGTTGGAATTCCAACGCATTGCTGTGACTCCTTGGACTCGGAGTTCCAGGTACAAGTAGACAATGGTCCAACATCTCGTCATTTGGTTTCATTGCAATTCCATAGATTCAGGGCCTTGTGGTATCCAATCTTCTTATATCTTCAGCACTGCCACATACAACAACTATGATGATATTATGTAGAAACAAAATGATTATTTATAAATAAAAACTAGAAAAATATTATAATGGCAGCATTGCGGCTACTTAAAGTTCAGCCTATTTATTTGAACTACTGTTACTTTGTTATTTACCTTATAGACAACTGTATCTTAAGTCAGTAGCTATATGGTGATGGCTAAAAATTATTGGGGTTATTTCTTTGGACACTTTAACGAGTGGTTGTATATCTGTTGAAAATGCTGAGTCTAAATTCTATACATTAATATAGCTCAGACATGTAAACTATATAGGAAAATATTTGTATCTTCTATATGGATTTTAAAAAATGAATAATCCATTTCATGTAGCTCTGCAAATTTCCTCTAGGGCCATCCTTGGTAAAAGTAATGTTTAAATTTGATTCGTTAATAATTTTTTGCACAACCTTTATGAATCTAAAATTCTATAAATGATTACTTTATCGAAATAATTATTGATTAAATTGTACCTAACCATTATCTGGTTGCTGTCAGATATTTTTGCCTAGTAAAGGTTTGCTTAGGAAATTTCTTTATTCACACAAGATATTAATTACTTTGTCACCCACATTGTCCAATCACATTGTTCACAGTGTCATATTGTTCCAGTTTGATATCCTATATATGAACAATACTCACACAGCACATTTGACTTGAACCTTCTGATTCCTGATCTTTGCCACCATATCTTGTGTCCATTGGTCTTGTAGTAATTCCACCTCATTGCCACGTCTCCTTGGTCTCGGAGGAACATGACTACGCCAGGAGATCATTCTTGAAATTCCCAAAAATTCCACTGTAGCAGGATATGGGGTAATTTTACATCACTGCAACATACAACAACTTTGTGTGACTTTTGTAAAGGGAAAATACTTATTTCAAGTAAAATACTACACATTATACTAGATCTAGAATAGAAACACAAAAGCTGATTTCTTTAAGAATTAATTATGGTCAACCTTTTCGAGAATCAATTCCTTTTAAAGAACTTATAACATTATATTGAGAGGATGTCAAGGCACTGATCACAGTTTTTTTAGACGGATTCCTTGGAATGAATAGAATTCAACCTTTGGAAAACTTCGACCTATATGGATGTTCGAATTATCATTATAGTTGAGGTCTGCGCCAGACTGACTGGACTTCAATACCACCTATATTGGGGATCCAGGAAAGGCATCTCAAGAAAGAATGAAACAACACCTGACCTCATTATGATAAACTCTGCCTTCAGCCAACATCATGTCTTAAACTTCGAAGCAGAAATTGTAGTTAACAGGAGATATCAAAGCTAAATACTCAAGATTCTTCGTGGAAAGCTGGATTTCAAGAATAGAAGGATTGATATGCTTCAAATATATATGCTTATTTTATTTCCTAATATTAAAAGCATATAAACAATAGTAGAAATTGTTTTAAAATTGTTTTAAGAACTATATATTAAGTTCAAACTAGATTCAATATAAAATATTACATATATTTCAATATTATTTATTTTTAGATAGACAAGAATACATATAAATCCCTATATTTATATTTTCTCTCCCCTACAGCTACAGTCGAGGTAATAGTTTTTCCTTGCCAAATGTTTTGATTTTTGTTTGCTCCTGACGAGGACAAACGATTTTTGTCGAAATGTCGAGGTAATAAAAAGATTTACTGACCGAAGTATCTTTATTTTCAAGAAATATGAATGCCTGCCAGGCAGCCTCTACATTTACGATATTCAACAAACTAATCACTATAAAATGGTTTATAATGATATAGGTGATCGTGAAATATTGATTTTTGTGAATATTCACAAAACACGCATCTTATATTGGAAATTACCTTTGTGAATTGCGATATTTTTAGAACAGTTAATTCGTAAAATTAGTAAACAAAATACTATTATGGATTCATTTAAATCTTTCTTTTTTATTTATTCCTGAAGTTTCAGCGATCCACTGTAATGATTTTCAAATAAAAATCAATTATATTATGTTTTCTTGTTGGAATTCCGTGAAGATATGATATTAAAAACACGCTTAACACCTGCAGCGAATCGAAATTTTAAACGAAATGAAATATGAACAATGAAGTTTAAATTTTTAATATAAAGATTAAAAGAAATTTTGATTCTGAATGCAATTTAAAGAGGTTTTCTCCTCTTTATTGGAATGCTAATGGAATAATAGTATATAAAGAAGAATAACCGTATTTTTTACTATATAACTAAATTGATTTCGCATTAATCTCATTCTTTTGAAATATTCGAAAACTCTAAATCTAAGAAATTACCAAATTATTAGAATTGATAATCTTCTTGGGAGAAAAGGAATAACTGCTAATTATCATAGTAAATTACCTAAAATAGAAATGATGAGATTTTCGACTGGAATTCATATTATACTATATTTTATATTACTCTATCTTATATTAGTTGAATCTGATGGGGAAAAATAGTATTTTATCAATATGAACGATTTTATAGTAGCTAATCTGTTGCAGTTAATTTTAGACAGTAGCTGTGAGGATAGAGAAAATATTGTTATTTGCATAAATACTTGCTATGTAAAGAAGTAAAGTTGGAATATGCAATATCTTATATTGAATAGCCATGAATTCCTCTCTCCACATTTTGTCTTATTAAGACACTTTACATTCAATTACTTCAGATTTCAGAAAGGCCTCTTTAAAAATAAAAAATAAACTCTTAATTCAGAATAATAGTTTTTTTATTTCTTAGCATATCTTCGTAGTAATTGAATTCTCCATAGCTATTTTGAATGGCCCTCAAAATCCCTAATTTTGATCAAACTCTTGTTTAACAGATTTTTCCCTCTTTCCCTCTTATTTGTTTAAACTCTTATTATTTTGAACTCTTGATAAATTGAAAAATTTCTCTATTCCTTTGAGTTTCAAATTATGGAGAGACGACTGTTTTTACTTTCACCCTTTAGATCAGCCTACGTTTACACTTGGATATGTTAAAAGAACAGAATGTGGAAGACTATACCACTTGAAGTAACATATTAAAGTTATTTAAAAGTTTGGATTTCGAACCCTGAGATGGTATTACCTCATCGTATCCTATTCTTGTGAATATCATCTTTGAGTTGTTGGGTGTAAAATTGGAACTTGTCGCAATCAAAATCTGACTAACCTACTGGATTCTAATGGAACATTCCTATTTCGGAATTATCTGTACAAAAATCATCAATTCAACTCACTTTACTCTATCGGTGTTGATAAGTATATCGTTTTTGTCGCAAGAGTATCTCCTCTCAAATCTTTCTTTTCCAACAAAAAAGCTCATCAGAGGATCACCAAATAATTCTCTGATTATTCTTCCTATAGGTTATCGGAAGATTATCTGGCAAGAGGAGTGTCCAAACTGTTTCTTGTTCAGAAACTAATTCCAAAACAAGCTTGTTCACTTCGTCTTCCACTGATCATCGTTACAAAAAATGATGATTGCAATTCTGATCTACTTTGAAAAATAACCTACTCTATAATTAACATTTCAAAAGGCTTCTGTTAAAATAATACTATAAAAGTGGAAAAAACCGCATCATTGAGGAAATGGTTCATTAAAGAGAGTTTTAAAGATGAAATATTTTTAACTCTTTTAAAACTTGTTATATCCCAAGTTTTGACATTTTGATTGGATATATATGTTATATAAAGGTATTTTTTAAATATTGTTATTTTATTTTAAATATATTTCATAGATTCTAATATTCTGTTAAGTCGACCGCAACAGGTCGGCTTTCTGTTTATATAACCACTTGTTGTTGTTTCCTGTTGGCCGGCTCAAACCGTTTGTAAATTATGTTAATAAGTTTTTCATTTTTTTTATTCTTACGCCTTAAGCCAGGCAATACCTTTATCAAATTATTGTTTTTTTTTGTATATACCTTTAGTTTAATTAAAGCAATTACTGATAAAAACTATTTTTATTATTATACTTTGAAGATTTTTGCCACGACTTCATTACCAATATCATGTAGTACTAAAAAAAACACCAGCAAATATTTACATTGCATATTTCTCAAGATAATCAAAAATCAACAGAACATTTTTTTTTTTTGTAAATATTTATATATTTTTTCACTTGCATCAAATTCCTGAATGTGTTTATTCTCAAATTAAGTAGCTGAATTTATAGGTTGAAATATAGAGAACTGACTATTAATATGATGAAATACAGAATTTACTTTTTGTATTTTATGAATCTTCACTCTTCTGTTTTATACTGATACCTTTGATACTGATTCAAGAATCTGTATTGGACTAAGTTATTTATAAAATAACTTGTTTGCTCACTCATCAAGACCACAGTATTCTTGTATTTTTTTAGCATATTATAATATTTTTACCTTTCTTTAGCAAGTTTCCATATATTTGGTGCACCTATTTTCATCAACCTTTTATTATAATTTAATCATAATCTTCTGTTTTTAATTTTGTTTTTTAGAATTCTGCATTTTCTCTCTATTTAACAAAGTTTCTATTCACCTAAAATTTTGAAATTTCATTGACTTTCATCGTTATTAGATAGAGAATGTTGCATATTTTCAGGTTTCTATGTTGTCTCTGACAGTATTTGAAAATTAGATCACAAAATTTGTATACACATACATAACCTTTATTGAGACATTTTGTACTAACACCTACCTATCTTTAATGGTATTTTAAATAATGATATAAATAAACAGGAAGAAAAAGAAAAAGCTATTGGCTTGTATATTAAAAAAAAAACTAAATTTGATTTTCTAAAAGCCATGTTTATTTACAAATTTAATAAATTAAGCATTGAATATATTGGTTCATATATACATATATATTCATTTAATATAAATCTTAAAAATGAATACATACATTTAATACACTTTCAGAAATAGATAAATACAATTATTTCACACATGCACACAGGAGAGGATATAAATACAAACAATACTTTCAAAAATTTTGTTGAAAGAATAGATAAAAATTAACACACTTAGGATAAGATATATACAACCAAAACCTTCAAAATAAATAAAATTACAATTGTTTCAAAAATACAATATATAAAATTGTACTACTTCTAGAAATAGACACACACATGAATACAATATTTCAGAAATAGGTATATACAATGCAATCATATCATAACAAATAGATACATACAATTCATGAATAAATAAAAAAAAATGTTTAGGATATATTCAATATTTTCATATATAGATAACATAAAACCATACATACATCTGTAGCGGCTCCCAAATATTAACTTTTCATATTTTCATTATAAGTTTTAATTTGTTTAATAACTATTCAATTCGAATATTAAATTATTCATCTTATAAATATAAAATGCTTATAAAATATACTTTATTAAAATTATATGAATTAACATTAATATCATATTAATTGTTGTCATATCAATATAATAAAATAATTATACATCATTCTAAATATAAATATAAATCATATAAAATGTAAATATTTATCCATAATATATCAAACACATATGTCTAACATTATATAATCTAGAAATGATATTTGACCACACACACATATACAAAAAATGACTTCAACATGTAGTATACAACAATGCAACCCCTTCTGATAATTTGTATTAAATAAATGTAATTAAAAGTTTATTTACAATAAATAATTTGTTATCTGACTCCGCCTAGAATTCCATGCCGCCCACACATCTATCAATATTTTTATAGATACATTACTTTCTGGAACAGATAAATACAATATTTCAGAAATATGTACATATATTAAACCTATCATATCATAGCAAATAGATGCATACTATGTCTTCAGAAATTATAAAAACAATTGTTTTGGTGGGGAAGGGGATATATATATACAATATTTTCATATATAGACACAAAAACAATGCGTACATCAATATATAAAAATACAATACTTTCGGAAAGAGACAAATACAATATTTCAGAAATAGATATATGCAATAACATACTCATAAATAGATACATACAATAATTTAAGAGAAATATATTTGTTTGAGTAATATACAATATTTCAAGATATAGGACACAGACATCTTTCATAAATAGATAATTACTCTATATTTTTATAAATAGACAAATATATATTTTCAGAAATAGATAAAAACAATTATTTCAGATTTCAGAAAAAGCTAACAAAAAAATTCTCAATAATAGGCAAATATATAATACTTTCACTAATACATATATACATTTTTTTGTAGTAAAAATACTTTCACAAAATTAGATAAGTACTATGCTTTCAGAAAAAAACAAATCCAATAGTTATATATATATAATGCTGTAAATAGAGCAATCCATACTTAAATCATTAGATAATGCATATATACAATACTTTTAGAAATATATAATTAAAATGCTCTCTCTTTCTCTCAGAAATATTAAAATATACAAGTATCAGAGTAATCAATCAACAATCAATTCCTGTCATCGTTTGCTTTTGTGAATGGAATAAATACCCAAATATGGTCATTTCTTATAAGCATCGGTGGTTCAGTGGTTAGAATGCTCGCCTGCCACGCGCATTGTTCGATTCCCCGCCGATGCATTTTTTTTTTTACAATTTTTTAAAAATCATTTATATTATTAAAATATACAAGTATCAGAGTCATCAATTCTGTCATTTTTTGCTTTTGTGAATGTATGTAAATAATAGATTTCATATTTTTTATTAATTTTGTTCTGGCCTTTATTTGGTTAAATCTCTTTTTAAAAATCGTTTTAAAATGCAGTCGCAATCATTAGCGAACACATATGTTTGCCTAATATTTCCATATTGCTCTTTTATTTTTTTTACAGAAAAATATTTACATGCCAGTATTTTGGATTAATTTTTTTTATAAACCTTTTTTTTTTATTCTTACTGAGAAGATGGGCATCGCAATCAGGATTCTTTACAGTCAGTCACTCTACTCAGGCTATTTCAAAGGTTAATGGGGGTTTGGTGGAAAAGCTGCCGTCTATTTAAACTATATTAATTTTGAAACAACTAAATGGATTGCAAAAAATAATTAAATCAAATACCTAAGCACTAATATAAAACAATTTTGCCATTACACACTTTTTTCCTGTAGTTTATGTGTTTCTTCTGTATTGCTATTCTATGGCACTTCTACTATTTATTATTGATGTACTTTCAGTATGAAGGATACTTCACTCGGGGGATTTCTCGGGTGAAGCCGGGTCATTCTTCTAGTTGTAATATAAAGACCAATAATTTAATAAATAGATGCATTCAAACATATTTTATGAAAATATATGTACAATAATTTCCCAAAAATACATATATACAAATATTTCAGTTTTTGATGTATACCATATATTCAGATATATATAAATATAATACTCTCAGATATCGAAAAACACACTACATTTAAAATCGACAATTAAAATTCTTTAGGAAATGGATAAATGTAATAAATTTTAGAAATGGACTGGTATTTCAATACACACAGAAGTTTAGATAGAAAATTGCTTAGAAAATAAATTTAAGATAAATCATGCGTCAATTTTACAGGATTTATAATGTATTTAATGAATATATAGATGTGATGAGGTTCTGTTGCCTCTTGTAGAATCATGTGTTGACCGAGAGGAACAGTCAGGATGGGGAGTTTTCCAGTACCCTCTCTGCACCTTGGAAGACCTTTTATAGTTCTCACAAAGTACAGGCAGTCGTAGTAGAGGCAGAGTGGAAAGCTTGGGAATGTCCACACAAAAAACGAAAAACACAGTTGCACTAAGAAAGTTCCGTGAACAGATAAAAGTTGAGCTAGGAGCGAAAGATGGAGATAGAAGAGTTCTTACTGGGCTACATGGTCGATGAGGTGGACCTGGGGTACAACCGACGAGGGAACGCAGATGGTGAAGTAATTGCCAAGTGACTGTATTTTTGGCTAAAAAGACAGGGGGCCTTTTTATTTATTTTCCGAGAAAGGGGGTGTTGCATTTCAACAGAAGCGTCCAGGGGCGAGGATCGTCTGGTGAATTCTACTGGCGCCGTCTGGACAGTTTCCAATCTATCTTTAGATATTGTTTTGTGACTTGCGTCTATCTCGATTTTCGACGTTTCTGACTTCTATCTCTTGCTTCAGCTCAACTCTTAATCTATTACAGAGTTTCATTTATTTATCTTCATTTTGTACAAAGTACATTACATATGATGATGTAATGACACATGTCAATCATGCATATAACCATTTACAGATGTGTTTTCTATTATACAACATGAAAATCTTGTTATAAGTTATATACAATATGGGGTTATTGGTTCAAATTACCATATAGATATATAAAAAAAACGAAGAAGGCATATCTGATCAGTAACACATGTGCATTTTAGATGGAAGAGTTTAGGCTGAATCAACGTTAGTTGATCTCTTTTCCAATAGATGGCGCTTCTTTTTGTTTTTAATATCAACACCTGACCTTTTAAATTATCATTTTTTTCTATTATATTTTCACTTATAGATGTATGGGCTCTATAAATTTGCAATTGTTTAAATTGATTGTGATGTTCACCTTATATCTTTATTATACATATATTTTTGTTGGACATGGTCTCGTTTGATTTCTTCAACAATTTCTCCTTCAAATTATCACTTACAAATGTTTCTAGAAATTTTAATTTTATAACCGATTAAAAATTCTCCGTCTTTTTATAATTACACATTAATATTCCCAAGTTGAGATATTATAGAATAAATTGATAATTCGACATCTCTGGGCTGATGTCAGATGTACTAAAATAGAGCTAACAGTTAACAAATTTGTTTCACCAAATTGTCTATTTCAGATATTTGGTTTTGGTTTCAAATGATCTTGTATTGCTAAGATATTTTAAAATTATTTAAAAATCGTTGACGAAAAATTTCAAAATGTTTCAATTTTCTCTTCATTTTTTTAGTCTTCATTTATATCAACTATTCAAACAGTTTCTAATTGAAATAAATATTCAAGTCATATTTGTTATAATATTTGCACAATTCCAGCGTTGATCCTTGATAGGCATATATTTGATTTGCTCCATAATGGCGTTCAACTAACCTGGCTTCTCAATGTTTGCATTCGAGAAATTGGCCGGCTGAGTGTATTTATAGGTCTTTTATAATTGTTTGAAACAAATTCTATTGTTATATATTGGAGTTTCCGAAAATTATCTAAGCCCTTGAAATAATTTTATCCTATTAGAAAAATGTGTTGATTTCCATCTAAAAATGAGCACATTTCAGAATATTCTGCCTTATCACTTATTTATTTTTTCAGAATGTTTCTTAAAATATTATGTCCACAGACTTTATTTTGAGTAAGATCACGCTGATGATTAAGGGTCCGCGTCGGTCAATGACATATGACAAGCCTCTGATGGTGATTTCTTCAATCTTATTTTGTTAGGGCAAGGCTTTGAGGAAGATTCAACAGTCCTTATTCGATGACTGTTCCATCTAAGAACCACTTCAAGCCAACTAGGACCTGGCTATGAACCTCTTTAAGCTGCACCACGCAGCCTTTTCCTATTTTTTGCCCTAAGGCCTTAATGTAATCCACTGGTGTAAACATATGAAGAATCCCAGATAGAGTATCTGGTGAAAGGTCCCTGCGGCTGATTTCCTTTGGCGTTTTCGAGAGATTTTTTTCAGACACTCCGACTCAGACTCTGTTTTTTGGATAGTGATGGCTGACTCAGTGTAGCCTTATCTTGTGTGGTGATGGCCTGATGAGGTGGGCCAGCAGGAGGCCAACGCTTCTTCGTCAAAGGAGGCTATTATATTTCTTTATTACTATTTTGAGGAATCGTCTTCTAGGATATCAGCTTAATCCGAAGTTTTGAGACAAGCAAACATAGTCTCTATTTTGACTTAATATTCCTCGAATAATTGTGCTGAGGCACCACTTGCAAGATGTTCGCTTGCTCGAAAATATCTGCAGAGCTTTGTAAGTTCCTTAAAGTTCACGGTAATACAGATATTTAGAGATATTTGTTTTCAGAACATATTATTGATCAAATTTACTCTCAATTTCTATGTGGAAGTTCGATTTTTTATAATTATCGATAGCGCGCATTCTCTCTCGCATTATATTATTTTATATTGTTAGAACGCTAACCCGTTCTACAAATAGTATTGTTTTCGGTTATATTTGAAATATAACTGTAAGAATATTAAACTAACATGTATTGCATCTGAATATTCTCAGAGTTAATTACTCTGCATAAATGTTATATAGGAGCGAAATTTTTTCATATTAAAGTATATAAAGGTTTTATCTCTCTTCCTAATTATACAAAATCATTTATAATAGTTTAAACGTTTTTAGATTAAAATGAAAAATATCGATATCTAAATTATACCAAAAAAACTAAAAAATAGATAAAATTACTTAAAACTTTAGCTGAAAACTACCATCTACCATTGTAATGGTAAAAAATATATTTTTGATTTTTAAGGTTTTACCTGCTAGGTAGACAGTATATAAGTATATTTGTTCTGATTTCACCACATGGGTATGCACATTTATATTCAGTTCGACTTCTGAATTTAGAGGGAAGAGAGGGTATTTTAGACATTTCTTTTCTTTTTTGAAAACCAATACGTGATTTTGAATTGTTTCAGTTTGCCTTCATGGAACAGTCGATATTCGACGGTTCATTTCACTCTTCAAAAACCAAATCATATCTTAAAATTCTTCTCTGTACAACTCATTGAATTGACTCAACCAAATGAATAACTTATCACACAGGTATATTAATATTATAAAATTCAATAATGCCAAAAATTGTCAAGATTAATAAACTAATTACAAACAATATTTGTTCAAACAGGTAGTTGTTCTAGCTGCAGCACGGTAGTGATAAAGTCATGAAACATAGCAGACATGCTTTATATAGAGCTCTCATTTGTAGTGGTGTTTTAGAACATTTTAAATCTATGTGAACTCATGTAAGGAAATAAAATTTTATTCAAATTGTTTGTTTATTGCTTTTTGCCCATCTCTTCGATATGGTTAGGATATCTGGGAGGTATACCAGATTGTACCACCGATTGTCCGCGTTGGTCAAAGGCATTACCGATTCTATGATAGTGGACATCCAGTTAGTCAGGTGTTTCCAGACTAATCTGAAATTAGGAAAGTATTTCATGGCTTAGGGATACAATTTCCACGAAGGTTGGCTGCTTGATGCTTTTATAGATGGTAGATTAAGTTAGCCAAATTTTGTCAGAGTCAGCAGCTTTGATGATATCATGTCTGAGGATTGTAAAAGAACTGCTGCGACATGTTGGGTACCATCACAGGGAGAAGGGAATCGATAATTCTGCTGAGACCTATTGTGAATTTAACAGCGTCGAACAGATGAGGTCCAATTTGTAGGTAATACTGATTGTTGTGGGCATCATGGGCAAACCTTCTAGAGCAGGGTGACAAAAAATAACTGCAGGTTGAGGTGAGGTCATTTGAACAGCTCTTCCAATTCTCATCGTATTTTCTAGAGAAGAATATAAAGAGTTGAGGTGAGGATTCAGTTAGCTGATTCCAGGATTTTCTGGGTTGCAGATGATGCGAATTTCTGCAAGGCAATGGACACAAATACGATTTCTTGTCCTTGCATAATCTGGACAACTCTAGTGTCACACAGAATTGCTAGGAATTATACTCGGAAGGAGGTGCAAGGATCATGCCGCTACAAAGGTTTGTTAGGATTGAAGCCTGAGAACCATTTTTGTGTTAGAGCGAGTTTTTGATAATCGTTTTAAAGTCAAAGTCTTTTTCAGAGGTATATAGGAAACGGTAGAGGCCCGGGAGATTTCTTGAAAGGAAAATATCATTTGAGCTTCCAGAGAGGCTAGAGGAGCTTTTTCGGACATTTCTAGTACAGGGCATCCGATAAAGAAGATAATTAGATTTGTGGGTGTACAATGTGGTGATTTGCGAATCGAGGCTACATAGCGACTGGTAAGCATTTTTTTCACAAAAAGTCAGGAAGGTGGTAAAGAGCTGGTGGATTATCAAATTGGGTATTTTGTCCAGAGTAGTGGTAGAATGAGAAGTATATTTTATTTATAAAATATTACCCATAGAATTCCCATGCACCTTTGGTGGACAAATATTTGTTTGATGTCAAATGTTACACCTGGGATTTTGACACTACATCATCTATTATACAATAAGCTATTCGAGAAGGTTTTGGTAGCTAGGCATTTTGACCTTCCAAAGAGAGAAGTATTTCAGGACTTCCTCCAGTTCTACAGATTTTAGTTGACGTTGTTAATAGAAGCAAGAGTGAGTGTCCAGAGATATACGGAGGGGTGACATCAGCCTTGTGATGTTTGAAGCTGAGGATTGTAGAAGAGCTGCTGCGCCAGGTTGAGCAACATCACAGGGTGTCGATGATTCTGCTGAGGCTTCTTGTGAATTTAACAGCGTTGAACAGATAAGGTCTAATAGGTAGGTAATACTGATTTCAGTGGGCATCATGTAAAACCTTCTAGAGCAGGGTGACAAAGAATATTAGCAGGTTGAAGTGATGTCATTTAAAGAGCAGAATATAGAGAGTTGAAGTAAGGGATCAGTTAGCTGAATCCAAGATATTCTGGGTTGCAGATGGTGCGAATTTCTGCAAGGCAATAGACACAAATACGATTTCTTGTCCTTGCATAATCTGGACAGTTCTAGTGGCATACAGGATGGCTAGTAATTCTGATTGGAGAGAGGTGCAAGGATCATACCGCTACAGAGGTTTGTTAAGATTGAAGGGCCGAGAACCATTTGTTTGGTAGGGCGAGTTTTTGATAATCGCTTTGAAGTCAAACATTTTCTTCTGAGGTAGATAGGAAACGGTAGAAGCCCAGAGAATTTCTTGAAAGATAAATATTTTAGAGTTTCCAGATAGAGAGAGACCAGATGAGCTTTTTTGGACATTTCTAGTAGAGGGCATCCGATAAGGAAAATAATTAGAGTTGTGGGAGTACAATGTGGTGATTTGCGAATGGAGGCTGCATAGCGACTGGTAAGCCTTTTTTCCCAAACGTCAAAAGTGAGAAGAGCTGGTGGATTATCAAATTGGGTATTTTGTCCAGAGTAGTGGTAGAATGAGAAGTATATTTTATTTATTCAAGATAACCCATAAAATTCCCATGCACCTTTGGTGGAAAATAATTGTTTAATGTAAAAGTTACACCTGGGATTTTGACATGCATGGTCTATTACAATGAGCTAGAATAAGAGATGTATTTCAGGGACTTCTTCCAATTCTGCAGATTTAGTTGCTTTTGTCAATAGAAGCAAGAGTGAGTGTCCAGAGATAAGCCGAAACTGGAGAAATGACATCATCCGTGTAATCCCACATGTTTGAAGCACACATATACCACATAAGTATTGTCCATAACAGATTATCTCGCTGGACAACTGGGCTAGACAAGAGGGTGACAAAGTCATCTCGAACGTCATTAAGAACATAATTTAGTCTCTCAATTTTACCTGGAGTACTGCATCGTTAGCTACAATCTAAAACTGACCATCTCAGAATATCGTGATTTTAGGAGAGTTTTTTGTATTTTTTTGTTCCTTATTTATAAAGCTTTGGAAAATTCCAATATATTTCAATATATTTTTGAAGTGGCAATTTCAAGCTTTTTTTTGGAATGGTGGGAGGGTTTGCTCCTTCTTTATACCTTAGATAATATGATTCCAATTTGGCAAATCGAATTTTGATATAATTAGGGTTTTAAATTAGAGAGAGAGAGAGAGAGAGAGATTGGAAATATTTAATAAATATTGAACTTTAAACATAGAGGGTTACTCAAAGAAAACACATTTTGAAACTATTTCTGAGACAGGATGCGAGTTTACATCTGGTTTCATAGAGTAATTACAGATATTATAATTCCAAGATTTTTAAAAGTCGCACATGCAGTCAAAGACTCCGTGGCCACCTATATCTTGAAAAATCAAGTTGAAACTGGGCGATAGAGAGGCAAAATGTGGTGAAACGAAGCAGATAGTATGATATAAATTTCATTTTGGACATTTTCCAAAATTATAAGTTTCATAAATAATAAGATTCATATTATTTATCATCAATGTTTATAACAACTGTCGGGTTTGCTAATCAAAATTAAAATATCTTATACAATAAATTATTTTGACTATAGCCCATAATAGAGGAGAGAAATAAGGGCCATTGGTAGAATGCTTTGTCGTCTGAAAGCGCAAGTTCTGAGGTCTGGACTGTGACTCCTGGGAGAGCATGCGTAGTCAGGTGTTCACCCAACTCGCGCTGACCGAGGCTTAGTGTAGCAGCCACACTACTTCCCCTCCAATAGGCTTCCTAATGATCCTATGGGGGTGTTGACGAACTTTTGGGTACTACAGGAGGGTGTGGCATCTTTTGGGTTTTTTTTCTGATTCTGTGGTTGAGAAAGGCATCAATTCTCTCCGATTTGAAGACGGGCATTAGACGGTCGATTGAAACCCAGAAGATATTTTAAAAATTTTCAGCTGAAAATTTTCAGGCTTCGAGATAAATTTGGGTCTGGACCGTCGTAATTGGCGGTCAGCGGCGGCAGTATTAGTTCTTGATGAGGTAGACATGGAAAAAATATGTCTTTAGTAGTTTAGGCAAATAAAACATGCCGATCTACTTGTGGGGTATTTGGTGCGAGTTTGGAAGAAAAGTTCTTCTACACTGTAGAAGAGCCTGCCTAGGTGAGATCCTCGGAAAAAGTTCTGTGAAGGAACCTGGCAGTTGTCTTACCAAAATACTTATGAAAAATCGAATTCCTAGGAGAACAGGGGAAGCTTGGTGAGCCAGGTTAAGGAGTCGTGATAGCGGCTATAAAAGTCTCTTTTAAAATATGAGATTTCGCAAGGTGCTCTGGTTACGATGTCGGAGTGCCACTTCATCATTAAAATTTTAAGAATTAGAAGATGCTTATGGAAGGCCATCTCCTAGGGCCTGCCAGGGTGACCTATATATATATAGAAATGCAGTATTCTAACCAGGTGTAAGAGTGAGAGCCCCCTGGAACTGTAGACCCCATAGGTGATGCTGAAGATCCAAGTTGGGGCCCCAAAGCCATTGAAGGCGACTCTCCGCGACTCCAGGCCGGCGAGAGAACATCGGCGTAGCCTTCAAGAATTCACAGGAAGCCTTGCCCACTCAAGACAGATTCGGAGTCCGCGAGAAATTAGGGTTTGAATCGTGCCTCAATTGGCAACCACATCCAGGTTTTGAAAGGAGACCAGGACAATAGGTCTGATGGAATCTGGAGATCATCGTGGATCGTTCCACAAGTCTTACTGAGAATGCATCCGTCTCATATCAAAATTGTAATCAGAAACTTCCCTGAATGACCTATCCGCCGCCACCAAACAGTAACGACCTCCTTAAGGACAAGAAACACAAACTGGAATTCCGGCATTGGGCCCATAAATTCACACAAGACCTCCAGCAACACCCTGACATAAGCCAAAGACTGAGTCATCTCATCACCAAGAACACACCAATTGACCCCCTTCTCCCAAATTACATCAACCAAGAAAACACCTCCAGCAACACCCCTGGCATAACCAAAGACTGAGTCATCTCATCACCAAGAACGCAACCAATTGACCCCCTTCTCCCAAATTACAACAACCAAGAAAAGACCTCCAGCAACACCCTGACATAGACCAAAGACTGAGTCATTTCATCACCAAGAACGCACCAATTGACCACCTTCTCCCAAATTATATCAACCAAGAGAAGAACTCCAGCAACGCCCTTGTGATAACCAAAGACTGAGTCATCACCAAGAACGCACCTATTGACCCCCTTCTCCCAAATTACATCAACCAAGAGAAACACCTCCAGCAACACCCCTGACATAACCAAAGACAGTCATCTCATCGCCAAGAACGCACCAATTGACCACCTTCTCCCAAATTACATCAACAAAGAGAAGACTATCAGGAACACCCCTGACATAACCAAAGACTGAGTCATCTCATCACCAAGAACGCACCAATTGACGACCTTCTTCCAAATTACATTAACCAAGAGAACACATCCAGCAACACCCCTGACATAACCAAGACTGAGTCATCTCATCACCAAAACACACCAATTGACCACCTTCTCCCAAATTACATCAACCAAGAGAACACCTCCAGCAACAACCTGACATAACCAAAGACTGAGTCATCTCATCACCAAGAACGCACCAATTGACCACCTTCTCCCAAATTACAACAACCAAGAGAAGTCCACCAGCAACGCCCCTGACCTAAGCCAAAGACTGGTCATCTCATCACCAAGAACGCACCAATTGACCACCTTCTCCCAAATTACATCAACCAAGAGAAGACATCCAGCAACACCCCTGACATAACCAAAGACTGAGTCATCTCATCACCAAGAACGCACCAATTGACCCCCGACTTCGCCCTAAAGCTGTCTACTCTCTCTCATGCTCCACCAGCCTTGTTCTAGTAGAATTGCATCTACCCCAGCTGTTATTACTATACATTACCTCACCATATGTTATAAGAAATATAAACTCTTTCGGACAAATATATTCTTTTAAAATAAAACAATAACTACCTTCCTTAGTAAAATAATAAATAATGGGATTCCATTATTTTATTATTACAGTAGGGGCAGTAGTAAAATTGTTTTATTTAAAAAAATATATATGCGTCAAAAATAGATTATAATACCCAGTTGTTATGTTAGTGAATATATTTAAGGTCTGTGAGGGCGACTTTCTGAGATGGCTTGGAGTCTATTCTTATAGAGTGAATTGAGGTCTCAACTCACTGGAATTAATAGACTTAAAGGAAATATTAAATAGCTGTCTACTGAAAATACCTTCACTGTCCAAAATAAAAAAAGTCTCTCTCTCTCTCTCTGGGGTAGGTGCAATCTACCAGAACCTAACCACCTATATAAGTGTCTGATTACAACTTTGAGAAGAGAAGGATGCAATGCTCTGTAAGACTTGTGAAAACCTCCACTTATTCTCCAGATTCCATCTCTATCATCCTGAAATCCTTAGTCATTAAGGACGCAGTCACCATAGAGGCATGTCAAACAAACCATGCATCCTACCAACTCTAGATTCCGTCTCAAACAGGGTCGGCCTCCCGTTCATCCCTAGAGTCCACACCAACGTCCCCCCCCACCTACCTGAAGCCATAAAGCCACCAACAATGACGATGGGGACCAACTTGAACATTCAACATCACTGACAAAGCCACAGCTCCAGGAAGCTCCCACTGTTACACCCGGCCCCCGGTTGAAACCTGCATTCCCCTATTGAGGTCACCCTGACAGCTAGCCCACTCACAATCCTTACCAAGACTGTTAAGTTTTTCTTTTCTAATTCCACATTTTTCCTCTCCTCAATCACACATGTGAAAGATTAGTATATTTTCTCAATTATACTATCGGAATTTTTACAGTATATGACAATTGATTAAACAAAAATTAATTAAGGAAAGTCCCTTGTTTGACTCTGCTTGCGTACTAGATGCTGCTAATACTTTTGTTACAGAAGAAAATAGGGTATGCGCGTCTCCAATAATATGAAGATAATTTTTATTTGGAAAATTCAATTTTCATAGATTTTCACATAAAAACTAATAACATATTTCTTATAACAAAAAACGAAAATATTTAGAAACCAGATGTAAACGTTATTCCTTTTCATTCAAATAATGATAGATTTTGTGTTCTTTAGCAAAACAAAACTTTGGGCTTCATATTTCTATCAGATTTAATGCTATTATAAAGATATCATAAAAATATTATGCAACATAATTTCGAATTTTTTAAAACTATACGCTCTGTGAATTCAAATTTCTCTTTATCTAAAGGCATAAAGAAAATTATTAAACAATATTATTTGTTGCTGAAATAACGAAAGATATAAAATAATATTTGATTTTCTTTTATCAAAAACTTTTCAGTAATAGTGTAACATAGAATTAAAGATCAATGCGTTGAATTTCATAATATATATTCAATTCGTAGTTTTTTTTAATTAAACTGTATTGAAAATATTTCTGTTTTTTCCTTCATGAGATGACAGACATTTTATCATATATTTTATATATATAATATATTTTTTAAAAAGGATGTTTAAATTTTGACTGTGAAACGATATTTTTGAGTGACCTTCTGTTTAAAAGTTCAATACTTATATATCAATTACATTTTAGAGAACAAGCTACTTTTTGTGCTTATTCAGAAAATTGAAGTTTTTTTTGGGAATTCTGAGGAAATAAATTCCATTTTTAATGACATTAATCAAAGGTTTTAAATGCATACTAACAACGCAGTACTCCAGATATTTACTCATACTTTATCATTGACCCATTTAATGATTGAAATGATCTTTCGAATTTGTTAATTTTCTCCAACACATCTACTGATAATGACAGCATTCACATGCAGCTGACTTGAACCTTCAGGCTATATAGAAACTCTTTAAACTATGTTGGATTTCAGTAAATGTCAATTTTCTCTAGTTTTGAAATTTTACTGACATGATTAATTTTGCTTTGTTAACATTTTTGCGCGACTTTTTGAAGATAGATTTTTCTAAAGGATTATAACACCCAATCCAGATATTCGCCAAATTGCACCTGGGCATTATCCGAATGAAGCCGATTTCATTTGGGTGGTAAACTACATCTTAAAAGATTGCTCTAGCCAAGGTAACTTTGTCACCAACGTTGTCCAACCCAATTCCCACCAGCGAGATACCCTAGGTTTACAATACTCACACAGCACACGTGACCTCCTGGACTTGTTGAGTCCTGATATTTGGTATCATATCTTTGGTCTTAAAGGATCTTGTTGGAATTTCACCGCATTGTACTTGGTCTCAGAGTACAGCTACATGTAGACAAGTCTAGGAGAAATCAAAGCAAAAAACTCAAGACTCTTGTTCTAGAACTGGATCCTGGGAATAGAAGGATTGATATTCCTCAAATATATATTATAATATTATTTCCTTATAAAAGTATATATAAAATAGTAATAATTGTTTCATAAAGGTTTAAGAAATATATTATATTTTATTTCTTTATATAGACAATAATTTATAAACTCTATATTTACCTTTTCTCTCATCTCATAACTACTATTTCAAAATAATTACAACAGACAAGTTAATATCAAATTGTTTATATTGATAAAAAGGTGAAATATTGATTTGTGCAAATATTCACAAAACACGTATCTTATTTAAAATATTCTTAATTTTTCGCGATATGTTTAGAATGTTAGCAATATGAATGTTTTTAAGTATTTATTTAAATCTTTCTTTTGTTTATTTCTGAAGTTTCAGCAATCCATTGTAAAATTATTTTTAAAGTAAATCCATTCTTATGTTTTCTTGTTGATAATTCAAAAAGAAATAATATTTAAAAAATGTGGAACGTAGAGAGAATCGATATTTCAAACGGAATGAAATATAAACAATGTAGCTGAAATGTTGGAAATAAAGATTTAAAGAAATTTTGGTATGAAACAATAATATTTCTGAATGCAATTTGAAAAGGTTTTTTCTCTTATTTGGAATTCTATTGGAAAATTATTGAATAATGAAGAATTACGTATTTTTTTACAAATATACTGAATTGATTTCGCATTAATCTCATTTTTTTTAAATATTCGAAAACTCTAAATCTAAGAAATTACCAAATTATTAGAATTGATAATCTTTTTGGGAGAAAAGGAGGAACTACTAATTATCATAATAAATGACCTCATATAGAAATAATATATTTGACTAAATATTTATAAAATACTATATTTTATACTACTATATCCTATAGTAGTTGAATCTGATGGGAGAAATATAGGATTCTATCTTTTTCTCTTTCAATATGAACGATTTTATAGTAGCTAATCTTTTCGAGTTATTTCTAGACATTAGCTGTTAGGATATAGAAAATATTGTTATTTGCATATATTTTGCTATGTAAAGAAGTAAAATGTAATATGCAATATTTTATATCGAATATCCATGAATTCTTATCTCCACATTTTGTTTTATTAAGAATTTTACATTCAATTACTTCAGAATTCTAAAAGATTTCTTTTAAAATAAAAATATAGAAAAAAATCGCACATAATTTATAATAATTGTTTTTCATTTCTTAGCAAATTTTTAAGTAAATAGATTTAATGGATGGCTTCAAAATGCAAACCAAGTTGAATGTTCTTTATAATAGTTTTATAATATTTATAATGGTACTTATATCAAGCTACAGTTAGTTCTTTACATCCTGACTATTCAGAATTTTTAATATTTGAAAATGATATTGAAATTTGAAATTACTAAGTTGATGCTGTCATTTCTTGAAACTGATTTTTCGCTAAAAGGGTATAAGCTCATCATTTAGGATATTTCAGCTAGATTCATTCTTCAAGATAGAGTTAATTCCTAAATTTTAGTTGAAATTCACTCTGAAATTTTGGAAAACTAAAATATATTTTTCAAAGGATACAATTGATTCTATATTTGAATATGAGTAATTTTTTTGCTTGTTATTCTCAGCTCCAATATAGGCACTTAACCGAAATAGATTGGTAGTGAGATTTGGGGCATATTCTTTTTCGTCCTTAGATCAGCCTAAGTTTACACCTGGATATTTGAAAGATTCTCGATAATTTGAAATTGGTTAATTTAATCTTTCGTAATTTGAAATTTTCCCGGTCCCTTGAAAAATACTCTATAAGTTGAATAAAATCAATATTAATTGAACTCCTCGGTAATTTGAAGTTGGAGAATAGTATCTTGCTACAAATGAAAATTTATAAATATATATACAAATGGTCAAAATATAAAATCAAAATTTAATCAAACTCTTGTTTACCTGATTTTTCTTTCTCTCTCTCTCGGAGTTGTTTAAATTCTGGTTTTTGAATTCTTGATAAATTGAAATTTTACTCTAGTCCCTTGAGTTTCAAATGATAATTTGAGAGTGACTGTATTTCCTTTCACCTTTAGATCAGCCTAACCTGGATATGTTAAAGAACAGAATTGGAAGACTATACATTCGAAATAACATATTAAATTTGATTTAAAGTTTTGACTTCAGACTGAGATGGTATTACCTCATCGTATCCTAATTCTTGTGAATTTCATCTTTGGAAAGTTGGATGTGAAATTGGAACTTGTCGCAATCAAAATCTGACTAACATTCTGTATTCTAATGAAAAATTATTTTTTAGAAATTATATCAACAAAATAATTACCTATTCTATCTATCTTCACTCATTTATATTGTTAAACAAATCGTTTTTGACGCAAGAATATCTGCTCTGAAATCTTCCTCTTCCAATGAAAAAGCTCATCAGAAGATCATCAAAGGAATTCTCTGATTTTATTCCTATAGAAGGTCGGAAGATATTCTCCAAAGAGAAGTGTACAAACTGTATCTTGTTTAGAAACAAATTCCAAAATGAGCTGGTTCACTTCGCCTTCACTGATCATTGCCACAAAAAATGGTAGCGATTGCCAATCTGATCTATTTCAAAATAACCTACTATATTTAAAAAAAAAAACCCTCCATCAAAATAATACTATAAGAATTTGAAAAACCGCATAATTCCGGAAATGGCTCATTAAAGAGAGTGTAATAAAGTGTGAGAAGATCAAATCTATTCTTGTTTACTTCTTTTCAAACTTTTTATTTCCCAAGTTTTAACATTTTGATTGATTATGTATATATATTTTTTCATTTGCATAAAATTCCTAATTATGTTTATTCTCAAATTGTGTAGCTGAATTTATAGGTTGAGATATAGATGACTGACTATTAATGTGATGAAATAGAGAATTTACTTTTTGTCTCTTTATAAGTCTTCACTATTCTGTTTTATTCCTTTTCTTCCTTTGATACTGATTTAAATTCTGTAATGGACTAAATTCTTTATAATATAATTTATTTTATCTCTCTCATCAAGACCACATTATTTTTTTTTTTTTCGCATTTTATTTTTACCTTTCTTTATCAAGTTTCAATATATTTGGTGCACCTATTTTCATTAACCTTTTATAATAATTTAATCATAATCTTCTGTATTTTTTTGTTTATTAAATTCTGCATTCTCTCTCAATTTAACATAGTTTCTATTCACCAAAAATTTGAAATTTTATTGACATCATTGTTATTAGAGAATGTTGTACAGGGTGATCCAAAAGTCCCGCACAACTTTAAAAAATAATAACTCCGCGAATATTTGCGCTAGAGCAATGCGGTAAACACCATTGTTTTCAGGATGCAATGGATTTTTTTATGGCAAATAATGAAAAATTCGAAATTGATTTTAGTTACAACTTTATTCGCTAGAGAGAGATGGCGCTCTACAGAATCAGAGAATTCAGCGGCGAAATTGTTTGATAAATTGAAAATATAACTAAACGACACGTATTTTTCCTTTTTGAATACCAGGAAAGAACCCTAATAATATCAAATGAAAAATTAATAAAACACCATTTCGCCAAAAGTTAGAAGAATTGGTTGACGATTTTTAAATACAATCTGAGATATGTAAAATAGGTAAATGCAAATTAAAACATGTAGCAAAAATTATTTATATTTTAGATGAGGATTTATGAAATAGATAGAATGTTTGAAAAACACTGTTGATATCAATACACGATTTTTTGAAATGTTAATATAGTACCAAAAATTATGATGGCACTACTAATAGGATTTCGTGCTATAAGGAATGTATAGTTTCTTGACTAATTGGCGACACTTGAATATTTAACTGGATATTTGTCATGATCCAAAAATGAAATATAGAGTGGAGTGACAAAATATATTTGTCGTACTTTATTCAAAATATCCTATGGGTTGTCAAATGTTATCATTGTTTATTATACTGTACATAATTTTGAAAATGTATCCCCTCAAAAAAAATCATTTTTAAATCGACCTTTTGCGTTGAAAAACGTGGTAATAAAATCATTTTGTATTATTTTTTGCGCAAAATATCTAAAGTTGGGGGGGATACAGATATTATTTCCTTATGCTATTTCTTTCTAATGAGCCGAAAGCGATAAACTAAACATAAGGGGTAAAATTGTGTATACCAGTGTTATTCGAGAAGTTATAACACTTTGGCCTGCACGACATAATATAAAATGTGGGCAAATGACAAACAAAAAAATTACTGTTCACAAAAAAAAGAGTCAAGATGTGAGGACAGCATTTATTATTCCCATAACCCAAAACAAAGAGCTTCAAATATACACATGGGTAACTGCCTTCCCTCTTGTATTAGGTCAAAATCCTTGCTCAATGTGGCGCCCTTCATTCTCAAACACCGCCTGCAGACGATAGATGACAGAATGGTCACAATTAAATAGTTGAAATTTATAAAACGTGCCATTTGATAGAAGCCTTCAACATGGCCAATGTGGTAGGCCGGCATCGATAAAAAGGCGACTTAATGTACCCCCATAACCGAAATTGTGAGGCGTCAAGTCTGGTGATATTGGAGGCCACTGGTATATAAAGTGCCGACTTATCAACGAATTCCAACGAACGTATCCTTCAGCAATTGTTTGGCACCGCGGGAGATATGAGGAGGTCCTCCATCTTGCATGAATGTTATTTCGCTTAGTGCTTGTCTGTCCTGCAATATGGGAATACCCTTTTCTCTCAAAAGTTGAACATAACGTTCACCAGTTACAAAAACGGTTTTAAAAGTTCTTCCGTTGATTTTTTCAAAGAAAAATGGCCCAATAATAAAAGAAGAAGTAAGCCCACACAAAACTGTAACTCTGTGCTGATGAAGTGGTATTTCTGTAAAAATCTTAGGGTTTTCTGTTGCCAAAATGAGGCAGTTTGGAATGTTAAATTCTCCCTTTAGATAAAAGTGAGCATCATCTGTTCTTAGAACATTTGACAGCCAGTTTTCATCAATATCAATTTGCCGGAAAACCCATGCAGCGAATTCTTGACGCTTCTCAAAATCGCTGACTTTCAACTCGTGAAAACTTTGAATTTTGTTAGGATATTTTTATAGAAAAATTCTAAATGTGTGTTCTCTCCAAACTGTTCCATACGAAATCCCCGTTTGTCGAGAAACTTGTCTAGCACTTACTTCTCCATACGCGGATAACGTTTGAATCCCTTCAGCATTCTGCAAAACCGTAACAGCCACTGACTTGCATGTCGATGGTCTTCCACTCCGAGGTTTTGCTTCCAGAGATCCAGTTTCCTCAAAACTTTTAATCAATCGCTTTAGAGAGTAGCAACTCATTGGTCCTTTACCGCTTCGAATATCTTTAAAGGAACGAAACGCTCGTAAAGCTTCATTGGCAGATTCTGAATCACAATTTAAAAAATTCACCAAGAGTGCTTTATATCCTGTAGTGACGGCATTCCAGGGGAAGGGGAGAAGTTCGACCACACCTCCTTGCGGTCCCCCCTGGACCCTTGGAATATTTGACCAAATTCTGGTTCGTTTCCAAGATGACTAACGTTGCAACGGCACCCATTTTCAAATGAAGAGCAAAACTGATATCTCCAGTAATCCTACCGCGTCCGGGGTAACCGCCGCGTCAGGAGCTGCAGCTCGAGCTCATGATGAGAAATCTACTACGAGGACACAATTCAATCTACTACAACTCAATATAAATGGTACCCAGAGAAAAATAAAGAGCTGACTTGTCTTCTCTGTGACAAAAATGTACATATTACTTGTCCTCAGGAGACAAAATTGAATCAGAATCTGAGATTCAATATCAAAGGTTATACAACACTACGAAAGGACAGACCGGGAAAATTCGGAGGAGGACTTGCCGTTTTGATTAAAACTCTAGAAATCAAATTTAAGGAAATCGCCTATAATCAGAGTAATCCTAGAGAAAGCACGACAGAGGCTCAGGCAATAGAAATCTATCTTACAGATAAAACAATTCCAATCATAAATGTTTATCACCACGATAATACTAGCATCAATACAGGCCTGATAGAGACATTAAGTGAAACGTCTTCGGATATCGCAATCATACTTGGTGATTTTAACGCCGAAAGACCAACTTGGGGATCACCTGTCCAGGATAACAAAGGTCAGCAGGTTGAGGACATGCTAAAAGTATCGATACCTAGAGGTAGACGTAAAGACCTGTGAATACTTTACTGGAAGGACCACAATATCGAGGCTGTGATTGCAGAGAGAGACAATAAAAATGAACTTCTTAAAACAAATAAAACAGAAGAAATCATAAAGGAACTCATTGAAATTAGTCACAAAATAGAACAAGAAATTTGGATATTCAAACAAGAAAAATGGGCAGAGTTCTGCAAAAAAAATGGATCCAAAAAAGGAAAGCCATCACTGGAATATAATTAGTTTTATAAAACAATCAAAACCAACACTAATCCTCCAATACTCTAACCGATATGAACAGCGAGAACGAACAAACAGATGGCTGACATAATTGCTGAATATCTTTCAAGCACTTCCAGACTCAGCTATACGAATGAAGGCAGGACTCTAAAAAATAATATAAACAAGTTAGTTAAACAAGCAAGAAATTACCATCAACAAGATATTTACTCGAGAGACTTCACACTGAATGAGCTAAACCCATCAATAGGAAATTTAATTCCAAGATGTCACCTGGAGATGCTCTAATCTTTGGTCAAATGATTAAACACTTTGGACACGAAGCTGAAAATCAACTCTTACGAATACTGAACATTTCATGGCAAACTGGTAAACTACCAAAGAATTGGAAGATATCAATTATAGTGCCAATACTGAAACCAAACAAAGATGCTAAGGAATGCAAGAACTATCGGCCAATTGCTCTTACCAGCATTCTTTGTAAAATAACAGAATGAATTAACCACTCTAGGCTCATAGTCTGGCTCACTAACAATAATAAAATAAAATTCTACTAAACTGCCTAAAGATCCAGACACTGTACAACTGAAACTGATAAACTGTTCTACTTCTGTGAATCAATAATAGATTTCTAGGAAAAACCGCCAAAGAAGACAACGGCCGTATTCCTGGATATGACATCAGCTTTTGATCGAGTGTGAAGGCAGAAATTACTTGAAAGGCTGCACAACATCGGAGCAAAAGGAAAAATCTTAATCTGTATTGCAGACTTCTTAAGGGGAAGAAGGATAAAGGTTCGGGTCAATGGAGCATTTTCCAAGGACCGAAGAACATGTGCTGGTGTACCTCAGGGATCTGTGCTAAGTCCTCTACTCTTCTCGCTATATATTAACTGTTGTTTATGTAAATAGATGAATATTATTTGTATTATTTAAAGCCTCATTATGTAAAAATATATGTATATATAAATTGGACATTTGTTGTTGGCCATGGTCAAGTTTGAGCTCTTGTAGGTCTAATTACGACACAACAAAAGTGGCGACGAGGATGCGCGATCTACAGAGCCAGTGAAAAGCTGAGGAAAACAGCGTCTATGCAAGTATAACAACTACATCTTTTAAACAAATATGACTCTCGGATTATGGAAAGGAAAAATAGGAAAATGGGTTAAGATTACATATTTTAAACTATATGGATCAAGAAAAAAAAGGAGTATAAAAGATCAGCATGACAAGTTCAAAGTTAATAGTACCTTTTAGATGCTATAGCCCAGTGGAGGACACTTCGATCTTTTTGTACAAATATTTGAGGCTTTCTTTTTGGCATCTGAAGGAGGAGATTAAAGTGCTGATTTTTACCTCGCTACCAGATTCTGAAACTTTGAAGCAGGGAAACGACATTTTCTTCCTGGTCTACTATCATTCAAAGAATTAAGCTGCATTGGATCCAAAGAAGAAAGTGATACCACAGCGATGCAGATTTTTAAAGAGAATTCAACAGGAAGGAGAATCAATTTCGGAAAATCTTAGAGATTTGAAACATTTGGCAATAAATTGTAATTTCGTCGATATGTTGGGAACCATGATGCGAGACCCTTTTGTGGCTGGAATCAAGTCGGAAATCCTGCAAAAGAAGCTACTACAAGAGGACGACGATGTCACCCTGGATAAAGTTTTTGCAGTGGCGATCTCGTTCGAATTGGCGGAGATAAATACAAGGGAATTACAAGATAAATTAGTGGCCAAGATATCCCCTGTGAATTGAAAGGATAAAAAGGGTGAGTACAATAATAGTACGGCGCAGTATAGGCCTTTCAGGCAAAGTGGCAAAGGCAAAATAGTGTGTTATAGATGTGGTGAAAGACATTCACACGTGGCATCTGTTTTAACTCATAGAACAAAGACTTGTTTTAAAATGTAATAAACTGGGTCATTTAAGTAGGGTCTGCAAAGCTAGTAAAATAATGTGGGGATGTAAATTTTTACAAGAGGACTCTATATATTCTGTACCGGGCGAAACTGATGCCACAATAAATTTAACAGTAGATGATTATTCTTTGTGCTTTACAATAGATACAGGAAGTCCAGTTACGTTAATAACTAAATATATTTTAAGAATTATTGGCAAGGTAAAAGATTATTTCCAAAAAATTTAAGATTAAAATCCTTTTGTGGTAAATCAATAGAGATTATAGATTTAAAAAAATGTTTTTGTAAAAGAAGCCAACCAATATTTACGATTAATAGTTGTAAATGAAAAAATCCAGGTAATTTTATTAGGAAGAGAATGGCTTAAACAGTTGAAACTTGATTATTCTATATTGTTTAGCATTAAAATTTTAAATAATGAATATAATAGAAATATATTTAAATATATAAAATTTGATGGATAGGTATGCAGATTTGTTTAACAAAGATTTGGGCTGTCTAAAGGATGTTAGAATAAATTTTAATTTAAAAAAGGATGTGACTCCTGTGTTTTGTAAGAACAGAAGTTTACCTTTCTCTCTAAAAAACAAAGTAGAGAATGAAATAGATCGTTTAGTGAATTCTTGCATTTTATAACCTATAGTTCATGCATATTGGACCGCTCCAATAGTACCGCATTAAAAAAGGATGGTAATGTAAGGATATGTGGTGATTTTAGATGTACAGCTAATAAAGCAATAGAATTAGATAGGTATCCCATTCAATCGATCGACGAGATATTTTCAAAATTATCTACAAGCACCGTACTTTCGACTCTAGACCTATCACAGGCTTACTTACAAGTAATGTTAGCGGAAGAAGCCAAACCTGTTATTGATATAAACAGAACAAAGAGGTTGTTTTCTTATAAAAAGAGTACCATATGACGTAGCGGTAGCACCAAATAAATTTCAGAGGATTATGGAAGGCCTATTTGCTGATTTGTTAGGTGTGGCCTGCTACATAGATGATATTTTGGTGGCAGGAAAAGACTTCGAAGATCATGAACAAAAGTTGGATCTAGTGTTTAGATGATTGCTAGAAAAAGGTTTAAAATTAAACAGATATAAATGTAAATATAAAAAAAATCGGTGGAATATTTAGGGTTTAAAATGGATAAATATGGACTGCATCCCTTAGAAAATAAAAATTAAAGCAGTGATAGAGGCGCCTGAACCTAAAGAATGTTTCGCAATTAAGATCTTTCATAGGACTCTTAATTTATTATTATAGACTCATAAAGAATATAGCAAACATTTTAGCGCTATTCTATCAACTTTTTAATAAAAATTGTAGATGGAATTGGACGAAAGAATATTGAATGTTATTTTAAAAATGTAAATAATTATTAATGGACTATGGACTAGGCGTAATTCTGAGTCATAGAAATGATAGAAAGGAAGAATGCCCTATAGCCTTTGCTTCTAGAACATTAACTGAAGCGGAAAAACGTTTCTCTCAACTAGAAAAGAAAGCGTTGAGCATAACTTTTGGCGTTGAGAAATTCAGACAATACTTACTGGGACGAAAATTTGTATTGGTCACAGACAACTGACCCTTAATTAATATATTTTCACCTCATAAACCAATTCCCATATGTGCATCATCAAGAATTAAAAGATGGTCCTTAAAATTAGCTGCATTTAATTATACTGTGGAATTTCGAAAAACTAGTGATAATTCCAATGTTGACGCATTGTCACGTCTTCCTTTAGAATCGAATGTCAGGGAGTCTCTTGATGAAGACCAGGTACTTCTTAGGAAGTCGAATGAGGTACCGTTCTCTTTTAGGGAGGTGGCTAATGAGACGCCCCAAGATAAAATACTGTCTATAGTATTAAGGAATGTTAGAGAAGGCAACCTGAAATTCACAAGGGTACCGAGAGAAAACCCACTAGCTCCTCATTATAAGATCAATGAGGAATTAAGTTTGGAGTTTGGTTGTCTTCAATGGCGTGAAAAAAGTGGTAATTCCCCCAAAATTAAAATCTTTAATTTTAAATGACTTGCATGAAATACACATGGGGATTGTTAAAATGAAGATGATTGCCAGACGGTATTTTGTGGTGGACAGGCATAGACAGTAACATCAAGGAGTTAACTAGAGAATGTAGAGTATGCCAAGAATCGGCAACCATGCCCCCGGCTACCATTCGGAATGGACTTGGCCCGAAAAACCGTGGCATCGACTTCATCTTGATCTAGCGGGTCCGTTCATGGAAGAATGTTTTTGGTTCTCGTGGACGCATACTCAAAGTGGATAGAAATTTTTATCATCAAAGATATAACTAGAAAAACGATTATAAGTCATCTTAGAGAAATTCTCGCCAGAATTGGATTGTCCTAATTTTTTGTTACAGATAACGGAAGACAGTTTGTCTCCGGTGAATTCGAGCAATTTACCAAAATGAATGGTATACGGCACACTAAGACCAGTCCGTATAATCCTAGTACAAATGGTTTAGCTGAGAGATATGTAAGAGAGTTTAAAACCTTTCGAGAAAGAATAATGGGAAGGATGATTTAGAGACGAATCTACAAAGATTCCTATTTGCTCATAGAGCATTCCCCCAAACTGTAATAAAGGAATTCCCCGGCGGAACTGCTAATGAAGAGAAGTTTAAGATCAAGATTCTCGAATTTAATACCAAGATGGGAAATCCGCGAGAGGTATTTCATGAGGCCGTAAGAAGGCAGGAGCAGTTTACTACAGGTTGCGAGGTTTATTTCCGCAACTATGCAACTGGACCTAAACGGTAAAAAGGTACCATTTTGGAATTATTGAGCTACCGTCACTACCTTATAAGTTGCGAGGGCGTCGTGTATAAGAGTCATATCAATCAATTGCGACCTGTGAGAAAGAAACAAGTGGAGACAAGAAATTTGATACTTCCTCGAACATCAGAGAGAAGCCTGTAGGTGGAAGTCAGAAATAAAGTGAAGAGGAGGTTCCAGAGGTTACATCAGGAAACAAGGAGGAGACTGCTGCTGTGCACGTACCCTCTTGCACTCCTATACCAGGGCCTGTTGCTGTGCACGTGCCCTCTTGCATTCCTAAACCGGAGGCTGCCGCTGTGCAAGTGCCCGTCCGCAGTCCTAGACCTCAGAGAGCCAGGAAACCCCTAGACCGACTGGAGTATTAT
The DNA here is from genome assembly GCA_030710605.1 of Cordylochernes scorpioides. Classification (NCBI taxonomy): domain Eukaryota; kingdom Metazoa; phylum Arthropoda; class Arachnida; order Pseudoscorpiones; family Chernetidae; genus Cordylochernes; species Cordylochernes scorpioides. The sequence goes on along the minus strand of CP092873.1, from coordinate 15,922,826 downwards.
TAAGGGGGGAGATGTGTTGTGTATGTAAATAGATGAAAATTATTTGCATTCTTTAAAGTCTCATTATGTAAGAATATATGTGTATATAAATTGGACATTTTTTGTTGGCCAAACGAAAATAATCTGAGGCTCTTTATTGGACACGACAAAACAACAACGGCATTCCAGAGTAAAATAAATCATCAGAGATAGATAAATATTTTTCAAATGAATTAAAATAAATATAATCGATACTAAGAGAGAGTTGAATTAAAAAAAATAGAAAATTATTATTTTCGAAATATAAAAGCTGAGAGGATTCCAGCAAACCGCATCTAAAATATCAGGTTTTTTTTTGCTACATGTTATAATTTGCATATACCTATTTTACATATCTCAGATTGTATTTAAAAATCGTTAACCATTTCTTCTAACTTTTGGCGAAATGGTGTTTCATTAATTTATCATTTGATATTATTAGGGTTCTTTCCTGGTATTCAAAAAGTAAAAATACGTGTCGTTCAGTTATATTTTTCAATTTATCAAACAATTTGGCCACTGAATCGCTGATTCTGGTAGGGCGCCATCTCTCTAGCGAATAAAGTTGTAACTAAAATCAATTTCGAATTTTTCATTATTCGCCATAAAAAATCCCATTGCATCCTGAACACAATGGTGTTTACCGCATTGCTCTAGCGCAAATATTCGCGGAGTTATTAATTTTTAAAGTTGTGCGGGACTTTTGGACAACCCTGTATATTTTCAGGTGTCTATGTTTTCTCTGAAAGTATTTATAAATTAGATTACAAAATTTGTATTCACATACATAACCTTTATTAAGACATTTATACTAACACATACTAATCTTAACGGAAATTTTGAAAAAGGATATCAATAAACAGGGAGAAAGAAAAATCTTTTGGCTTGTACAAGGTATGCTCAAAAAGTATCGCGACTTTTGTGTTTTTCAAAAATTATTTATTTATTAATGAATACCTATTTTGTCCCCTTCAAAGTAATCACCATAAGATATTATACACTTGTGCCAACGGTTTCTCCAATCTTCGAAGCACTTCAAAAAATCATATTTTCAAATCTTTTTCTGCTCCTCCTCTGATGCCGTCTTTATCTCGTCAAGCGTAGCGTAACGTCGTCCTTTCATGGGCCTCTTCAGTTTAGGGAACAAGAAAAAGTCAAAAGGGGCCAGATCTGGGGAATACGGTGGCTGCGGCATCATTAGTGTGTTGTTTTTGGCCAAAAGGTCGAGCACAAGCAACGATGTGTGAGCAGGGGCGTTATCGTGGTGCAAAAGCCAATTTTTGTTCTTACACAAATCCGGGCGTTTCTGGCGGATTGCTTCGCGCAAATTGCGCATAACTTGCAGGTAATATTCCTTATTGACCGTTCTACCCTGTGGCAAGAACTCATGATGCACCACGTCCCTGCAATCGAAGAAAACTGTCAGAAAAACTTTCACATTCGACCGAACTTGGCGCGCTTTTTTCGATCTTGGTTTGTGCGGCAGCTTCCATTGAGATGATTGAGCTTTGGTTTCCACGTCATAACAATAAACCCACGCTTCGTCACCAGTTATGACCTCTGGAGCAAATTTAGTTCGTCGCGGACAGAGTCCAACATCGCATTAGCAATGTTCATGCGATGCTGTTTTTGGTCGCAATTGAGCAATTTTGGTACGAATTTCGCGGCGACCCGTTTCATGCCCAAAACATTGATAAAAATCGAATAGCACGAGCCAATCGATATGTTTAGGTCCTCAGCAACTTCTCTAACGGTGATTCGACGATTGGCCAATATCATTTTCTCCACTTCATTAATTTTTTCGTGCTCTTGAAGTGCTCGGGCGTCCGGCACGCTCTTCGTCGTTCACATCTTCTCGGCCCTCTGAGAACATTTTGTACCACCGATAAACGTTGCTTCGGTCCAAGGTAGCTTCTCCGTATGCCACAGTTAACATTCGGAATGCATCCGCGCACATAATTTCGTTTTTCACACAAAATTTGATACAGGTTCTTTGATCCATTTTTTTAATAGGTAAAAATCGAAGACGATCCAAAACACCTGCAAGCAAAGCAGCTGTCAACAATTAAGTGAACATTCAAAATGGCCGAGCTTGTCTGCATAAGTGTTGTTCTGATTTCACCACATGGATATGCACATTTATATTCAGTTCGACTTCTGAATTTAGAGGGAAGAGAGGGTATTTTAGACTTTTTTTTTTTGGAAAAACCAATACGTGATTTTGAATTGCTTCAGTTTGCCTTCATGGAACAGTCGATATTCGAAGGTTCATTTCACTCTTCAAAAACCAAATCATATCTTAAAATTCTTCTCTGTACAACTCATTGAATTGACTCAACCAAATAAATAACTTATCACACACGTATATTAATATTATAAAATTCAATAATGCCAAAAATTGTCAAGATTAATAAACTAATTACAAACAATATTTGTTCAAACAGGTAGTTGTTTTAGCTGCAGCTCGGTAGTGCTAAAGTCATAAAACATAGCAGACATGCTTTATATAGAGCTCTCATTTGTAGTGACGTTTTAGAACATTTTAAATCTATGTGAACTCATGTAAGGAAATAAAATTTTATTCAAATTTTTTGTTTATTGATTTTTGCCCCATCTCTTCGATATGGCTAGGATATCTGGGACGTATACCAGATTGTACCACCGATTGTCCGCGTTGGTCTGAGGGATTGCCGCTTCTATCATAGTGAACATCAGTTAGTCAGGTGTCTCCAGACTAATCTGAAATTAGGAAGGTATTTCATAGCTTAGGGATACAATTTCCACGAAGGTTGGCTGCTTGATGCTTTTATAGATGGTAGATTAAGTTAGCCGAATTTTGTCAGAGTCAGCAGCTTTGATGATATCATGTCTGAGAATTGTAGAAGAGCTGCTGCGACATGTTGGGTGACATCACAGGGAGAAGGGAGTCGATAATTCTGCTGAGGCTTCTTGCGAATTTAACAGCGTTGAACAGATAATAGGTCGGTAATACTGATTTCAGTGGGCATCATGGAAAACCTTCTAGAGAATATTAACAGGTTGAAGTGATGTCATTTAAAGAGCAGAATATAGAGAGTTGAAGTGAGGGATCAGTTAGCTGAATCCAAGATATTCTGGGTTGCAGATGGTGCGAATTTCTGCAAGGCAATAGACACAAATACGATTTCTTGTCCTTGCATAATCTGGACAGTTCTAGTGGCATACAGGATGGCTAGTAATTCTGATTGGAGAGAGGTGCAAGGATCATACCGCTACAGAGGTTTGTTAAGATTGAAGGGCCGAGAACCATTTGTTTGGTAGGGCGAGTTTTTTAATCGCTTTAAAGTCAAAACATTTTCTTCTGAGGTAGATAGGAAACGGTAGAAGCCCAGAGAATTTCTTGAAAGATAAATATTTTAGAGTTTCCAGATAGAGAGAGACCAGATGAGCTTTTTTGGACATTTCTAGTAGAGGGCATCCGATAAGGAAAATAATTAGAGTTGTGGGAGTACAATGTGGTGATTTGCGAATGGAGGCTGCATAGCGACTGGTAAGCCTTTTTTCCAAACGTCAGAAAGGTGGAGAAGAGCTGGTGGATTATCAAATTGGGTATTTTGTCCAGAGTAGTGGTAGAATGAGAAGTATATTTTATTTATTCAAGATAACCCATAAAATTCCCATGCACCTTTGGTGGAAAAATAATTGTTTGATGTAAAAGTTACACCTGGGATTTTGACACTGCATGGTCTATTACAATGAGCTAGAATAAGAGATGTATTTCAGGGACTTCTTCCAATTCTGCAGATTTTAGTTGCTTTTGTCAATAGAAGCAAGAGTGAGTGTCCAGAGATAAGCCGAAACTGGAGAAATGACATCATCCGTGTAATCCCACATGTTTGAAGCACACATATACCACATAAGTATTGTCCATAACAGATTATCTCGCTGGGACAACTGGGCTAGACAACGAGGGTGACAAAGTCATCTCGAACGTCATTAAGAACATAATTTAGTCTCTCAATTTTACCTGGAGTACTGCATCGTTAGCTACAATCTAAAACTGACCATCTCAGAATATCGTGATTTTAGGAGAGTTTTTTGTATTTTTTTGGTTCCTTATTTATAAAGCTTTGGAACAATTCCAATATATTTCAATATATTTTTGAAGTGGCAATTTCAATTTTTTTTTTTGGAATGGTGGGAGGGTTTGCTCCTTCTTTATACCTTAGATAATATGATTCCAATTTGGCAAATCGAATTTTGATATAATTAGGGTTTTAAATAGAGAGATTGGAATATTTAATAAATATTGAACTTTAAACATAGAGGGTTACTCAAAGAAAACACATTTTGAAACTATTTCTGAGACAGGATGCGAGTTTACATCTGGTTTCATAGAGTAATTACAGAAATTATAATTCCAAGATTTTCTAAAAGTCGCACATGCAGTCAAAGACTCCGTGGCCACCTGAAAAATCAAGTTGAAAACTGGGCGATAGAGAGGCAAAATGTGGTGAAACGAAGCAGATAGTATGATATAAATTTCATTTTGGACATTTTCCAAAATTATAAGTTTCATAAATAATAAGATTCATATTATTTATCATCAATGTTTATAACAACTGTCGGGTTTGCTAATCAAAATTAAAATATCTTATACAATAAATTATTTTGACTATCGCCCATAATAGAGGAGAGAAATAAGGGCCATTGGTAGAATGCTTTGTCGTCTGAAAGCGCAAGTTCTGAGGTCTGGACTGTGACTGCCTGGGAGAGCATGCGTAGTCAGGTGTTCACCCAACTCGCGCTGACCGAGGCGTAGTGTAGCAGCCACACTACTTCCCCTCCAATAGGCTTCCTAATGATCCTATGGGGTGTTGACGGAACTTTTGGTACTACAGGAGGGTGTGGCATCTTTTGGGTTTTTTTCTGATTCTGTGGTTGAGAAAGGCATCAATTCTTCCGATTTGAAGACGGGCATTAGACGGTCGATTGAAACCCAGGAAGATATTTTAAAAATTTTCAGCTGAAAATTTTCAGGCTTCGAGATAAATTTGGGTCTGGACCGTCGTAAATGGCGGTCAGCGGCGGCAGTATTAATTCTTGATGAGGTAGACATGGAAAAAAATGTCTTTAGTAGTTTAGGCAAATAAACATGCCATCTACTTGTGGGGTATTTGGTGCGAGTTTGGAAGAAAAGTTCTTCTACACTGTAGAAGAGCCTGCCAGGTGAGATCCTCGGAAAAAGTTCTGTGAAGGAACCTGGCAGTTGTCTTGCCAAAATACTTATGAAAATCGAATTCCTAGGAGAACAGGGGAAGCTTGGTGAGCCAGGTTAAGGAGTCGTGATAGCGGCTATAAAAGTCTCTTTTAAAATATGAGATTTTCGCAAGGTACTCCGGTTACGATGTCGGAGTGCCACTTATCATTAAAATTTTAAGAATTAGAAGATGCTTATGGAAGCCATCTCCTAGGGCCTGCCAGGGTGACCTATATATATATATATAGAAATGCAGGTATCTAACCAGGTGTAAGAGTGAGAGCCCCCTGGAACTGTAGACCCCATCAGTGATGCTGAAGATCCAAGTTGGCCCCAAAGCCATTGAAGGCGACTCTCCGACTCCAGGCCGGCGAGAGAACATCGGCGTAGCCTTCAAGAATTCACAGGAAGCCTTGCCCGCTCAAGACAGATTCCGGAGTCGGTAGAAACTAGGGTTTGAATCGTGCCTCAAATGGCAACCACATCCAGGTTTTGAAAGGAGACCAGGACAATAGGTCTGATGGAATCTGGAGAACATCGTGGATCGTTCCACAAGTCTTACTGAGAATACATCCGTCTCATATCAAAGTTGTAATCAGAAATTCCCTGAATGGCCTATCCGCCGCCACCAAACAGTACGACCTCCTTAAGGACAAGAAACACAAACAGGAATTCCGGCACTGGGCCCATAAATTCACACAAGACCTCCAGCAACACCCCTGACATAAGCCAAAGACTGAGTCATCTCATCACCAAGAACACACCAATTGACCCCCTTCTCCCAAATTACATCAACCAAGAAAACACCTCCAGCAACACCCCTGGCATAACCAAAGACTGAGTCATCTCATCACCAAGAACGCACCAATTGACCCCCTTCTCCCAAATTACAACAACCAAGAAAACACCTCCAGCAACACCCCTGACATAACCAAAGACTGAGTCATTTCATCACCAAGAACGCACCAATTGACCACCTTCTCCCAAATTACATCAACCAAGAGAAGACCTCCAGCAACGCCCTTGACATAACCAAAGACTGAGTCATCACCAAGAACGCACCAATTGACCCCCTTCTCCCAAATTACATCAACCAAGAGAACACCTCCAGCAACATCCCTGACATAACCAAAGACAGTCATCTCATCACCAAAACGCACCAATTGACCACCTTCTCCCAAATTACATCAACAAAAAGAAGACTATCAGGAACACCCCTGACATAACCAAGACTGAGTCATCTCATCACCAAGAACTCACCAATTGACGACCTTCTCCCAAATTACATTAACCAAGAGAACACCTCCAGCAACACCCCTGACATAACCAAAGACTGAGTCATCTTATCACCAAAACGCACCAATTGACCACCTTCTCCCAAATTACATCAACAAAGAAAGACTATCAGAACACCCATGACATAACCAAAGACAGTCATCTCATCACCAAGAACGCACCAATTGACCACCTTCTCCCAAATTACAACAACCAAGAGAAGTCCACCAGCAACGCCTGACATAAGCCAAAGACTGGTCATCTCATCACCAAGAACTCACCAATTGACGACCTTCTCCCAAATTACATTAACCAAGAGAACACCCCAGCAACAACCCTGACATAACCAAAGACTGAGTCATCTCATCTCCAAGAACGCACCAATTGACGACCTTCTCCCAAATTACATCAACCAAGAGAAGACTATCAGGAACACCCATGACATAACCAAAGACAGTCATCTCATCACCAAGAACGCACCAATTGACCACCTTCTCCCAAATTACATCAACCAAGAGAAGACATCCAGCAACACCCCTGACATAACCAAAGACTGAGTCATCTCATCACCAAGAACGAACCAATTGACCCCCGACTTCGCCCTAAAGCTGTCTACTCTCTCATCTCATGCTCCACCAGCCTTGTTCTAGTAGAATTGCATCTACCCCAGCTGTTATTACTATACATTACCTCACCATATGTTATAAGAAATATAAACTCTTTCGACAAATATATTTCTTTTAAAATAAAACAAATAACTACCTTCCTTAGTAAAATAATAAAATAATGGGATTCCATTATTTTATTATTACAGTAGGGGCAGTAGTAAAATTGTTTTATTTAAAAAAAAATATGCGTCAAAAATAGAATATATTACCCAGTTGTTATGTTAGTGAATATATTTAAGGTCTGTGAAGGGCGACTTTCTTAGATGGCTTGGAGTCTATTCTTATAGAGTGAGTTGAGGTCTCAACTCACTGGAATTAATAGACTTAAAGGAAATATTAAATAGCTGTCTACTGAGAAACCTTCACTGTCCAAAATAAAAAAAAGTCTCTCTCTCTCTCTCGGGGGTAGGTGCAATTCTACCAGAACCTAACCACCTATATAAGTGTCTGATTACAACTTTGAGAAGAGAAGGATGCAATGTAAGACTTGTGAAAACCTCCCACTTATTTCTCCAGATTCCATCTCTATCATCCTGAAATCCTTAGTCATTAAGGACGCAGTCACCATAGAGGCATGTCAACAAACCATGCATCCTACCAACTCTAGATTCCGTCTCAAACAGGGCGGCCTCCCGTTCATCCCTAGAGTCCACACCAACGTCCCCCCACCTACCTGAAGCCATAAAGCCACCAACAATGAAGATGGGGACTAACTTGAACATTCAACATCACTGACAGAGCCACAGCTCCAGGAAGCTCCCACTGTTACACCCGGCCCCCTTTGAAACCTGCATTCCCCTATTGAGATCACCCTGACAGCTAGCCCACCCACAATCCTTACCGATATGGCTAAATTTTCCTTTTTAGATTCCACATTTTTCCACTCCTCAATCACACAAACATGTGAAAGATCAGTATATTTTTTAATTACTATCGGAATTTTTGCAGTAGATATGACAATTGATTAAACAAAAATTAATTAAGGAAAGTCCCTTGTTTGACTCTGCTTGCGTACTAGATGCTGCTAATACTTTTGTTACAGAAAAAAATAGGGTATGCGCGTCTCTAATAATATGAAGATAATTTTTATTTGGAAAATTCAATTTTCATAGATTTTCACATAAAAACTAATAACATATTTCTTATAACAACAAAAACGAAAATATTTAGAAACCAGATGTAAACGTTATTCCTTTTTATTCAAATAATGATAGATTTTGTGTTCTTTAGCAAAACAAAACTTTGGGCTTCATATTTCTATCAGATTTAATGCTATTATAAAGATATAATAAAAATATTATGCAACATAATTTCGATTTTTTTTTAACTATAAGCTCTGTGAATTCAAATTTCTCTTTATCTAAAGGCATAAAGAAAATTATTAAACAATATTATTTGTTGCTGAAATAAAGAAAGATATAAAAAATATTTGATTTTCTTTTATCAAAAACTTTTCAGTAATAGTGTAACACAGAATTAAAGATCAATGCGTTGATTTTCATAATATATATTCAATTCGTAGTTTTTTTATTTAAACTGTATTGAAAATATTTCTGTTTTTTCCTTCATGAGATGACAGACATTTTATCATATATTTTATTATATAAAATATTTTTTAAAAAGGATGTTTAAATTTTGACTGTGAAACGATATTTTTGAGTGACCTTCTGTTTAAAAGTTCAATACTTATATATCAATTACATTTTAGAGAAAAAGCTACTTTTTGTGTTTATTCAGAAAATTGAAGTTTTTTTGGGAATTCTGAGGAAATAAATTCCATTTCTAATGACATTAATCAAAGGTTTTAAATGCATACTAACAACGCAGTACTCCAGATATTTACTCATACTTTATCATTGACCCATTTAATGATTGAATTATTATAAAAAGAATGGATAATGATGATGTTCCTTCAGATTTAATACGGATCATAAAATATTATTTGAATAATGAAAGGGAGGTTAAATTTACATACGTATCAGAAACTTTTTATAAGAAACTAACTAAAGGATGTCCACAGGGTGGACCTTTATCTCCACTTCTATGGAATATTTTGCTAAATGATTTGTTGATAAATTTTGATTCAATGAATGCAGATATTATATGTTATGCAGACGACGTTACAATAATTTGCTGGAATAAGACTATTGAAGGACTAAAAACCGCAAGTGAATACACCTTAAATTATGTCATCCAATGGTGTAATAGAAATAAATTAACGATCAGTACAGAGAAGACTAATATGCTATACCTACATAACAGACAAAAAATACCTATTAAGGTTAATAACAATATAATAATGCCGTCAAGCAAGTAAAAATTCTGGGAATGAAATTTTCTAATCACAAATGGAAAAACAAAGTTAACTTTACACCGCATGTTAATGATATTCTGTGTAAGGCAGGACGTATGAAAAATTTATTATGTTCACTAAGTGGCAATAAGTGGGGTTTAGACACTCAAAAGAGGTTAACTTTATTCAAAACAATCATTAGGCCTGTACTTACATACGGTTCTGAAATTTGGTTCAAATATTTAAACAATCGTTGTAAACAAAAACTGAACTCCATGCAGTACCAGATCATTTTATGGGCATTTAGAGCATACAAAACCACTTCATCAAACTGTGTGCATAGCTTGGCAAAATTTCCACTCCTAACAGACTATATAGAATCCAGAATAATCAAATTTGATCTAGCTCAACTGTCCATTGAAGATCTAATTACTTACGAACCCCATGCTCCAAGTATAGTCAAATCTTTCTTACACGCAAAATGAATGAAATTTTTGAGAACACTAATGAAATATTTAGAAGCTTTTTCGTATTAGGAATTCCAAGATTTCCGTCCAAATTTTTATAATATCCAGTTCATTACAGATCATGGCAATTTTGGGAAATTTTTGGCAACTATCGGCGCCGTGAAGGAACCAGGATGCTTCTGCGGAGGTGAAATTCAAGACGCGAGACATCTACTTCTGGAGTGCCCAATTTTGGAATTTCCGGATTTTAGGGAAAATAGATTTGGTCGTATTGGACAGCTTGATGAATTTGTAGACAAAAAAGAAAAGTATAAATTTTGATCAATTTTGTAAATACATATACAACTTTCTCTTGAATTGGAAAAAGAGAAGGAATCTTAGAAAAAAAAAAAAGAACTGCGATGCTTGCTCTGTGTGTTTTGCTTTGTTGTTTGTTTTTCTCTTTGGACAATTCTCTTTGGTTAATTTATGTAGAATAATGAATTGAACAGGATTGTATATAGCCGAATTGCTGTAATGCAGTGAAATGTATTGACGCAAATATCCCTGAGTTTGGGATATCGCGTTTCATGATGTTAATAAAGTTGATAAATGATCGAAATGCTCTTTCGAATTTTGTTAATTTTCTCCAACACATCTACTGATAATGCACAGCATTCACATGCAGCTGGCTTGAACCTTCAGGCTATATAGAAACCCTTTAAACTATGTTGGATTTCAGATAAATGTCAATTTTCTCTAGTTTTGTAATTTTACTGACATAAATTAATTTTGCTTTGTTAACATTTTTGCGCGACTTTTTGAAGATAGATTTTTCTAAAGGATTATAACACCAATCCAGATATTCGCCAAATTGCACCTGGGCATTATCTGAATGAAGCCGATTTCATTTGGGTGGTAAACTACATCTTAAAAGATTGCTCTAGCCAAGGTAACTTTGTCACCAACGTTGTCCAACCCAATTCCCACCAGCGAGATACCCTAGGATATACAATACTCACACAGCACACGTGACCTCCTGGACTTGTTGAGTCCTGATATTTGGTATCATATCTTTGGTCTTAAAGGATCTTGTTGGAATTTCACCGCATTGTACTTGGTCTCAGAGTACAGCTACATGTAGACAAGTCTACAGGAGAAATCAAAGCAAAAAACTCAAGACTCTTGTTCTAGAACTGGATCCTGGGAATAGAAGGATTGATATATTCCTCAAATATATATTAAATATTATTTCCTTATAAAAGTATATATAAAATAGTAATAATTGTTTTCATATTGGTTTAAGAAATATATTACCATTTTATTTGTTTATATAGACAATAATTTATAAAAATCACACTATATTTACCTTTTCTCTCATCTCATAACTACTATTTGAAAATAATTACAACAGACAAGTTAATATCAAATTGTTTATATTGATAAAAAGGTGAAATATTGATTTATGCAAATATTCACAAAACACGCATCTTATAA
>CP092873.1:15864771-15911290 GCA_030710605.1 Cordylochernes scorpioides | reverse complement strand
AAATATTTTTGTCGAAACGTTGAGAAAATAAAAACCTCCAACTGGCCGAAGTGTCTATTTTTCATATAAATATTTTCTGACTAATAATTCAATAATATCTAAAGACTTCCAGAGCTAAGTTTGTTGTACAACTTTATTTCTCTACCTTTCTGCCTAACAAGCCCAACAGGATCAACTAGTAGTATAACTTCTAACTAACTATATACGCCTAAAACACTAAATATATATATGTCGTGATTGAATGGAAGGGTATAACCGTTATGCATGTAAGCTTCGAAAAGAATTGTTCCACACTGGTGAGCACGCCCCGTGCCATAGCATTCGCTCGCTGGCTCCCACGTTTATTTTGTACAGCGTATTTATAGATGGATGAATTTATATTTACAGTTCAACACAAGCTTAACATATTTACAGTTTAACATACTTATTTTGGCGAAAATAAATTATACCTCTTTAGTATTAGGCAAATTATGACATATATATTCATGTGGAAATATAATAAGGTGGGAAGAGAAATGATTACATCACAATTTAGAAGAGAAACGCAGACAACCAGAAGAGAGAGAGAGAGACGGACCTGCCACAGCCGGGCGGCCGTTTGTGTCGCGCACAATCCCCAACTGTCTTAAAAGTCCCAAGGTGTTAACTAACGGGCCCCAGTTGCCGCCCCTTGGAATGTCGCTGGTATCTAACGTGACCGGTCCTCACGCTCCCGTCTCTCTCTCTGGGTTGACTGTAGGCTTTATTTATTATCCCTGGAAGAGTATATATTATGACATTTATATCTAAAAGCATCCAGGTCTAAGTTTCTTGCACAATGTTATTTCTCTAGCTTTCTGCCTAACAAGCCCAATCGGAACAACTAGTAGTATAGCTTCTAGCTAACTATAACGCAGAAAACTATAAATATCTATATATTAATATAATACCTGAAAGCATTAAGGCATGAATGTTTCTTTTACGTATGAAACAAACTTATTCTCTCCTTACTGCGATGAAGTAAACAGGAGGCACGGTGTGTAGGGTTGGCGATAACTGCATAATTCCCATACCAAAGGCTTTGTGCAACATTTATATATTTTGTAAAAGAAAATCCAAGTGGTTCTCAGGGTTTAAAAAAAGTAGAAGAATTAGATAACCACAAGGCCAAATAAGTCATTTCTATGTGGTTTTGCTAATAGCATAGTCCAAAGATTGTGACTGAAACTTTTAGTTAGTGTCTACCCCGAATTGAACCATATTTGTATCTTACTGCGATACAAATATATTGGGAGGGTTTGGCTAATCAATGGCGAACCTATCAGCGGTTTCGCCAATTCAATCTATCAGACCGCTTCTTAGAGCTCTATTATTGTATTTGATAATTCTGATTATATATGTTACAGTGAAGGGTGGAATCACAGCGTTTATTCCCTTAGTTTGCCTGATACCATTTCTGAGATTCCACAATTCCGTGTTGCATATTATTGCATCGATTTTGATGCGCCCTATATTTATTCAAAATATTTATATTCATTTAAAACAGAATATATACTATGGTATCAATTCCTTTGATAGTTTCATTACTTCTGTAATATTGTTATTGTACATATATCTTGATTGGTTATTGGGGAGAGAGAGGACCTAGACGGAGACTCAGGATCACAACCTACGAGGAAGACAACGAATAAATAACACACAATAACTTTAAAATATGATTTATTTTTATTTACATTTATTTATTTGCTTTGAGTATGGAAACCCGGTTGGGAAACGTGTATAACACCATGAAGGAGGAAACCAAGTTCAATGACCCTGAAAAGCTGCAACTTGGTGCAACAATATATAGAAGAACATCGGAGAACAAGGCTATACACATACAATATCATCAAACCCATAAAATATCCAATAGAAAACTAAAACAAGTATATCGGCTATATTATGGAATTTTAATCGTATCTATTGTTTATATGTACTCGCTTGTTCGGCGGTACAACTACTACAATAGGAACGATACAGTGAAGATTAACATGGCCCCTGCGCAAGGATGACACGCAAAATCGTGAAGCGTTCCATATTTGTATGTTTCTGACAGATCAATACTACGGTTTATACTGTTAACCTGTTTAGATATTGTAGATTCTATAACGATTCCTTTGTGTTATTAATAAAGTCAAATAGAGTAAAACATATTAAAATTAATTATCTATAGGTTCTCAATGATTATGACTGTTTTAAAGCCTTATTTTGATATAAAAATGTATTCTTGTTTTATTCACACAATATTCGTGCGATTAAAATAATATAGCTAAAACTGGAAGGAGTAACTGTCAAGATTTCAACTCGGAAATATGCAAACTAATACGAAATCTGATATATTTACATATTGTATTATCAAAAGAACAAAATGATGAGGCGAAGAGTTTTTGTACTGATAAAGAAAAATTTGAATTACCGAAAGATGTTACTGAAACGTCAAACACTATTGAATTATTTGGATTAGGTCTTATTTTCCTGTAGATTTTTGTAGTGTTTTATATAGCTAAGTTTCCGAAAATTTCTGTTCTTCACCGCCTTACAATTTGTTTCTTTTGATGATATACTGATCTAGATGATTTTTTAAATTTACATATTATTTTATTCCATATATGCTTCCTTAATATATGCTATGTCTGAATGAAGATTCAACACTATTACCATTAAAATTACAAATATATTCTCACAATAAGTATCTTTATTATTTAAAAAACGCTAGCTTTCAAGCGTTAATCGCTCTTCAACGGGCTTACTATAATATCGACTTTATCCCACCAGAAATATTTACAAAAACCTTTTTTAAATAAAAAGATACTCATTGTGAGAATATATTTGTAATTTTAATACTTTTTTTTTACAATTTTATTATGAATAACTATTAACATTAGTTTATTAAGAGCTTTGTTCATAGGTCCAAACCGCAATATGCAAATCGGTCAGTTATAAGGCTAATATGCATATCCTGTTAGTAGGCATATTATTACGATATTAATACATTAATAGAATTCTATCTTACACATTACTACACTGCTATTAATAATATATTGCCACGTGGAAAATTAGGAAACGCCAACTTCGGGATGAGATAACAATTTATTTCAGGCAAGAACAAACTATGAGTGATAAACAAAAAATAAGCAAAAGAGGGAAGTGTACAGAGTATAGCAAAATATAAACATAAAAAATGATACTCTGCTAATAAAATAAAAAAATACTTTGTTACAATATAATAAATATTCTGGATCACTATCATTTGTAAAATTTTGACTCGGATAAAACTCGGGTAGTCGTGTAATGTCTATTCTGGATGTAATATCAATGTAATGGCATCTCAAACCTATCTTGTTCAGTGGATATTTTCGTTTTTTTTTCTTTCAGTTTCTTTATTAACGCTAAATATATGTCCCGGCATCTCTAAGATATTTATCAGACCTACCAGTACTGATTGAGGCCTTCTATACCTTCGAGATACCGGGTCGAAATCCCGACAAACCATAAGATCCCCGACTAATTGAATAAAAAGAACAATAAAGAATTTGCATTCACTATTGATGTAAAATTGAATATTCTATGAAAAGGATTAATATTTCAATATTAAATTATCTCCTAAAATTCTGAAATTATATACATATATATATATATATGTTATAGATTAGATTTTTTTTGTGTTTTTGATTGTTGAAAAGAGGTGCAGTCGTGGAAAAGTGAAGATAATTATTTACCTTTCAAGCAGATTTTTATTTTGAATCTCTTGAAGTAAAAATATACATATAAAATTATTTATATCACAGTAATATAAAATTTAGAAAATGAATTCTATATTCGTGATTTTCATTAGAAAAGGTAGGGTTCACTTTACATATTTACAACAACAATAATTAAAGTGCTATTATTTTGAATATATGGTCAAAAATGTATAACAGTCAATGAATGAAAAATAAAATATATGTTTTTAAAATAAAATAAAATATTTGCATTTTTAGATTATATAATATTTCCCCCCTGTGAAAAAGATTTTCAAAAAGTTAAAATTGAAAATAAAAATGGATATTACAAAAATAATTAATTAAACGAAATCAAAATGTCTATAAAATAATTTCAAATTAAACAATAAAAATCAATGTCCATATTTTTTAAAATAAACAAAAGAAAGTTTGTTTACTAATAATTTATATAATTATGAAATTAAAATAAAACTATATATAAGAAATAATGATAGATTGATTGATATAAAAATTTATATGAAGCCAAAAAGGTATTTAAAATATGAATAATTATGTCATTATGCCTGCTGTATTTCAAAATATTAAATGGCAGTAGAAATGTTTATTTTTACACAAATATAATTTAAAATGAGTTTTTCCTAAAATATAAACATTTAAATGTATGTGAAACAATATTTAAAAGTATTTTAAAACAATGGTTGAGTAATTAAATGATAATAGAGAGATATTTGGAGTGACATTAAGTTATGTGTGTAGGCAAAAGAATTGGGGTTGCTATTTGTTCTTCATTGTCCATATCCAAAATATGACCTTCCTGTAAAAAACATGGTTTATCATCAATATCTATTAACTTTGTGTTAGAATTTTGGTTTACTATTAAGTCATTTTCTAAATTAGTGCTATTTTGAAGTAAAAAATCTGATTCTGGGTAAAATAATTTAAGTTTATTAGAGTGTATAATTTCTGTTTGTTTTCTTTGAGGTAGATTGGGTTTATTTATTTCATATGTGACTGGAGAAAGTTGTTTTAAAATTTTAAATGGGCCTATATATCTTTGTGTTAATTTACCAGTGTTAGGATAAATAAAGGTTTTCACTAATACCTGATCTCCTTCTTTAAAAATGGGTTCTGGGTGTTTAATATCATAAAGCTGTTTGCTGTGTTCATGGGATTTTATGGTTCTTTCAATGGTTAATTTTCTTGCTTTTTCTATTGGTGTATGTGTTTCTGTGTCATGTTCTATATACTGTGGTTGTATTCCATAGTATAAGAACCTAGGTGTAAAGCCTGTTATGGTATGTACTGTATCATTATAACTTTCAGTAATATTAGGAATATATTTTGTCCAAGGGATCTTTAAATTATGATTATATTCACATCTTAACCTATTTATGATAGTGGAATTTAATCTTTCTACTTTTGCATTTGTTTCTGGGTGATGGGCACTGGTGAGTAGATGCTTTACATTATTTTTTCCTAAAAATTGTTTAAATTTATTGCTAAGAAAAGCTGCATTTCTGTCAGTTATTAATATTTCAGGTTTGTTAATTTGGAATAAATTTTTTAAACAAGTTATATATGAATCAGTGGATACAGATTTTGTAGGAAAGGTCCAAAGGAATCTACTGTGATGATCTACTATCATATGGATACTGTGTTTGGTTGTCCCATAATTATGCAAGCCTCCCATTGTGTCTAAAGAAAAAATGTGATTTGGGTGTGTAGCTATTGGCATCTGTTGTAGTGGTCCATAAACAATTCTGTTATCCCTAGATTTATTTAACTGGCAAGTTTCACAATGCTTTGTGTAATTAGCAATATCCCTTGTCAGATGTGGCCAATAATAGTATGGAGAAATTATTTTAGTCATTTGAGTTGTTCCAATATGTCCATGTTTTGTATGTACTTTGTTTAATAATTTGTGTCTTAATGTTTGTGGTACATAAGCTCTTTTAAAACCCCTTCTATTAATTATAAAGATATCATTTTGTATTTTAAATTTACTATTGCTAATTTGTTCTGTTGTTTGATGTTCTTTCAACTCATTATATGTTAGGTAAAATGATACTGGTGCTCTTGACAGCATGTCTGCTTCTATATTATTTAATCCTTTAATATGTTTTATGTCAAAGTTATATTGAGATAGGATTATGGAATATCACATTTTTATTTTTCACTTTCTCCCAAACATTTTATCCTCATTCATACTTTATATGATGTTATTTTCTTTCTAATCATTTTACCATTTTTTAAACTATATTTTTTATCACTTTACTCTGAATGAACCCATATTATTTTCTTCACAGGGGGGAAATGTTATATTAAAATATTTCATTTAAAATTATGTTATATTAAAGTATTATTTTATATTAAAAATTATATATTTCATAGATAAATACTCTGTTTAAATCGACCGCCAGAGGTCACGCTTACCATATAAACTGATTGTTGTTCTTCCCCGTTGGCCGACCCAAAACTTTGTAATTATGTAAATAATCTTTTCATTTTTTTATTCTTACGCCTTAAGCCAGGCGGGACTTTTACAGAATTATGTTTATCTTATAGCTCAATTAAAGCAATTTTTAATCTATACTATTTTTATTATTTCACTTTCAAGAAGATTCATGCCACGACTGCACCATCATCGCATAATCATCAAGATGATCCAAAACAACAGAAATCTTATCTTTTTTATTTTAAATATAAGATATATATGTGAAAAAATAGTACAAATGTGACATTGTACTGGGATAAGGTGCATAAATTAAGAAAAAGGCATCTCCTTATCGTGCAACTGAAAGTTGCTGATGGCTTGCGCCATCTATCGGAATAAATATCAACTATTCTCGTTGATTTTTAATTAATCAAGAATGGGTATTTGGCCATTTCTGGAATAACTAAAAATCAACGAGAATAGTTGATATTTATTCCGACAAATGGCGCCAGCCATCAGCAACTTTCAGTTGCACGATAAGGAGATGCCTTTTTCTTAATATATATATATATCGTTCTGAAAATAGAACAATCCATACATAAATCATTAAATAGTAAAAAGGCATATATTGGATTGAATAAATATTTTATTGAATCCAATATAAACCTTTTTACTATCTAATATAAATTTATTAGATATACATTTTGAAAATAGAGCAATCCATAAATAAGTCTTTAAATAAAAAGGCATATATTGGATCAAAATATCATTTATTTTTACCAATATTTCTGTTGGCTGAACGTCAACCTTTATCAAGGTATTATAACATTTTAAATTATGTAAACAACAAACTTAATTCTATTGACGTTATGTGGCGCGCTGAGTTTGTTGTTGACACACTTTAAAATGTTATAACACCTTGATAAAGGTTGGCGTTTAGCCAACTGAAATATTGGTAAAAATAAATGATAGTTTGATCCAATATATGCCTTCTTTTCTAAATATCATATACATATGTACCTTTTGTTGATATCTGACAGATTAAATATTTATATTATTATTAATAATATTATATATTTTTACTTAACATCACACATACAATCACTACAAGCCTCTTTGAACATTAGAAAACTGAAGGAGAGAAATATTTAGAGAAATCCCCGATAAGCAGACAATTGAATCATATCAACTATATATACGAAGAAAGAATAAATAAATATATATAACTTTTTTTTTTATTTAAAAGATAATTCTTCAGAGTCTGCTTTAATGAAATCTGCAAGATGTAATTATGAAAATCATAGGATTTTGTTGGCAGCTGGTGCAGAACTTGTGAAAAATTATTTGAACCATTTTCTAATCTTGGCAGCTCAAGGTGGTCAAATTGAGATACCAATAGATTTGCTCAGGAAAGAATAAAACATAAATTCAAAGGATAGGAATGGATGAACTCCATTGTTTTATTTTTAAGAAGTTAATTCTTTGTTATTTTTATATTTACCTGTGTGAAAAAGAGTATAAATGTGATATTGTACTGGGATAAGGTTCATAAATTATGAGAAAGGCATCTCCTTATCGTGCAACTGAAAGTTGCTGATGGCTTGCGCCATCTATCGGAATAAATATCAACTATTCTAGTTGAATTTTAATTACATATTCACATTTGTACTCTTTTTCACATTGTGTCGCGGTTTCACGCAATTCTGGCCTTAACTACCCGTTTGATGATTTTTCAGGATGCCTGAATGACCTGTTTTTTGGTCGTTGAGATACAGCTTGCACCACGCTGATGAGGGCCAACAGCCCGAAACGCGTCCGTGGTTAGCTTTTCTTGGTTAATCAAGAATAGGTATTTGGCCAATTTTGGAATAATTAAAAATCAACGAGAATAGTTGATATTTATTCCGATAGATGGCGCAAGCCATCAGCAACTATCATTTGCACGATAAGGAGATGCCTTTTTCAATTTTCACCTTTGTTTCTATTATGGAAATTCTTTAAGGAAATGTATACAACATGAGAGGAAAGCAACATTGACAAAACAGCCATGTAGCAATCTGATGTCTCAATATGGTAGAAGTGTTCAAGAATTACTTAAACCATATTTGCACAGTGTGAGCTGGTTGTAGACCGAGAGTTGACAAAGTTGTATCTCAGTCAGTGTTGCCAGAGCGATTCCATTAAACTCCATCAGCAATACCCCCCAGGGAATCTAATCAATTTGATTGGCTCTGCCAACCTACACTTCTCATTGGTCCACTCGACAAATGTATTTCTCCATCGTTTCTCCAACGTAGCCAGTTACTAATTGGATTACCACCTCGTTATAAATGAAAATATTATTTAATCTGTAATTAAATTTGTATTACACACACATTATTACAATTGTAGAACGACATTTTAAAATTATTCCGCATGTGTTTCTTTTGAACGAAAAATCGAAATTTATTTTGAGGAGAAATAACGATTATTCATCCTTTCATACTTCATCCCTAAGGTTAGAAATAAACGTTATTTTTCCTTTAAATTTCGATTTCGTTCAAAAGAAACACATACAGGATAATTTCCAAATGTCGTTCTACAATCATAAGTCGCATTATATTGTATTATACACTATTACAATGTAGTCAATTTTAAACCCTTTCATCCCAAATCTTTCTAAGCCATATCTAATATTTGAAATAATTTATCTTTTTTAACCTCTCATCTAACATATTTCATTATTTTCTTTATTGAGATTCTTCCTGCACCATATATGTACATTACTAGTTTGTCAAACATAGAGATTAAATCTGAAGTATAACACATGAATTTATTCGCGTTTATAGTGTGATTTTGAAAACAGCAAAGAGCATTAAATATCATAGTTGGGTGGCATACCAAAGAACATCAAATTTAAGCAGATAAATACAGATTATTAGTCAAAAGCAAATGATTACCAGCACATAACCGGGTATGCAAAACGAAATTAAAACCTTTAAACGATTTTGAAACTTTCATTTTATTTATTACCAGTTACAAACAAGACACGCTATATCCGATCTGGATAATTGCACGTGAAACTATTTACAATAATTCATATTGTAGTAGAGTAGGTAACAGAATTATCTAAACGAAACTCAACATTAAGAAAAGACATTAAATAAACATATACATTAAACAAATAAGCAACAACATAAGCAGATAGAAGAAATCGCAAGGTAGTTATTTACAATATGTTAAGCAATGATGGAATTTGATTTAATGAAGTTATCTGTAATAATTAGTATCGTGGAGAGAGAAAGTTGATCAAGTTGAGCTATTTACAATTAAAAAATTTCATTATTCAATGTATATACATTTTCGAAATATTATTTTATAATTAGAAATTAGTGGTTATATATTGGACACGACAACAACAACAATAGACTTTGATAATCCAGTCGAAGAACATCTTTGCTCGAAAGCTCGGTGTTTCCAATAAATAAAATTCCAATTGTAAATTTTAAAAATTAATTTCTGAATAACTATCAACAAATTTATATAAAGAATTAAAAGTATATTCATTTATAATTTTAAAATATTGACTAGCATAAGAAAATTTAAAAATATCGTCTGCAAAATTTTAGGCTTAGCATATTGCGCATGCGCAAAGTTAAATATTGCCTCGATCAATCCATAATAATCATATCTAAGATAAAAACGGAGGTAAAGCAACCTAATTTTGGCGTCTGCTTCAAAATAAAATGTAATCAAGTAAAACGAATTTTTATATTAAAATAACAAAAGTTATCTGATAAGAAATCATTGCCAGGGGAGTTTTTTTTTCATTTCTATTTATTTTGGCGAATATTTCTGTTTTTAATTTATAGGTTTTCTTGGGGGTCAAAATTTAAATTTCTTTGCTCTATGAGCAATAAGGCGTTTAAAATATTAGTTTTATGTGCAATAAGAGTTTTAAATGAAAAACACAGGAAATTTATTTTTTATTTTATTAAATAAGCGTGATTGCCTTGTGGTTATTTGCCAAACGAAGTTTTAGATTGTGAAATTTATTATAGAATGTTTATTAAAACTATTGAATTTTTTCCGTTTTTTTTTTCTAGTCTTATAACTCATCTATTTTAGCATGAACAAGAATAGTTTAAAGATATAATAAACCTTTCTCTGTTTTATAAGAAAATATATATAAATAATAAACTTTATTTATAAGCTATAAGACCTATAGGCTTATGTCCATAGGTTCACTAAACACCCCTAAGTTGCCTTTCATAGAAAATACAAGGTATATCCCAAAACCAATCCAATACAATAGTAGAGCTATCTAGAGATTAATTTTGCAAAACCAATTTGAGGGTTCAAAAACTGATGAGCCAAGCTCTCTCGTTCAATAACTTGTATCATTGCAATAAGATCTGTAGAGATAATATTTGATGATAATGAAAAGAAACACATTGCCAGTGAATTTATTTGTTACAAATTTATCAATAGAGATGGTAATTAAATTTATAGATTCAAACTTTATTCATATATATATTTTTTTTATTTTTGCCTTTTAACGATAACCATATTCTTACTCTATGGTATATTCTCCAGAAAAAAAAAATTCGTACTATATAATTATGAAAAAAAGCATCTCCTTATCGTGCAACTGAAAGTTGCTGATGGCTTGCGCCATCTATCGGAATTATTATCAACTATTCTCGTTGATTTTTAATTATTCCATAATTGGCCAAATACCCATTCTTGATTAATCAAGAAAAACTAACCACGGACGCGTTTCGGGCTGTTGGCCCTCATCAGCCTGGTGCAAGCTGTACCTCAACGACCAAAAAAAAAAAATTGGTCATTCAAGGCATCCTGAAAAATCATGAAACAAGTAGGTAAGGCCAGAATTACTATATAAACCTGAATAATTTGTTATGTGAAAATAGTACAAATGTAATATTGTACTGGGATAAGGTGCATAAATTAAGAAAAAGGCATCTCCTTATCGTGCAACTGAAAATTGCTAATGGCTTGCGCCATCTATCGGAATAAATATCAACTATTCTCGTTGATTTTTAATTATTCCAGAATTGGCCAAATACCCATTCTTGATTAATCAAGAAAAACTAACCACGGACGCGTTTCGGGCTGTTGGCCCTCATCAGCGTGGTGCAAGCTGTACCTCAACGACCAAAAAAAAAAAAATTGGTCATTAAGGCATCCTGAAAAATCATGAAACGGGTAGTTAAGGCCAGAATTGCTATATAAACCTGAACAATTTTGAAGAATCCTCCTGATTATTCTCCTTTTCTTAGTTTCCATCTGAATATACAAATATTGGAAGCTTCGCTACTATTCAGACTATCGTAAATTTATAATTAAGACACAATATAATGCGGCTTATGATTGTAAAACGACGTTTGACAATTTTATCGCAAATGTTTCTTTTGAACGAAAATTCATTATTTATTTTAAAAAGAAATAACGACTATTTCTATCTTTAGGGATGAAGTAGGAAAAGATTAATTGTGATGAGTAATGATAAACGGAGAAATGAAGTGTCCAGAGATGGGATCGAAACCATAGTGTTCCACTTACCGGGTAGATGCCATGTCCACTATCAAGAACGAATTATGAACTAGAAAGAAAGAAAATATCTTCTTGAGATGGGTGACAGAGTTACTGAAAGCTCGTGAAGTAAATGAACTAAAGGAATCTTAATGATATTATTCTTTTTAATTGTATAACGACATTTGAAAATTATCCCGCATGTGTTTCCTCCCAACGAAAAATCAAAATCCATTTCAAGGAGATATAACGATTATTTCTAACCTTAAGGATGAGGTATAAAAGGATGAATTGTGAAGAGTAATGATAAACGTAAAAATAAGAGTGTCCAAGCATTACTCTTTACAATTCATCCTTTCATACCTCATCCTTAAGGTTAGAAATAATCGTTATTTCTCCTTGAAATGGATTTTGATTTTTCGTTGGAAGGAAACAAATGCGGTATAAATTTCAAATGTCGTTTTACAATCACAAGCTGCATTATATATATTTGTTTAGAATTGTGGCAAAATTGGTTCACCTGCGTGCACTTGTGGAAACGAAAAAAAAAAACCCTGAACACCCTCTGATAAACTGTCCATTAACTCCTGATCTAAGGGAAGATAACCAACTTTACCTGACTAATACAAAACAAGTTGCTTACACAATAAAGACCAATACAGAAAGTTTAATAGATTCTGCAGGCTGTATGTTTTAAGGCGAAAGTGTTGACTATACATATTTCAAGCTACTATTTCTAATTACTATATGCAAAACGTTCAATTGTGTTAATTCTATATAATTTCAGATATACACGCAATTATCCTAACTGTGGATATGGCGTGTCTCTCCCAACTGTTAAATAAAATAATAAGCTGCATTATATTATATTCTTTTGAATTATTATTTTCCTAAATTTAAAGAATAATATGCCTAAATTCTACCTATTTGCATACTTCGGAATATCGTGTGTTGGTTGGTTCCCCCTTCAGGGGAATGTTTACTTTAAATCTATTAGGAAGTAGAACTAGGATTCAAAATAACCATTTTCTTAAAGAGAATGAAAGGAAGTGTAGAAGAGAATCAGAGGCTGGATCTCAAAAGTATTGTTTAATTAACAATAATATTATATTAAGATGACAAGGAACAAAAAGAGTCACAAAAGGCAAGCGCAGTATCCGAAAGAAAACCAAAACTTAAACTACAGTATAGACAGTGTGGCGCCAGGTCACGTGATGTCTGGTAGGATGGTGTCGTTGCTAGGCAACAGCTGATGTGCGAAGTTACTCTCCAACAGGAAGTCATTGAAACGCCAGGAGTTGAAATAAACTATTGGTTAATGTTGTTTTTTTTTCTCTGAATATTTTCATAGTTATTTATATGAAAAATAGATACTTCAACCAGTTGGAGTTCCTTATTTTCTCAAGATTTCGACAAAAATCTTTTGTCAATGTCAGGAGAAGTAATTCCTGACCTTTACTTCTCCTGACGAAGACTAAATATTTTTGTCGAAACCTTGATAAAATAAAAAACTCCAACTGGCCGAAGTATCTATTTTTCATATAAGTATAAATGCCGGCCATGCAGCCTCTACCTTTACGATATTTTCATAGTATTATTTCAAAACAAACAAAAGAGAGATGGGTTGTCTTGTATTATAATACTTACAAGGATATTCTAACTATAATCTCTGGTATATCTAAAATAAATGTACAATAAACTTTTTCTGATTTGCTTATCACACCGTATTCTTATATTTTTTGCTTATCCCTAGTACAAGTGGTACAGGCCATGATAATCATGGTGGGTAGATGTAGACGACTGCTTTTACTGTAAGTGCATCACATGTCTACACATGTGAAAAGCATTTCGACATTGCACTTACAAATGTGCCAGAGCTCCGTTTCGTTACTTGCACTCGCAGGTGGGGTTGGACTTTTTGCAATAATCGGGGACCATTGAGCATTTTTTTAATCAGAAAAAAGTGTCCAATGTGGGATTCGAACCCGGGTCGTAGAGGTTAAAACCAACGGTTTAGACCATCCTTCCACCGACCCCTTTAGATTCTATAGGAATTATTTAAATTAAAAATTCAGCATTCTTACTTAGTTCATTCTATATTAGGTTTTGGTTCTTTTTGAAGATACGAAGTAGTGTTTTTGGAATTTTTAAAAAATAATGTTTTTTTAATTCTTTGACGCTTTTAGAAAATCTCTTCAACAATTTGAT
The DNA here is from genome assembly GCA_030710605.1 of Cordylochernes scorpioides. Classification (NCBI taxonomy): domain Eukaryota; kingdom Metazoa; phylum Arthropoda; class Arachnida; order Pseudoscorpiones; family Chernetidae; genus Cordylochernes; species Cordylochernes scorpioides. Next base: position 15,897,373 of record CP092873.1, on the reverse strand, counting down.
CTACTATAATGAATCAAATTGCATTATTACACAAACGAAAATCTATATTAGGTTAAAAACCCTTGCGCTAAATTAAAAAGTATAGTAAATTTCACCCATTAAATACAAATAACGCTTTCAAATAACAATTGATTATTTCGAGATGATATATTAGTAACATCTATTTGTCTAGGATGATATAATAAACGGTCAGAAAATGTCAATTTTGTTTTAAATATATGGGGCACGCGACCTGCTGCGTGCTTCACGGCAAAATACCTCGTAAAAGATGGAAGATTGGTCCATCGAAATATCGGATTAATAAATAATCGTATTAAAATCCAAAATAAGCCTTATTTTAAAAATATATTCATATATAATTCCAATTTAAAAACTATGAAACAACTTTAAAACAAAATATCTATCTGTAGAAAATGAAACATTCATTTCACGCCTTGTATACTTGTATTTTGTAACAAACTTAAGAAACAAATATCTTTATTATAAGTCATATAATCTATTAGATTAGATAGATGTTTATGTAACTTAAGAATTCTATTCTACAATATTGATTAAACACCCTACACCATTCTATATTTGCATATTCTCTCCAATCGTAGAAAGCAGCGGTACCAAACGAACTCCGCCAAACGACAGATTAAGAGCTTACGACGTCCATTGTTGCTAATTATTCCGATGTTTGCGCACCTAATCCGCGCAGTAATGGGCTGCATTTCAATTAGAGGCGTTTTTCTCTGGATCATCCGTTTTAATTAATTTCTTCCCGGCGGGCTGATCCTACCTGTGCTCTCAGACGATACCTGTAATTTCCTCCAAACGATACTATAACATTCCATTACCACATATATATTTTTAATATCAACACCTGACCCACTTATCTTTTATTTTTTATTGTTTTTCATGTTTTAAGCGTATTTACGCAAATTTGGCCTTGAATACCCATTTCTTGGTTTTTCAAGAAGCCTCTGGGACCAAAATATATTTTTGGTCGCAGTGGTACAGCCTACTCCACACTGACGAGCACCAACAGCGCGAAACGCGTTCGTGGATGGCTTTTCTTGATTTATCAAGAAATCGGGTTGGCCAAATATCACGGAGCATATTAAATAAACGTTTAGTTTATTTTTGCTCCACTAGATGGCGCTCTGCCATCTAAAAAGCACATGTGCTCGTGGTCAGGAAATGCCTTCTTTATTTTTAATATATATATATACAGGGTGATCCAAAAGTCCCGCACAACTTTAAAAATTAATAACTCCGCGAATATTTGCGCTAGAGCAATGCGGTAAACACCATTGTATTCAGGATGCAATGGGATTTTTTATGGCAAATAATGTAAAATTCGAAATTGATTTTAGTTACAATTTTATTCGCCAGATGGCGCTCTACCAGAATCAGAGATTCATCGGCCAAATTGTTTGATAAATTGAAAAATATAACTGATCGACACGTATTTTTCCTTTTTGAATACCAGGAAAGAACCCTAATAATATCAAATAACAAATTAATAAAACACCACTTCGCCAAAAGTATGAAGAATTGTTTAACGATTTTAAATACAATCAGAGATATGTAAAATAGGTAAATGCAAATTAAAACATGTAGCAAAAGATATTTATTTTTATATGAGGTTTTGTGAAATAGATTGAATGTTTGAAAAACACTGTTGATATCAATACACGAATTTTTGAAATGTTAATATAGTACCAAAAATTATGATGGCACTATTAATAGGATTTCTTGCTATAAGAAATGTGTAGTTTCTTGACTGATTGGCGACCCTTGACTATTTAACTGGATATTTGTCATGATCCAACAAATGAAATATAGAGGGGAGTGACAAAATATATTTGTCGTACTTTATTCCAAATATCCTATGGGCTTGTCAAATGTTATCATTGTTTATTATACTGTACACAATTTTAAAAATGTGTCCCCTCAAATAAAAATAAATTTTAAATCGACCTTTTGCGTTGAAAAACGTGGTAGTAAAATCATTTTGTATTTTTTTTTTCACAAAATTTTTAAAGTTATTGGTGTACAGAAAATATTCCTTATGCTACATGTATTTCTTATGTATGTATTTCTATGTTATCTATCATCTATTATCTATGTATTTCTTCTAATGAGCGAAAAACTAAACATAAGGGGTAAAGTTGTGTGTGCCAGTGTTATTCGAGAAGTTATAACACTCTGGTTTGCACGACATAATATGTGAGCAAATGACAAACAAAATATTACTGTTCACAAAAGAAAGAGTCAAGATGTGAGAACAGCATTTATTATCCCCATATCCCAACACAAAGAGCTGCAAAATATTGATAGATAATATAATACATGGAGGCTTATACAACACATGAGGTAACTGCCTTCTCTCTTGTATTAGGTCACAATCCTTGCTCAATGTGGCACCCTTCATTCTCAATCACCGCCTGCAGACGATAAATGACAGAATGGACAGCATTGAATAACATATCTGTTAAATTGATAAAGCGTGCCATCTGATAGAAGCCTTCAACATGGCCAATGTGGTAGGCCAGCATCGATAAACACACGATTTAATGTATCCCCATAAACAAAAATCGCAAGGCGTCAAGTCTGTTGATCTTGGAGGCCACTGGTATATAAAGTGGCGACCTATCACACGATTTTCACCGAACGTATCCTTCAGCAATTGTTTGGCACCTCGGGAGAGATGAGGAGGTCCTCCATCTTTCATGAATGTTATTTCGCTTAGTGCTTTTACCCTGCAATATGGGAATACCCTTTTCTCATAACGTTCACCAGTTACAAAAACGGTTTTAAAAGTTCTTCCATTGATTTTTCAAAGAAAAATGACCCAATAATAAAAGAAGTGAACCCACACAAAACTGTAACTCTAGGCTGGTAAAGTGGCATTTCTGTGAAAATCCTAGGGTTTTCTGTTGCCCAAATGCGGCTGCTTTGAATGTTAAATTCTCCGTTTAGAGAAAAGTGAGCATCATCTGTCCACAGAACATTCGACAGCCAGTTTTCATCAATATCAATTTGCCGGAAAACCCATGCAGCGAATTCTTGACGCATCTCAAAATCGCCAACTTTCAGCTCGTGAAATCTTTGCATTTTGTATGGGCACACACAATAGAGACATTAAGTTAAGCGTCTTCGGATATCACAATCATACTTCGGCGAATTTAACGCCAAAAGTTCAATTCGGGGATCACCTGTCCAGGATAACAAAAGTCAGCAGGTTGAGGACATGCTAACCGACCTCGACCTTACACCGTTAAATAACGGAGAGAACACCTATCTAAGTCCACAGGCACAGAATCCGCAATAGACATCACAGCGATAAATTACAACATCGCACCCACAACACAATGGAAAATCCTGAGAGGTGCAATCAGCGACCACAGACCAATTTTAACAACCCTAAACTTCAAAATTGAGAATGTCCATTAGAATAAAAGAACATAGAACTTTAGGAAAGCCGACTTGAAAAAATTCACAGAAAAGCTTGAAGAACTGTGCAACGAAAAATTGAATTACAGAACGCTTGACAAAAGCTTGGAAAAATTCTCTTCGAACATTTAAAAAGCTGCAAAAGTGCATCGATAACTAGAGGTAGACGTAAAGACCTGTGGATACCTTACTGGAAGGACCACAACATCGAGGCAATGATTTCAGAGAGAGAGACAATATCAATGGACTTCTTAAAACAAATAAAACAGAAAGGAACTCATTGAAATTATTCACAAAAATTAACAAGAAATTTGGATATTCAAACAAGAAAAATGGCAGAATTCTGCGAAAAAAATGGATCCAAGAAAGGACAGCCAACACTGGAATATAATTAGAGTGTTAGAGAACAATCAAAACCAACACCAATCCTCCAATACTCTAACCGATATGAATAGAACAGCGAGAACGAGAACAAACAGATGACTAACATAATTGCTGAATATCTTTCAAGCACTTCCATACTCAACTATACGAATGAAGACAGGACTCTAAAAATAATATAAACCAGTTAGTTAAACAAGCAAGAAACTTCTATCAACAAGATATTTTCTCGAGAGACTTCACACTGAATGAGCTAAACTCATCAATAAAAAAATCAAAGAGGTCACCAAGAGATAATCTAATCTTTGGTCAAATGGTTAAATACTTTGAAGACAAAGCTAATAATCAACTCCTCCGAATACTGAACATTTCATGGCAAACTGGTAAACTACCAAAGAATTGGAAGATATCAATTATAGTGCCAATACTGAAGCCAAACAAAGATGCCAAGGAATACAAGAACTATCGGCCAATTGCTCTCACCAGCATACTTTGTAAAATACCAGAACGAATTATCCACTCTAGGCTCATAGTCTGGCTCACTAACAATAATAAAATAAACCTCTACCAAACTGCCTATAGATCCCAGCACTGTACGACTGATCAACTGTTCTACTTCTGTCAATCAATAATAGATTCTTTCCAGGAAAAACCGCCAAAGAAGACCACGGCTATATTTCTTGATATGACCTCAACTTTTGATCGAGTGTGGAGGGAGAAATTACGTGAAAAGCTGCACAACATCGGAGTAAGAGGAAACACTTTAATCTGGATTGCAGACTTCTTAAGGGGAAGAAGGTTAAAGGTTCGGGTCAATGGAGAATTTTCCAAGGAAGGAAGAACATGGGCTGGTGTACCTCAGGGATCTGTGCTCAGTCCTCTACTCTATCTGCTATATATTAACGACATACACCCTTACCTCACTGAAGACACAAAGGTTGCCTGTTATGCAGATGATAAAGCCATATGGCACACAAGTAGCAGCATAGAAAAATCGTAAAAGATGCTGAAGACATCAATGAGATGACTGGAGAAGTGGGCAATGGAACTCCAAATGACCATAAACCCAATAAAACCAAACCTATGCGTCTTCTCCACTCCCAGGAAAAAAGGCATAAATATAACCACAAAATAAGCATAAACAAACAAATAATTGATAAAATTAGAAATCCATAATACCTAGGTGTGATACTGCAGTCCTGGATCTTTCCAGTTGGTCCCGAGGACCACGCCATCACCATCTCCTAAGCGGCGAAGTACGCGATCTACGTATTCATCGTAGATCGCAAAATGCGTGGTGTCGCTGGAGACCCACTGGCGATTCTCCACCAAACTCTGCAGCGCTGGCAGAGGCGCCATATTCATTGTACATAGTGTATATAATGCATATTATCTTTTTTTTAATAGTTCAGACTGTGTATGTATTGACAAGATGTCAACAAAATTATTTTAATTATTATTTATGAGGAATTTTAATTTTCATAGCACATAATTAGCACCTCAAATAGAGCTATCAGAAAACTAAACATTCTGAGAAGGCTATGTGGAACAAATTGGGGAGCAAAACCCAGAATTCTCAGAACAACATATACCACCTTAATAAGACCCATAATGGAATATGCAACACCGGTCAGGGCTCCCTCAAGCTCATCACTAAAAGTAAGACTAGACAGTGTTCAAGCAAAAGCGGCCAAAATAATCACTGATGCTGTTTCATCCACCAACAATGAGAAAATTCAGAGAGAATGTGTTCTAGACCTACTCGCTCGAAAGCAGAAGACAAAATAAAAACAACTTGGATCGGCACTTCGGAAACGAGGAACCAGAGGACGAGATCTCTCTGACCACTTGTGGTTTGGTGGATCCGCCCTTTTCTGAGAATCAGGTGAAACTGACGGCTTTCAAGTTCGGGAAAAGGAAATCTTCTGGTCCCGAAGGGATCGATAACACGGTCGTGAAAGCCCTGGTAAGGATGCACCCATCGCTTCTTTCCAGGTTATTCATTAAGTGCCTGGACACTGGTACATTTCCTGAGGCATGGAAGGTTGCCCGAGTAGTGCTTCTCGAAAAGTCTGGTAGAAAGGGTAATTCTCCTAATGATTATCGTCCGCTTTCTTTACAAGTGTGTCTAGGTATGGTCCTGGATAGCCTACTAGCTCAGCGACGGAAGCACTGGCTAGAAAGTAATGAGCTCCTTTCCTCTTTCCAACATGGTTTTAGGGAAGGGAAGTCCACAACCACAGCTCTGAACGAGGTGTTAGAGGGGGTTGAGATGGGCTTAAATAAGGGTGCTTGGGTTCTTTTCGTGGCCCTGCACATTGATGGCGCGTTCAACTCCATGAGCTGGAACAAGTTGATGAGAAATTTGATGGACATGGGTTGTCCTGATAATTTGTGCAGCTTGATTCGTGACTTTCTGAGGGAAAGACGGATTAGCCTCAGTTTTGGTGGGCGGAAGTTGGAAAGAAACTGTGCTAGGGGTTGCCCCCCAGGGCTCTTGCTGCGGACCTATTCTGTGGAATATCCTGGTAAACACCGTTTTCCAGGAGGAGCTCCATGAGGGAGACAGGCTGGTTCTCTATGCTGACGACCAGTTCCTCATCATTGAGACTGCTTCGAGAGCGAAGGCTGAGAAGTGTGTTGAAACTTCTCTCCAAATTTTCTCGATCTGGGCCCATGACTCTGGCCTTAAGTTCAATGTCTCCAAAACTAAAGCCCTCAGCTTTAAGCCTAGGGACATAAGAACTAAAAGGAAAGGGATCAAATGAGAACACAAGCCGGCTATCCGGATGGAAGGACGGAGGGTAGCGTTGGTCAATAGGATGACCATCCTGGGGGTGGTCATTGATGACAAGATGGGTTGGCAATACCAGGCGGAGGAGATGGTGGCGAGAGGCAGGGAGGCGTTGTGCAGGCCTGTCCTGGTTGGCCCTTAACGGGGAAGGGGGGGGGGGGAGAGAAGGAGGGTACTATTTTTAGGAACCTCTGCCTCTCCTGTGTCGAGCCAATCTTGCTATATGCTTCCGGGGCTTGGTAGCGCCGAAACAGGGATCAGAAGGTGGCAACAACTCTAGAGAGAGTGCAGAGGACAGCGGCACTCAGAATCACAGGGGAATATCGCACTACCAGCAGTGAGGCCTTTTTGGTCCTCGCTGGGCTTATTCCCCTGGGATTGAAACTAGAGGAGGAGACCATCAGACAGAAGATCTTGGAGAAAAGGGAAGATGCCCTGGGACTTTAAGCGGGGGCCCTGGAATCGAAGAGGGACCCGAGGAAGCCTCCGCAGTGGTTGCCAAAGTGGAATTGGAGTCCTAGAGGACCAACAGGGATTGGCACGGAGGTTTTCACTGATGGTAGTAAGTCTGGAACCAATACTGGAGCTGGGGTAGTGATATTCACTAATGGAGAGCTGATCTTCCAAGAAGGTTTAGCACTCAGAGTGGACGAATTGGTCTTTTCAGCCGAGCTGGTTGTGATCAGGGTAGCCCTCAGAGTGTGTGCCGAGAAGAACTTCAGCCCGGACCGCCTCTCTTCAGATTGTATGTCGGCCCTTGTCGTTATCAATCTGGAGAAAGGGCAACTTGCGCATCAAATAATCCAGGAGCTGGAGATGATGACGCGGGCTCCGGAGCTCCCTTGGTTTAGGAGACACAGCCTCATCGAAGGTAATGAGTTCGCAGACAGGATCGCTAAGGCAGGATGCTTTAGAGGTAGATCACTGAGGACCCCAGTGACCAAGAAAAAAAGTTTATAGGAGGATCAGGGGTCACGTCCAGGACTTATGGTTGGACAGATGGAGGAACAGTGTGAAGGGGAGAGAGGTATTCAATGGGGTAACAACACCCAAGTACCTCTGTAAGGTAATGTCCCACAAACTCATTAGGGTAGTTCGGGACATGGGCTCTTCCCCAAGTCTCCACAGATTTAAAATTAAGAGAAATCCTGATTGCGTCTATGGAGAAAGGGATGTGAATGCACGCCACTACGTCTTGGATTGTCCAAGGGTAGTGGGTGTGCAGGAAGAGAGAAGGAGGGCGAGGGGCGCGATCGAGAGTAAGATGCTGAGAAATCACAGCAAGCTTCTTGAGAAAGCCCACGACGTGGCAGCTGAGCTTTTCCTCAGCTGTGAGTGAACAGAGTCGACCGGGGGCTGCCTCCCCGCGGTCCCTGCTGGACACAGTAGATAGTTTCCTATTTTGCTGTGATTAAAGTCCACCGGTATAGAAATCCTTCCAGACACGTTGTCTGGGAGGTGGTGTTTCCAGGTACAATGTCCATGCACTAGCTTGGATATCGTTACTTGGCTTATGAGTTGAACAGAATAGCAGCGAAGGGCATGCTTCGCATGCCGGCTTGTGGACTGAAAGGTCTGGGTGGCCATCTGCTTCTAGGGTGTACCAACTGTGCTTAGGTGGGATCCTCCAGTTCTTGTTTATTTTGGCTACTGTTTCTATTTCTTTAAAAGTAAGTTTATTTTTCTATAGCAAGGGTTCTTTTGTGCCTTTTTTCGCTAGCGCATCAGCAGCTTCATTGCCTTCAATGCTAACATGTAAGGGTATCCATTGAAGGTGAATTTTTGAGGTATTGAGAGTTTTTGGAGATAACCAATTATGTTCCTGCTTACTTTGTCTCCTGTGTGATTCAAGTGTTGTATGGCACTTCTAATATGAGTAAGAATCCATATATCGTGATGTTTAGTATTTCTGATGGATTTTAAGACTTCATAGATGGCTATAAGTTCTGATCTGAAGATTGAGCAAAAATCTTGGTTTCTTCTGTTCATTTTCTCATTGCCATTTGTGGTTTTAATGAGAGAGCCACTGCCAGTGTGTCCCAACTCGTCTCTGCTACCATCGGTATAGATAGTTATTGCATTTTTAGGAATTTTATTAATTATTTCTAATGATAATTGTTTTAAGTATTCTGGATTTTGGTATTGTTTGTTGGTGGGTTCGTTTAAAGTGGCATTAAAAATAACATTTTGTTAGTGGTTCGCATGTAGATATTTTTTCAGCTAAATAATATTTTTCCACTTTATATTTTAAAAATCCATTTCTTTTGGCCAGGTGGAGAGGGCCTTCTTTTTTGGGTCTTATATTGGATTCCCAATTAAGTATGTAATTGAAAGTTCTGTGTTTATTTTCATAACTCTTGATTTTGTTCATCTATTTTGGCAGATTGTAGCTTATTCTATCCTTTAAGGGCATAATGTCTGCCTCGCAAAGTACAATATTATTAGGGCAGGTATTTCGAAGACCTGTAATAATTCTAGGTGCATTTAGTTGTATCCTTTCCAGTGTTTTTAGATTTGTTTCAGATGCTGTACCATAGATTTGATATCCATATTCCAAGATAGGTCTCATTAGAGATGTGTAAGTTAATTTTAGTGTTGTTGCTTCAGCTCTCCACTCTTCCTGAAATATATTTCAAGATTTTTAGTCGGTCTCTTCCTTTTCTAACAACTCCTTCAATATGTTTACTGGAGTTAATTTCTGGATCCAGGGTGTAGCCGAGATATTTAGGATGTTTATTATATTGCAATTGTTGTTCTTTCAGAATAATATTTGGTTTTATTTTGTATAGTTTCTTATCGGTAGTAAAAAGACAGGTTTCAGATTTTTGGGGGTTAAATTCTAATTTATGTTTATTAGCAATTTTTTCTAGGTGGAGAATAGTCTTGTTCAAATCTCTTTCAGCTTTTTTCCAGTTAGTGTTGCTGCTCCATAGAATAATGTCATCAGCGAAAAGTCCAATATTGGTTTTATGTGAAAATTTGTCTTCTATGCCTGCAATAAATAGGGTGAAGAGAGTTGGGCTAAGGACTGATCCTTGTGGTAATCCTTGGTAAAATTTGAAGGTTTTAGATAGAGTGCCATTATATTTGACCCTGATGTATATATTTTTAAGGGAATCATTTATCCAAGTGATAGCTTTTCCATCAATTTTGAAATGTTTGTATAATTTTGTAATTAACTTGTTTTTCCATACCCCTTATCAAAAGCTTGTGTAAGGTCTAAAAAGCAGCTATGGTGTGGTTAGTTGGCTTTTTGTTCTGTGCATCTTTTAACCTTTTGTGTGAAAAATAAGAGTTGGACTATTGTCCCATGTCCTTTCCTAAATCCATATTGTTCTTCTGGTAAGAGATTTCTTGTGTCGGGGTGGTAGGTGGGTCGTCTGAATATAATTTTTTCCATTAATTTGCAGCAAATATTTGTGAGGGAGATAGGTCGGTAGTTTTTTGGGTCATCAGCAGATTTGTCAAGTTTTTTAATGGGAATTATTGTTGCATTTTTACAGTCTTGAGGCAATTTTCCAGTTTTCCAGGAGTTATTGAAAATATTAAGAAGTCTTTCTTTGCCAATTTTGCCCAAGTTTGATATCATTCGGCCATGGATTCCATCTGGCCCAGGAGTCTTGTTTAGGTCAGTGTTTTCTAATGCATAAGCTAGCTCTTTCATATTGATTTTTTTCATGGAAAATATTATGAGTGCTGGTGACATTTTTACAGTCATGAATAATGTTTCAGGCCTTTTTTCAACCTTGATTTTACTACTTATTTGATATGAATTACCTAAAAGATTGGCAGCAATTTTGTCATTAGTTGCTGGTGTACCATCTGTATTCTCAATCATATTTGTGTTTTCAGTTTGTGGCTGGACTCTGTCAATTTGTTTTGCCAAATTCCAAAGTTTTGTATTTGGGTTTCTTGGGTTCAGGTTTTAACAAGTTTGTTTCCATTTTTCCCTTTTCACATTTACGTATAATCTTTTTATTTTTGCAATCACAATGTTCAGTTCAGTTCTACAATTTGTTTGGTTTTGGGGTGCACTTTTTTGTAGTTCATTTCTTTTAGTTATAAGTGTTTGAATATTTTTTGCCTGGTGTGTATAATTTGGAATCCATTTCTTAATATAACCTCTTGGTATTGAAACTTTGGCTGCTTTAATAATGGTGTTTTCGAAAGATATCATATTAGCCTTTTTGGAGTTCAATAATTTTTCTTAATTGAGCTAGTTTCGGTCTTGGTGCTAATTTCTATCAAATTAGGCAAATGATCACTTTCAAAACCTTTTAATATTTGCTATTTGCATTTGTGTAAAATGTCAGGATAGTAAAAACTTATATCAAGGGCTTGTGCAGTATTATAGCTGTAGGAATGATGGGTAGGATTCCCATCATTTAAGCACATGAGAAGGCATTGTCGTCAAATATGTTTGATAGTATTTTGCCTCTTGGGTTTAGCGTAGAACATCCCCATAGTTGATGTTTGGCATTAAGGTCACCTAAAATAATAGTGTTGTCTGTAAGAAACTGAGCCATTGTTCCATCGTCAATAAATGTATTGTTTGGAGGGTGATACAAATTGTATATGTTGATGGCTTTGTTTTGATTGAGGTAGACTTTGATACCTTGGGTTTCGAGGTCTAATGTGTTTGGAATATTAACGGCTATGTCCTCATAGTACAAATTATTTATTAAAAATGCTAGGCCACGCCCTTTAACAGCATATACAGATGGATCTTCAGACCTTACCCTGAGTAATGGAGGGGCCGGAATTAACATAATACTGCAAGATGGAACAAACATCAAAATCAAAGAAGGAGCAGGACAGATTTCGTCAAACTTCACTTGTGAACTGACAGATATCTGGAAATCCCTTGATGTATGCCTTAACCAACCATCCCTGCATCAAGCAGAAGGAATTTTAATATACAGCGACTCCATATCCGCTCTGGAAGCAATTCAGAAGGGCAATACTAAAATCACACAGAAAATACACTCGTTACTTACCCAACTGGAACCATTGGAGAATAACTGCATTCTACATTGGATCCCTGCCCATGCTGGGATCGGGGGTAATGAAATGGCATTTGAATTGGCAAAGGAAGCCAGAAAGCTGAGCCAAAGGAAAGAACAAATGTCATTATTTGACGCTGATTCTTTGTCAGAATACAAGATAATTAAACAAAAAAATAAGAAAAGATCAAAATGCGAAATAAACTCTGAGAGAAAAATGAGAAAAACTATAACAAGACTTAGAACAAAACTCTATAAAGGAATGACAATACATCCAGATGGCACAAGAACCTATAGGGCATGCAACAATTGTCCTGGTGAGGAACTTACACCTACCCACATATTTTCATGTCCAGCAATGGCCGCAGCCTTGCAGAAATTTGACATAGACCCAGAGCAGCAGCTTTACACACCCAAGATAGTGGACATTGCTGCTGATGTGATGGAGATGCATGGTACATCTGAGGCTCTTTATTGGACACGACAACAACAACGGCATTCCAGAGTGAAATAAATTATCAGAGATAGATACATATTTTTCAAATGAATTAAAATAAATATAATCGATACTGAGTGAGAGTTGAATTAAAAATATTAGAAATTTATTATCTTCGGAAACAAACCGTATCTAAAATATCAATTTTCTTTTTGCTACATGTTTTAATTTGCATTTACCTATTTTACATATCTCTGATTGCATTTGAAAATCGTTAACCAATTCTTCATACTTTTGGCGAAGTGGTGTTTTATTAATTTGTTATTTGATATTATTAGGGTTCTTTCCTGGTATTCAAAAAGGAAAAATACGTGTCGATCAGTTATATTTTTCAATTTATCAAACAATTTGGCCGCTGAATCTCTGATTCTGGTAGAGCGCCATCTGGCGAATAAAATTGTAACTAAAATCAATTTCGAATTTTACATTATTTGCCATAAAAAATCCCATTGCATCCTGAACACAATGGTGTTTACCGCATTGCTCTAGCGCGAATATTCGCAGAGTTATTAATTTTTAAAGTTGTGCGGGACTTTTGGATCACCCTATATATTAAGAAAAAGGCATCTCCTTATCGTGCAACTGAAAGTTGCTGATGGCTTGCGCATCTATCGGAATAAATATCAACTATTCTCGTTGATTTTTAATTATTCCAGAATTGGCCAAATAATCATTCTTGATTAATCAGGAAAAGTACAATATCACATTTGTACTATTTATATATATATATATATGAAAATCAATAGAAAAAAAAAGATAACACAGGTCTACAAAACTCAAAGTAGTTGTACCTTATAGCATATATATATCGGGATTCAGAAAAAAAACTCTGAGAGATATTTGATGCACAGGGATATTTATCACTGTGCATCAAATATCTCTCAGAGTTTTTTTTTCTGAATCCCGATATATATATGCTATAAGGTACAACTACTTTGAGTTTTGTAGACCTGTGTAATTGGTCAGATGTTGATATTAAAAATAAAGAAGGCATATCTTGACCACAAGCACATGTGCTTTTTAGATGGCAGAGCATCTTCTGTAATTATTTCATCGATTAGGATTAAAAAAAGTCCTAAAGATCCTTTGTAGCCACGGTTCTTTGGCAACCAACAACGGAACAATATGTACAAAATAATACAGTCGACTCTCTCGTATCACCGATGTCACCATACTCTCAGTACACTCCCGTATGTCTCTTCCTCAGTTGACATCCTTTCTTTAATCCCTAATATATTTATATGAAAAATAATAAAAATAAAATAAAAAGGTCAGGTGTTGATACTAAAAATAAAAAAGGCATATCCTGATTAGGAGCACATGTGCTTTACAGAAGGCAGAGCGCCATCTGGTGGAACAGAAATCAATTAAACATTGATTTAGCCTTTTCCCTGATATTTGGCCAACCTAATTTCTTGATAAATCAAGAAAAGCCATCCACGAACGCGTTTCGCGCTGTTGGTGCTCGTCAGCGTGGAGTAGGCTGTACCACTGCGACCAAAAAGATTTTTGGTCCCAGAGACTTCTTGAGAAACCAAGAAATGGGTATTTAAGGCCAAATGGGCGAATAAGACGAATGTACCCGGTTCCCCTGGTTTTCACCCGAGTAAAGGTTTGCCTAACGAACATTTGTTAAAACGATTCTAGCAACCATCCAATTCCCTACTGAATCTATACTTATCACGATTACTTTATGTTTGATTATCTGCTCCACCTATCTGTACCCGTTCACACGTTGCTGTGTTTGAATAAAAAATCAGTTTTGATGCCTCAAACATAATTATTAATGGTCAAATGTATACAATACATCAAAAATGAAATTTTACAATGTACAAAATAATACAGTCGACTCTCTCGTACCACCGCACCCTCGTATGTCTCTTCTTCAGCTGTCATCTTTTATTTAATCCCATGATCTCACTGGGCCAGTATTACTTTCTTGACCTCCTGTATATAATAGTAATATATAATAGTAACTAGGGCCCTAAATTTAATATAACACAGACCTTTTAAGAGAAAAATAACCCGTGCCTTCAAATTAAACTATCCCGCTATTCAATAAGATAGAAAACCGGGTTTTAAAACTGAGATAAGCTATGTTCCAGCAAAATAGTTTAACCCGGGCCCAATATTAATATAATCCAGGCTTTTCAAGAGGAAAATAACCCGTACCTTCAAATTAAAATAACCCGGAAATATATAGAGTCACACACCAAAAGGTAGCTAACCACGACTACAGGAAAGGAGTAACCCTGGCTCCAGGAAGAAAGTAACCCGGTCTATATGAGAAAAGTAACACGGGTTCCAGGAATATAGTAACCTGGGCTACAGGATGAAAATAACCCGGATTCCAGGAAGATAATAACCTGGTCTATATGAGGAAAGTAACCCAGGTTTCAGGAAGATAGTAACCCGGGTTATATGAGCAAGTAACCCGGATTCCAGAAAGATAGTAACCCGGTCTATATGAGGAAAGTAACTCAGGTTTCAGGAAGATAGTACCTCGGGTTATATGAGGAAGTAACCCGGATTCCAGAAAGATAGTAACCCGGTCTATATGAGGAAAGTAACCCAGGTTTCAGGAAGATAGTAACCCGGGTTATATGAGCAAGTAACCCGGGCTCCAGGTAGAAAGTAACCCGGTCTATATGAGAAAAATAACCCGGGTTCCAGGAAGATAGTAACCCGAGCTATATGAGGAAAATAACCCGGGTTCCAGGAAGATAGTAACCCGAGCTATATGAGGAAAATAACCCGGGTTCCAGGAAGATAGTAACCCGGGCTATACGAGGAAAATAAACCGGGCTCCAGGAAGAAAGTAACCCGGTCTATATGAGAAAAATAACCCGGGTTCCAGGAATATAGTAACCCGAGCTATATGAGGAAAATAACCCGGGTTCCAGGAAGATAGAAACCCGGGCTATACGAGGAAAATAAACCGGTCTATAGGAGGAAAGTAACCCGGTTTATACGAGGAAAATAACCCGGGTTCCAGGAAGATAGTAACCCGAGCTATATGAGGAAAATAACCCGGGTTCCAGAAAGAGGGTAAACCGAGCTATACGAGGAAAATAACCCGGGTCCCAGAAAAGATAGTAACCCAGTGTATATGAGAAAAGTAACACGGGTTCCAGGAATAAAGTAACACGGTCTATAGAAGGAAAGTAACCCGAGTTCCAGTAATAGAGTAAGCTGGGCCACAGAATAAATATAACCCGGGTTCTAGGATGATAGTAACCTGAGCTACAGATAGATAGTAACCCGGGTTCCAGGAAGAAAGTAACCTGGGCTACAGAAAGAAAGTAACCCGGTCTATATGAGGAAAGTAACCCGGGGTCTAGGAAGATAGTAAACCGAGCTATACGATGAAAATAACCCGGATTCCAGGAAGATAGTAACCCTGTCTATACGAGAAAAGTAACCCGGGTTCCAGGAAGAAAGTAAGCTCGACTAGAGAAGAAAGAAACACGAATCTCCACAAATGGAGGACCAACTAAAGCAGATTAGGTTGGGACCGAACAAAGCCGCAGTCCCACCATAGCTGGGCGGACTTGCTACTGTGTATTCTTCCCGGCTTACAGTCCATCACTTCCTCAACAGAATAATTAGATAAAACCTCTCGAGAGAGAAAGGTACTAATACATAGTTTTAGATGTTTTAGTTACTGAAGAAGAAATTGCCCGAAAGCTACATTTATTCAAGTAAATAAAAAGAGTTGTGCAAGTCTTATGATATTTTGTAATTCATCTAAATCCGCAATTCTGAGATCATGGACATATAATGTTATAATACGGCTTATGATTGTAGAACGACATTTGAAAAATATCCCGAATGTGTTTCTTTTAAACGAAAAATCAAAATTTATTTTAAGGAGAAATAACGATTATTTCTATCCTTAGGGATGAAGTATGAAAGGATGAATCGTGAAGAATAATGATAAACGGAAGAATAAAAATATCCGAGGGTTGGGAATCGAGCCCACAGTGTTCCGCTTACCGGGTAGATTAATATATTGACACCGTGTAAAATAACTTCCCATTTATTTATTTCAATTTTTTTAATCCTTATTTCTTTTTTCATATAATAAGTTACATTATATATAAACAACATGGAAGATACAAAACTCATTATTTCACTTTTATCATCAATATCATCAAATCTTCAAAATTAATATTTCCTTTACTGCAGACAATACTCTTTAGTTTTGTATTGGAATGATAAAACCAATGTAAGATTAAATGAAATATTAATGGAAGATGAGCCATTTTATTAAAATACATTGTAGATTTCAAATTACGAAACTATTTTGGACGCGTAATATTCTTTTTAAAATAAAACAATTTCTACTGCCCTTACTGCAGTGGAAAAATTAAAGGGAGGGCCTGGCTCATCAGTGGTAAATCCTCCCAGCGGTTTCGCCAGTTTAATCTACCATACCGCTGTTATATTGCATTTTTAGATTTTCCTTTTATAGTGATACTGAGATGCTTGACTCTTCGAATGGGTATTTTAGATTAACTATGGACATCAGCTTTTAGGACAGCAGAATTACATATAATTATAAATGTATAATATGCTTCGAGCAATCGCTCTTCCGCAATTTTTTCCATTGCAGTAAGGGCAGTATAATTGTTTTATTTTAAAAAGAATATTACGCGTCTAAAATAGTTTCGTAATTTGATAACAGATGGCGCGCTAGTGCATCGTAATATAATTGTAGATTTAATGTTAAAAAGAAAATTCCATTTTAAATTTGATAAATATATATATATATATATATATAATATATATATAAGCAGTTCAAAAACAAGAAAAGCCCTGACGAAGTTAGGCGTATAGCCTAATGAAATATTGGCAGTTATATTAAATAAAATGTTTATTTTATTTTTGATCCAAAATATGCTATTCAATTAATAAATATATATATATATGATAATACAATACTATATTGGTTCTGTGAAATATATTTCAATTATATGATGTATTAATTCATTTTTTAAAATATAAAAGCACCGCACAAATATAATCAATGATATTTAATCAAAATCCAATTTGATAATAAATAACGTGTAGATATATTTAATAAAACACTATAAAGGAATGACAATACATCCAGATGGCACTAGAATCTATAGGACATGCAACAACTGTCCTGGTGTGCAACTAACACCTACTCACATATTCTCATGTCCAGCAATGGCCGCAGCCTTGCAGAAAATTGACATAGACCCAGAGCAGCAGCTTTACACACATAAGATAGAGATCGACTGCTGTGATAGAGATGCATGGAGACATCCTGAGGCTCTTCATTGGACACGACAACAACAACAATACAGTATACACACCCAAGATAGAGAACGGCTGCTGTGATAGCGATGCATGGAGACATCTGAGGCTCTTCGTTGGACACGACAACAACAACAATACAGTATACACACCCAATATAGAGAACGACTGCTGTGATAGAGATGTATGGAGAAATCTGAGGCTCTTCATTGGACACGACAACAACAACATATACTTAAGAATATTCAAAGATATTTTATGAGGATAATAATTATAGAAATGGCATTTATTGATAATCAATATAAATATATAGAGATAGAGTTTGAACACTGATTAAAGAAGAAATCCTTAGAATAAATTGATATCGAATTGAAGGTATAATTACAGAATAGCAAAGTATTCATGATAAAATTGTGAAAAAAGTTTTAAAATTACAAAATAATTTCTCACAATGAGTTTCTTTTTATTACAAAACGCTAGCTTTCAAACGATTATCGCTCTTCAACGGGCTTAATAAAACATCGACTACGAGTATCATTATTAATCTTATTTATTCATTTTATTTATTTAACCTTATATAATCTTATATGGGCGTTATATTATTTATTATTTATTTAAGTAACCCAGGTTCCTGGAGCGTACAGAAGTCGCCAACTACCCTGGATAACGAGTATATCTTACAAGAAATATTTACAAAAACATACGCACGCATCGTGATTATTTACAACTGAAATTTTTAAATTGATATGTAATTTAACAATCTTTCAGTTGTAAATATCCACGCTGTATGTTTTTGTAAATATTTCTTGTAAGATAAAGTCGATGTTTTATTAAGCCCGTTGAAGAGAGATTATCACTTGAAAGCTAGCGTTTTGAAATAAAAATAAACTCATTGTGAGAAAATATTTTGTAATTTTTAAAATAGCAAGCTATTATACAACATTCATTTAAGTTAGTGTTATATCTATAATATATATGTGTGAAAGAAAGAATATGGTTTTACGAGTTACTAACCAAATAATCAAAATATCACAGAACAAGTCGAATAAACGTTTAGTTTATTTTTGTTCCACTAGATGACGCTCTGCAATTTAGAGATGCTCATGTGAGACGGTTAATATATGCCATTTTTATTTCAATCAAAGTGTTTGATTTTCGAGTCCAGACATAATATATGAAAGAAAAAGGGTATAAGAAGAAGTAGCGAAAGTTAAAGAGAAAGTAAAAAAGAAATATATTAGAAGGTATCAAAAAGGTTTATACACACATACCTCGCTTTGCGTCGGGGTTACGTTCCAAAAAAACACGACGCAAAGTGAAAATAAAATTTTGATGGCATGGCGCAATCAAAAACAAAGGTGTTGCCATATTCTAGGAAAATAAAATAATAAAAAAACATTAAAGACTCGAATCCAAAACAACGCAACTTCGAAAATCTAACGACGCACTGTGAAAATCAGTAAAAATTAAAAAGCGACGCAACTTCGAAAAAAAAAAACGCAAAACGAAACAATGCGAAGCGAGGTATTGGTGTATATCTTAAAACAATTAAAGGTCATAAATTCACGCTGAAGCCTCGGCAATTACGCGTCATATAAGTAGAACATAAGAAGAAAAAAATGAAAAATTAAAGATAGTAGTATAAGAAAAAGATTAAAAGACAGAACAATTTTAACATATAATCAAACTAGTATATTGTTGTGTATTTGCATACTTGGGATATTTGCAGAAATTCAAATATCCTCTTTGCATACTCATTTCTGACTTCATGTATAAATAGCGCTGCAAGTTGTTAGCAGTCAGTCAGTCCATATTGTAGAAGTTAGTGTTCTAATAAATTCTAAGAGAATGTAGTGACCTGGTATTGAGAAACCCACACAGAGGCAACGCAACATATATAAATATATTAAGTGAGATTATCTGCGATTTAACTCTATATAAAATCTTAATGCTAATTTGTTGATATTCTAATTATCGACCATAAAGTAAAATTGCAATTTATTTTGTGATGAGGAATATATCTTTGATAGTTCATCAAGCAACTAAGGAGAGAAGGTATAATTAGGATAATGATTAACTGTAATTCCGGTAAATAGCTGTAACTATTTAATGATAATAAACTATATAGGTTACAGTAATTAAGTGAGCAGTATAGTAAAGGCGTATGTCATGGTAATAAATGATTGTCTTTCCAAATTATACCATTATCATTTATTGAAAATGAGTATAGAGTTTATGTGACCAGCCAATGATAGGTATAGGTCTGAATTTACTTTGTTCTACATGAATCTTCTCAAATTTCCTCTTTTTTCTTCTGTGTATGCGCGCGTATAGTAATGGCGTATGTTAGGGCAGTGAATGACTTCTTCCAAAATAGAGAGTTACCATTTATTGAAAATTAGTATAGGGTTTGTTACCAGCCACTGATAGGTGTAGGTCTGAATCTACATTGTTCTCAATGATTTTTATGCATTCCACTTTCCTCTTTTTTTTTTAAAATATTGTTTGTGCGCGAGCGTAAAGGCGTATGTTGAAAGATACCATTATCAATTATTGAAAATGAATATAGAGTTTACGTGACCAGCCGAAAAGTGTAGGTCTGAGTTGACTTTGTTCAACATCATTTGTATGTTCTCCAACTTCCTCTTTTTTTCTCTTGTGTGTGCGCGTGTATAGTAAAGGCGTAAGTTAGGGTAGTGAATGACTATTCTTCCAAAAGATAACGTTACTATTTATTGAAAATGAGTGTAGAGTTTACGCGACTAGCCGAGAAGTTTAGGTCCGAGTTGACTTTGTTCAGCACGATTCTTATGTTCTCAACTTTCCTTTTTTTTCTTCTGTATGCGCGCGTAGAGTAAAGGCATATGTAAGAGTAGTGAATGACTGTCCTTCCAAAAGATAACATTATCATTTTTTGAAAATGAGTTTAGAGTTTACGGTACCAGCCAAAGTTAGGTGTAGGTCTGAATTTACTTTTTTCTACATGAATCTTCTCCAATTTCCTCTTAACTTGTGTATGCGCGCGTATGGGTAAAGGCGTATGTTAGAGTAGTAAATGACTGTTCTTCCAAAATATAGCGTTGTCATTTATTGAAAATTAATATAGAGCTTACGTGTGACCAGCCAAGAAGTGTAGGTCTGAGTTGACTTTGTTCAGCATGATTCTTATGTTCTCCACTTTCCTTTTTTTTATCGTGTGTGCGCGCGTATTGTAAAGGCGTAAGTTAGGGTAGTAAATGACTGTCCTTACAAAAGATAGAGTTACCATTTATTGAAAATGAGTGTAGAGTTTACGGTACCGCCGAGAAGTGTAGGTCTGAGTTGACTTTGTTCAGCATCATTCTTATATTCTCCAATTTCTTTCTTTTCTTGTGTTGTGTGTGTTTCATATATTTCTAGAGTCCAGGATGACCTATGATTCTTTTAAGACTGTTCTTCACGTTAAAATCGCGTTATAGTTTATCAATATATCACATATTCCTTGGTATAAATAGGATTAGACATTCTATGATCATTAAATATTCAAAACGATATTTTAGTGGAACACAAGTCTGTGTTAGGTATAAGCAACCTTGTTATGAATATGTTCACAGTTGACATCAAAGATATGTAACGGCGAAGTGAATGTCAAAGTTCGATGCAATTATTCTATCTTGTGTGACAAATATTTCCACAATGTATAGTCAAGACTTGTCCCATGGTCAAGTCAACACAATGGTTTGGTATAAACGGGCGTCAGTGATTATTATGCACATCACGTTGTACTGGCTGATTATATTGCGGAAACGTTAGCCAGTGAAGTCTACACCAGTGTCCGATGTGAACGCGTGATGAATGTGCCTGTGGAAGAGGCCTGCAGTAAATACTCAAGAACAGTTCTCCAGTGAAGTCTATGCCAGTGTTCGATGTAAACGCGTGATGAATGTGTCTGTGGAAGATCCCTGCAGTAAATACTCAAGAACAGTTCTCCAGTGAAGTCTACGCCAGTGTTTGATGTAAACGCGTGATGAATGTGTCTGTGGAAGAAACCTGCAGTAAATACTCGAGAACAGTTCTCCGGAGAATTCTACGCCAGTCTTCGATGTAAACGTGCGATAAATATACCTTCGGAAGAAACCTACAGTAAATACTCAAGAAAAGTTCTCCAGTGAAGTCTACGCTAGTGTTCGATGTAAACGCGTGATGAATGTAGCCAGAGTAAATACTCAAGAACAGTTCTCCAGTGAAGCCTACAACATTGTTCGATGTAAACGCGTGATGAATGTGCCCGTATAAGAAGCTCGCAGTGAAAACTCAAGAAAATTTCTCCGGAAAATTGTATGCCAGTATTCGATGTAAACGCGTAATGAATGTGCCCGCAGAAGAAACTCGCTATTAAAGAACAGTTCTCCGGTGAAACCTGTGGCAGTGTTCGATGTAAACTCGTAATGAATGTTCCCGCAGAAGAAACTCGCTATTAAAGAACAGTTCTCCGGAGAGGTCTACGTCAGTGTTCGATGTAAACGCGTGATGAATGTGTCCGCAGAAGAAACTCGCTATTGAAGAACAGTTCTCCGGTCAAACCTGTGGCAGTGTTCGATGTAAACTCGTAATGAATGTGTCCGCAGAAGAAATTCGCTATTAAAGAACAGTTCTCCGGTGAAGTCTACGCCAGTGTTCGATGTAAACGCGTGATGAATGTGCCCGCGGCGCCGTGCCCGCAGTGGATGCTCAAAAGTTGGCGGCCAAACGCAGCGCCACCGCTGTGGATCGATACTCACGTGCTGGTACCGAGCGCTGGTGGATGCATCGCTAGGTAGGTCCATGTGCCCGTCCGACCGACCGACCGTAATAGCAGGAACAGTCGCTTCTTTGTTACATTTAGTATTCATATGGCACAGTCGAAGTATATTCTTCCTTTTTGATCAGCGTTTACATCTCCTCACTTCTTATTTACACATATTCCCGCTATGTTTACATTTGACTTGGGAAACCATCTACTTTTTTCATCTCACACCATAGCTATTCTTCTCGCTTCTACAAACAGGAACAAAGTGTCTTTTTCTTCCAGTTGGTATTCGGGATAGATAATTTATTTTTGTTCCTATCCACCCACATGTGTTTACATCTCACTTCTTATTTACAAATTTACCCGCTATGTTTACATTCGACATGGGTCACAATCTACTATATTGTGCCTGTTTCTTCTCGCTTTTACAAACAGAAACATAGTGTCTTTTTTATTCCTGTTGATGTTAGTATAAATAATCTCTTTCTGCTACGATCCACTCGCATGTGGTTACATCTCACTTCCTGTTTGCCCATATTCCCGCTATGTTTACATTCGAAATGGGACACATTCTACTATCCCCATCCATGGGCCTGTTCTTTTACTACAGCTATTTCTTCTTTCTTTCACTATCAATAATATAACGTCGTTGGTGTAGGATAGATAATGTTATTCTGATTCTATCCACTCACATGTGTTTACATCTTACTCCTTATTTGCACATTATCCCGCTATGTTTACATTCGAAATGGGACATGTTCTACTATTCCCATCCATGGGTCTGTTCTCTCTCACCACAACCATTCTTCTCGCTCTTAACAACAGGAACATAGCGTTTTTTGTCCAGTTGATAATTGGAAAATATAATCTCTTTCTTCTCTCCATCGAAGTGCATGTGTTTACATCTCACTGCTTATATATATATTTGCACATATTCCCGCTATGTTTACATTCGAAATGGTACCATTCGAATTCATGTACCTGTTCTATCATGCCACAGCTATTCCTCTCACTATCACTAACAGAAACATAGTGTCTTTTTATACCAGTTGGTGTTTGGGATCGATAATATCCACGCACATGTGTTTATATCATACTTCTTATATGTATTTGTACATATTCCCGCTATGTTTACATTCGAAATGGGACTATTCGAATTTATGTACCTGTTCTCTCATGCTACAGCTATTCTCCCCACTCTCACTAACAGAAACATAGCGTATTTTTATACCAGTTGGTGTTTAGGATTTATATAATCTCTTTTCTCTTTCCATCTATGCACATGTGTTCACATCTTCATTCATTAGTTCCACACACTATTGTTTACAAGGTTACTTATATAACCTAAGAAACAGAATCGAACGTTACTTTTCATTAACGAACCTGTATTTATAGTTTTACTTAGACTTTTTCATATTCGAGTTTTGTTTATATTCATTTTCATAGACGAAGCCTGTTCTATTTGCGTCCTTTTTCATCTATTTACAAGTATTTAAATTCATTTTTTTTTTTCATACATCGTGCTTTGGAGAATATAAATATGCAAAAATTTTAATCCTTACTATTTTTTGTGTTCACATACTTACATGATAAAGAAATTCTCTTCCTTCTTAATACACAACACATTTCTATTGGCAATAGTATACATTTATATTTAATTAAAAAGGCATATATTGGATCAAAATATCATTTATTTTACCTCGTTTTGAAAATAGATCAATCCATAAATAAATCTTTAATTAAAAAGGCATATATTGGATCAAAATATCATTTTTTATAATTATTTAATTTCAAAATACATTTATATATACATTTGTTTACATATTTACCTTCATGTCTTTTAGTTACGTGCTTACACTCGATGGCGCTACGTTTTTCCATATATATAAATTAGTAAATTTTCTATATATTATAAACCAGATGATATGAACCAGCTTAATCTTCAAATATCGTGGTACCTATAAAAGGTTTAATTCCCCTCAATTCATAGATAGACATATTCGACAATCTTTCAATTTCAACATCCATATACGAACTATTTCTTTAATGGGTTTAAGAATCATATTTGCATATATAGTTTTCTTTGTTCTGTTCTTTGTTGACTAATTCATTTATATATTTGGAAAATAGTGAAAAAAGACATTTTTTTTTGTTTATCCCTAGTACACCTGTTACAGGCCATGATAATCGTGGTGAGTAGTTAGCGACTGCTTTTACTGTAAGCGCACCACATGTCTACACATGTGAAAGCAATTCGACTTTGCACTTACAAATCTGCCAGAGCCCTGTTTGGAAGACAATTGTACTGGGATCAAGTGGATAAGGTAAAAAAAAGGCATCTCCTGATCATGCAACTAAATATTGATGATTTACTCTGCCATCTGTCGGAAAATATATTAACTAATCGTTGAATTATTATTTAAAAAAAGGTATTTCAGAGTTGTCCTTATATTATATCTTGAATAATCATCATAAGTTAACCACGTAAGCATGGCTGTTGGCCTTCATTACCGTGGTACAAACTGTGCTTCAATTATCAAAAAAGCTGATTTTTGGACTATCCATAAAAATCATGAAATTTTTTCTTTTATCAATATAGATATGATAGAACGATAGAGATATGAGATAGAACGATAATATTGTCTAAAAGGATTCCCATTGGTTACGATATGTCCAAGACCTTTGAATGGTTTGGTCAACAGATTCTTGATCATATTGGCACAATATTGTCGCGTATAAGGCTGAAACTACTTACAACCTCCGCCAATAGATGGCGCTTTCGCCTGTTTCCGATCTGAAACTGGTGTGGGAATACCCGACTGCTGTGGTCCTGTTTCCTGGAAGAAATGTATGTAAATAGATGTTCATATTGGCCCCAGGAGGTGGCGTAATGTAAATACCCGTTGTTTATTATTCAAGTTATATACAATGTTTAGTAGTAAATGACAATAAAGAGGAATATTTGAAGTGTCCGTGCCGCCTGCTGTTGTTACTCTCACCCTCGCCACATTGCTTCTGCTACTCTTCTGGTAAGTCTCTCGTGTCCCCCCCACCAGTGGTAAGGCCGAGAGATACTGCCAGAGGAAGGTAGTTCCACTCGAGCGATGGTTCTCGGACGTCCTTGGGTGCTCTGCAGGGCACAGCTGCACAGGGAGAGTAACGGGAGCCTGGGTGGGTTATCTACGAAGGAAGAAGCGGCGTCGTCGCGAAGAACCTGGGAGTCAAGCCGCGACAATATTGTGACAATAAGTAATACTTAAAAATTATATAGATGCCTATTTAATATAACTATATAATTTTACTCTCTCTATTTTCTCGTTTATACGTTTTAGTTGGCTGAAGAAGATCTTGACCGAAAGCTTCCTATGATCAGGTGAATATAAAAGAGTTGCACCGGTATATAAATTTTATCTAATTTGTAAAAAGATCTGGAAATATTTAATGACAATTCGATAACATTTGAATTAGAGATAAACCAATTTTAAACTCTTCTTACTTCAACAATAAAAATTGGAAAGACACATGTCTATTAATTGGTTCCCAATGGTTTTGCCATTTTAATCTAACATACCGTTTTGATAATGTATTAAGATGTTTTGCACCTATACCTATTACTGTAGAGACTCTTGGTGCAGGTATTTCATTCGAGCAATAGTCATTTCAAGTGAATCTATGAATAAAGATCTTGATTGTTAGGCAAAGATCTTATATATATATATATTTTTTTTTTTTTTGAAGTATTGAAAGCGTTCGAAGAGCAAGTTTTCACGAAAGCTCTTGGAACAACTAAAATAAAATAATTAAAAGAAACATTTACCTGGTAATAAGACCAAATCCTAATGAATAAATAGTGTGTGACGTTACGGTAACGTAACGTTTATAATCTATAATCCAAATTGCGCCTTAACAAACATTTACCTATTAATTAAATTTCTTATTTAAAGGTATTCAAGCCAATTTTTTTCAAGGAAACAGAGGAAATGTTTTATACTTGATTATCTCGTGTGTCTTCAATAAAATACTGTGTATCAAATATATTTCATGAGTTATTGTCTGAGTCCTGATATACATGTTAAAAGTTCCATAAGTATATATGAAAAGAAAATAGTTCGAAAGTGATTAAGAATATTAAAAATCACCGATCAGTTTATAAATATTCCGATAGATGGCGCAAGTCATCAGTGACTTGTATTTCGTGGTCTCAACCTTTTTTTATATATATAACTAGCACAAATGTGATATTGTACTGGGATAAAGTTCATAAATTAAGAAAAAGGCATCTCCTTATCGTGTAACTGAAAGTTGCTGATAGTTGATATTTATTCCGATAGATGCCGCAAACCATCAGCAACTTTCAGTTGCACGATAAGGAGATGCCTTTTTCTTAATATATACATATATATATTAAAAATAAAGATAGCCTCTCCTGACCACGAGCATATGTGCTTTTTAGATGGCAGAGCGCCATCTAGTGGAGTAAAAATAAATAAATTATTTATTTAGCTTGCTCCGTGATATTTGGCCAACCCAATTTCTTGATAAATCAAGAAAAGCCATCCACGAACGCATTTCGCGCTGTTGGCGCTCGTCAGCGTGGAGAAGGCTGTAACCACTGCGACCAAAAAGATGTATGGTCCCAATGGCTTCCTGAGAAATCAAGAAATGGGTATTTAAGGCCAAATTTGCGTAAAGACGCTTAACACATGAAAAAAAAACAATAGAAAAAAATAGAAGATAAGTGGGTCAGGTGTTGATATTAAAAATAAAGAAGGCATCTCCTGACCACGAGCACATGTGCTTTTTAGATGGCAGATCGCCTTCTAGTGGAGCAAAAATAAACTAAAACGCGTTCGTGGATGGCTTTTCTTGATTTATCAATAAATTGGGTTGGCCAAATATCACGGAGCAAGCTAAATAAAGGTTTAGTTTATTTTTGCTCCACTAGATGGCGCTCTGCCATCTAAAAAGCACATGTGATCGTGGTCAGGAGATGCTTTCTTTATTTTTAATATCAACACCTGACCCACTCTATTGTTTTTTCATATATATATATACAGTTACATCTGTCTATAACGCCCCCTCTTGGGACTCACCAAAATAGGGTGCTATAGAGAGGGGGTGCTATAGACAGATCACTTTTAATGTAAATCGCATCGTACTACGTATTTAAAATCGGGCGCTATTGAGAGGGAAGCGCTATTCAGAGAGGACGCTATAGACAGGTTTAACTGTTTATATATTCTATGTATATGAATTAAAAATACCTTAGTACAATTTCACACTTTTGTATTATTTTTTATATGAATTAGTATATTTCTCTATAGATTACATAGAGTTAGGAAAGTAGTGTCTGGAGACGTCGAATGTGATTCTACCAAATCAATGAAGTTGTTCCTGAATAACTAATTAATATTTAGAGAGAATTAACACAAGGTAAACATGTTCCCCTGGGAATGTTATCATATATATAATCTATATACATATATATATACATATTCATATCTTTAATATTTGTTTATAATCAATATATGGCCTTATACGCAAAGACTATATTCTAATAATTCAAACCTTAAATTTAAAATTAAAATATGGTACAAAAAAAAGTGAGATTGAAAGAAATTCAACAAGCAACCAAGGGCTGTGTTTCTTTAACTATTTTTTTATGATGCACTAGCGCGCCATCTGTTATGAAAATTCGAAACTATGTTTGATTTCAAAAAGAATCTTACGCGTCTAAAGTAGTTTAGAACTATTTTTTTATTTCTCTAGATTTCTCAGGCCAACATGCCCTTCAACTGGAGATCTAGAAGTATGACTTCCAGCTAACTATACACGCCGAAAATAAATATCTAAATATATATACATATTATGATGCATTAGCGTGCCAGGCACTCCCATTAATTTTTCCATTACAGTAAGGGCAGTAGAAATTGTTTTATTTTTAAAATAATCATACGTGTCTATAATAGTTTCGAATTTTCATATATACATATTAACACAAAACAATAACGCGCCATCTATATTTATATAATGAAAGGATTTAAAAACACAAATATTTCTTTTATACACAATGCAAACCTATACTGTCCTTACTGCGATGAAAAATATATTGGGAGGGTTCGCCACTGATGAGCCAAGCCTTCCCAATATATTTTACATCGCAGTAATGACAGTATAGGTTTGTATTATGTATTAAAGAAAAACATTCGTGCTTTAAAATTCTTTCATTATATAAAAATACACATGTTGAAGGGCATGTTGGCCCTAAAGGTAGAGATATGAAAAAGTAGCTAAAGAAACTAGGCACTGGATTGCTTGTTAATTTTTGTAGAATTTTAAAATCAGGAATGAATATGTATCAGAAGTGAAATTGAATTGGGATTAGGTTGATAAAGGTAGAGAATGGTATTATCTGATTTTGTAATTAAAAGATGTTAATGGCTTGAACCATCTTTCGGAATAAATATAAACAATTCAATATAAATTCATTCGGCTAGTAGGTTTATATAGGGAAGCCGCGACATCTGGTGGTAGACTTAACAGAGTCATTTATTCTAGAAATTCAAATTTTGAAATGAAATATAATCTTTATATAACATATATATATAATATACAATTAGCTTGTTTTTCTTTTTCAGAAAAGAGCATGTTTTCGAGGAAAGTTGCTCTCTTTTGGACTATTTCGGGAAAATTGAACTATTTTCAAATAAATTATAGGTGTGTACATGCTATGGCGTGTATTGGAGAATATTTTGAAGTTAAAAATAAAATATTTTTCAGAAAAACCTGTGACACAATTGTCACAATGATTATGGGAATTTATAAATAGTAAATCAAAATAATCTATTGTATTATTCTAAAGGATCGAAACTGTATGTTACGTAACTCAATCTTTCTGTTTGATTCTATTGTAGTTATTGAATTCAATGGATTCAATAAATACTCTTTGTTATTATTCTGTGATAATTCGGTAATGATTTTCGACTTCTGACTTGTTGAAAAGGTGACATTTGGTTTGTATAAAGAATAATTTAAATAGTTGAGTCTCGTGTTTATCGTCAGGCCTTATGAGAGGAACCTTTTCTCGAACGCTCGCTTTCCATTGAGATATTTTTATCATAACTCCATAAATCTCCACGATGGAGATTTGCTGTCCTAGGTTGACTATCTACCGCATGTAGGTCACAGTAAGATTTTGTCTTCCATCTATAAAACCTTATTCTGGAGAACATACTCTTTATCATAGATGAATAAGATTTCTTTGTGTCAAATGTGCTTTATGTACAATCAAACTTTTCATTAGTGAGTCTTCTGAAAATATATCGCCTATTAAGAATCCAAAGTGTTTGTGTCAAATATATAGGCAGATTCCTCCAATCTAAAGCGGTATGATAGATTGAACTGATGAAACCGCTGGGAGGGATCACAACTAATGAACCAGGCCCTCACATTAATTTTTCATTGCATTAAGGGCAGTATAAAATTGCTTAATTTTTAAAAAAGAATCATACGCGTCTATAATAGTTTCGAATACTCATAACAGATGGCGCGCTACTGTATCATATTATTATTTCTCTTTAAAATAAACACAATTTTGTATTTTTTA
This sequence comes from Cordylochernes scorpioides, assembly GCA_030710605.1. Classification (NCBI taxonomy): domain Eukaryota; kingdom Metazoa; phylum Arthropoda; class Arachnida; order Pseudoscorpiones; family Chernetidae; genus Cordylochernes; species Cordylochernes scorpioides. The sequence continues at coordinate 15,867,598 of CP092873.1, read as the reverse complement.
TACTTAAATTGGATGAATATAATGAGTACCATTCCTATCAGAGTGAACCCTTTCAGCAGTTTCACCATTCCAATCTACCAAGCCGATTTAATGCTCTCTCTCTCTATTGGAGTAATCAAATTTATTCTATAATAAACAATTCTTTTAGAGAATTAGAGATAGGGGATTATACTATAGTATCTGAGCAACCTCGAATACGCATTCCAAAAAATATATATATAAAGTAGAACTTCCCTTTAGCGGACACCCTGCTAGTGAACACCTCTCCACAAAGAACAGTTTTCATTTGCAAAATTACAATTTTTACAATTTATCATCTCTCCGGTAAAAGGACCCCTCTCTCTAAAGGACACTTTGGCTCTGCAATTAGGTGTCCTATACAGGGTGGTTCTACTGTATATAGAAATGTAATTCATATTTTAGGTTTGGAATCTTTATACAACCTTTATACAGTAGAACCTCCCTTTAGCGGACCCCTTGCTAGGGAACACCTCTCCACAAAGGACAGTTTTCATTTGTAAAATTACCATTTTAAAATTTTGCAACTCTCCTGTAAGAGGGCACCTCTCCCTAAAGGACACTTTGGCTCTGCAATTAGGTGTTGTCCTTTACAGGGAGGTTCTACTGTAATTCATTATCGGTAGTTATATTAATAGGCATTTAAGAAAAAGAAAAGCGAAATTTAGAATAGATGAGTATTTTCCGGTTGAATATTTGATCAAAGTTTTAGAAGCCACCTTTTCCTGTTAAAATAGCAATCTAAACCAGAAGGCATCTTATTGACCATCTATATTCACTGGCAGATTCAGAAAGTTTGCAATACCAGCTTTGGCAATTCCAAAATGGTGAACTAAGACCATATTTTAGACTCCGACTCTTACAGGTCTACAATAGATCCTTCGAATCTTCCGCAACTACCAATGAGATAACGGGCAGGCGAAATGGCTAGGCTAAAATTTTGTGGATTGAAGTAAAACTCTCTTCAATACATATGAATAATAAACAAAACGGCTTTCGTCTAAAAGGAGAGTTTCTTGTTTTATTTCATAGTCATCCTATTATAAAAAGGCTTTCGGGTATTACAAACCTTTCTATACGATTATACATCTAAATTAGAATAGATGAGTATTAAATAAAACAAGAAATTCCCACTCGGAAGCCGTTTTGTTTATTATTTATAAATAGGAATTTTGTTTGCTATTTAAAATTACTCATGAATACCTTCTAGGAAACAAAAAAAAAAATATTTAATGAGACAAAGGGCATCGCCTGAAATTATAATCTAAGATAGTATTTCGAATTTTCCCCAAAACTGTTGTTCTGGATGTGTCTTTAATTTGTTTCTCTTATAAAAGTTTGTCAATGAAGGGTGCATAGATTTTGGGTCGATTTTAACAGATAAATATTCAGGTATAGTAGGTTATTACTTTTGAGAATATACTCTATATTTGTGTAAAAGCAGAACAAAATATTTTGTAATGATTACTATAATTTCTGAGAACCAATATAATTTTGTAAAATTAATATCAACTGAGCCAAAATACCTTTATTAGGTACCGCTCAAAAAGAGGAACCTAGCTTGTGTTATTAACAATGAATAATATTATTTCGTCGTACCCAGACGTTGTTTGTGTTCTTTGTGTATTCAGTATGCCACAAAGATACACACGTGAGTTCGAAGGGTTGCAGCTAAATTTATAGCGCATTATTGTATCTCACTTAACAGAAGGAATACAACAGTGGGACTTGTCTTCAACCTCCCCGTCAGAAGAATCCTTGGCGCCGTGGAGGTCACTCTTGTGAAGCTTCCCGCTTCAACTGTACGCGTGCAGCTTGGACTACACCGTCTTGTAGGTCGCTCCGATGTCAGTCTCTCTTGGCGCCGCCTTGCACGCCCCGGAGGTAACTCTCCGCCGTCTTCTTGTTGCCGCAGATCTCGTTGTCACCAGACTGGTTTCTCCCCCCAGACTGCGATGTCCTCTTCACGCACAAACCCCCTTCAGACCGACCGCTATCTCGGCTCTTTCCTTCACTACGGCACCAGCTGGACTGTTTGTCTGCCGCCCCCTCCTCTGGAATCTGTCAATCAACTCTTCCTTGTGGAGTGGGCTCCTGCATAGCTTCTTTACTGGCTTTGCCCACATCTTCTTTGCTGCACCGCTTCAATATGTATAGTTTATTCACATATCAAGAAAAGTGTACAATGCCGGATTTGATCCGGTTCATGGCTTTCAGAAACCGACGGTTTATATTGCTCGTCCACCGACTGTTTGTCTTTAATTAATATCAAACGATTTTTTCTCAAATAATAAGAAAACAAATTAATTATAAAAATGGTGTTTGGAGTATTTAATTTATAGAATTATCACTAATGGCTAATATTCTTTATTTTAATAATATATAATTTATAATATTTATCGATAAATGGCAATTGAATTTATAAATTATTAATTTTGATTCCATTTTAAATTAATATAGAATGAAGAAAAAATTTTAGAGAGAGACCAAATATACCAATATTCAAAAATATTCAACTAGCCAATTATCATAAATAATATTATTTTAAAATATTCTAAAATAACATTCGAGAATTCCAAACACAAATATATTTTATAAATATTTGAAAATATTTATTTAAAGCAATAAAAATAATTTTGCTAAATTGACTAAAATTTTTAGCGTCTCTCTATGAAATTACCATAAATTTATTTATCAGTGGGAGGTATTTTATCTGTGAGATCGTTCGGTATCCCTGGCCACCACGTGGTAGTTGCTATGGCAACGTAGCTATCTATCTACGAACCTGCCGTTAATATTGCAGTTTATT
>CP092873.1:15796081-15864671 GCA_030710605.1 Cordylochernes scorpioides | reverse complement strand
ACGATCGTCAGCGTGAAGTAGGCTATACCACTGCGAACAAAAAAATTTTTGGTCCCAGAGGTTTCTTGAGAAACGAATAAATGGGTCTTTAAGGCCAAATGGGCGAATAAGGCTAAAGTACCCGGCTTCACCTGGTTTTCACCCGAGTAAGAGTTTGCCTAACAAACATTTGTTAGAACGATTCGAGCAAATATCCAATCCCTACTGAATCTATACTTTGCAAAATAACTTTATGTTTGATACTCTGCTCCACCTAGCTGTACCTGTTCACACGTTGCTGTGTTTGAACAAAAAGGCAGTTTTGATACCTCAAACATAATTTATTAATGATCAAATGTATACAATATATTAATATAAATATTAACAATAAAATCATCCTTACATATATGTCATTTTAATATAACATATGTACAAAATAATAGATATACAGTCGACTCGTTCTTTCTCCCGATGTCACCAGACTGTCAGTTCATCCCCGTATGTCTCTTTCTCAGCTGAAATCATTTCTTTAATCACACGGTCACCTGAGCCAGTCGTACTTCTTTGACTTTCATCCACATCGTCTTGGTTCTTGTGGAGGGGGAAGCTAGATGTCACGATACTATTATTGTGTATCCACGACAACATATTCGACAAATCTACGCAGCTAACATTCATACCAACTCCTTTCTCCCCTTGGTGAACAAAGCTCTACCCAGGTATAGAGTTATATCCATATTTATTTACCCGTCACAAAGTAAAAAAAGGAATAAATAATCGAATAATCAGGTCACCAGAAATATTGTAACCTACTTTCCAGAAATATGGCTGCTTAGATTCCAGAATGAAGGCAACCCGAGTCCTAAACTTGAATTAACCCTCGCTAATGTAGACAGTAACCCAGGACTTTAGATAGAATGTAGAACTGGTTCTGAAATTGAAGTAACACGGATATTAGGATGCAGGAAATCCGGGCTTGAGAAAGTTAGTAACCTGACATATAGTTAATAAAACCTGGAATAAAACTTGAAAGTATTCCGAATATTATAATTGAGGTAAACGGGCTCGATCAGATAGAAATTCAGGCCCTAAAATTAATATAACTCAAATTTTTCAAGAAGTGAATAACTCGTACCTTCAAATTAAAATAACCCGCTATTCAATAAGATAGAAAACCAGGTCTTAAAACTGAGATAAACCAGGCTCCAGTAGAAAAGTAACCCGGTCCTAAAATTAATATAACAATGGCTTTTCAATATGAAAATAAACCCGTAGCTTAAAAATTAAACTATCCCACTATTGTATGATACAGAAAACTGGGTCTCAAAACTAACAGAACCCGGAAATATATATATATTCGCACCCCAAAATTTAGCTAACCACGACTTCAGTAAAGGAGTAACCCTGGCTCCAGGAAAAAAATAACCCAGTATATATGAGAAAAATAACCCGGGTTCTAGGAAGAAAGTAACCCGGGCTACAGAATGAAAATAATCCGGTTCCAGGAAGAAAGTAACCCGGGATACAGGATGAAAATAATCGGGTTCCTGGAAGATAGTAAACCGGGCTACAGAATGAAAATAAACCGGGCTCCAGGAAGATAGTAACTTGGGCTACAGAATGAAAATAACTCGGGTTCCAGGAAGAAAGTAACCCGGGATACAGAATGAAAGTAACCCGGGTTCCAGAAAGAAAGTAATCCAGTGTATATAAGAAAAGTAACATGGGTTCCAGGAAGATAGTACCCCGGTCTATAGGAGGAAAGTAACCCGGTCTATACGAGGAAAATAACCCGGGTTCCAGGAAGAAAGTAAGCTCGACTAGAGAAGAAAGAAACAGGAATCTCCACAAATGGAGGACCAACTAAAGCAGATTAGGTTGGGACCGAACAAAGCCGCAAGTCCCACCATAGCTGGGCGGACTGTGTATTCTTCTCGGCTTACAGTCCACCACTTCCTCAACAGAATAATTAGATAGAACCTCTCTCGAAATGTACTAATACATGGTTTTAGTTACCTGAAGAAGAACTTTCCCGAAAGCTACATTTATTCAAGTGAATACAAAGAGTAGTGTAGTCTTATGATATTTTGTGATCCATCTAAATCCGCAATTCTGCGATTATAGACATATACTATTATAATACGGCTTATGATTGTAGAACGACATTTGAAAATATCCCGCATGTGTTTCTTTTGAACGAAAAATCGAAATTTATTTTAAGGAGAAATAACGATTATTTCTAACCTTAGGGATGAAGTATGAAAGGATGAATCGTGAAGAATAATGATAAACGGAAGAATAAAAATGACCGAGGGTTGGGAATCAAACCCACAGTGTTCCGCTTACCGGGTAGATTGTTATATTGACACCATGTAAAATAACTTCCCTTTTATTTATTTAATTTTTTTTTAAATCTTATATATTTTTCCATATGATAAGTTTCATTATATATAAACAACATAGAAGATACAAACTCATTTTTTCGCTTTTTTCATCAATTGAGCATTCTATTAGAGACAAATCCTTCTATCTTCAAAATTAAAAAAAGAAAACATGTTGAATATATATAATTCTAGATGGAAATTCTAGACTGACGAGGGCCATTAGCCCGAAACCATGGTCGCTAGGTGGACGCTTTTCAGTTTGCCAAAGCTGGTGTTGTGGCTTTGTCACCGACCCGAGGCCGCTAGTTGCGGCGACGGTCAATAGATGGCGTCTGATTTTAGACGTCTATTTTGACAGGAGAGGCGACCCTTGTCTCTTTATATATAATTCTATCTAATACATTATTCTCTCTACAAATTTACCTATTTGTGTGTGTACGAGAAGTTCTTAATATTTCCTTTACTACAGACAATACTCTTTAGTTTTGTATTGGAATGATAAAACCAATGACCAAAGTCAAATGAATTTTTAATGGAAAATGAGCCACTTTTATTAAAATACATTGTAGATTTCAAATTACGAAACTATTTTAGACGCGTAATATTCTTTTTAAAATAAAACAATTTCTACTGCCCTTACTGCAGTGGAAAAATTAAAGGGAGGGCCTGGCTCATCAGTGGTGAACCCTCCCAGCGGTTTCGCCAGTTTAATCTACCATACCGCTGTTATATTGCATTTTTTGGAACTTCCTTTTATAGTGATACTGATGCTTGACTGTTCGAATGGGTATTTTAGATTAACTATGGACATCAGCTTTTAGGACAGCAGAATTACATATAATTATAAATATATAATATGCTTCGAGCAATCGCTCTTCCGCAAATTTTTCCGTTGCAATGAGAGCAGTAGAAATTGTTTTATTTAAAAAAAAAATATTACGCGTCTAAAATAGTTTCGTAATTTGATAACAGATGGCGCGCCAGTGCATCGTAATATAATTGTAGATTTAATGTTAAAAAAAAAATTCCATTTTAAATTTGATATATATATATATATGATAATACAATACTATATTGGTTCTGTGAAATATATTTCAATTATATGATGTATTAATTCATTTTTCAAAATATAAAAGCACCGCACAAATATAATCAATGATATTTAATCAAAATCCAATTTGACAATAAATAATGTGTAGATATATTTAAGAAAACACTATAAAGGAATGGCAATACATCCAGATGACACAAGAACCTATAGGATATGTAACAACTATCCTGGTGTGGAACTAACATCTACCCACATACTTTCATGTCCATCAATGGCCGCTGCCTTACAGAAAATTGACTTAGACCCCCAGAGCAGCAGCTTTACACACCCAAGATAGAGAACGACTGCTGTGATAGAGATGTATGGAGACATCTGAGGCTCTTCATTGGACACGATAACAACAACAATACAGTATACACACCCAAGATAGAGAACGACTGCTGTGATAGAGATGCATGGAGACATCTGAGGCTCTTCGTTGAACACGACAACAACAACAATACAGTATACACACCCAAGATAGAGAACGATGCTCTGATAGAGATGAATGGAGATATCTGAGGCTCTTCATTGGACACGACAACAACAACATATATTTAAGAGTATTCAAAGGTATTTTATGAAGATAATAATTATAGAAATGACATTTATTGATAATCAATATAAAATTATAGTGAGAGATAATTTGAACACTGATTAAAGAGAAAAGCCTTAGAATAAATTGATATTGAATTGAAAATATAATGCCGGTATAGCAAGATATTCATGATAAAATTGTGAGAAATGTTTTAAAATTACAAAATATTTTCTCACAATGAGTTCCTTCTTATTACAAAACGCCAGCTTTCAAACGATAATCGCTCTACAACGGGCTTAATAAAACATCGACTACATCTTAAAAGAAATATTTACAAAAACATACAGCGTGGATATTTACAACTGAAAATTTTAAAATTTATATGTAATTAAACAATGTTTCAGTTGTAAATATCCACGCTGTATATTTTTGTAAATATTTCTTGTAAGATATAATCGATGTTTTATTAAGCCCGTTGAAGAGATTATCACTTGAAAGCTAGAGTTTTGAAATAAAAAGAAACTCATTGTGAGAAAATATTTGTAATTTTAAAATAGCAAGCTATTACCGAACAATAACTTTAATGTAGTGTTATATCTATAATATATATGTGTGAAAAAGAGAATATGGTTTTACGAGTTACTAACCAAATAATCAAAATATCACAGAACAAGTCGAATAAACGTTTAGTTTATTTTTGTTCCACTAGATGACGCTCTGCAATTTAGAGATGCTCATTTGAGCAGGGTTAGGATATGCCTTTTTTATTTCCGCCAAAGTGTATGATTTTTGAGTCCAGACATAATATATGAAGGAAAAATGACATAAGAAGAAGTAGCGAAAGTTAAAGAGAAAGTAAAAAAGAAATATATTAGCAGGTATCAAAAAGGTTTATACACCCATACCTCGCTTTGCGTCGGAGTTACGTTCCAAAAAGACACGACGCAAAGTGAAAATAAAATTTTGATAGCATGGCGCAATCAAAAACAAAGGTGTTGCCATATTTTAGGAAAAAAAAAATAAAAAAAATTAAAGACTCGAATCCAAAACAACGCAACTTCGAAAATCTAACGACGCACAGTGAAAATCAGTAAAAATTAAGCAGCGACGCAACTTCGAAAAAAAAAACGCAAAACGAAACGACGCAAAGCGAGGTATTGGTGTTTATCTTAAAACAATTAAAGGTCATGAATTCACGCTGAAGCCTCGGCAGTTACGCGTCATATAAGTAGAACATAAGAAGAAAAAAAAGGAACAATTGAAGATAGTAGTATAAGAAAAAGAATAAAAGACAGAACAATTTTTACATTTTATCGAGCTAGTATATAAATATATTACGTGAGATTAGAGAATATCTGCGATTTAACTCTATTTAAAATCATAATGCTAATTTGTTGATATTCTAATTATTGACCATAATGTAAAATTGCAATATTTAATATGATATGGTATATATCATTGATAGTTAATTAAGAAACTCTGAGGAGAGTAGGTATAATTAGGATAGCGATTAACTGTGATTACGCTAAATAGCTGTAACTATTTAATGATAATAAACTATATAGGTTATAGTAATTAAGTGAGCAGTATAGTAAAGGCGTATGTTAATGTAATGAATGATTGTCTTTACAAATGATAGCGTTATCATTTATTGAAAATAAATTTAGAGTTTACGTGACCAGCCAATAATAGGGGTAGGTCTGAATTTACTTTTTATCATTAAATCTTCTAAAATTTCCTATTTTTTCTTTTGTGTGTGCGCGCGTATAGTAATGGCGTATGTTAGGTAAGTGAATGACTGTCCTTCCGAAAGAAGGTATTATTATTTATTGAAAATGTTACGTGACCAGCCAATGATAGGTGCTGGTCTGAATTTACTTTGTTTTCAATGAATCTTATGCATTCCACTTTCCTCTTTTTTTTTTATCCTGTTCCCGAACAGAAAGGTAAAGGCGTATGTTGAATAGAGTTTACGTTACCTGCCGAGAAGTGTAGGTCTGAGTTGACTTATTTCATTATGATTTTATGTATTCCACTTTCCTCTTTCTTTTTTTTTTTCTTGTTTGTGTGCGCGCGTATAGTAAAGGCGTATGTTAGGGCAGTGATTGACTGTCCTTCCGAAAGAAGGTATTACCATTTATTGAAAATGAATTTAGAGTTTACATGACCAGCCAATGATAGGTGTAGGACTGAATTTACTTTGTTTTCAATGAATCTTATGCATTCCACTTTCCTCTTTTTTTATCTTGTTTGTGCGCGAGCGTATAGTAAAGACGTAGGTTAGGGTAATGAATGATTGTCTTTCCAAAGTAAGCATTATCATTTATTGAAAATAAGTATAGGCTTTGTGACCAGCCAAGGGTAGGTGTAGGTCTGAGTTGACTTTGTTCTCAATGAATCTTATGTATTCCACTTTCCTCTTTTTTATCTTGTTTGTGCGCGAGCGTATAGTAAAGGCGAATGTTGAAAGATACCATTATCCTTTATTGAAAATGAGAATAGAGTTTATGTGACCACAGAAAATGATAGGTGTAGGTATGAATTTACTTTGCTCTATATGAATCTTATGTTCTCCACTTTCCTCTTTTTTATTTCCTGTGTGTGCGCGCTCGTATGATAAAGGAGTATGTTGAAGGTAGTGAATGACTGTCCTTCCAAAATATAGAGTTACCATTTATTGAAAATGAGTATAGAGTTTATGTGTGACCAGAAAATGATAGGTGTAGGTCTGAATTTACTGTTCTCAATGAATCTCATGTATTCCAATTTTCTCTTTTTTATCTTGTTTGTGCGCGAGCGTATAGTGAAGGCGTATGTTGAAAGATAACATTATAATTTATTGAAAATAAGTATAGAATTTACGTGACTAGCCAAAAGGTGTAGGTCTGGGTTGTCTTTGTTCAGCTTGATTCTTATGTTCTCCACTTTCCTTTTTTTCTTGTGTGTGCGCTAGGGTATAGTGAAGGCGTAGGTTAGGGTAGTGAATGATTGTCCTCTCAAAAGATAACATTAAATACAAGGTATGTCCCATAAGTTCCCGGACTGGGTCCATAAAAAAAAAGGTAAGATTTTTTTTTTTTTTTTATTAAAACTTTTCAAAGTAATCCCCCCTTGCTTCAACGCACCAGCGCCATCGTTTCTCCCAATTGTCGAAACAGTTTTATAAGCCTCTTTTGGAATGCTCTTCAATGCTAACGGCGATTTTTCTATTATGTCATCCCTGGTGTCAAAATGTTTTCCTTTTAGAACTGCTTTAAGTTTGGGGAACAGGAAAAAGTCATTTGGTGCGATGTCTGGGAAATAGGGTGGTTGAAGTAGAATTTGTGTCCCGTTTTTCGCCAAAAAGCTAGTCATAAAGTGCGCTGTGTGAGGGCGAGCATTGTCATGGTGTAGGATCCAGCCACCATTAGTCCATTTTTCTGGCCTTTTTTTTTCGAATCGCTTCCCTTAGACGGCGAAGAATGCCCAAATAAATTTCCTTAATAACTGTTTGGCCTGCAGGAAGATACTCGTGATGAACAATGCCCTTGTTATCCGAAAAAGCGACCAGCAACACCTTGTTTCTAGATTTTTTGGGTCTAGGCGCACCCTAACCTCTCCACTCGGCAGATTGAGGTTTGGTTTCAGGGTCATAGCCATAGACCCATGTCTCGTCGCCTGTGATTATCTTGTCTTTCCATTCTGGATCCGTTCTTGTCATTTCCATCATGTCCTCACAGGTTGCAAGCCGACACAGTTTTTGCTCATTGGTGAGGAATCTTGGGATGAATTTTGCAGGAGTCTTTTTGAGCTTCAAATCTTCGGTTACGATCCTTCCAATCGTTGTTTTAGAGATGCCTGTGTCTTGCTCTAGCTCCAGCAAAGTGGTTCGAGGATTTTCTTTTATCAAATCGGTGATTTTTTGCACATTTTCATCAGTCCTTTGAAATTTTGGGCGTCCTTGACGAGGATCATCTTCAATGGAAATTCTGCCAGCTTTAAATCTAGAATGCCATTCAAAAACAGTTGTTCTCTTTGGGGCGTCATTGGGGAATGCTTTATTAAGCATTTCAAAAGTTTCGGTTGCTGATATTTGAAGTTTCACACAAAATTCTATGCAAATCCTCTGCTTCAATTTTTGTTCCATCGTAAAATCGCCGCAGCGCTAGGTGTGACCTTTAAATAAATTAGAATAACCTTGGCGCGCGCGCAAGTACCGCCTCGATATTGGTACCACCGTGTAGCCAGATATTTTTTCTATAATAAACAGTCAAATTCATTTACATTTTTCATTTATTTATTTTTTTATGGACCCAGTCCGGGAACTTATGGGACATACCTTGTATATATATATATATATATATATATATATATATATATAATTTATTGAAAATGAATTTAGAGTTTACGGTACCAGCCAATGGTAGGTGTAGGTCTGAATTTACTTTGCTCTACATGAATCATCTCCAAATTCCTCTTGTGTGTGCGCGCGTATGGAAAGGTGTATGTTAGGGTAGTAAATGACTGTCCTTCTTAAAGATAGCGTTATCATTTATTGAAAATTAATATAGAGTTTATGTGACCAGCCAATGGTAGGTGTAGGTCTGAGTTGACTTTGTTCAGCATGGTTCTTATGTTCTCCAATTTCCTTTTTTTTTTTCTTCTTGTGTATGCGCGCGTATGGTAAAGGCGTATGTTAGGGTAGTGATTGACTGTCCTTCGAAAGATAGCGTTATAAAATATTGAAAATGAATATAGAGTTGAAGGGACCAGTCGAGAAGTGTAGGTCTGAGTTGACTTTGTTCAGCATCATTCTTATATTCTCCAATTTCTTCCTTTTCTTGAGTTGTGTGTGTTTCATATATTTCTAGACTTCAGGATCACCTTGATTCTTTTAAGACTGTTCTCCACGTTATAATCGCGTTATAGTTTATCAATATATCACATCTTCCTTGTTATAAATAGGATTAGACATTATATGAATATTAAATATACAAAACGATATTTTAGTGGAACACAAGTCTGTGTTAGGTATAAGCGCACTCCGGTTGTGATTATGTTAACACAGTAGACATCAAAGATATGTAACGGCGAAGTGAATGTCAAAGTTCGATGCAATTATTCTATCCTGTGGGACAAATATTTCCACAATGTATAGTCAAGACTTGTCCCATGGTCAAGTCAACACAATGGTTTGGTATAAACGGGCGTCAGTGATTATTATGCATATCACGTTGTACTGGCTGATGTTATTGAAGAAACGTTAGCCAGTGAACCCTACGCCAGTGTTCTATATAAGTGTTTGATGAATACACCTTCGGAAGAAGCCTGCAATAAATACTCAAGAACAGTTCTCCGGTTAGGTCTACTCCAGTGTTCGATGTAAACTCGTAATGAATGTGTCCGCAGAAGAAACTCGCTATTAAAGAACAGTTCTCCGGAGATGTCTACGCCAGTGTTCGATGTAAACGCGTGATGAATGTGCACGCGGTAGAAATCCGCAGTAAATACTCAAGAACAGTTCTCCGGTAAAACCTACGCCAGTGTTAGATGTAAACCCGTGATGAATGTGCCTGTGGAAGAAACTTGCAGTAAATACTCAAGAACAGTTCTCCGGTTAGGTCTACTCCAGTGTTCGATGTAAACTCGTAATAAATGTGCCAGCAGAAGAAACCCGATATTCGAAAACAGTTCTCCGGTGAAACCTGTGGCAGTGTCCGATGTAAACTCGTAATGAATGTATCCGCAGAAGAAATTCGCTATTAAAGAACAGTTCTCCGGAGAAGTCTACGCTAGTGTTCGATGTAAACTCGTAATGAATGTTCCGGCAGAAGAAACTCGCTATTAAAGAACAGTTCTCCGGTGAAGTCTACGCCAGTGTTCGATGTAAACGCGTGATGAATGTGCCCGCGGCGCCGTGCCCGCAGTGGATGCTCAAAAGTTGGCGGCCAAACGCAGCGCCACCGCTGTGGATCGATACTCACGTGCTGGTACCGAGCGCTGGTGGATGCATCGCTAGGTAGGTCCATGTGCCCGTCCGACCGACCGACCGTAATAGCAGGAACAGTCGCTTCTTTGTTACATTTAGTATTCATATGGCACAGTCGAAGTATATTCTTCCTTTTTGATCAGCGTTTACATCTCCTCACTTCTTATTTACACATATTCCCGCTATGTTTACATTTGACTTGGGAAACCATCTACTTTTTTCATCTCACACCATAGCTATTCTTCTCGCTTCTACAAACAGGCACAAAGTGTATTTTTCTTCCAGTTGGTATTCGAGATAGATAATTTCTTTTTGATCCTACCCACTAATATCTGTTTACATCTCACTTCTTATTTACACATTTACCCGCTATGTTTACATTCGACATGGGTCACAATCTATTATATTGGGCCTGATTCTTTCCGCTTCTACAAACAGAAACATAGTGTATTTTTCTTCCAGTTGGTGTTTAGGATAGAGAATATCTCTCTGCTCCTATCCACTCACATGTGGTCACATATCACTTCCTGTTTGCCCATATTGCCGCTATGTTTACATTCGAAATGGGTCACAATCTACTATTCCCATCCATGAGCCTGTTCTTTTACTACAGCTATTTCTTCTTGCCCTCACTATCAATGATATAGCGTCTTTTTCTTACAGTTGGTGTTAGGATAGATAATGTTATTCTGATTCTATCCACTCGCATGTGTTTACATCTTACTCCTTATTTGCACATATTCCCGCTATGTTTACATTCGAAATGGGACACATTCTACTATTCCCATCCATGGGTCTGTTCTCTCTCACCACAACCATTCTTCTAGCTCTTAATAACAGGAACATAGTGTATTTTTTCTTCCAGTTGATGTTTGGAATATATAATCTCTTTTTATCTCCATCCACGCCCATGTGTTTACATCTCACTTCTTATTTATACATATTCCCGCTATGTTTACATTAGAATTGGTACTTTTTGAATTCATGTACCTGTTCTCTCATTCCAAAGCTATTCCTCTCACTAACAGAAACATAGCGTCTTTTTATACCAGTTGGTGTTTGGGATAGATAATCTGTTTTCTCTTTCCACACATCCATGCACATGGATTTACATCTTTCTTCTTTAGTTCCACACACTATTGTTTACACAGTTACTTATATAAATTAAGAAACAAAATATAACGTTACCCTTTATTAACGAACCTGTATTTATAGTTTTGCTTAGACTTTTCATATTCCAGTTTTGTTTATATTCGTTTTTAGAGGAAGCCTGTTCCAATTGCATCTTTTTCCATCTGTGTACAATAATTTTAATTCACTTTCTTTTTCTTATTTTCATACATCGTGCTTTGGATAATATAAATATGCAAATTTTATTTCCTTACTATTTTTGTGTTCACATACCTACATCATAGAGTAATTTTCTTCTTCCTTCTTAATGCACAACACATTTCTATTGGCAATAGTATACATTTATATGTTCATTTTTTAGCATCTTTAGCTTCATGTGTTTTAGTCACGTGCTTACACTCGACGGCGCTACGTTTTTGCGTATATATAAATTAGTAAATTTTCTAGATATTATAAACCAGATGATATGAACCAGCTCAATATTTAAATATCGTGGTACCTAATATGACATTGTACTGGGAAAAAGTTCATAAATTGAGAAAAAGGCATCTCCTTATCGTACAACTGAAAATTGCTGATAGTTGATATTTATTCCGATAGATGGCGCAAGCCATCAGCAAATTTCAGTTGCACGATAAAGAGATGCATTTTTTCTTAATATATATTCTATGTACAGTTAAACCTGTCTATAGCGCCCCCTCTAAATAGCGCTTTCCTCTCTATAGCGCCCGATTTAAAATACATAGTACGATGCGATTTACATAAAAAGTGACCTGTCTATAGCACCCCCTTTCTATATCACCCTATTTTGGTGAGTCTTAAGCGGGGGCGCTATAGACAGGTTTAACTGTATATGAATTAAATATACCTGATCTTAGTACAATTTCACACTTTTGTATTATTTATTATATGAATTAGTATATTTCTCTATAGATTGTATAGAGTTAGGAGTTAGAAAAGTAGAGTCTGGAGAGTCGAATGTGATTCTACCAAATCAATGAAGTTGTTCCTGAATAACTAATTAATATTTAGAGAGAATTAACACAAGGTAAACATGTTCCCCTGGGAATGTTATCATATATATATATATATATATATATATATATATATATACGTATATACATATTCATATCTTTAATATATGTTTATAATCAATATATGGCCTTATATGCAAAGACTATATTCTAATAATTCAAACCTTAAATTTAAAATTAAAATATGGTACAAAAAAGTGAGAGATTGAATAAGATTCAACAGGCAACCAAGGGCTGTGTTTCTTTAACACTAATGCACTAGCGCGCCATCTGTTATGAAAATTCGAAACTATGTTTAATTTCAAAAATAATCTTACGCGTCTAAAGTAGTTTTGAACTATTTTTTATTTCTCTAGATTTCTCAGGCCAACAAATGCCCTTCAACTGGAGATCTAGAAGTATGACTTCCAACTAACTATACACCCCGAAAATAATTATCTAAATATATATACATATTATGATGCATTAGCGTGCCAGGCCCTCCCATTAATTTTTCCATTGCAGTAAGGGCAGTAGAAATTGTTTAATTTAAAAAGAATCATACGTGTCCATAATAGTTTCGATTTTTCATATATATATATATTAACACAAAACAATAACGCGCCATCTATACATATAAAATGGAAGAATTTAAAAGCATGAATTTTTCTTTTATACATAATACAAACTTCTACTGTCCATACTGCGAGGAAAAATATATTGGGAGAGTTCAACACGGATGAACTAAGACCTCCCAATATATTTTTCATCGCAGTAAGGACAGTAGAAGTTTGTATATAATATAAAATAAACATTTGTGCTTTTAAATTCTTTCATTATATAAATATACATATGTTGAAGGGCATGTTGGCCCTAAAGGTAGATATATGAAAAAGTAGCTAAAGAAACTTGGCACTGGATTTCTTGTTGATTTCTGTTGAATTGTAAAATCAGGGATGAATATGTATTAGAAGTGTAAAATTGTATTAGGTTCAGGTTGATAAATGTAGAGAATGGTATTATCTGATTGTGTAATCAAAATATGCTAATGGATTGACCCATCTTTCGGAATAAATATAAACAAATCGCAGAATATTTTATTTTTATTCTAGAATTTTTTGAGGAATTGCTGCTGTTGTGATAGAGACATCTGAGGCTCTTCATTGAACACGACAGCAACAATACAGTATATACACCCAAGATTGAGAACGACTGCTGTGATAGAGATGCATGGAGATATCTGAGGCTCTTCATTGAACACGACAACAACAATACAGTATACACACCCAAGATAGAGAATATTGCGACTGCTGTGATAGAGATGCATGGAGACATCTGAGGCTCTTCATTGGACACGACAGCAACAATACAGCATATACACCCAAGATTGAGAACGAGATATCTGAGGCTATTCATTGAACACGACAACAACAATACAGTATACACACCCAAGATAGAGAATATTGCGACTGCTGTGATAGAGATGCATGGAGACATCTGAGGCTCTTCATTGGACACGACAACAACAACAATACAGTATACACACCCAAGATAGAGAACGAATGCTGTTATAGAGATGCATGGAGATATATGAGGCTCTTCATTGAACACGACAACAACAACAATACAGTATACACACCCAAGATAGAGAACGACTGCTGTGATAAAGATGCATGGAGACATCTGAGGCTCTTCATTGTACACGATAACAACAACAATACTGTATACACACCCAAGATAGAGAACAACTGCTGTGATAGATATGCATGGAGACATCTGAGGCTCTTCATTGTACACGATAACAACAACAATACAGTATACACACCCAAGATAGAGAACAACTGCTGTGATAGAGATGCATAGAGACATCTGAGGTTCTTCAATGGACACAACAACAACAACAATACAGTATGCACACCCAAGATAGAGAACGACTGGTGTGATAGAGATGTATGGAGACATCTGAGGCTCTTCAATGGACACGATAACAACAACAGCATTTCTTGAATAATCAAGAAAGGCTAACCACATACGCTTTTCAGGCTGTTGGCCATCATCGGCAAGAAGGATTTCTCTTTTTTTTACCAACCTGATCCTTGTAGAATTTCACATATGTTATATTTCTCACATAGTTTGGCGTTCTTACGCCTTTACGGTCTTGTATAACTGCTTCATGATTTTTCAGGATGCCTCAAAGCCAACTTTTTTTGGTCGTTGAGGTACAGCTTGCATCATGGTGATAAGGGCCAACAGCCTGAAACTCCGTACGTGGATATCTTTCTTTATCAATAGAGAAAGGGTATTTTTGGACAATTCTAGAATAATATGAAATCAGCGATTTGTTGATATTTATTCCGACAGATGGCGCAAGTCATCATCGACTTTTTCTTACACGACCAGGATATACCTTTTTCTTAATTAATCCTAAATTATATTCTAAAATTATATTTATAAAATATTGTTTTTTTTTTAGTTTTATCCTATCTCTCATTTGTATATTTTTTCTTTTATAAGTAGTCATGTTGTCACATTTTTGCCACCGTATGGCTGTTTAAGCAAATATTTTCAGATCTCCGTATATATCTATTTCTGCTCCATAATTAATATCCGAGGAACAAACTTGCAAGATCGTCTTTTCAGAGCCAGATCATCATGGATAATAGAATGGAATTTCCCAAATGACACTGCGGTTTCTTCTGACACTTCTCTGATTGTTCTTCTCCGATTTTGAAACATCAGGTCTTTAATATTCAACATTTTCAATAACACTCACCGTTTTTGGTCGTTCATACCTTATTTCAACTTCCACGGTAGTTCGGCCATCTTTAAACCTTATGAAACACTCAAATTGCGTTATTCTATAGAAAGAGTATTTTCCAAATGATGTTTGTAACAAATCTAAGCTTTTTCTGACCGATTTACCGATTCGGTAACAGAATTTCCGACAAATACCTTGATCCATCATGAAATACAATGGTATATAGGTTGGCCTTCGTCTTAATTTGCCGAAACTAGTATATGGCTCATTCTTTATCAGCACTATTAAAGATATTCACTAGTTTATTGGACAAGTAAATCGTTCTAATGTACAGTTAAACGGAGAATGGCTATTTTGGTAAACACAAATATATATATGATTTATCAAGAAATTGGGTTGGCTGAATATCACGGAGCAAGCTAAATGAACGTTTAGTTTATTTTTGTTCCACTAGATGGCGCGCTGCTATCTAAAAAGCACATTTGCTCGTGGTCAGGAGATGCCTTCTTTATTTGTAATATCAATACCTGATCCACGTATCTTTTAATTTTTTTGTATATTTTTTCACATATAGATATAATTAACAATTTTCCGATTTTTATTTTTTAAAAAAGAGCATGTTTTCGAGCAAAGTTGCTCTTTTTTTGGACTATTTCGTAAAAAATCGAACTATTTTCAAATAAATTATCGACGTGGACATGCTATGGCGTGTATTGAAGACTATTTTGAAGTTAAAAATAAAATATTTTCCAGAAAAACCTGTGACAATTGTCACAATGATTATGAGCATTTATAAATAGTAAATCAAAATAATCTATTGTATTATTCTAAAGGATCGAAACTGTATGTTTCGTAACTCAATATTTCTGTTGATTCTATTGTAGTTATTCGATTTAATGGATTCAATAAATACTCTTTGTTATCATTCTGTGATATTTTGCTGCTGATATTCGACTTCTGACATGTTGAAAAGTTGACATGTGGTTTGTATTAAGAATAATGGTAAATAGTTGAGTTTCGTTTTTATTGTCAGGTCTGATAAAAAGAACATTTTCTCGGACACTCGCTTTCCATTGAGATATTTTTATCATAACTCCATAAATCTCCACGATGGAGAGTTGCTGTCGTAGGTTGGCTCTCTACCGCATGGAGGTGACAGTCAGATTTTGTCTTCCATCTATCAAAACCTATTCTGGAGAACATACTCTTTATCATAGATGAATAAGATTTCTTTGTGTTAAATGTGCTTTATGTACAATCAAACTTTTCATTAGTGAGTCTTCTGAAAATCTATCACCCATTAAGAATCCAAAGTGTTTGTGTCAAATATATAGGCATATTCCTCCAATCTAAAGCGGTATGATAGATTGAACTGATGAAACCGCTGGGGGGGATCACAACTAATGAACCAAGCCCTCCCATTAATTTTTCATTGCATTAAGGGTAGTATAAAATTGTTTAATTTTTAAAAGAATCATACGTGTCTATAATAGTTTCGAATTCACATAACAGATGACGCGCTACTGTATCATATTATTATTTCTCTTTAAAATAAACACAATTTTGTCTTTGTTTATACTTAAATTGTATGAATATTATGAGTGCCATTCCTATCAGAATGAACCCTTCCAGCAGTTTCACCATTCCAATCTACCAAGCCGATTTAATGCTCTATTGGAGTTATCAAAATTATTCTATAATATACAATTATTTTAGAGAATTATAGATAGGGGATTATACTATAGTATCTGAGCAACCTCGCATACACATTCCAAAATATATATATATAAAGTAGAACCTCCCTTTAGCGGAAACCCCGCTAGTGAACACCTCTTCACAAAGAACAGTTTTCATTTGCAAAAATTACCATGTTTACAATTTAGCAACTCTCCGGTAAAAGGACCCCTCTCTCTAAAGGACACTTTGGCTCTGCAATTAGGTGTCCTTTACAGGGTGGTTCTACTGTATATAGAAATGTGATTCATAGTTTAGGTTTGGAATCTTTATACAACCTTTATATAGTAGAACCTCCCTTTAGCCGACATCTCTCCACAAAGGACAGTTTTCATTTGTAAAATTACCATTTTTACAATTTAGCAACTCTCCGGTAAGAGGACACCTCTCCCTAAAGGACACTTTGGCTCTGCAATTAGGCTTTCTTTACAGGGAGGTTCTACTGTATTTCTTTATCGGTAGTTATATTAATAGGCATTTTAGAAAAAGAAAAGCGAAATTTAGAATAGATGAGTATTTTCCGGTTGAATATTTGAACAAAATTCATAGAAGCAACCTTTTCCTGTTAAAATAGCCATCTAATCGAGAAGTCATCTTATTGACCATCTATATTCACTGGCAGATTCAGAAAGTTTGCAATACCAGCTTTGGCAATTCCAAAATGGTGAACTAAGACCATATTTTAGACTCCGACTCTTACAGGTCTACAAGAGATCTTCGGAATCTTCCGCAACTACCAATGAGATAACGGGCAGGCGAAATGGCTAGGCTAAAATATTTGGATTGAGGCAAAATTCTCTTCAATACATATGAATAATATACAAAACGGCTTTCGTCTAAAAGGTGAGTTTCTTGTTTTATTTCATAGTCATCCTATTATAAAAAGGTTTTCGGGTATTACAAACCTTTCTATACGATTATACATCTAAATTAGAATAGATGAGTATGAAATAAAACAAGAATTTTCCACTCGGAAGCCGTTTTGTTTATTATTTATAAAGGAAAATTTTGTTTGCTATTTAAAATTACTCATGAATACCTTCTAGGAAACAAAAAAAAAAAATTTGAATGAGACAAAGGGCATCGCCTGAAATTATAATCTAAGATAGTATTTCGAATTTTCCTAAACTGTTGTTCTGGATGTGTCTTTAATTTGTTTCTCTTATAAAAGTTTGTCAATGAAGGGTGCATAGATTTTGGGTCGATTTTAACATATAAATATTCAGGTATAGTAGGTTATTACTTTTGAGAATATACTCTACTAGCCGAATGACCCGGGCAACGCCCGTGTTTTACCCGATTGAATGTTTTGGTTCAAATACTATTTGTCACAATTATAAATCGGCGCCTTAAATAAATGCATATATTAGTTAATAACTATAGCCTATGTGCTTTATCTGTCTATGTACTATTGGCTTCCGTAGGCGTCTCTTACTGGGAAAAAGAAAGAGAGGATTCCATTTAGTTATTAAATGATATATGCATTTATTTAAGGAGTGACCCGCTCCAACACAATAGTTACAAAAACCAAAAAGCGAGTGGGGGGGGGGGGGGCAAAGTCAAAAACAAAGTGTCTCGCGTAGTGGCGGCGCCATCGTAGCTACGTGATCGTAGCCAACCAATAGGAGAGCGCCATTCCAAAAAAAAAAGCAAACGGTGACAGAGATGACGCATGACGCTCGTAACTGTATATAGAATATTTGTGTAAAAGTAGAACAAAATATTTTGTAATGATTACTATAATTTCTGAGAACAAATATAATTTTGTAAAATTAATATCAACTGAGTTCAGTTGGGTTCCAAAATACCTTTATTAGGTAACGCTCAAAAAGAGGAACCTAGCTTGTGTTATTAGCAATGAATAATATTATTACGACGTTGTTTGTGTTCTTTGTCAGTATTCAGGATGCCACAAAGATACACACGTGAGTTCGAAGGGTTGCAGCTAAAGTTAGCGCTTTATTGTATCTCATTTAACAGAAGGAAGGCAACAGTGGGACTTGCCTTCGACCTCCCCGTCAGAAGAATCCTTGGCGCGCCGTGGAGGTCACTCTTGTGAAGCGTTCCGCTCCATACTATACACGTGCAGCTTGTACTACACCGCCTTGTAGGTCGCTCCGATGTCAGTCTCTCCTGTAGGATCATCCACACGCCCCGGAGGTAACTCTCCGCCGTCTTCTTCTTGCCGCAGATCTTGTTATCACCAGACTGGCTACTCCCCCCAGACTGCGATGTCCTCTTCACGCACAAACCCCCTTCAGGCCGAACGCTATCTCGGCTACTTCCTTCACTACGGCACCAGCTGGACTGCTGGTCTCCCGCCCCCTCCTCTGGAATCTGTCAATCAACACTTCCTTGTGGAGGGGGGCCCTGCATACCTTCTTTACTGTATTTGCCCACATCTTCTTTGCTGCACCGCTTCAATATGTATAGTTTATTCACATATCAAGAAAAAGTGTCCAATGCGGGATTCGATCCCGGTTCATGGCTGTCGGAAATCGACATTTTATATCGCTCGTCCACCGACTGTTTTTCTTTAATTAATATCAAACGATTCTTTTTAATAATAATAAAACAAATTAATTATAAAAATGGTGTTTGGGGAATTTAATTTATAGAATTATCACTAATGGCTGATATTCTTTATTTTAATAATATATTATTTATAAAATTTATCGATAAATGGCAATTGAATTTATAAATTATTTATTTTGATTCCATTTTAAATTAATATAGAATGAAGAAAAAATTTTAGAGAGAGACCAAATATACCAATATTAAAAAAATTCAACTAGCCAATTATCATAAATAATATTATTTTAAAATATTCTAAAATAACATTCGAGAATTCCAAACACAAATATATTTCATAAATATTTGAAAATATTTATTTAAAGCAATAAAAATAATTTTGCTAAATTGACTAAAATTTTTAGCGTCTCTCTATGAAATTACCATAAATTTATTTATCAGTGGGAGGTATTTTATCAGTGAGATCGTTCGGTAACCCTGGCCACCACGTGGTAGTTGCTATGGCAACGTAGCTATCTATCTACGAACCTGCCGTTAATATTGCAGTTTATTTTTTGAAGTTTTATTGGAGTCATTAAGCCCAGAAGCGTTATTTATTTACAACGGCCACAATAACAAAATTAATGCTGTTCCACCTTGAAAATTTCCAATAACTTCAGTGATCGATATTAACCCAGTGTTGCTAGATGTACTTCGGTGAATAGATTCACACAAATATTGGTATACTTTCTTAACTCGCTAATGTAAAGATACAAAGTCATTTGTGTTGAAATTATTGATAAAAAGAAAATATAATTTGAACACACACTTTGGTCAACTATCAAAATATATTAACAGTTGTTTATATATACAAGGTACGTCCCATAAGTTTCCGCACTGGGTCCATAAAAGAAAGGTAAGATAATTTTTAAAAAATTATTAAAACTTTTCAAATAAATCCCCCTTGCTTCAATGCAGCAGCGCCATCGTTTCTCCCAATTGTCGAAACTGTTTTTATTAGCCTCTTTTGTAATGCTCTTCAATGCCAACGGCGATTTTTCTATTATGTCATCCCTGGTGTCAAAATGTCTTCCTTTTAGAACTTCTTTAAGTTTGGGGAACAGGAAAAAGTCATTTGGTGCGATGTCTGGGGAATAGGGTTGTTGAGGTAGGATTTGTGTCCCGTTTTTCGCCAAAAAAATTCGTCACCAAGTGCGTTGTGTGAGGGTGGGCATTGTCATGGTGTAGGATCCAGTCACCATTAGTCCATTTTTCTGGCCTTTTTTTTTCGAATCGCTTCCTTTAGACGGCGAAGAATGTCCAAATACATTTCCTTAATTACTGTTTGGCCTGCAGGAAGATACTCGTGATGAACAATGCCCTTGTTATCCAAAAAAGCGACCAGCAACACCTTGTTTCTGATTTTCAATATCCTGGATTTTTTTGGGTCTAGGCTCACCCTGACCTCTCCACTCGGCAGATTGACGCTTGGTTTCAGGGTCATAGCCATAGACCCATGTCTCGTCGCCTGTTATTATCTTGTCTTTTCATTCCGGATCCGTTCTAGTCATTTTCAACATGTCCTCACAGGTTGCAAGCCGACACAGTTTTTGCTCATTAGTGAGGAATCTTGGGATGAATTTTGCAGGAGTCTTTTTGAGCTTCAAATCTTCGGTTACGATCCTTTCAATCGTTGTTTTAGAAATGCCTGCATTTGCTCTAGCTCCAGCAAAGTGGTTCGAGGATTTTCCTTTATCAAATCGGTGATTTTTGCACATTTTCATCAGTCCTTTGAAATTTTGGGCGTCCTTGACGAGGATCATCTTCAATGGAAATTCTGCCAGCTTTAAATCTAGAATGATATTCAAAAACAGTTGTTCTCTTTGGGGCGTCATTGGAGAATGCTTTATTAAGCAATTCATAAGTTTCGTTTGCTGATATTTGAAGTTTCACACAAAATTCTATGCAAATCTTCTGCTTCAATTTTTGTTCAATCGTAAAATCGCCGCAGCGCTAGGTGTAACCTTTAATTAATTTAAAATGACCTTGGCGCGCGCGCACGTACCGCCTCGATATTGGTGCCACCTTGTTGCCAGATATTTTTCTATAATAAACAGTCAAATTTATTTACATTTTTCATTTATTTATTTTTTTATGGACCCAGTCCTGGAACTTATGGGACATGCCTTTTTAATTATTATATACATATTAAAAATAAAAAGGCATATCCTGACCAGCTCACATGATAATTTCTAGAGGGCAGAGCGCCATCTAGGGGAACAAAAATAAATTAAACGTTTATTTAACTTATTCCGAGATATTTGGCCAACCTATATATGAATAATATTATAAATTAATAGAAAAATATCTTTATTTATTAAGATAAACTAATTTGATACGCTGTTTGGTATTTTGGACCTCAATATTGCACGGTCTGTACCTCAACTACCAAACGGAATGGTTATAAAGGCAAGTCGATGTGATGGCTGGCGTTACCTAACTCAAGACCAAGATGGTACTTGTAGATGGTAGCCTTCGCCACACTGGTTAGCTTCATTACCTCGGGATGGAGGCCGACACCGAAAAGCCAGGCCTGCATCTCCAGGGGTTCTTCGCAGAAGGCGAACACCTCCCGGAGCAGGGGTCGAACGGTTTGGCAACTCCAATATCTGTGGGTACTGACCCGTCGCTGGACCCACAGGCGGCACAGGTGACACGCCCGAAGGCAGGATGGTCAGGATCAGAGAGAGAGAGATTAAATACTTTTATCAATCGTACATATAAGATTATATAAGGTTAATATATATTTTAAAATTAAAATTAAATATTATTTTGATTAGACGAATCCCACTGAGGGTCGTCTGGTATAATGTCACAAACCGCCCTGAAGTCAGAAACCGTTCCGCGTAGATCGGACATCTCCCCGACTATTGCTATGTCGAGGAATAGCTACAGAACAGACCTCTGCTCAGGTGACAGGTACTCGAGGACGTCCTCCCTGTTAGAAGGGGAGACAACAGCGTCCTCTATCTCCTCCCTATAATAGTCTCTATACAGAGGTTCTAGGATGGTGTTGGCATTCAAGTAGAGACTGTTTCTCTTGGAGCTTTGGTATTGTGGATTGGATGGTTGGTGCATTCTTAGAATGAGTCTCGTTGACAGATACCTCTATTGGTACAGCAGCGGTCGAGGATGGCTCTGGCAGAGACGGCAACGGTACAGAAGGCTCAACGGATGGAGTTATCTGGATAGGGAGGGAACAGTTCGCAGCGGCAGGACTGGAAAGTACCAAGGGGGTCTTCTGGATGGTGTCAGAACCACTCGCTGCGGAATTTGTGGAGGTCGTGGGCTAGGAGGATGGAGGCAACGGTCTACTCCGTGTGTCCTGAAGATGGGCAGGACAACTTCCATGGCCTTTCAGGGGACAGGAAGCATGCCGGGGGCCCTTTCTGTGGCATTTTTGCCACACTCAATGCCGTAGGTGATATATGCGGGGGTCGACATTCCTTTGTAGACAATCACCAGCTTGACAGGGAGCTTGTGGAGTTTATGGCCTTCAGAGGGAGAGAGAAAGAAAGAGAGAACGTTGATAAGGGCATGCGCAGAATCAATTCGTGACAGAAGATTATAGATTTATGAGAATAAAAATCAAATATTTGTAGAATTCTTGTTAATATCATCCTTTGTTTATGATAATAGAAAGAAATTGTGTTGACAGAAACAAAAATTTCAGTCTAAATTATCGTCCAATGAACTCGCAGTGCGTGACAACAAGTGTCTCCAAACTTACATTTCGCAGCAGTGTTGCCAGACTGAACAAAAACTACTCTGTGAGTAGTATTTCTCAGAATAAAAATAAAATCGCTTAATTTTCAAGGAAAACTAAATAACACTTTAAAATTCATAAGTATAACTGTTTTCTTTTTTAATTTTTTATCTCATTATCCCATATCAGTTATAATATTTATTTATATATGTTAATTAAAACACATTATAAGATTAAATATAATAGACTTATATTAAAATATTAATGTATCCAAATTATTAATGAATACAAATTAGGCTTAAATATATATATATATATATATATATATATACTATAATATGATATATAAAATGTTTTTTTTTCATAGAGTATTGTGAAAACAAAATAATATTAATTGACTATGAGCTATTAGTTGCACTTGTTAACGACCTTTTTTGAGGCGTATTTTGTGATGGCTTATTGGGGATTAGAACTTTTTGTCGAGATAATTATGGTCGGGTTTTTGGTAATTTTGTATAATTATGAGTAGTTAGGTTAGTTTAGGGATGGGTGAAACCTATTCATTAGTAATTAACACGTGAATACGCAAAACAGAGTTTGGAAAAAGATATAGCTATATTACAATTACAATTACAATTATTTTATTTCCAAAGCACTAAATCCCGCAAGGGATACCTGCGCCAAACAAGGAGAAAAGTTTATTTACATAAGTTATTTACATTATTCAACGCATGAAACATTAGAAATCCAGATTTTGTAGAATGTTTAGTATGTATTTACAAAATGAATTGAACTTTAAATATGATTTTTTTATCGGAAATCAAATTGTTAAGTTCACAAACAACTAGTTCATTCTTCATTCTTTAATCTTGAAATGCTGGACAATCGATCAGCAGATGTCTTATATCAACTTATAATTTATTTAATTCTCAATCTTTGAGTAACTCGCTGTGACTCTTCTCAGAAGAATGATTATTTTGAATTCTTTTTTTTTTTGTGTGTGTGCCTGGGCCGGACGATAAAGGTGAGCTCTTGCGCTACACCCTCGCCCCCACTCCCTCCTTGAAGAGGCTCCACACGGACGACGGCTCCAGTTCCCCTAGTTAGACTTAGCGACCTCCCAACACTCCAAGGATATCACCCCCCCCCCCCCCCCTTCCACGCTCCAGAAAAAGTACGATGCTCTAGGAACCGAATATTGAATCCTTTTTCTACTTATATATATTGTTACGACGCTTCTCAGCCGTCGATGTTTGCGTTCAAGGTTCTAAGAGAACAATGTGGATTCTTTAGGATACAGCTTAGTGCGGTATATTTATTATACGAGCTTAAAGAGTAGATAAGTAACTATACAGTAGAAGATTGACTTGCCTTCAATGTCCGCCACTAGAGGGATCCTTCTCCGCTACCGTCTTCCCGGTCAGTCCATACGGCCACACGTTCGGAGTCCACCTGCTGCGTCTGTTGTCCAGCCGTTCTTCCTGCTGCAGGTCCCGTTGTCAGCAGACAGACTTCTTTCCCCAGACTGCCATGTCTGGTCGGCACACACCAATCTCCCGGCAGGCCGGCCGACTTCCTTCCACCGCGGCACCAGCTGGACTCGGCTGATCCCTTCCCGGCGGCGGCGTCAGCTGGACTGCCGTCTACCGTCTGCCACCCCCCCCCTCTGGAATTTGTCAATCCACACTTCCCTGGGGGAGCCCCGGCATACCTTCTCTCTTGGCTTCCCCACGTCTTCTCTTCTATTTCTCTGCTGCATCGCTTCACTGCCCCCTTCTCAATCCTTTTCGTCCCGAAAAGGCTGATTTCACCAGAGGCGCTGATCGGCGGCCCTTTGATCTCCCTGACGTCTCTGGCCACATGAGGGTCGTCAGCCTCCCGGAAGCGTAACGGCAGGGTTAACACCAACCCTTGTTTGCAGAACCACATCTCAACTCGGGCTTTCTTTCCACTCTCAACCAGTGCCAACGCCATTGATTGGTCTCGCTGTCTAGCACAGGGCGGTGGTTCTCCACAAGATGGCGGCCATATTTCACTGCCTACGATGCTCCCATCTGATATTTTGAATTCTCCTTGAGAACACTCTGTAGCCACAATGTACAAAGGGTTGTGATCGTTTGTATTGCGCTTTCGCCGCTTCCTTCCACGACGGGGCTGTAGATCGCCGATCTTTACAGTGGATTCGTCCACCCGATCCACGCTGTCCATATCGTGGCCTCCCTTTTCTTCTTTAGGTTTCACATTCTCTTTCTCTCGAGGCTCTCTCTTTCCAAACCCTTCAAACCTGGGCTTCTTAGTGCCGACCACGCACAGGGCTGTGAATTTCTTAAACCTTCTGGAGGTGTCGGATCCCGTGGCAGTCTCAAGATCGGGAGAACTTTTCCTAGGCGGTGGCTGCTTGATCTGTAACTTGTAGGGCGAAGGAACGAAGATGAATGGTGCACATTCTTGGCACATCTTTTCAGCTTGCATTGCAGACGACGGCGCTGACACATTGCGTGCGACTTCCGCGTCACAGACGTTGTCGTCGGACTTCCACAGAGCGTCCAATGCTCTATCCCGTTCAGTCGGGTTGCCGGCTCCAACTTCAGGGTGCTTCGACCATCTAGCCTTGTCGCACTTCCACGGAGCATCCAGCTCCGTCCCGTCCAGTTGGATTGCCGCTGTAGTCCCTGACAGTCTGACACTGTCGCTGAAGTCAGCCACGCTGTCGCACTGCAGCTCGCCAAGATCGTTGCTGTTCTCATGGAGTATTTCAGAAAGAATCCCAGGGGTTGAATTTTCGCTCTGTATATCACCTTGAGGGCATTCTCCTTCCGTCCGCTTGATTTTATACACAACACTCGTGCCACAGCCGTTGTCGGAGGCGATCAGCTCACCCTCCTCCGCTGCACAACCAGTCTGGATTGTTTCCTGCTGTCGACACTCTTCGGACTTCTGGATAACGGGAGAATCTTCTAGCGTAGATTCTGGCAGTTCACTTACAACGTCTCCTGACGTGATGATCTTTGTTGTGATGGGCTTGTCGGGTTCTTCATCACCTGGGATCGTCTTTTGTCCCCTCAGACATTGAATACGTGGGCTATTGGTTGCTGTGATTGGTTTTGAAAAGCCATCAGGATTTTCTGGCGGTAGTACATTGAACTGAACTTCGCAAGACATGGGTGTGGCAGAACGTTTGACATTCCGAATATGCTCGAGTCGGCTCAATCGAGTATCCAAGTTTTCTCCGAGCTCATCTACTTTCTGGCTTATCAGACGGAGCAATTTTGTGAATTTTTCGATTTCGGGGTCGGTTAGTTTTTCCATTTTTCTTTTTAAATTAGCGCAAAATAAAATCTTCAATTAAAATTAACTAAGCTGTATCCCACTTCTGACACCAAATGTTACGACGCTTCTCAGCCGTCGATGTTTGCGTTCAAGGTTCTAAGAGAACAATGTGGATTCTTTAGGATACAGCTTAGTGCGGTATATTTATTATACGAGCTTAAAGAGTATATAAGTAACTATACAGTAGAAGATTGACTTGCCTTCAATGTCCGCCACTAGAGGGATCCTTCTCCGCTACCGTCTTCCCGGTCAGTCCATACGGCCACACGTTCGGAGTCCACCTGCTGCGTCTGTTGTCCAGCCGTTCTCCCTGCTGCAGGTCCCGTTGTCAGCAGACAGACTTCTTTCCCCAGACTGCCATGTCTGGTCGGCACACACCAATCTCCCGGCAGGCCGGCCGACTTCCTTCCACCGCGGCACCAGCTGGACTCGGCTGATCCCTTCCCGGCGGCGGCGTCAGCTGGACTGCCGTCTACCGTCTGCCACCCCCCCCTCTGGAATTTGTCAATCCACACTTCCCTGGGGGAGCCCCGGCATACCTTCTCTCTTGGCTTCCCCACGTCTTCTCTTCTATTTCTCTGCTGCATCGCTTCAATATCTTATATAAAAATGAATAGAAATTCTCTGCTTGATTTTTGATCATGTTGAGTATTATGGTAATGCAATCGTGGTTAAAAATTTCTTCAAATAATAATAATAAAAATAGTCTTGATCAGATATTGCTTTAATTGAGCTAAGGAATATATAAAAGACATAATTTGGTAAAAAAGTACTACCTGTCTTAAGGCGAGTAGAATAAGGAAAACAAAATATTATTTATATAATGTACAAAGATTTTAGGCCGGCCATCGGGAAACAACAACAATGAGTTTATATATGGTAATCTGGACTCTGGTTGTCGATTTAACAGAGTATTTGTATCTATGAAATATAATTTTAAATAAAATGATATTTTAATATAACATATATACATGATTTTCCAAAATACACGCAAAGAATCATGCAGCTGCACACATTGATAAATAAATACGAGATTAAAATAATAAAATGTGTGCATGTACGTGATACTTTGCGTGTATTCTGGATAATGGTATATGTATATAGGTAGAAATAGGATTCAAAATGTTCATTCCCCTGAAGAGAGATAGAGAGCGAGTCACTGTAACATTGAGAATTAAATAAATTGCTGGTTGATTTGGCTGTGTTTTATTCAAAACAACTTCCAAACAACTGATCTTTATAACAGAATATCAATATGCGACTCAAATTGGAGTTCTAGGAACAACGGGAGTTCTAGCAACAACTGGAGTTCTACCAAAAACTGGAGTTCTAGCAACAACGAGAGTTCTAGCAACACCGAGAGTTCTAGCAACAACGGGAATTCAGGCAACAACGGGAATTCAGGCATCAATGGAAGTTCTAGCAACAACGAGAGTTCTAGCAACACCGAGAGTTCTAGCAACAACGGGAATTCAGGCAACAACGGGAATTCAGGCAACAATGGAAGTTCTAGCAACAACGAGAGTTCTAGCAACACCGAGAGTTCTAGCAACAACGGGAATTCAGGCAACAACGGGAATTCAGGCAACAATGGAAGTTCTAGCAACAACGAGAGTTCTAGCAACACCGATAGTTCTAGCAACAACGGGAATTCAGGCAACAATGGAAGTTCTAGCAACAATGGAAGTTCTAGCAACAACGAGAGTTCTAGCAACACCGAGAGTTCTAGCAACAACGGGAATTCAGGCAACAATGGAAGTTCTAGCAACAATGGAAGTTCTAGCAACAACGAGAGTTCTAGCAACACCGAGAGTTCTAGCAACAACAGGAATTCAGGCAACAATGGAAGTTCTAGCAACAATGGAAGTTCTAGCAACAATGGAAGTTCTAGCAACAACGAGAGTTCTAGCAACACCGAGAGTTCTAGCAACAACAGGAATTCAGGCAACAACGGTAGTTATAGTAACAACGAGATTTCTAGAATATAGAAGCCCAAAATGTTCTCACTCAAAAACATCATTATCCTCTAGAAAATATATTTAACGCTATAACATTATTATTGATCAACAACAACAACAGCTTTATTAGGAAATTTCCGTCCTGTAAGGACTCGCCATACATCATTTTCATTAAGAAAGGGGAAAAAACATAAACAAAGGAGAGAAGGGAAAATGAAAAGGAAATCAAAGTATTCACCATAACTATACAAATTAACTATGGAAGAGGAAATTGTTCTGTAATTTTAGTTCTTAGAGATTACCTTGTTCTCTAACGCTTTATGAAAGTTAAACAATTCTATCGCTATATATTTTTTCTCGGACATTATTCTGATTAGCTGAACTGGGTTCACGTAGACTTGGATAATGTTCTTTAAGATATTTTTCCGTTCCTCGTTAACAATAGTGCATTCAGAGATGTAGTGGGTCATTTATTCAATGCTTTCAGTTTTGCAGAATTTACAAATTACATCTTCCTTTTTAATTATTTGAATGTGACTTTCTCTTAGTAAAGTCGAAGTGATTCTTGTTTGGGTAATGTAACCTTTTATGTCTAATGATAGGTTTCAGGATAAAAATGGTTCTATTATTAATATAAATTAAAGAATATATTCGTTAAGTAATACATAAGTTTGACGTATATAGCCATATAACTAATGAAAATGTGCATACCACGAGCACATGTGCTTTTTAGATGGCAGAGCGCCATCTAGTGAAGCAAAAATAAACTAAACGTTTATTTAGCTTGCTCCGTTTTTGCTTCACTAGATGGCGCTCTGCCATCTAAAAAGCACATGTGCTCGTGGTCAGGATATGCCTTCTTTATTTTTAATATCAACTTCTGACCCACTTATCTTTTTTTTTTTCTATTGTTTTTTCATAAATATATATATGTTCCCGGCTTCGCCCCAAGTAAAAGTTTGCTTAACAAACATTTGTTAAAACGATTCTAGCAAACATCCAATCCCTACTGAATCTATACTTGTCTACACTCTCGATAATTTTTTCCCGGTCCGTGGAAAAATACTCGATAAGTTGAAAAAAATCAGTATTAATTGGTCCACTCGGTAAATTGAAGTTGAAGAAATAGTATCTTGCCACAAACGAAGATTTGTAAATAACTGTATTTAGCGAATGTACCCGGCTTCGCACAGTTTTTATCCGAGTAAAAGTTTGCCTAACGAACATTTGTTAAAACGATTCTAGAAAACATCCAATCCACCTATATATTGATTTATAAACGTATATAAATATAAATATTGTTATATGCGTTTAAATATATTTTTGAAACACATAATTTTTTGAAAACATTTATTATATTTTAAATAAGATATTGTCACTTTTGTGAATTTGATAATAAATTATTTATTTTTCTCAATGAATTATATATATTAATTTAAAATTTCATTTTTGTTATCATCATCACATACAATGTAATTTTTTTATATAAGCAAACGATAATAAACATCAACAATTAGGGGCTCAAAAATCATTTATTATGGTTAGCAGCTCCGTAAATAAAGATATTTTCACAACAACAATTAAAGTTGCATCATCATTTTTATAAAACAACAGCAAATTAAATTAACAATGTAAAAATATATTTTAACATTACATTTTAACATTTAACACAAAATCGTTACAATTTTTTCTTTAAATATATATTAATATTGAAATGCCAAGTGTTTTTTACGTCATTGGAATATTATATTACTAAATTCTCAAATTAAATTTATTATACTTGGAAAACATTTTAAGCATTGTTACAATTTAAAATACAATAAAACGCGGCTGATGATTGTAAAACGAAAATAGCAATTATACCGCGAATGTTTCTTTTATAAAAATCGAAATTTATTTTCAAAGAGAAATAGCGACCATTTCTAACTTTAAGGATGAAGTATGGAAAGGTGAAACATGAAGAGTAATGGCGAACGGAAAACCCTGGACACTTTTTATTTTTCCGTTCGCCATTACTCTTCATGTTTCACCTTTCCATACTTCATCCTTAAAGTTAGAAATGGTCGCTATTTCTCTTTGAAAATAAATTTCGATTTTTATAAAAGAAACATTCGCGGTATAATTGCTATTTTCATTGTTACAATTTATAAATATAATTTCACCAGACGCCGGTAGAGGCGCTGCTTGCGAGTGTAAGTAGAAAATTTGCAAATAAAATTGCAAAGAATATTTATTTCAAATCAAATTCAAACCAGAAATATTCCCAGTAGTATAGTAAATAACTTCCTAAAGTTTCACGGGGATTGGATAATCTTACCTTTTAAAAACATTCATCGTGTGAACAAACTAACATTCATTGTGTAAACAAACCAGGTGTTAATTTTTAACCAATCAAATTCATTTATCGTCGCGACCAGTGCTGCGCCCAAACGGTAAAAGACTGGAACTAACGCTTTTTGGTTTTTTATTTTTTTTAAAAAGCACATTAACTTTTTTAGTTTTTTGGATAGCCTATATGTTAAACGAAATCTCCAGCTACCTACATGCGAAATTTCATAAAGATTTATTTTGTAGATTTTGCGCAACGCGATAACAAATATCGATTTTGGATTTCATTTTTATAGATATAAGGATGAAAAACCAAAAAAATAAAAAATAAAAGGTCAGGTGTTGATATTAAAATAAAGAAGGCATATCCTGACCAGGAGCACATGTGCTTTTCAGAAGGCAGAGCGCCATCTGGTGGAACAGAAATCAACTATTCATTGATTTACCCTGTTCCCTGATATTTGGTCAACAAAATTTCTTGATAAATCAAGAAAAGCCATCCACGAACGTGTTTCGCGCTGTTGGAGCTCTTCAGCGTATAGTAGTATATTTTTGGTCCCAGTGGCTTCTTGAGAAACCAAGAAATGGGTATTTAAGGCCAAACTTGCGTAAATACGCTTAACACATGAAAAAACAAAAACAAAAAAAAAACGCGTTCGTGGATGGATTTTTTTGATTTATCAAGAAATTGGGTTGGCCAAATATCAGGGAACAGGCTAAATCAATGTTTAGTTGATTTCTGTTACACCAGATGGTGCTCTGCCTTCTGAAAAGTACATGTGCTCCTGGTCAGGATATGTTTTTTTTTATTTTTAATATATATATAATCTGCATATAGAACTACGGATAATATTAAACTTTCTTAATAAAAATAAATCAAATCGTCCATTGTCTCTAACCACACATCTTCGTAAAATTGTCGCAATTAAAGATAAGAGGCGCACATTGTAAATCATACTTTAAATTTATTTTTAAATTTCCATAACTGTGGAAGATAGAGAATTGGAGAATTGTTCTATTCAACAACCTTGAAAGAAAGGTCTCTCCCTAATTTACATATTGGCTAAACAATTGCATTTAATTCCTCCTCTATTTACACAAACATACAATATGCAAATTAAATGACAATATAAATTAAATGTGGCGAAGTTAATTCTTGGATCAAACAAAAGAAGTTAATTTAGTTTGTTTTACGTGTTTTTATTAGTTCAACTTTACATCTATGATTCCGGTCTACCGGATTTGAAAAGGTATAACTAGAATATCACTATTTATATAAACATTTATATACTTAGAACAAAAATATCAGCAAACAAATCTAAGGCATTAGCTTACTATATACATAGTGTGATCAATAATTTCCTGGAATGTTAAATATTTAAAGAAATACAAAAGTACTGTATAACAAAGTTTTATTTAAAGTTATTCAAAATAATCACCATAATTATCTATACACTTGCTCCATCTTTTATTTTTTCCAGATATCAAAACACCTCTGAAAATCCTCATCTTTCAGGCTTTTCATAATATTCTTCGTGCTCTCCTTTATTTCAGGAATTGAGTTATATCAACGTCTTTTTAGACTTTTTTTAATTTTAGGGTAAAGGAAAAGTCGTTGGGAGCAAGGTCAGGAGAATAGGGTGGCTTGGGGTAGTAAAACAATTCCGGGTTAGCCAAATATAATTGTACAGTGACGGCCGTATGTGGCCGTGCGTTGTCATGATGCAAGAGCCCATTTTTCGGGTCGTTTCTGACGCACAGCCTCTTTCAAATGTCGCAATACATCAAGATATTAATGTTGATTAATGGTCTGACCCTCGGGCACGAATCCATATTGTACCAATCCCTTTACATCAAATAAAGTGATAAGAAGACACTTAATCTTCGATTTGATCAACTTTGCTTTCTCTCGCTTGTTCGACCAGCTTTAAATCGTGCAAACCATTCGAATGTCCTCGATTATGATAGGGCATCTTCTTTAAAAGCCTGTTTCAACATTTGAAATGATTCAGAAGCTGTGTTCCCCAATTTAAAGCAAAACTCTATGCAGTCTCGCATTTTCAATACAGTCCATACTGAAGTTAGAAAATGTTCTGATATACTCGAGCTTATAAATTCGATAAAACGTGAGCGCGTGCGTCTGTGTAATCAATTTTATTTCTATGTGTTGATAAATGTTTTATCTATAAGGTCCTTATGAAATTATTCCATTATTTTGAATATTTACGTGATCCAGACTCATTCCTGGAAATTGTTGATAACACGTTGTATATTTTAGATCATTTTGTTAGGACCAGTCAACAAGCGAATGACTTTGAGAAGGAGAGTAAAGCCAGTTCAATTTCTATTTCACTACCTATGTAAATAACACACGATGATTATTACCTTACCCAATTGGGAGAATCTGTATGGGGCAAGTCTCTAATAAAGACTTTTGTGCGTTTGTGTTTGTGTCTATATACCTAGAACTCTTAAGAATGCGTATTATAGAACGACGTTTAACAAGTTATACCGCAAATGTTTATTTTTACAGAACGAAAAATCGTAATTTTCATTATTTAAGGAGAAATAACGACTATTCCTATCCTTAAGGATGAAGTATGAAAGGATGAATTGTGAAGAGTAATGGTAAACGTAAAAATACTTTCCTACTTCATCCCTAAGGATAGGAATAGTCGTTATTTCTCCTTAAATAATTAAAAATACGATTTTTTCGTTCTGTAAAAAGAAACATTTCATGCGTTGAATAATGTAAATAACTTATGTAAAAAACCTTTCTCCTTGTTTGGCGCAAGTATTATCCCTTGCGGGATATATGGCTTTGGAAATAAAATAATTGTGATTGTAATTGTAAAACTTGTTAAACGTCATTCTATAAACATAGCCGTATTATATTGTAGCGTAGAAAACAAGTCTTTGTACACTGCGTGACATTGAAAATGGAACACCAAGAAATAGTGGCCAGAAAGTGATGAAACTCGGCAGACAGAGAGAGACAGGGACGAACAATAAGTGATCTTTATTTCAAAATGATAGTCATAATACAGAGCGAGAACGGCGTCGGCTTAGTAGCAAGTAGGACCACCGCGGACGGCGATGCACGCAGCAACACGTCTAGGTAGAGAGTCAATCAGAGTACGGATGGCGTCCTGAGGGATGGCTCTCCATTTCCTCTCAACCATTTGCCACAGTTCGTCTTCTGACCGCGGCTGTGGCAAGGCATGCAAACGGCGTCCAATGATATCCCAGACGTGCTCGATTGGTGAGAGATCAGGAGAGTACGGTGGCCAGGGAAGCATCTGTACATCTTGCAGAGTTTGTTGGCTAATGCGAGCAGTGTGCGGTCGGGCGTTATCCTGCTGATAAAGGGCATTGGGTACCCCCTGAAGGTAGGGGAGTGTCACCGGTCGCAGCACATCATCAACGTATCGTTGGGCCGTCATAGTGCCCTGAATACGAAGTAAAGGTGACCTGGAATCATACGCGATTGCGCCCCAAACCATGATTCCACGTTGTCGCACGGTGGGGCGTTCCACAATTGCTGCCGGATTGGACCTTTCTCCACGTCGACGCCACACGCGTACACGGCGACTATCACTGGACAAGCAGAAACGCGACTCATCTGAGAACACGACCCTGTGCCATTCCGTCATCCACGTCGATCTAGCCCGGCACCATTCCAAACGTTGGCGCCTATTCGGTGGGGTCAATGGCAGTCTTCTTAGCGGACGGCATGAGTGCAAGCCATTAGCAACCAATCGACGGGAAATGGTTCTGGTCGAGATGGAATGATCTAGGGTGTCTTGCACATGTTGCAGGATGGCGGTACAAGTGGCTTGTGGGGCCGCTACTGCTTGTCGAAGGATACGCCGATCCACACGTGCTGACGTCACTCTGGTTGCACCGGCATTCCTATAAATTGCCACATTTCCTTGTTCCAACCATCTTCTCCACAGTCGGTGCACCGTGGAAGCACCAAGGTGTCTATCAGCTGCGATTTGACGTATAGACCAACCTGCCCTTTTCATTCCGATCACCATGCCCCTCGTAAAAGCGTCTGTCTGCTTGAACTGCCTCCGTTTACGATGACCTGGCATTCTCTGTTATTACACGTGTCTTTTGACACAAGAACAAAATTTCTACAATGATTTTCCTTGAAGAAATAACGACACGAATACTGTCTTTTCTGCAAGTTCCTTCCCTTATATCTTACTCCATGTGCGCACGAGAGCTGCGCATTTTACATCATTTGCATAACTCGGTTAGGCGCGTCTACCCTGAAATTTGCATAATTTTCTGGCCACTATTTCTTGGTGTTCCATTTTCAATGTCACGCAGTGTATATCTGAAGATGTGAAAGTATTTATTGATGACGTCTCCACGACTAGTCGACAATTATCAACAACAAAACTATCTACAACTAGAGAATATCGAGCAAGCAAGCTAGGCAACTAAATGATGATTTAGAAAATCTAAAATATCAAATCTGTTTCCAAATATTTTCATTGAATAATTAAATTAAATAATAAATCATTTCTTTACCACAAAATTGTATTATTAATTTTTACTATAGAAAATATACGCTAAGGTATTTACTATAATTTTCTGTAAATTAAAGTACAGCAGAACTATATCACATATACTTTCCCCTAGTAATTAAAATACTTTTTGAGTAACTGAGACTCTTATGGATGTTCTTTCTCAGAAATATTCGAGTTCAAAGTTCTGGAAGACTGATATTCCTTTAATTTGTGATCTATATAATAGCAGAATATTTATATAAACAAGATAAAATCATACATATAATATTTAGATGACTTTACTTGGAGAAAGAGAAAATAACTATTGGGTGACTTATCTTTGTCTCTCAATCTGATATTCAACAAATATATAACTGGATGAATACAATGATGTTTGTTCAAGGTCTTCTCTTTGGTTTATATAAATTCTACAAGACCTCAGTTACCGTTTGGAGGAGATTAAT
Organism: Cordylochernes scorpioides; assembly: GCA_030710605.1. NCBI lineage: Eukaryota > Metazoa > Arthropoda > Arachnida > Pseudoscorpiones > Chernetidae > Cordylochernes > Cordylochernes scorpioides. The sequence continues at coordinate 15,829,199 of CP092873.1, read as the reverse complement.
TGAATCGCCGAATGTCGTGATCCATTTGGATGAGAAAAGTGAAGACTAGAATGCGGATGATTCCACACTCGCCTTTTCAATTCGCTAACCTTGACGTATGCACGATGGAATTTGTGGCCACTGGACATGCGTCGGACCTGGAAGCTTTTGTTGGTTTCTATGCTGCCTGGAGTATAGGAGCTCCATCTATGCTTCTTGTGGTGAATCTGTTTAATACCCTGGAGGCTGTTGTTGTGTTCTGTGCTACCTGGAGTATAGGAGCTCCATCTATGCTTCCTGCGGTAAATCTGTATAAGACCCTGGAGGCTGTTGTTGTGTTCTGTGCTACCTGGAGTATAGGAGCTCTATCTATGCCTTCTTCCTGAGGTGAATCTGTATAAGACCTTGGAGAATTGTTGGGTTCTGTGCTGCCTGGAGTATAGGAGCTCCATATATGCTTCCTGCGGTGAATCTGTATGAGACCCTAGAGGCTGTTATTGTGTTCTGTGCTGCCTGGAGTATAGGAGCTCCATCTATGCTTACTTCCTGAGGTGAATCTTTCTAAGACCTTGGAGACTGTTGTTGAGTTCTGTGCTGCCTGGAGTATAGGAGCTCCATCTATGCTTCCTGCGGTAAATGTTTATAAGTCCCTGGGGGCCGTTGTTGTGTTCTGTGCTACCTGGAGTATAGGAGCTCCATCTATGCTTCCTTCCTGAGGTGAATCTGTATAAGACCTTGGAGACTGTTGTTGGGTTCTGTGCTGCCTGGAGAATAGGAGCTCCATATATGCTTCCTGCGGTGAATCTGTATAAGTCCCTGGAGGCTGTTATTGTGTTCTGTGCTGCCTGGAGTATAGGAGCTCCATCTATGCTTCCTTTCTGCGGTGAATCTGTATAAGACCCTGGAGGCTGTTGTTGGATTCTTTGCTGCCTGGAGTATAGGAGCTCTATCTATGCTTCCTTCCTGCGGTGAATCTGTATAAGACCCTGTAGGCTGTTGTAAGGTTCTGTGTTGCCTGGAGTATAGGAGCTCCATCTATGCTTCCTTCCTGCGGTCAATCTCTATAAGATCGGTGGTCTCTCTTCATATAGTTCTGTGTGTGTTTGTTAATATATTTATATATAAAAAAGCGTAATAACTGAATATGTAAAATAAAAAAAAATGTTTCTAAATATATTTAATGGATTTCCTCTCTCTTTATCAATTTATTGCACCATAAACCTACCTTTAAGTTTATTGTGCTATAAATTGATAAAGAGGGAGTGATCCCTAAAAATAGGAGAAACAATTTGTTTTTATTTTCCTTTTACATATCCAAGTACGCCCTATTTTAATATAAATTAAGAATATATATAAAAAAATATATATTTAAAATATATTCTAATAAACAGTATTTCGTAAAATAAAAATCTTCATTCTCATATTTTAAAATAATATCCTTCAATTTTATTTTAGTGTGAAATTTCTCAATTATTTATAATTGTAAAAAAGTATAAATATATTTGCGGTATGCACACAAAACACATAAATCATTTTTATATTTCAGAAATATTTAAATATACATATTTACCGCCAGCAGATATGTTTATTTTAAACATTTAAAAAATTCAGAAATAATAAATAAGATTTTTACACCATATTTTATTCAAATATTTCTTCTCAACAAACCGCCTTTTTAAAAATAAACTTCTAAAAATAACACTTCCAACAAGTACATAATTAGAATATGAATTCTCTCAAAATATAGTTTTTCTAAACTAATTTTCTTCTGTTTCGTATATTTCATTTTTATGAAGCGAGCAACCCTGCTAAAAGATGAATTCTGGATGCAGACGAAACTATTCTGGCCGAGAAATTTACCTGCATTAAATAGCAGGAGGCGTTTTTAAATATTTTATATAAGAGCGGGAAAAGGTTTCATCCCAAAATAAATTATATTTTTAATAATATATAAAGAGCCCAGCGTCTCTTTTTATGTCTTTATTTTATTTAGAATTTAGATTAAATATATGGCTTATATAAATAATGGGGTATTCGCATTTTTAAAAAAATAAAAATAACATAAATATTAGAAATTAAAATGGATTTGAATAAAACGAATGAAAATAAAATCAGTATATAGTAAATTATTCATTTAAATTTTATTTAAATAATTAAATCATCTTAATTTTCTATTTTATTTTTATTAAATTCATCTTATATGGGCATTTTAAAAAAAATATATATATATACGATAACCTTTAAATTAATTATATATTTCTTTAAATCTTATGAAAAATCCGTCAATTTATTTTTATAGATAATGAAATAGGTCTTACTTTTTAAAATATATTTTGAAATAAGCATAATTTTATTATAATCAATCCCGATATAGGAAACCAAATAAGAAATGTATTTAGTTCTTAGAATTATTTTTTAAAATATGTCTTAGAGTATTAATTATATGATAGGAGAGAAAGGTTTATTTAAATAAGCTAATTTTATATATACAGCTTTTTTATAAAGAAGGTTTAAAGATATATTATTATAAGAATATTTAATAAATTAAAAAAGTATTGATATAGTAGAAGTTTATATCTAGTAAAAAAGAAAAAAATCAAAAATAATCCAATATTATTCATTCTCTCATTGATTATATATATTTTAAAATTATATTCCAATATTGTGGTAATATGTTTGATTGAAAAATATAATGACTCGAGAATAAAATGCGTCCGAGAATATTTATGGAGAATTGCAATGTTTTCTTGTCTTCCTTGAAGTTAAAACTTAATAGCGTTATTCAAACCGAAAAGAGAACACAATCCTTTGGTTATAATTTAAACAAAGGAATAGGTAGAGAATTAATCATACGAAGAATAAATAAAGAAATAGCTTTTTTTTCACACACAAATCTCTATTAATACCATCGGTCTTATACAGATTCTCCACAGGAATAAATAATAGATGGAGCTCCTATACTCCAGAAAGCGCAGCACCCAACAACAGCCTCCTGGTCCGACACATGTCCAATGGCCACACGTTCCTTTGTGCATACGTCATGGTTAGCTAATCACTGAACAGGCTAATGTGGAATCAGCCGCGTTCTAGTCTTCGCTTTCCTCGTCTAAAGGACCACGGCATTTGGCGATTCAATTAATCTCCTCCGAACGGTGACTACGGCCTTGTAGAATTTATATAAACCAAAAAGAAGACCTTGATCAAACTTCAATGCAATAAAGAAAGAATTATGAATATTTATTTTATAATTGTAGGCAGAATGGAGAGGTTCTCAGATAGACTGGATCTTATGTTTTATATAGACATTGCGATTTTAGGAAGGCACAGATTAGAACCAGCAACAAAACCTTTAAGGCATTCTTGTCTTATTCATACTCATCCAGCATGCTCAAAACTGGCCATACAAGACCACTCCTCTTCCAGGAGGGCGTAAAGACTTTCCCACAATACACCATCTGCAGGACCAGAGAGGCCTCACCAGACAACCTCTTGGAATGTATGGGAACATCAAGACAGGACCTGTATTCCAACCCTGCCAGGATTATAAATTTGATCAAGGAATATAATCTCCAAATTTTTCTTTAAATCTTGTATAAAATCTGTCAATTTATTTTTATAGATAATGATATAGGTCTTACATTTCAAAAATATATTCTGAAACATAGCAAAACGTTATTATAATCAATCTGATATAGGAGAACAAATAAGAAATGTATTTACTTCTTAAATTCCTTTGTAAATAATTATAAACTGATATTATACAAAAGGCCAATAATATACTGAATATGACAGCTATAGACCAATTTCTCTTTGGAAAATATGAGAAGGAGAAGGAGAAAATAATATTTTAAAAGACGTTAAAGAACAAACATATATCAGATTTTCACAGAGCAAATTCTTTAACACATTTAAAAAAATATATTTTTTCAATGTAACATTTACAATTTTCAATTTACAAAGGAAATTATGGTATTCTTGGGTGACATATATAACAAATACTTAATGTCTTAGTATTTTATAATCTACTTCTTTTTCCTTTTTATCAATATGCGCAGCTTTCCTGATGAACTGTAAATCTGGTAGTACAAAGTAGACAAATCTCTATTATCGTCAAATGAATAAAAAAGCTTATAAATCTTTTACTTCTATCATTATTATATATTTTATAAAGGTATATCCGACTGCTCACCATGAACATTTTAGATGGCAGAGCACTTTCAAGTGAGACAAAATTCAACTAAAGGTTGATATAACTTGTTCCGTGATATTTAGCCAACTTATTTCTTGATAACGTTTAGTTGATTTTTATTCCACTAGATTGCACTCTGCAATCTAAAAATGCTCTTATGAGTGGTCAGGATATGCCTGCTTTGTTTTTAATAAGAGAACTTGACTTTTTCTATTTTAAAATTATTTTTACACATTGATGGGTATATATACAAAGGCAAATTTTTGTTATTCCCCTAAATTAAAGATGCTATAGAATATACTAATTTAGTTTAGTTAATAATATTTGATTTTATGGAGGAACAACAGACTGTGGACCACCTTGTATTCAGATGCCCTGCTTTCATTTGACACAGAATGCAGACAGCCCTGCTGCTTGAGAAGACCTCCTTTGACCCAGTCTCGTTGGCTGGACTCCCGGATTCTCTGCAGGCATGGAACTTCCTGACCAGCTGGTTAGGCTCTGCAATTGGCTCTATGTAAATATAATCTAGAGGTTTCTACTAGTTAGCTGGACAGCCCGGGTAGTTGGCGTTTCTTACGCTCCAGGGGCCTGGGTTATCTTTATTTCTCTATTTGATTTTAGAAAGGTTTCGTCACGTTGTATTCCATCAGGAATTATTAAGGGCAGTATTCGTGTAGGACAATTTTTTCTTCTTCTCTATCTCAACCAGAAATTCTCTGCACCTTTCTTTATTATCTTAAAGATAGAAGCTGCCCCTGGCCGGAATTAATAGTTCTTAAAATTAATAATATTTTGTCGAAACGTCGAGACAACAAAAAATATTTACTGGCCCAATTATCTTTAATTTGAGAGAACTATATTATATTATAACTTTTATAATTATCGATTCAATTTTGAGGAAATTATTATAAATAGTTTGAAATAATTACTATGTGTTATTATGAGCCTGAATTGATTTAGTATGCCCTTAATTCTTTCACAACCGATCAATTAGAGATAAATTAAAAACAAGGAATAATATCATGACTAGGTTGGCAGGCACCACGTGGGGCTGTAGTGCTGACACTCTACGCACGACTGCCCTCGCCTTAGTATACTCAGTTGCGGAGTACTGCGCCCCTGTGTGGGAAAGAAGCTCCCATACAGACAGCATAGATGCTCAACTTAACCAAACTATGAGATTAATAACGGGAAACATGAGACCTACCCCTATAGACTGGCTCCCATATCTCTCTAATATAGCACCTCCTGACCTCAGAAGAAAGAAATCTACCTCCAACCTTCTCAGTAAAATTAAAGCTAACACTAAGCTTCCAATCAACACTGTTCTCGAAATTCCTCCCCCAACTCGACTAATATCAAGGAATCCTGTATGAGTGGCCGATGAAAATGTAGATCTTAAAGAAGAGTGGAGAAACCGATGGAGCAATCTTGCCATCGCCAACAAAGACCTGGTGGAGGACCCTAACACCAAACCTCCCGGCTACAACCTACCTAGGAGGACCTGGTCAACCCTCAATAGAATCAGGACCTCTACTGGTAGATGCAACTACCTACTAAATAAGTGGAACATGAGTCCAGACCAGAACTGCGACTGTGGACAAATACAAACAATGCACCATATCCTAAGGGACTGTCCTCGAAGATTCTTCCAGGGAACACTTGGGGATATCCACCGGTGCACAGAGGAGGCCCTGGAGTGGATTCGTCACCTCGACATTCCACTCTAGAGAAACTTGCCAACATTGTTGTATTGTGCTGTAAAAAACAATATCATACGCAATATATATACAACCGATCAAGAGGCAATTAACAGAAATTCAAGTATATTCTTGTTGTGATTAATAGATGATTAACGAAAAAGAATTTTAAACTCAAAAAGTTATTTCTATTTTGATCGACTTTTTTGGTTGGTGAAACCAATTTTGAGAGGCAGCCATTATAGATATTAAAGAAGATTTTAAAAACAGTACTCTAATTGTTATGTATATATATATACTCTTCTACCTTAATATTCAATAATCTTAGGTAGTGTAGTTTTTATTAAAATAGATTGAATGCTACTGTTATATATTTGCATAATATTTTACTATTACATAAATATCATGAGAACTAAAAACATGAATATCTCGCGCTATATATTGATTACATCACGCAACAACAACCAAGTCCTTGGTCAAAACCATATAAACATATTATATATTACAATAATGTTACATTGAAAATATTTTTTAAATGTGTTAAAGAATTGCTCTGTGAAAAATCTGATATATGTTTATTCTTTAACGTCTTTTAGTATATTATTTTCTCCTTCTCCCTCTCATATTTTCCAAAGAGAAATTGGTCTATAGAAGTCATATTCAGTATATTATTGGCCTTTTGTAGAATATCAGTTTAAAATTTTTTTTTTATTATTAATATTTCTCTCTAAATATTTTAAATGCTGAATTCAAGAGTAATTTTTTGAAACCTTATTTTAATATAAAATTCCAATTTTTAATGAAAACTTTTATTATATCAGTTCTAGATTATTTTTTTAATTTATGAAAAAACGTGGGGTGTAAACCTTATTAATTTTATATTTGTATTTCTTTTACTTAATCTCTGGAGGGTAACCTTTACTGTGCTAGTTCTGTGTATTTTATGTTAAAATTAACGATTTTTTTACAAATATATGAACACAGTTTGCAGCAGTATATATCAAATTTCCAGAAATATAGTTATGGCGAAAAAATGATTAATAGGTCTAATATTTGAAAAATATTTATATAAATCAATTTTAAACTATTTAAATGCTTTATTTGAAATATTTTATAAATTATCATATACATTTTACACTTTATTTTACAGTTTATAAAAGTTTTATTCGTAAATCCGTAGATTTCTTACATTTTATTATGTGTTCATTTAGATCAAACAGAAATAAAGTATTTCGTTGAAATTATTATACTTTCATTACCAATATAAATTTCTAAAACATTATTACTAATTTCTATTTTTTTAAATGAAATATTCTACATAGATTCCTATACTAAACTTCAAAATCGGATTTTTTTTCAGCAAAAAAAAAAAGAGGTTTTCAAATAATTTAAGAACGTCTGCAAAAATATAAACACAATTTCAGAAATACAAATAATGTTTTCGACACTAAATAAATAATACTCAAGAAATATGAAATATGACCGTTTTCTAATAGGCCTTTTCATATTAAAATAAACCTTCTAAACTTTAATAGAAGCTTTTAAAAGTTTAATTGGTATTTTCATGTTGTTGTAAAAATATTCTCAGGCGTTTTAATCGTACCAACTAAAATTTAAACAGGTTTTAACATTATAAACACTTTTAAATTTTTCAAATTAATAGTCAAGAGGTATAAAATTAAAATATGAGAATGGCCATTAAGTAATTAGTAATATTCATATTCTACAAGTATATAGAATTTATATTTTCGAAAACGTTATATTTTTATAAAAATGTTTTAGTTAATATATTTTGCAGATTTCTATATTTATAAATAGTTATTCAATGTTAGTCTGGTGTATAATGCACAATTTCATTTCGGTAACTGTTAATTGAGATGTGAATTTTAGAGCGATTGCTCATAAGGTTGAAATTCAAAAGTTTTAAAATTTAAATTTTAAAATTTCACTGTATGACACAACCACCCCTATAGGAATCACAAACATCCAATAATTATTATTTTCATATCTAAAATTACCTAATGTAATTACCCAGTGTTCTAACCTATAACACTGACTCAATATAATAAAAGCCATTTATGCAAGGTAAACATCGAGATAAAAGCCAGACCTCCTGAGATCTGGGTCTTGATCGCTTGATCTTGTTCCCTGAAATGATCCCTTAAATATTTTTGAAGCCTGCGTCGCCTTAGTTGTGCTTGGTGCTGCCTTGGTTCCCTCAAAATCGGCGCGCACTCGCCCTCCTCTCCCCCGGGGTGCCCACGGCTCTGCCGGCGCCTCTCCAGCCCTCTCCTTGGCCCTCCAGTACGGCGGGCGCTTGGAGCCTCACAAAGATGTTGCGTCTTAAAATGCTTACCAGTATAGCATGTAGAAGACGGATTAATAGACACATGCAAGGTAAACATTCTGATTGAAGATATACCTTTTAACACACGAACATATATAATATCTAGCTCAAAATATAAAAAATAATTCTGAAATGTTTAAAATTCAAAATATTTAGATTTAAAATATTTAAAATGTCTTTTAAATTTTAAAAATAATATTAAACGCGTTAATAATTTACAATTAAAACATTAAAATTATAGGCATGTTTTAAAAATAAATGATTTAAAATGCTATTTAAATTTAAAATTGAAACTCTAAAATATATTTATAATAACCAAATTACATCCCCATATTCCACCATGACACACGATAATTTAATTTCGGTTAGAAATTATAAGGCGTCGTTTGGTCCAATATCCGGAGGGTGATTCGTCATCGTTTGGTAGGCTGGCTTCCTGGAATGACTCATGCTCATTGGCCAATTGTTTCGTCTGACAACTATATGTCACAGCCATTGTTCGCGTCGTTACATCGCAGACGATGCATACATCCATCCATCAGATTAAAATGGAATATATCAATCGATTATTTAATTGCTTGATTTAATTCACATTTTGAGTTTCTATATAATATACATCCTAAAATATAAATATTTATATATTTAAGTGTATTTAGAAATGAATTTTAAAATATAAAGTATATTCTTTTATGAAAATATAATATAGAAAAAGGGATTTATAAGAAATTTATTTATTTGGATTTCTACATATTTTTTTTTTTTTAGAATAAGACATAATATAAAATACCTTTTAAACTTTATTAAGGACATCTTTATTTCGATTAGAATATTATTTATTTCATTATAAAGACGTTTTTTTATTTCATTAAAGATTTTTGAAATTCTATAAGGAACAATTTTGAAATTTTGTATATATTTAAAAAGCTTTACCACGTTAATATGAACGTTTTCAAAAATCTTAAACGACAATTATGTAAACAAAAATTTTAAATTTAAATTTTATTATGAAATAATATAAATATAACGAATGAAGACATCAAGACACGAATGTTTCTTTTCACAAATTAATCAAATTTCTATTGTCTTTACTGCGATGAAAAAATATTATGAGGGCTAGGCTCATCATTGTTGAACACTCCCAACGGTGTCCCCAATTTAATCCACCAGACCTCTTCTTTAGAGCTCTAATACTGTATTGGATCATTCTGTTTTTATATGCTACACTGAATGGTGGAATATTTTAAATAGTATTTAAGCAAACTCTATGGACATAAACTTTTAGAATAAGTAGAATTACTTTCAAATATTTGCATTATTGCTTTATATAAATAATTAAATAAAAGCAAAGGTATTTATTGTTTTCGAAAGAGCAATGCTCGATTAAAATATTAATATGCAATTCTACTGTTATAAATATTTAATTAAAAATACATGTGGCAATATCGTTGCGGGGTTTCTTGTTGTTGGATGCGAATGGTGAGATTTGGTTGAAGCGCAGTCGTTTGAGTGGAAGTTGCAGCATACAGTTAGGAATAATCAGGACACGTGATTGAGTTGGAAAATAAAAGGCAACTGGATTGGAGGAAAGAAAGTTTGAGAAGAGCTGAGCGATTTGATTTATTAATTAGTTGATCACATGGCGATGATGAAATGAGCGGAGAGAGATATCTCTAGAGTAGATGTTACCTTGTTGGAAGCGAAGGAGCACTGTCCGAACTCGGCGAGAGCCAGTGAACCCTGTAGGTGTTGTTCCTATGAGAGCTCCAGCGTGACTGCCCATTCTGGTTTTCCGATTTAACACCAAGCCTCAGTTTCTCTCTGATTGGTCGAGAGATGTCACATGATCCTTTCCTATTGGTTGACCTACTTGAGGTGTTGTCTTTTGATTGGTCGAGAGATGTCACATGCTCTTTTCCTATTGGTTGACCTACTTAAGGTGCTGTCTTCTGATGGGCCGGCGGCTTCCTTTGGTGTTAGTTACGCCCGGCCTGGGTCAGGAAGTGTCTTATTTGTTCGACTCGATTTACTTCCGCGGTTATCAAAATACGTCCTGCTTTGTCAGGAAGTATTGAATGTTAGCTTTAACATTTATAACTTCTGGTCATTAGATACGTCCTGTTTTTCCAGGAAGTGTCGGTTTAAACTTAGCTCGCAGGGACCTGGGGTCAGAAGGTTAACTGCGACGTCTTCCTATGTCTTTTGTTACTTTCTTTCCTCCAGTTACCTTATTCTTTTATTAAATCTTTGAAAATCATACATGGTACATACATAGTGGGTCGGGGTTGCATTTAAATATATACAAATTATGACAGATGCGCCCCCTACATGTGAAGAATTCAAGAAGGGGTTAGCCTGAGAGAATTCTGTAAAGTGAAAAATAATTTTGTGGGAAAATTAGTTGTGGGTATTGAGGGGCTATATACAAGCATTGCTGGTGACATAATAAGTAAAATAGCATGGTGTTGATGATATAGGTTGAGTATAATTAATAGAAATCAAAAAATTTTTTAATTGTAAGAAATCAATGAATGTTATGGTACATAGTGGGCAAAAAAAAAAAGAAAATGCGCCTAAACGAATTCTACTCGAGTTAAGAAATGAATTCGAGGGGGTTCTATTAAGGCTTTGAAATCAAAATAAAATAAAATAAAAGTTTTTTGAGCGAAATCAAAGTGGAGTGTTTGGTTGAATGGTGAAAAAAAAAAGGAAAATGCCTAACCATATTCTATTCGAGATTGGGAATGAAATCGAAGGAATTCTATTAGGTCTTTCGAGAAATCAAAAATAAAAATAAAATAAAAGTTTTTTGAGCGAAATCAAAGTTGAGTGCTTGGTTGAATGGTGAAAAAAAAAAGGAAAATTGCCTAATTACTTTTTTGCTCGAATTTTGGAAAAGAATTCGAGGGAATTTCATAAGGTCTTTTGAAATCAAAATAAAATAAAATAAAAGGTTTTTGAGCGAAATCAAAGTTGAGTGCTTGGTTGAGTGGTGAAAAAAAAAAGGAAAAATGCCTAATTACTTTTTTGCTTGAATTTTGGAAAGGAATTCGAGGAAATTTCATAAGGTCTTTTGAGAAATCAAAGTAAAATAAAATAAAAGGTTTTTGAGCGAAATCAAAGTTGAGTGTTTAAAAAAAATGAAAAATGAAAGGTTTCAACAACAAAGGGTGATTTAATGTTTTTAGTTTAATCGAAAACCAGTGGGTTTTCGTTGATAATTGAGTTGTGGCAATATAAGTCAAGTGGTAAATAGAATGATAATTGATAAATGAAAATGATAATATAAACTAATTGGTAAATAAAATGATAGTTAATGATTAAAATTGATAATAAGTTGAATAAATTGCTAAATTGATTAAACATTTATATTTTTAATTGAGAGAAAATAATGAAAATGATTGATATGAAAGATAAGGTGTATTGGTTTGAACCCTTTGGTATCTTCATGCCCTGATCTACATGTATTGGTTGCTCCATTTTGCCCTATAAATGTTTTACTTGCTCAATTATGCCCTATAAATTTTTTGTCTCATCTGTAGTGACACTTAGGTGAAAAACGTGATTCTAGCCCTCAAGTGCGTTTATGCTGTGTGTACAGGAGACATGGAAATCTATATAACCTTTATGTGTAATTTTTTGTCTTTGTGTGTGTGTTGTGAAAAATGTTAGAAGTCGGTTGTGTAAGAGATGTGTGAGCTAGTTCTAGGTGTTGTTTCGTGGATGTGTAATTGGGTGGTAAAAATCGATATGTAGACTCGAACTGGAATCAAAACCGGTGGCATAGTGAGGTTCCCAGTCGACCTCAATAGGGGATCTTCTCATTGTAATTAGAGATACGGAAGTGGGGTGTGTCGGGCAAACGAGAGGGAGGGAAATTGGAGATCGGACGAAGACGCTCCGCTTTGTTTACAGAGGCCGAATTTAACCGCCGCGGACTATACTTCCTGTCGTGGTGTTTCAAATCCTCATTTCCTGCCGTCTATTTATTTTGGGGTGTGGCTCGGGGCTTGTTTTTGGAGCGTGGTTTCTCCGATATTGTTTGGTCATCTTTTCAGTTACTGTTATCTCTTCGGAGTTTATTTAGATTTTCTGCGAAGATGGTTCCTAAAATTATGAGAAGTTTTATAAATGTTTGTCCTAGATTAAAAACTACCTCTTGTAGTTCGAAGATTTTCTGCGCGGGCATGGCATATATAAACAAGTAATTAATGAATAAAATTGGGATACAGTTGTACGGTAGAACTAATAAACAAAGGATAAAAATCAGGTGAAATATAGGATATTGTCCCATGTTCGTCCATATTTTTGTAACTGGGGACTCTGAAATATATGCTTGAACTTTATTAATTGTAAAATTTGAATGATTGGTAGGTTCGCAGTTCTCTTGTTTGATATCTTTAGGGAGTGGTGTGATATGATTGAGCTGATTGTCAGGTTTACAGTTCTCCTGTTTGATCGTCAATGGTTTTATTAGAGATATGTCGGCGGTAATTGGTTTAGGTTGAGATGTGTGATCGTTTCTCTGATGTGAATGTGGTAATTTTGGCATTGTTTGTGTTGTGTGTACGTTGTGCTTTATGTACGAATTTTGTTTTGCTTTGGTGCCTGTGTCGGTATTTTTACGTGAAGGTTGGTTGTATTCATCGATTCTTCTAGCGAATCGGCAGGTGGGGCAGGTTTTTACCTGTTTTGCGATGTCTTGTGTCATGTTCTGCCAATAATATTGTGACGAGATGAGTCTCGTCATCTTGGAGATGTTTGGGTGGTGGTGTTGAGTGTGTACGGATTTAAGAAGTCTGGTTGTAAGTGAACTTGGGACTATAGTTTTAAGTACTCCTTTTCGGGAGACGGTGCGCAGTTTATTGTGATCCATAGTCACGCGAGATTTTCCTGGTGGAGAAGACTGTTGGCTCTGTATGAGTGGCGCATCTAGAAAGCCACAAAATGGGATACGAGTTCCAACGCCCGTTTCATATTGTTGTACTCCATTTATGCTACGGACCTCATATTCGTATCTTGACAATCTTAACCTCCATCGAAACAATCTGCCTGAAGGCGCTTTGATCTCTTTCAACCACTGCAATGCGGGATGGTCAGAAAATATTGTAAACTTTCTGTCCATTAGATAGGTGCGGAAATTATCCACACTTTCCACAATGGCTAGGCATTGTAGTTCCAAGTCTGAATAATTTCGCTCGTGACTACGTAGAGATCGGCTGAAATGTTGAACGGTGTATGTCTTCCCATCAGGGTAGACTTGTTTAAGAACGCCTGTAATGCTGAATGTTGAGGTGTTACAGTACACCTGGCATGGCAGACCTTCCTGGTAAAGGTGTAATGTGGGGTGTGTGGTAAGGTTTTCTTTCAGGTTAGTGAACGCTTTCTGGCATTCGTCATCCCAGACCCACACGACATCCTTTTTTAGAAGGTTGACAAGTGGTGTCCGCAAGCGGGCGTGGTCCGGAATGAACTCTTTAAAGACGTTCACAGCTTTTAGGAAAGATCGTAATGTTTTTCGATTGTGTGGTTGTTTGGTGGCGTGAATTTTTTCTATGTTTTGTGTAGACGGGATGATGGTATTATTCTTAACGGTTGTGCATGCGCTTGTTTGTTGTTGTTGTCTTTTGGCGTGCGTGTTGCGTTTGTTGTGCGGGTTGTGCGTGTTTGTCGCGTGGTGACGTATGGGTGCGTGTATGTTGTGAGGTACATTTGCGTAATTATGGTGTGGCGAAGTGTGGTCATGTGTGAATTTTGTGTGGTAAGTGGGTGAGCTGTGTCGGTGTACGGACACTTGTTTGGGCATTATTGGAGTTGTAGATTGAAGTCGTGGTGGCTTTATATGTGGTGGGCATAAAGTATTGGCAATTGGGTTGAGTGAAAAGTTGTGTGGTGTGAGATTAGAATGGTGGCATGTAAATATTTGGGGTTTGGGCAATGAATGCAGGTAAGGGTTCCCATGTGTGAAAGCTTTGGGTGCTGTGCGAGTCCTTTGGGACAGGTTTTGGTCTAGCCCGTGCTTGCATTCATTTGGTACATGTTTAGATACATTGTTAAAGGGATAGGTAGGATTAGATAAGAGTTCAAAGTCAATTCTTGACGCCATAGGGGTGTTGCCTACCTTAGTTTCGAAAGGGCTGCTCGGCTGGGACGTCTTGGCTTGAGTTGGTTGGCTTGGGGCTCGGGACTGCTCGATGTCGGCATTCGCTGTGCCAGTGTCTCGCGCCGCAGAACTTGCAGTTGGACGGCGGAAGAGGTGCATTCCATGCACCTGGGCGTCGGGGTGTGCCGTGGTACGGACCCGACATTGTGGGTGGTTGATCTTCTCTGGATCGCGTTGCCGGTACACTGGGCCCGTGGATCCGCTGTACCAGTCGGAACCACTCTCCTAGGTTCTCGGGAGGCACTACGCGGACTAGGCGCTGGTCGTTGAATGGCAGTCCTTCTGTCAGCGTCTCGAGGATCACCTCTTGTGGAAGTCCTAGTTGCAATCCCATGGCGGTTTTTTTCCCGATAGTAGGTCTCTAAGTTGGTTTGTCCAGTGAGTTTCATGGCGAAATATTTCGCAAAGGACGCTTCGCTTGACTCAGGGTAGAGATCTAGGAGGATTTTTCTCACCTGGAAATAACTCCGGTCGGCCAGCCGAAGTTTCCTGAAGAGCTCCAGGGGTTGTCGCACCAGGTAGTTTGGCAGGCGCAGTAATTTTTCTTGTTCTCCCATGGATGCGTCTTCCATTTTTCGGTCGAACGTCTGGAAAAACTGTGTCGCGCTGTATGCGCCGTCGAAAGGTGGGATCGCCGACTCCGCTCCATCAGAAATTTTTACTCGCGTCAGGAATGTTGACAGTTGGTTGACGGCGTCCGCTAGGGGCGCAGTTGTCTCTCGGTCGGTCACCTCCTGTCTTTCTCTTGCCGATTCGCTCTCTCTTACTTCTTGCCTTCTTTCCATTGTTTCCGTTGGACCGTCTGACTTTACGCCTGTGGATCCTGATTAAATTCCATCCCTTAATCCTGTCGACTTAACCGATCTGTGGCAATATCGTTGCGGGGTTTCTTGTTGTTGGATGCGAATGGTGAGATTTGGTTGAAGCGCAGTCGTTTGAGTGGAAGTTGCAGCATACAGTTAGGAATAATCAGGACACGTGATTGAGTTGGAAAATAAAAGGCAACTGGATTGGAGGAAAGAAAGTTTGAGAAGAGCTGAGCGATTTGATTTATTAATTAGTTGATCACATGGCGATGATGAAATGAGCGGAGAGAGATATCTCTAGAGTAGATGTTACCTTGTTGGAAGCGAAGGAGCACTGTCCGAACTCGGCGAGAGCCAGTGAACCCTGTAGGTGTTGTTCCTATGAGAGCTCCAGCGTGACTGCCCATTCTGGTTTTCCGATTTAACACCAAGCCTCAGTTTCTCTCTGATTGTCGAGAGATGTCACATGATCCTTTCCTATTGGTTGACCTACTTGAGGTGTTGTCTTTTGATTGGTCGAGAGATGTCACATGCTCTTTTCCTATTGGTTGACCTACTTAAGGTGCTGTCTTCTGATGGGCCGGCGGCTTCCTTTGGTGTTAGTTACGCCCGGCCTGGGTCAGGAAGTGTCTTATTTGTTCGACTCGATTTACTTCCGCGGTTATCAAAATACGTCCTGCTTTGTCAGGAAGTATTGAATGTTAGCTTTAACATTTATAACTTCTGGTCATTAGATACGTCCTGTTTTTCCAGGAAGTGTCGGTTTAAACTTAGCTCGCAGGGACCTGGGGTCAGAAGGTTAACTGCGACGTCTTCCTATGTCTTTTGTTACTTTCTTTCCTCCAGTTACCTTATTCTTTTATTAAATCTTTGAAAATCATACATGGTACATACATAGTGGGTCGGGGTTGCATTTAAATATATACAAATTATGACATACATATATTGGATCAAAATATCATTTATTTTACCAATATTTCAGTGGCTGAACGCTAACCTTTATTAAGGTATTATAACATTTTAAAGTGTGTCAACAACAAACTCAGCGCCACATAACGTCAACAGTCTATATGCTCTATTTTCAAAACCGTTATAAAATCTGTTCATAGTTATCTTGAATACCATTAATAAGAGGTTACAAAATCCATTGTCTGATATATAAGCAGCACTCTTTAAAACAGTAGAGGTTTATAAATCGGTCTAGTAGATTAAATTGGAAAAAGCGCTGGAAGGATTTCCCACTAATGAGCTAAGCTCTTCTAATTTTCTTTTACTTCGCAGTAAGGACAGTAGAAGTTTGTTTTATATTTTAAAAAAGCATCGTGTTTATTGTAACTTTTGAAAGTGACAATTCCAGATATTTCTACGGTACAATACTCGTGTGTTTGCATAGAATTTCAGTATTGTCTATGCAAATTGACATATCTACCTATATAGTGCGGCCATGTTGGATTGTTGTAGTTGGTTAGCGGTTAATTAAATAGGGCAGGCCGACGTGAGCTGCTGATGTACATATAATATGATATTTTTATCCTTCTTTTATAGTTTTATACCTTTAGGTAATAAAGGTTCGTTCTTCTTCTATGAATCTATATAATATTTATCGCAACAAAATCATTTTTTTTAAATATGGAAGTCCCCTTACAGTCTTATGTTTTATATATCCAAAAGAAGCAATCAAATATTCACCTGACGAATACCTGAAATAGTTAATAAATATATAAAATATTGAAGAAATCCTCAGTTCCCTCAATTTGGAGAAGAGCAATCATATTGTCAGGAGGACAGAGTATTCCTTCTTATCTGGACTGGACGGCCCGGTCGGGGAAAACAGTGGCGCCACATGGAAGGTAGAAAAACTCAGTTCTCCCCTCTTGCTATACCTACTGGGTCGATTTGACTCATGTACATAGTAACTTTTATTTTATATTTAAAATCTCTCATAAAACTAATTGTATAAATATTTAAAGTAATTCAGTATTTGATTAATTTTCTTTGCGATAATATCTTTAAAAACAGCGACTCAAATACACCATCAAATTATAGAGGAATTGTTATCCAACTTATCTCTTTACATCCATATTGAAGCCTAGGTTGAACAGCTGGATGGAAAGAAGAGGAATATTGGCGGAAAATTCAAGATGGTTTTAGGAGAGGATATTCCTGTCAAGACCATATTTCCACACTTAACTCACTGATTCAAATGAGGCTGAGACTCAAAATGAGGAAGCTATACGCTTATTTGTGGATATCAAAAAGGCTTTTTGATACTGTTCCACACCTTCTCCTCTGAGAAAAGTTAGCAGCTTATGGTTTGAGCGACCATCAGCCTCATACAGAGCTAGTATAATCTAATATCAGCAACAGTTAGATGGAACGGCTCACTTACGGAATTTATCAGAATATAGACGAATAACCCGGCTTCGCCCGAGAATTCCCCCGAGTGCAATTTCCTTCATACTGAAAGTACATCAATAATAAATAGTAGAAGTATCATAGAATAGCAATACAGAAGTAACACATTAACCATGAGCAAAAAGTGTGTGTGATGTTAAAAATTTATTATATTAGTGTTTAGGTATTTGATTTAATTATTTTTGCAATCCATTTAGTTGTTTCAAAATCAATATAGTTTAAATAGATGGCAGCTTTTCCATCCAACCCCCGAGGTACCCGACCAGGCGCATTAACCCTTGAAATTGCCTGAGTTGATTGAGTTACTGCGATGAATCTTGACTGCGATGCCCATCTTCTGAGTAAGAATAAGAAATAAAAAGCGAAAGCCATTATTTACATACAGTAACGCTTATTTTGTAGAGTTTTTTTTTAATTGCCTTGTGTGCACTTACGGTAACCCAGTAATATAAATTTCTCTCTCAATACTCAATACTTTTGTAAAAAAAAGTAACACTCGTATAAAAAGATATTTCAAAATATGATTCGGTCATGTCAAACATCTATTTACCGAATTATGGGCCAGGCCTGGTAAGGTGAGGGAATCCTCGAACTAGCCTGGCAACCTGGCTATTGTCGTGAATTCTCTTTATGCTCCTGCCTGTGGATTAAGAAAAGGATCCTATCAGGCTTGGTTTTTCTATGTAGAACATTCCTGTATACAACATTGTATTATCTTCTTTCTATATATATATGGATTAGATTCGGAAAAAAACTCAGTAGCGTAGTTATACCTGTCAAAGGGCTATTTGAGCCCGAAAGCTTGTATTGCCGTTATACATTAAATAAACCTTTCCCTCAGCGAATTGTCTTTTATTAATAATATTGTATATGTACAACAAATACGACATATATGCATATTCCCAAATTGATGGAACCCTATCCAAGAAAGATATATGGATTCTAAAATAACCTCCAACCTATAAAATATATTAGGAGGTGAGGGAAGACTTTAAGTACCCGGTGAAGTTAATTTCAGAGCGGGAGGAGAGGTGATGATGCCAATTATGAAGACGCCACCCATCAACATGATGGATGGTAGAGACAAGGTCTATGTGGCTTCAAATTCAGAATTAGAGGGTGAGGATAGTGGACTTATCTATAGTGTACACTATTATCTCTTTCCCTCTACACTATATAGATGGGAAAATTGCCCGGGAGGAAATTTATCCTTAGAAGCATAGGGCGCTTCTCCCGTCAAAATAAACTTCAAAACCTGACGCCATCTATTGACCGTCGCCGCAAACTAGCGGCCTCGGGTCGGTGACAAAGCCACAACACCAGCTTTGGCAAACTGAAAAGCGTCCACCTAGAGACCATGGTTTCGGGCTAATGGCCCTCATCAGTCTAGGGCGGACTTTATTCCATGAGATCCACACGGGATCTAATGGAATCTTGACAATCTGCCTAAGAGGTGTTTAGCTGGCAAAGTGGCTAGGCCATATCATACTATTGTTTTGCCTTCTACATGCTTCGGTAAGCATTTTAAGGCATCACTCATGATTAGGTGTCTCCGAGCGCCCGCCGCAGGGGAGGGCCAAGGAGAGGGCTGGAGAGGCGACGGCAGAGCCGTGAGCACCCCGGGGGAGAGGAGGGTGAGTGCGCGCCGATTTTGAGGGAACCAAGGCAGCACCAAGCACAACTAAAGCGCCGCAGGCTTCAAAAATATTTAAGGGATCATTTCAGGGAACAAGATCAAGCGATCAAGAAACTGGGCCAATTCTATGGCTAAAATATAGATGGAAATTTTGCCGGGAGGAAATTGATCTAAAGAGACAAGGGTCGCCTCTCCCGTCAAAATAAACGTCAAAAACTTACGCCATATATATATACTTAATGATTTTTCAGGATACCTGAAGGACCAGTGTTTTGGTCGTTGAGGTACAGCTTACACCACGCTGATGAGGGCCAACAGCCCGAAACGCGTACGTGGTTAGCTTTTCTTGATTAATCAAGAATGGGTAATTGGCCAATTCTGGAATAAATAAAAATCAACGAGAATAGTTTATATTTATTCTATAGATGGCGCAAGCCATCAGCAACTTTAATTTAAATATATATATGTCGTAGCTGTAGTGGTCGAATGGAAGGGGCGCGACCGTTATGCATGTAAGCTTCGAAAAGAACTTGTTCCACACTCATGAGCCGTAACATTCGCCCTCTGGCTCCCACGTTTATTTTGTACAGTGTATTTATAGATGGATTAATTTGTATTTACATTTTAACATATTTATTATGGCGAAAATAAATAATATCTCTTTATTTCCACATATATATATATATATATATATATATATATATATATATATGAATGTTTAAAAAGAGTCCAGTAGGTTTCTGTTGAAGAACTAGTCGATCAAAAGGCTAGAGAAATAAAATTGTGCAAGAAACATTCTTGATTGCTTTTTTGATATTTTTTAAATTGAAATATATATCAAAATGTATCTAAAAGTTTCATAACCTGAATAACATTGAAATGTTGTGAATAACGGATACATTATAGTTTACTATACGTATTTATACAAATTTGGCCTTAAATACCCATTTCTTGGTTCTCAGAAGCCTCTGGGACTAAAATATATTTTGGTCGCAATGGTAAAGCCTATTCCACGCTGCGAGCGCCAACAGCGCAAAACGCGTTCATGGTTGGCTTTTCTTGATTTATCAAGAAATTAGGTTGGCCAAATTTCAGGGAACAGGCTAAATCAATGTTTAGTTGATTTCTGTTCCACCAGATGGCGCTCTGCCTTCTGAAAAGCACATGTGCTCCTGGTCAGGATATGCCATTTTTATTTTTGGTAGTTTACTATCTGATCTAGCTAATTTCTGAGGATGATTTTACTTGATGTTTTTTTATCAATATTAAACTCGATAATGATATTTCAACATTCGAACGATTAGATACTATTCACAAATATTAAATAAAATCCGAAATGAAATTATTAAGCACGAATTATTATTTTTTCAATAAATCTATCTTCTTGATTATAAATAAACGTTCTTCCCTGATTTATAATATTATAAAGTGAATAAATATTACAGGGTTAAGTTTCTTGTTGAAATGTAGAAGGAATAACACAAGTCCGAAAGCTTAAAAATAAAAATTTAAACAAGAATCTTAACCCTGGAAGCTTTATTTACTTTATAAATCTATCTTCTGTTTATAACAATTTCTATTACGCATTATTGTCTTAGATATAAAAATATTTAATTGTTTAATAATCAAGAAATTTCATTAAAATAATTAAAATATAATAATTAAAGATTATATTTAATTTGTATATAATTATTAGAGTTTATAATAACACACAAAAAAAATCAAACAATCTTCAAATTTATTTTGTTTTTTATTTGTTATTTAAAAGGACATCTCTTTCGGAAACGACAAAGAATTCTTCAATGAAGATTCATTCCAGACGTACAATAAATTGACTTCGGCTGCCACAAATGGGCCATAAGAACTTCCCATTACGTTCCCTCCAACTCGATCACATGATGAAAGACAGACGCGCGCGTCTGCTAAAAAAAATAGCTCGTTTCAACTTCGTCTGCCAAAAAATTCTTTGTGGATAAAAGAAATATTCAGAACTAGAAACAAATCGCTTTTAAAATGATTATATATTCTAATTTATTATATATAATAGTCATATTTGTATATGCATATAAAGCTTTTGCATTAATATATTTACACACATACATATACAATATACACTTGTCAATATATAGTGGATTAAAAAGACATATATTGGATCAAAATATCATTTATTTTACCAATATTTCAGTTGGCTGAACGTCAACCTTTTTCAAGGTATCATAACATATATATAAGGAATTGTAAAATATATATATAAAAGATATTATAACATATATATTTTTTCAAGGAAAGTTATAGAAAATTTCGATGTTGATTTGAGAGTATATTGTCGAATTGAGAGTATAATGTCAGCATAGCAAGCTATTACTGAACGAATAAGTAGAATTATATTGATGTATATAGTTGTTCATTTGTTTTAAATAAATATTAAATTGATGTATATAGTTATTCATTTGTTTTAAATAAATATCAAATTGATGTATATATTTGTTTAGTTATTTTGCATATTTTTCATCTGTGAATTAATCTTATAATTTGGTCTATGAAAATAAAAATATTGGACCAGTGACCAAAACAAACTGTAAATAGATCGCTTAATGTTATATAGTTAGTATAGAGAGTTGTTAGGCAGGATATATATATATATTTAAATGTTATGCTTGTGTAATTATAATCTTAATTGAATAAAAATATTTAAATTATAAATGTGTTCTAAATCTTAAATACCAAGCATTAAAACAACTGGCGACGAGGAAAAGCAAATTTTGTAAAGAAAAAAGAAATTGAATAGTGAAAAGAAATTATACTTTAAAAATGTCTTCAGCTATGTTTGAAAGATTTGACGAAAATCTAGAGAATGTTGAAAATTATATTTATCGCTTGAAGCAATTTATGCTAATTTCTAAAACAAAGGAAGACTTTAAGACGCCATTTCTGATATCAAGCATCGGACCTAAATATTTTGGAATCTTGCGAAACTTGGTTTTTCCGGAGGAAGTTGATCAAGTTCCCTTTGATAAATTATGCAAAATCTTATTGAAACATTTCAATCCTAAGACCAATATAATATATGAAAGATTTGTATTCCAGAAAATGGATCAAAAATCAGGCGAGGCAATTTCGAAATATATAATACGCCTAAAAGAACAGGCTCAAAGGTGTAACTTTGGAGATTTTCTGCAAGAATCCCTAAGAGACAGATTTGTAGCGGGCCTCATTGATACACCAACCCAAAAGAAGCTACTACAGGAAGAAGGATTAACTTTTGAGGGAGCATTAGACATCGCTCTGTCTGCGGAGTCTGCAGATAATGACCTACACAACCTCAAGAGATCCGAAGATGCCCATCGGTCCCCACAGCATCTTCATGCCATCAATAATCCCTGCAAACACTGTGGTAAGAACAACCATCTACACTATAATTGTTTTTTTAAATCAGCTAATTGTAGAGTTTGTGGTAGGGTAGGGCATATTTCTACAATATGTTATAAAAAAGACAGTTCTGCCCGTAAATTGCCCAGAAATCCCCAAAAATACTTTTAATAAATTTAAAAAGCATGCTAATGATAATAATCCTTCGGGATCTCAAAATAATTTATCATTGAATAATATAAATTTACATCCTCCTTTGACTGAAACAGTATATGTAAATAATATAAAATTGTTGGCTGAAATTGATACTGGAGCAGCCATTACTACATTAACTAAATATGAGTACTTTAAATATTTCAAAAATGTTAAATTAAATAAATGTAATACAGTCTTGACCGGCTATAGTGGCTCTAAAATACCTATTTTGGGCAAGGCTAAATTTGATATAAAATTAAGAAATGTTTCTAGAACCATTGAAATACTAATAACTAATTTAAATTGTTCTAAATTTCTCTTAGGAAGAGATTTCCTTAATCTTTTCAATATCTCATTCAATTATTTGCATAAATTGGACTCTTTTAGTATAGATTCACTTTTAAAATGATCATGAGTCCATTTTTGAATGCAAATCTGACCCTATTAAAGGTATCAAATGCCATCTTGATGTGAAGGCCGACTTTATCCCAAAATTTTACAAATTCAGACAAGTTCCTTTTGCATTAAAACAACTTGTGGAAAATGAAATTGATAAATTGGTTGATTTGAATATTTTGTCTCCAATAGATAAAAGTGATTGTGCTTCACCACTTGTTTGTGTTGCAAAACCAAATGGCCAAATTAGACTTTGCGCTGATTTTAAAAAGAGTTTAAATCCTTACTTAGAGGATGTCAAATATCCTATTCCTAACATATATTCAGTCTTGAGTAATTTTCAAGGAAAGAAATTATTTACTAAATTAGATTTGTCAAAGGCTTACCATCAAATTGAGATGGATGATATTTCAAAAAAGTATTTGGTTGTCTCCACTCACAAAGGTTTATATAAATATAATCGTTTGGCCTTTGGTATAAAGACTGCTTCTGAAATATTTCAGAAGACAATGGAATCCTTCTTCTCGGGAATCAATGATGTTTACATTTATTTTGATGATATTCTTATCGCATCAGAGGATTTGGAAAGCCATTTAGATATTCTTAAGAGAACACTTAATATTCTTAAAGAAAATAATTTTACAATAAACAAAAATAAGTGCTTGTTTGTTAAAAATGAGATTGAATATCTTGGACATAAAATTAATGAATTTGGTATATATCCCTTGAAAGACAAGCTAGCTTGCATAAAGAATTGTCCAGTTCCTAAGAATATAACTGGATTAAAAAGCTTCCTTGGATTTTTGTCATTTTATAGAAAATTTTTGCCAAATCTTTCAGATTTAGCACATCCTTTATACAACCTATTAAAAAAGAATGTTAGATGGTCTTGGAATGCTGGGACAGATAGATCCTTCAATTCCTGTAAAAATACATTAGATGAGACCACATGTTTATCGCATTATTCCCTAAATTTGCCTTTGATTCTCTCTTGTGATGCAAGTCAGGTGGGAATAGGAGCAACCCTTTCACATTTGAAGGATGGGGAGGAAAGGCCTGTGTTTTCATTTCCAGAACGTTAAATGTTCATGAAAGAAAATATTCTCAAGTTGAAAGAGAAGGACTTGCAATTGTATTTGCAGTAAATAAATTAAAAAAATACCTTTTTGGTAGGAAATTTACCATTTATACTGATCACAAGCCCTTAATAACTATTTTTATAGATAAAACAAATTTGCCTCCACTCATTGCAAATAGACTTCATAGATGGGCTCTAACTCTTTCAAATTATAGTTTTGAAATTAAGTATAAAAAAGGAAAAGATAATATTATTCCAGATTTCCTTTCTAGGTTTCCAGAGTGTCAAGAGGATAATTTGGAATATAATGATGGGAGTGGTGAAATTTTACTCTTAAATACTTCCATCATTGACCATGTTCTTGTGGATCATGAAATACAATTAGACAGGACTTTATTCAAATTGTATAAAATTATTGAGACAGGGGAGTTACCCTCAAGTCCCAATGATGATCTCATTCCTTATTTAAAAAGGATTGATGACTTTACCATTCTCCAAGAATGTATTTTTCTGGAGAATAGGATGGTTATCCCAAAAAGTCTACATGAAAGGGTACTTCAAATTTTACATGAGAGCCATGCAGGAACTAATAAAATGAAAATGATGGCACGTTCATCTATTTGGTGGCCCGGCATGGACTCTTCAATAGAAATAATTACAAAAAATTGCAGAACTTGTCTTTCTAATGAAAGTTTGCCTCCTCAAAGAACTGAGAGTTGGCCTAAATATGCAGGACCATGGAGGAGGGTTCACATGGACTATTTCAATTTCAAAAACAAACTGTTTTTACTAGCAGTAGATTCATTTTCTTCGTGGGTTGAAGTTTCTGAAGTACCATCTACCAGTGCATATTTTTGTATACATTTTATGAGAAATTGTATTGCTCGCTACGGATTTCCACAAGTAGTGGTTTCTGATAATGGTCCTCCTTTCTTTAGTAGTGACTTTGGTGATTTTTTGTCTAAGAATGGCATATCCCATGTGACATCTCCCCCATATCACCCACAATCGAATGGACAGGCAGAAGTCTCTGTAAGAGAGGTAAAGAAATTGCTAAAAAAGCAATTATATGAAAATGAGCAGGTGGAACTAAATTTGGCTCTGTCCAGGGCTTTGTTCTTTATAAGGACCGATGTAAATATTAGGAAAGGGACATCACCTGCGGAACTGTTTCTTGGAAGAAAGATCAGATCAAGACTTTCGGTGTTATCAAAAGAAGAAGTAAAAGCCTCCAAATTCAATAGTCAATATGATAACAGTAAATTTAAAGTGGATGAGACTGTGAAGTTTAGGTGGATTACAAATGGGCATCCCTCTTGGTATACAGGAAAGATAATTAAAATACTAGGAAGGAATGTTTATTTAATAAAACAAGGTGACAGTATAAAAAAGGTTCATCAAAACTACATTAGAAAAATGTTGCCTGGTAAATCACATCCCACTAATATGAATGATGCTGAACGTGTGCAAGTCCAATCTCGGAGGAGAAAAGTGTTACAACCCCCAGGTATCCTCAGAGGGAGCGCAGATGTCCGCAGAGATATGGAGAGTAAATAAATAAATAAATAAGGGGGGCCAAGCCTAAGAAGGGGGAATTGATGTATATAGTTGTTCATTTGTTTTAAATAAATATTAAATTGATGTATATAGTTATTCATTTGTTTTAAAATAAATATCAAATTGATGTATATATTTGTTTAGTTATTTTGCATATTTTTCATCTGTGAATTAATCTTATAATTTGGTCTATGAAAATAAAAATATTTGATCAGTGACCCAAAACAAACTGTAAATAGATCGCTTAATGTTATATAGTTAGTATAGAGAGTTGTTAGGCAGGATATATATATATTTAAATGTTATGCCTTGTGTAATTATAATCTTAATTGAATAAAAATATTTAAATTATAAATGTGTTCTAAATCTTAAATACCAAGCATTAAAACATATATTTATATATATAATGGTTTTATTATATTTAAGGAAAGTTATAGAAAATTTCGATGTCGAATTGAGAGTATAATAATATATATAGAGTATAAAAATAGTAATATTTTATAATTTGTTTCTAATTATAATTAATTTACAACTATCTTTCATATAAATTATATTTAATTCTACTATATATATATATACCATATATGTATGGTAACTTAAACCAACAATCCCATATTGTATATAACTTATAACAAGATTTTCATGTTGTATAATAGAAACACATCTGTAAATGATTATACGCATTATTGACATGTGTCAATAAATCATCATATGTAATGTATTTTGTACAAACTGAGGATAAATAAATAAAACTCTGTAATAGATTAAGAGTTGAGCTAAAGCAGAGATCGAGCATATAGGCAGTCCCAAAACAACAAGGTCTAAAGATGGAAACTGCCACGGCGCTAGTTTAGAATTTCGCCAGACGATCCACGCCCCTGTCGCATCTGCTGTAATGCAATACTTCGTTTCGCGGAAAAGATATATAAGGCCCCCGTCTTAGCCAAAAATACTTCACTTTACAGTCACTTCGCCATCTGCGTGAGCCCTCGTCGGTTGTACCCCAGGTCCACCTCATCCACCATGTAGACCAGTAAGAACTGTTTCCATCTCCATCTTTCGCTCCTAGCTCAACTTTTTATTTCTTCACGGAACTTTCTCAGTGCAACTGTGTCTTCGGTTTTTGTAAGGACATTCCCAAGCTTTCCACTCTGCCTCGACCACGACTGCCTGTACTCTGTGAGAACTGTTAGAGGTCTTACAAGGTGCAGAGAGGTACTGGAAAACTCCCCATCCTGACTGTTCCTCTCGGTCAACACAGTATAGCGAGAGTTACAGGGACTCACACCATAGATTAAGTCGACTGGAAACCTCCCCACATAGTTATTCGACAGAATTCTACAAGAGTCAACAGGACCTCACCACATATATTTATTATATTAAAAACAAAAGATGCATATCCTGACCAGGCTCACCTGAGCATTTCTAGATGACAGATCGCCATCTAGTGGGGCAAATATAAACTAGACGTTTAATTAATTTGCTCCGTGATATTTGGCCAACCCAATTTCTTGCTGATTCAAGTAAATTCAACCACGAGCGCGGTTTCGGGCTGTAGGCCCTCGTCAGCGTGATGTAGACTGTACCTCTACGACCAAAATTTGGTCCCAGAGGCTTCCTGAGAAATCAAGAAAAATGCCTCTTTTGTTTTTAATATCAACGCCTGACATTTAAAAAAATATTTTTTCTAGTTTTTTTTTCATATATATATATAAGAAAATGTATATTAAATATACATTAAACATTTTAAAAGAGCGCGAAATAAAATTTGAAATATACAGATAGTAAATTGTAAAAATAGAAACAACAGGATGTATTTTCCTAAAAGCCTATACATTAAAATATTTAATGTAGGTATTTTTTAAAATGTAAATTATATTATTTTAAATTTAATTTTAGACACACTCTCTCTTGAAAATATAGAATTTGAATATATAAATTTGATAATAAGAAAGCTTTTAAAGCAAATTTTATTTTTACACTCTAAAAACGACATTCTGTTATTATTGTATGTTAGGTTAATATATATAATATATTGTCACGGTAGTGATAACGAGTATAACAAAAGTTTAAGTAAAAATAATTTATTGATTAGAATGCAAACTATTTCTAAAATTTTTATTTACGAGTAATAATATACAAGCAAGGTAAGGGGGTGATGACTATGCAAATATTTATGATGATAAACAACAGATTATTCAAAATAATTATCAGTGATATTGCCCGTTTCTTAGATGAACAGCCTCCCGCTGTAATTATCACTTGAACAGATCAGCTTGGTCTTCAGGGTCCATGGTAGGGTTTCATTCTCAGTACATGGACCAGGTCTCTTGTTTGACGTCTCCTGGTTGGTTGGTCCACAGGTTCAACTTCGAAGGTCACGTCATAGAGTTTCCGAGTAACCCTGTATGGCCCGAAGTACCTTTTCATCTTGTTGCACCAGATTGCGGCTTGGCAAACTCTTCAACCCTTGATCCTCTCCTGTGCCGGGTCCTTGCATCTTACCAGAGCGTGTTTCAACCATCCTACAAATTTATATAAGGGAATAATGAGATAACTCAACTTTAAGTATCCTTCAGAATAATTTATTTATTTCTCACATCAAAGAGAGCAGTGAAGTCACACAGTGTGCCTAAATACAAATGTAGATTTTATAATACATATATTCTGTTTATAATATATATATTCTATTTAATAAAATAAATAAATATAAAATATAATTTTGAATTTAAAATACACCTATCCCCCGATTTACACGGTACTGTTTTAACACGTTTTCGCTTTTACACGGTTTCCAAATAAGTTTTTTTTATCGCACTATACTAAATGCTACTGTGATTGAACACATGCGCTGTGTACACATCTCACGAGAAATCCCGAGCTTATGTGCTGACTACATATTTTAACCTGTCAATAGCATTATATTTTTATTTCTGTGTACACCTATCCCCCGATTTACACGTTTTTCTCAGGAACGTATCTACCGTGTAAATCGGGGGATAGGTGTATATGAAAAATAATATTACAAATTCAAATAAAATAGGTGCATTAGCCATGATGCTACAATATGAACACATTGTAGCTCGCGCACGGCCTTGCATATAAGATAGAAATATACGAATATATAAACTAATATGCATGGGTGATATGTTTTCATTGAATTTATTCTAAAATATAATTTGAAAAATGGCTAAAAGTTGAACGTGAAAGCAGCTTGTAGCGAAAACATAGTCAAAATTGAACAACACAAAGTTTATAAAACAATTGTATGAAAAAGTGAAAGATGTATAACCTTATGATTTTTCTTTTTTAAAAAAATGAATCGATGTTGGTACCATATGCTTGAATTGAATATTACACCTTAGTTCTATATATGCTATTGCTTAAAAGGGAACACAACAGAACAAAAAAGAAACTACAATTGCGAAATATTTGATAACTAACAAAGGAAAAAAGAAACAAAACAATATTAAAGCTGATGATAATATAAAAATTGAATATGTCTACCAGAAAAATGCTTCTATGAATTAAAAAAAAATATAAATAATTACAAACTTAACATATAAACTTCAAACAACAATGATTATCTTTATTTGGAAAGAAATTTCTAAAATAGATTTGTATATCTCTTGAATAAAATATATAAATATACGTTAATATATAATGATACTTTAGAGCGCCATCTGTTATGAAAATTCGAAACTATTATAGACGCGTAAGATTCTTTTAAAAATTAAACATTTTCTACTGCCCTTACTGCAATGGAAAAATTGATTAATCAAGACTCCCCATTAAATTTACCATTGCAGTAAGGGCAGTATAAATAGTTTAATTTTTAAAAGAATCATATGCGTCTATATAGTTTCGAATTTTATACGTAAATATATTATCCAAATAAAAGTTAAAGGTTTTTGATATGAAACTATATATATATGTAATATTGGTGCAAATGTCGATGTATGGATAAGCTGGCAGTCGTGTACGTGAGGCGAGTGTTGATGTTCTTCCCACACGCGGACAACAAGAAGCAGAGGCAGGGCTAGATTGTTAGCATCGAGAGTGGTCGGGAACAACCCACGGGACAGAGGTAGAGGCCATGACACAAACTTGGATGCTTATCACCGGAGACATGGAGAGAGAGACTGAGCGAGACAGAGCGAGACAGAAGCCGTCTACCGATCGACACCCTATAGAGAAACTGCTGACCCCTAGCTCAAACCTGTCCTGTTTACCGGGGTCGTCTATATTAAGCCCCTCGAGGGGTCCCCATCTGGGCTGGGCGTTGGCTTTTTCCTCCCCTTTGGGCCTGCAGCTGACCGCTCTTTGGATCTTTATTTTGACGTCACCATTTAGTTTAAATACAAATAGGGGGGTTTAAATACAAATAGATTATATACAAAATATAGGGTGGTAGTAAATAGAGACAGTGTATATTTTAATAGAAGGGTATATTATTATATAATATCGGCTCAAACTAATTAGAAAATATGTGATATATACTAAAAGTGTTATTATTATACAGTTTAAAATATACTATATATTTATTTTATTATAAAAAGCGTACTTGGCTCTGTTAAAGAAACAAAAACAATATTTTTTTCAAAATATTTCGTAGGATTGCTCCCTCAAGAGGTAGCATATATTATTTTAATAATTAAAAATAATTATTGCTTTCAACCTTCATGACCTGATGTAATCTTACCCATGGGATAATAAAAAAAAATATATTAAAATATATAATAATAACGTGTAAAATAGAAACTGAAAATTGAAGTGATGTTATATTTTCTTATAATATGTAAATATGTGAAATATGTGTGTTGTTATTGAAAGGCAAATTATTGAAACTGAATTTATCTCCATTTTTATCAAACCATGACCGTGAATTAATGTAGAAATTATACCTACGGAAATTGCTGAGGAAATCTATAAGCTAAGAGGAAATAATGCATCAGGCACTGACAAATATACTTAATGAGGCAATAAGTTTTTTAACCTTGTCGCGACAATTTCTGAATAAGATATTTGTGACAAGATTTTAGATTTCGGCACAATCCACCCATTACCAGATTTTGATCCATTCTATCTTCAAACAACTATAAACCAAAGATAGAAGCTGCCTGGCCGGCATTTATATTTCTTGAAAAAAAAAAAAAGATACTTCAGTCAGTATAAATCTTTTTATTACCTCGACGTTTCGACAAAAAACCTTTGTCCTCGTCAGGAGCAAACAAAAATTAAAACATTTAACAAGGCGTTAAAAATTATTCTATATTTTTATAATTTTTAACGCCTTGCTAAATGTTTTAAGTTTTGTTTGCTCCTGACGAGGACAAAGGCTTTTTGTCGAAACGTCGAGGTACTAAAAAGATTTATACTGGCCAAAGTATCTTTTTTTCAAGAAATATAAACCAAAGAATCCATTTTACTATAGGCCCTTACATTAATAAGTAATTACTTATATATTCCTCAGGTTCGTATTGAAAAACTATAAAATAAAAAGGTCAGGTGTTGATATTAAAAATAAAAAGGCATATCTTGACCAGGAGTACATGTGCTTTTATAGATGGCAGAGCGCCATCCTGGTTTCTCAAGAAGCCTCTGGGACCAAAAATCTTTTCGGTCGCAGTGGTACAGCCTACTCCACACTGACGAGCGCCAACAGCGCGAAACGCTGGCTTTTCTTGATTTATCAAGAAAGTGGGTTGGCTAAATATAAGGGAACAAGCTAAATCAATGTTTAGTTGATTTCTGTTCCACTAGATGGCACTCTATCATCTGTAAAGCACGTGTGCTACTGGTCAGGATATGCCATTTTTATTTTTAGTATTGAAAACTATATTCTATTTATATTCTTATTTCTAGAGATATTTTGAGACACACTGTCTAACATTACACCTAAACAAATCTAAAGTCATGTGGTTTTGAAATGAAGGTTGTGTAACTTCGATCTGACAAATGGTTCAGAGAAGACATCTACTTACAATTCTAACCAAATATTGGTGTAATCAAATATCAACTTATCCAACTGTATAATTCATATTCTGCTCAAATCTTCAAAATGTTATCTGTTCTGTATTTCTTTCGGGAAAAACCTACTCGAAAATTCTGAACTCGACAATATTATCTTCAATATCATATGTATGAGGAATCAATATGGGTCAAAAACCAAAATAAGTCAGTCGAACAAACCCATGATAGTATTGTAGTGAAGTATTTATTATTTTACACTAGTATTAACAGAGTATCATTTTTTATGTTTATATTTTACTACTCTGTAAACTTTTCTTATTCCTTATCTTTTGTTTATCCTTTTATTTTGCTTATCCCTAGTACACGTGGTACAGACCATGATAATCATGGTGGGTAGTTAGCGACTGCTTTTACTCTAAGTGCACCACATGTCTACATATGTGAAAAGCAGTTCGACTTTGCACTTACAAATGTGCCAGAGTCCCGTTTGGTTTACTTGCACTCGCTGGTGGGGTTGGACTTTTTCAATAATCGGGGGGCATTGTAGCATTTTTTTAACATAAAAAGGTGCCCAATGTGGGAATCGAACCCAAGTCGTAGCGGGCGAAAACCAACGGTTTAGACTATCCTTCCACCGACCCCCCGTTTTGTTTATCCTTCATAGTTTGTTCATGCCTTGAATAAATTGTTGTTTCATACTGAAGTTTGTCTTCCCTAATTTTCCACATGGCAGTATCAACAGATGACTCTTAGCTAAGTTTACGTCGATTAAATCCGAGAGAGTATCTTTCAATATTACTTTGGTCAAATTACTTTAAAACAAATATTTGATTCACCTATTTTGAGCATAGATATCTCTAGATTACTGTATATTTGTTTGTCTCGCATTTAAAAGATATCAAGAACAGAACAGGAATGCCGAAATATTAAAGATTCTGAATCGTTTTTCTTTCTAAAAAAATTGCTAGGATTTTTAATACTCTGTAGAAGATATTTTAGAAATGTCAAGTTATAAATTAGGATTTTCGCTTACTATTACCAATATAAACATTCAATACACTAATATTTGACTAAAGACTTGTTATTTAATCCTTTATTTAAAATTAAAAGAAGCATTGCAAGACTCTCTGGTTATTTCCCTAAAACGTCTTTTGAATATTTGAAGGAAGACTTTTTGCTTAAAATGTAAGTATACGGATTGTAAATTCAAGAAACATTGAACATAGAAACATCAGAAAGTTAACATGGACCTAGAACAGCAGCTTTATACATCCAAGATAGAGAACGACTGCTGTGGTAGAGATGTATGGAGACA
>CP092873.1:15751078-15795981 GCA_030710605.1 Cordylochernes scorpioides | reverse complement strand
TCGGCAGACGGCTTCTGTCTCGCTCAGTCTCTCTCTCCATATCTCGGTGATAAGCATCCAAGTTTGTGTCATGGCCTCTACCTCTGTCCCGTGGGCTGTCCCCGACCACTCTCGATGCTAGCATCTAGCCCTGCCTCTGCTACTTGTTGTCCGCGTGTGGGAAGAACATCAACACTCGCCTCACGTACACGACTGCCAGCCTATCCATACATCGACATTTGCAACAATATTACATATATATATAGTTTCATATCAAAAGCCTTTAACTTTTAATTGGAAAATATATTTACGTATAAAATTCAAAACTATTATAGACGCGTATGATTCTTCTAAAAATTAAACAATTTATACTGTCCTTACTGCAATGGAAAAATTAATGAGAGGGCCTGTCTAATCAATTTTTACATTGCAGTAAGGACAGTAGAAATTGTTTAATTTTTAAAAGAATCATACGCGTCTATAATAGTTTCGAATTTTCATAACAGATGGCGCTCTAAAGTATCATTATATATTAACGTATATTTATATATTTTATTCAAGAGATATAAAAATCTATTTTATAAATTTCTTTCCAAATAAAGTTAATCATTGTTGTTTGAAGTTTATATGTTAATTTTGTAATTATTTTTATTTTTTAATTCATAGAAGCATTTTTCTGGCAGGCATATTCAATTTTTTATCATCATCAGCTTTGCTATTGTTTTGTTTCTTTTTTCTTATTTGTTATCAAATAATTCGCAATTGTAGTTTCTTTTTTGTTTTGTTGTGTTCCCTTTTAACCCTCGAGCGCGCGCGCTAAAAATGTAACGTACTTGCGCGCGCTGGGTGAAATTTACCCGATATTAAAATTACATATTTTGAATATAAATATTAACTGAGGAAAAACAAAACCTTTTCTATTTCAAAGTAATAACATTTTAATTTTCAAAAAAGGCAATTATTAATAAAATATTTATACTTTTACACAGATTAAACATTTTAAAAACTATTCTTGAATTATCCTCAAAATTGGTAATGGCATATAAAATATGAAACTATTGCTCCTTTTCAATATTAAATATATAAAATTCCATGAGGATATTTTAGACAAATCATTGCAAACTGTAATTGTATGTCCTTTATAAATTGGTTTTGCACATTTATGGCACAAAGTCGAGGTCTTCCTGTCCTTACTGGAGGGACACACTACATCTGGTAGGAAGCTTTATCTTGCGGTTCCTGACCTTCTTTATGGCTTGAAGTGCCTTCTAAAAAATAATTGAAATAAATATTTAGAGTATACATTTATGATTTAAATTAACTTATCTGTAAAAAAAGGAAATTTTTAATAGTCTTTTAGGCAGTGAAGAAATGATTTTTCTTTGATTTAGTTGCTCTTTGATGAGTTCAAGGGCCAAACACTTCAAGAATTTTCTTCAAAAGAGCTTCTAAAGGTGTATTTTAATTTTTTGCTTCTTCACCTTTCAAGCCTAGTAAATGTGTAATGACATTAGGCGTTCTCAGCTTTACTGTTTGTGAAGGACAATTTTTGAACCATTTGATTTTCGAGGCTCTCCCTATATAAAAATGTGTTTGTGGGATAATTCCCTTATTCCACAAAATTCCTATATCTGAATATATTCCAGTGTCACTTCCATAAAAATGTTCATTTAGATGATCTTCTTCAATATCACCTTCTACAATAATCTCTTCTTGATCTAATAAATATGACCTTCTTCCCTCCATTTTATATATAATTATAGGCTGATAAATATATCAACCTATTATAGTTATTTTTTAAATTATTAATTCGAATTATTTATCTCACTTTAAAAAATGTTATTTAAAAAATGCAACAAAAAAATTACGTGAGTGCGCGCGCCGGGTATTTTTTACCCGACAGTGACAATAGATGGAATTTCAGTGGGAGCTGTCAAAATGTGAAACCAAAACTTTATAATAATTGATGAGTCAGGAAGCTAAACGAAACCACATCTCCGCCAACCGATTTTTTATTGGTTAATTCTCCATTCAAATGTTGCCATGGGTAATTTTCACCCGGCGCGCGCAATGCCGGGTTAAGCAATAGAATATATAGAACTAAGGTGTAATATTCAATTCAAGCATATGGTACCAACATCGATTCATTTTTTTTAAAAAGGAAAATCATAAGGTTATACATCTTTCACTTTTTCATACAATTGTTTTATAAACTTTGTGTTGTTCAATTTTGACTATGTTTTCGCTACAAACTGCTTTCACGTTCAACTTTTAGCCATTTTTCAAATTATATTTTAGAATAAATTCAATGAAAACATATCACCCATTCATATTAGTTTATATATTCGTATATTTCTATCTTATATGCAAGGCGTGCGCGAGCTACAATGTGTTCATATTGTAGCATCATGGCTAATGCACCTATTTTATTTGAATTTGTAATATTATTTTTCATTCACACCTATCCCCCGATTTACACGGTAGATACGTTCCTGAGAAAAACGTGTAAATCGGGGGATAGGTGCACACAGAAATAAAAATATAATGCATTGACAGGTTAAAATATGTAGTCAGCACATAAGCTCGGGATTTCTCGTGAGATGTGTACACAGCGCATGTGTTTAATCACAGTAGCATTTAGTATAGTGCAATAAAAAAAACTTATTTGTAAAACCGTGTAAAAGCGAAAACGTGTAAAACAAGTACCGTGTAAATCGGGGGATAGGTGTATTTTAAATTCAAATTTATATTTTATATTAATTTATTTTATTAAACAGAATATATATATCATAAACAGAATATATATATTATAAACAGAATATATGTATTATAAAATCTCCATTTGTATTTAGGTACACTGTGTGACTTCACTGCTCTCTTTAATGTGAGAAATAAATAAATTATTCTGGAGGATACTTAAAGTTGAGTTATCTCATTATTCCCTTATATAAATTTGTAGGATGGTTGAAACACGCTCTGGTAAGATGCAAGACCCGGCACAGGAGAGGATCAAGGTTGAAGAGTTTTCCAAGCCGCAATCTGGTGCAACAAGATGAAAAGGTACTTCGTGCCATACAGGGTTACTCGAAAACTCTCTGACGTGACCTTCGAAGTTGAACCTGTGGACCAACCAACCAGGAGACGCCAAACAAGAGACCTGGTCCATGTACTGAGAATGAAACCCTACTATGACCCTGAGGACCAAGCTGATCTGTTCAAGTGATAATTACAGCGGGACGCTGTTCATCTAGGAAGGTAGCAATGTCACTGAATAATTATTTTGAATAATCTGTTGTTTATCATCATAAAAATTTGCATAGTCATCACCTCTTACCATGCTTGTATATTATTACTTGTAAATAAAAAATTTAAAAATAGTTTGCATTCTAATCAATAAATTATTTCTACTTAAACTTTTGTAATACTCGTTATCACTACCGTGACAATATATTATATTTATAAAAATAAATGTTTGTATGTTTGTTTGTTTGTATGTCCGGTATACAAATTCGCAGTAGTTCACTAATTCAAACCAATATTTCCATACATAGGCAAAAGAAATACGGGGAAGACGATAGGCTATTTTAAAAATATATAAATCAATTATTAAAACTATATATTCTAATTATTCTACTTAGCTCACGAACAGCGCCCTCTATTAAAGATTAGATTAAATTATGCTGATGCTAACAAATAGATAATGCTAATAACAAACAATTATAAAAAAAAATATTATTTAAATATATATCACTCGGGTAGATATGCACACGGGTCAATCCCGGGACGAAGCCCGGGTCACCCGTCTAGTATTATATATTAACATAACATACAATAATAACAAAATGTCATTATTAGAGTGTAAAAATAAAATTTGCTTTAAAAGCTTTCTTATTATCAAATTATATTCAAATACTATATTTTCAAGAAAGAGAGTGTGTCTAAAATTAAATTTAAAATAATATAATTTACATTTTAAAAATACCTACATTAAATATTTTAATGTATAGGCTTTTAGGAAAATACATCCTGTTGTTTCTATTTTTACAATTTACTATCTGTATATTTCAAATTTTATTTCGCGCTCTTTTAAAATGTTTAATGTATATTTAATATACATTTTCTTATATATATATATGAAAAAAAAAACAAAAAAAATATTTTTAAATGTCAGGTGTTGATATTAAAAACAAACGAGGCATTTTTCTTGATTTCTCAGGAAGCCTCTGGGACCAAATTTTGGTCGTAGAGGTAGAGTCTACATCACGCTGACGAGGGCCTACAGCCCGAAACGCGCTCGTGGTTGAATTTACTTGAATCAGCAAGAAATTGGGTTGGCCAAATATCACGGAGCAAATTAATTAAACGTCTAGTTTATATTTGCCCCACTAGATGGCGCTCTGTCATCTAGAAATGCTCAGGTGAGCCTGGTCAGGATATGCATCTTTTGTTTTTAATATAATATATATATGTGGTGAGGTCCTGTTGACTCTTGTAGAATTCTGTCGAATAACTATGTGGAGAGGTTTCCAGTCGACTTAATCTATGGTGTGAGTCCCTGTAACTATCGCTATACTGTGTTGACCGAGAGGAACAGTCAGGATGGGGAGTTTTCCAGTACCTCTCTGCACCTTGTAAGACCTCTAACAGTTCTCACAGAGTACAGGCAGTCGTGGTCGAGGAAGAGTGGAAAGCTTGGGAATGTCCATACAAAAACCGAAGACACAGTTGCACTGAGAAAGTTCCGTGAACAGATAAAAGTTGAGCTAGGAGCGAAAGATGGAGATAGAAGAGTTCTTACTGGTCTACATGGTGGATGAGGTGGACCTGGGGTACAACCGACGAGAGCTCACGGAGATGGTGAAGTGACTGTCAAGTGAAGTATTTTGGCTAAGACGGGGGCCTTATATATCTTTTCCGCGAAACGAAGTATTGCATTACAGCAGATGCGACAGGGGCGTGGATCGTCTGGCGAAATTCTAAACTAGCGCCGTGACAGTTTCCATCTTTAGACCTTGTTGTTTTGGGACTGCTATATGCTCGATCTCTGCTTTAGCTCAACTCTTATCCTATTACAGAGTTTTATTTATTTATCCTCAGTTTGTACAAAATACATTACATATGATGATTTATTGACACATGTCAATAATGCGTATAATCATTTACAGATGTGTTTCTATTATACAACATGAAAATCTTGTTATAAGTTATATACAATATGGGGTTGTTGGTTTAAGTTACCATACATATATGGTATATATATATAGTAGAATTAAATATAATTTATATGAAAGATAGTTGTAAATTAATTATAATTAGAAACAAATTATAAAATATTACTATTTTTATACTCTATATATATTATTATACTCTCAATTCGACATCGAAATTTTCTATAACTTTCCTTAAATATTATAAAACCATTATATATATATATATATAAATATAATTCTACTTATTCGTTCAGTAATAGCCTGCTATACTGATATTATACTCTCAATTCGACAATATACTCTCAAATCAACATCGAAATTTTCTATAACTTTCTTTGAAAAAATATATATGTTATAATATCTTTTATATATATTTTTTACAATTCCTTATATATATGTTATGATATCTTGAAAACGGTTGACGTTCAGCCAACTGAAATATTGGTTAATAAATCATATTTTGATCCAATATATGTCTTTTTAATCAACTATATATATACAAGTGTATATTGTATATGTATGTGTGTAAATATATTAATGCAAAAAAGCTTTATATGCATATACAAATATGACTATATATAATAAATTAGAATATATAATCATTTAAAAAGCGATTTGTTTCCAGTTCTGAATATTTCTTTTATACACAATGAATTTTTGGGCAGACGAAGTTGAAACGAGCTATTTTTTTTAGCAGACGCGCGCGTCTGTCTTTTATCATGTGATCGAGTTGGAGGGAACGTAATGGGAAGTTCTTATGGCCCATTTGTGGCAGCCGAAGTCAATTTATTGTACGTCTGGAATGAATCTTCATTGAAGAATTCTTTGTCGTTTCCGAAAGAGATGTCCTTTTAAATAACAAATAAAAAACAAAATAAATTTGAAGATTGTTTGATTTTTTTGTCTGTTATTATCTTTAATAATCATATACAAATTAAATATAATCTTTTATTATTATATTTTAATTATTTTAATGATATTTACTTGATTATTAAATAATTAAAATATTTTTATATCTAAGACAATAATGCGTAATAGAAATTGTTATAAACAGAAGATAGATTTATAAAGTAAATAAAGCTTCCAGGGTTAAGATTCTTGTTTAAATTTTTATTTTTAAGCTTTCGGACTTGTGTATTTCCTTCTACATTTGAACAAGAAACTTAACCCTGGAAGCTTTATTTACTTTATAATATTATACATCAGGGAAGAACGGTTATATATAGTCAAGAAGATAGATTTATTAAAAAAATAATAATTCGTGCTCAATGATTACATTTCGGGTTTTTTAAAATTTGTGAATAGTATCTAATCGTTCGAATGTTGAAATATCATTATTGAGTTTAATATTGATAAAAAAACATCAAGTAAAATCATCCTCTCAGAAATTAGCTAGATCAGATAGTAAACTACCAAAAATAAAATGGCATATCCTGACCAGGAGCACATGTGCTTTTCAGAAGGCAGAGCGCCATCTGGTGGAACAGAAATCAACTAAACATTGATTTAGCCTGTTCCCTGAAATTTGGCCAACCTAATTTCTTGATAAATCAAGAAAAGCTATCCACGAACGCGTTTTGCGCTGTTGGCGCTCGCAGCGTGGAGTAGGCTTTACCATTGCGACCAAAAATATATTTTAGTCCCAGAGGCTTCTTGGGAAACCAAGAAATGGGTATTTAAGGCCAAATTTGCGTAAATACGTATAGTAAACTATAATGTATCCGTTATTTACAACATTTTATATGTTATTCAGGTTATGAAAACCTTTAGATACATTTTGATATATATTTCAATTTAAAAAATATCAAAAAAGCAATCAAGAATGTTTCTTGCACAATTTTATTTCTCTAGCCTTTTGATCAACAAGTTCTTCAACAGAAACCTACTGGGCTCTTTTTAAACATTTATATATATGTGGAAATTCATATAAATGGTGTCTGTCTTTTATGTCTATTTTGATGGGGGGGGGGGGAGAGAGGCGACCTTTGTCTTTATATATATATGTCATAATATATGCTCTTCCAGGATTAATAAACAAACCAACAGCCAACGAGAGAGAAATGGGCAGCTAAAGCGAGACACTTTAGACAACTAACTTACGACCATTTTTGGCCACATTCCTGAGGGGGGGGGGGCCGTCACCACCTGGCGACTTTCCTGGTTTGCCCCCCGGTTGTGTACACAGGGAAAACAGTCGTTCAGCGGATAACGTCTCGCTCGCTCTCTCTCGGCTGGCTGCCTGGATTATTGCTCTAACAACTCATCGTGTGATTATTTATCACCTCACCACATTTTACCACTATATTGTCACATTGAAAGTCGACAGGATAAGACCTGGCCGGGAAGCGAATCCCTCATATACCGGAGTATGAAGAAACAAGAAGCCAAGCCACGATGATCGGCCAAACCCAACTCAACTGTAACCACTCCTCTTCGAGCCCTCAACCCCTTCTTCGCCAACCTTTGAACCGTGATCCCGAAGAAGTATTCACCTACGACGGAGATGGAGCTGCCACACACTTCTTCCAGCACTAGATCTACCCAAGAACGACAACCGTGCCAGAGCAGGACACCTTCCATCATCATGGACAAGACTCCGCCATATCCCTGCCGCTACTGTGATGTACAACACTGGTACGCTCAGTGTCACAGACAGAACTCTCCCGAATCTCAATGAGCTCACCTGCTCTCTAAACCAGCATAACCTGTAAGTGAAATTGTTTTACCCCTTCCATTCATTCTTTAAATAAGTCATTCCTTGTAAATTGTCCCAATATTTACATAATTAGCTCCATTTATTCTCTCCATGCCTATTAACAATGATATTATGCTCCATACTATTTATCTGGATATTTGTAACTCATTTAATTAGTTACCTTACCAGTCGAATTTAACAATCGTTATTTTAATTAAATAATTTCCATTTTAGCGTAACTCTTAAAAAAAAAAAAACTTAAAAAAAAAAAATTGGAATTCTACCTATTAATGCTTTACGATTTTTACTATTAACAACAGATTTTTCATAATCAATTTATGTATAAAAATATGCCTCCAGCACCTAAACTTTTGTATGTCTATTTGTATAGACCTCTCCTACTTGTAAGCACGACTCACGAAAAATAATTTCTTTCCCTAATCGATTCAAAATTCACCCTGTAAGACAGGCGTCGAAGAATTTCTACCATCACGTGAGCCTTGCTTACAACCAACCCTTGGTGACTCTTATCTATCTTCCCCTGAATGCCTCTCTCATTCTTACAACTTTGTTAACTTTATACCAGCTCAGGACCTTTTATAGAGAATTATTGATTAATCAATTATCGAACTTCTATATTGTCATTTCAAAATCCTAACCTTCGCCCTTCATTTATGATAATATATTCCGCAGTTCATCTCTAGCATATCCACCGACCCACACCATCTAGCCAATGGTGTGTTCGTCACAGGGTGCAGATTGACTAACTGCTAGATATTTATCAACCTCTTTTTGTTCGCACTTGAACAATCTGCATCGAGCGACACAGTTCGCCTCTTTTCCTCGCGCCACACGTTCGCCACACGGACCCTGTCTTCAAATCTATGTTTGTCCATTGTCCAAACCAGCACGATATAGCCTACCTCCGATATTTCCCACGGAGGTACGTTAAACATCGTCGCTGATTCTGTCCGGTCCGTCACCATTTCGCGCAGACATGGGTCTTACTTTCAACCCACCGCGAAATCATCGCCTTGCACAAGCTCCCACGACGGTTCAAACACCTCGTGTCCGAGCAGCTTGTCACTTGTAACGGACAACGCAGTCCTCGTCCCACATTTCGGCACTGTGCGCGCATACTTCCCGCAAATTAAATATAAGTCCATCCGACTTCCTCACCTACACACGGGACTTTTCCCCTCGGACTCGCTACACAAGTAGCTGCATAGATAAGTTAGATTGGCCCAGGGCAAGTCTCCCCTCGCTCTGTTCGCCGAGGTTCTAACATTGTATGTAGTTTTATATTTACCTCAGTCCTGAGCTCACACAATTGTCAACCTCAATCTCATTTCTCGTACTCTACACTTATAGCATAGAAAGCCCATGACAAGCTTCCCCTTGCCATGTCCGCCTGAAAAATATCTTAAATTGTAGAGTTCCCCAGTCTTAATGATCTTCAGAATTTCACCATATGTATGTGACTCTTCTTCTCGTTGTTCACACTCCTCCATATCACTTCCCTTATAGTACATTAGATTTTGTTGTATATAGCCTTTTATAACCTGGATATTTTCAAAGATTTCCTTAAATGTCAAACTCCCCGGTGTTGTAAAACTGCTTGTAAATAATATTTACTTGTGTACTATACAATATTTTATTTACATAAAATTATGTCACCATTACCTTAACTAATTTTAACTGTAAAATTATTTTCTCTATTCCTGGCTTCTCCAGCTTTAAATATACTTAAACCATGTTCAGGCTTCTTCAACGGGGGCCATATGTCATAATATATGCTCTTCCAGGATTAATAAAACAAACCAACAGCCAACGAGAGAGAAATGGGCAGCTAAAGCGAGACACTTTAGACAACTAACTTACGACCATTTTTGGCCACATTCCTGAGGGGGGGGGGGGGGCGTCACCACCTGGCGACTTTCCTGGTTTGCCCCCCGGTTGTGTACACAGGGAAAACAGTCGTTCAGCGGATAACGTCTCGCTCGCTCTCTCTCGGCTGGCTGCCTGGATTATTGCTCTAACAACTCGTCGTGTGATTATTTATCACCTCACCACATTTGACCACTATATTGTCACATATATATATATGTCATAATTTGCCTAATGCCCAAGAGATACAATTTATTTTCGCCATAATAAGTAGGTTAAAATGTAAATACAAATTCATCCATCTATAAATACACTGTACAAAATAAACGTGGGAGCCAGCGGGCGAATGCTACGGCACACCACCGCGTGCGCGCGATCACGAGTGTGGAAAAAATATTTTTCGAAGCTTACATGCATAACGGTCGCGCCCTCCCATTCGACCACGACAGATACGACATATATACATATATATATATAACTTGAAGTTGCTGATGACTTGCGCCATCTATCGGAATAAATATCAACTATTCTCGTTGATTTTTAATTATTCCAAGAATTGGCCAAATACCCATTCTTTTTTAATCAATAAAAGCTAACCACGTACGCGTTTCGGGCTGTTGGCCCTCATCAGCGTGGTGCAAGCTGTACCTCAACGACCAAAAAACTGGTCATTCAGGTATCCTGAAAAATCATGAAGTATATATATATGGCGTAAGTTTTTGACGTTTATTTTGCCGGGAGAGGCGACCCTTGTCTCTTTAGATCTATTTCCTCCCGGCAA
This sequence comes from Cordylochernes scorpioides, assembly GCA_030710605.1. Taxonomy (NCBI): domain Eukaryota; kingdom Metazoa; phylum Arthropoda; class Arachnida; order Pseudoscorpiones; family Chernetidae; genus Cordylochernes; species Cordylochernes scorpioides. Next base: position 15,785,429 of record CP092873.1, on the reverse strand, counting down.
AATTTCCATCAATATTTTAGCCATAAATATGGCCCAGCCACTTTGCCAGCTAAACACCTCTTTGGCAGATTGTCAAGATTTCATTAGATCCCGTGTGGATCTCATGGAATAAAGTCCTGACGAGGACCATTAGCCCGAAACCATGTTCTCTAGGTGGACGCTTCTCAATTCGCCAAAGCTGGTGTTGTGGCTTTGTCACCGACCCGAGGCCGCTAGTTGCGGCGACGGTCAATAGATGGTGTCAGGTTTTGAAGTTTATTTTGACGGGAGAAGCGCCCTATGCTTCTATGGATCAATTTCCTCCCAGCAAATTTTCCCATCTATATAGTGTAGAGGGAAAGAGATAATAGTGTACACTATAGATAAGTCCACTATCCTCACCCTCCAATTCTGAATTTGAAGCCACATAGACCTTGTCTCTACCATCCATCATGTTGATGGGTGGCGTCTTCATAATTGGCATCATCACCTCTCCTCCCGCTCTGAAATTAACTTCACCGGGTACTTAAAGTCTTCCCTCACCTCCTAATATATTTTATAGGTTGGAGGTTATTTTAGAATCCATATATCTTTCTTTGAAAGGGTTCCCATCAATTTGGGAATATGCATATATGTCGTATTTGTTGTACATATACAATGTTATTAATAAAAGACAATTCGCTGAGGGTAAAGTTTATTTTATATATATCGGCAATACAAGCTTTCGGGCTCAATAGCCCTTCGACAGGTATAACTACGCTACTGAGTTTTTTTCGAATCTAATCCATATTCTATATACAGTTACGAGCGTCATGCGTTCTTAATAATTCTTCATCTCTGTTACCCTTTTTTTTTTTGGAATGGCGCTCTCCTATTGGGTGGCTACGATCACGCCACTTTTGCCCCCCCCCCCCCCATAATGCCCCCCACTCGCTTTTTGGTTTTTGTAACTATTGTGTTGGAGCGGGTAGCTCCTTAAATAATCTATTGTTAACAATTCCTCATTATAGGTCCGCAAATATCGAAAGTATAGGTATGTAGCTTTTGTACGGGTAGATATGCACACGGGTCAATCCCGGGGCGAAGCCCGGGTCACCCGTCTAGTATATATATACAAAGAAGAATATACAATGTTGTATACAGGAATGTTCTACATAAAAAAAACCAAGCCTGATAGGTTCCTTTTCTTAATCCACAGACAGCAGCATAAGGAGACTACAAGACAATAGCCAGTTCGCCATGTTGCCAGAATAACCAGCGAGTTCAAGGATTCCCTCACCTTACCAGGAGCTGGCCCATAATTCGGTAAATAGATGTTTGACATGTCCATATTATCATATTTTGAAATATCTTTTTATACGAGTGTTACTTTTTTTACAAACGTATTGAGTATTGAGAGAGATATTTATTTTACTGGGTTACCGTAAGTGCACACAATGCAATTAAAAAAAAAACTTTACAAAATTAGCGTTACTGTATGTAAATAATGGCTTTCGTTTTTTTATTTCTAATTCTTACCCAGAAGATGGGCATCGCAGTCAAGATTCATCGCAGTAACTCACTCAACTCAGGCAATTTCAAGGGTTAATGCGCTGGGTCGGGTACCTCGAGGGTTGGATGGAAAATATGCCATCTATTTAAACTATATTGATTTTGAAACAACTAAATGGATTGCAAAAAATAATTAAATCAAATGCCTAAACACTAATATTATACAATTTTTGCCATCACACACACATTTTGCCTGTGGTTTATGTGTTACTTCTGTATTCCTATTCTATGGCACTTCTACTATTTATTATTGATGTACTTTCAGTATGAAGGAAATTGCACTTGGGGGAATTCTCGGGCGAAGCTGGGTCATTCGTCTATATTCTTATAAATTCCGTAAGTGAGCCGTTTCATCTAACTGTTGCTGATATTAGAGTATAATAGCTCTGTATGAGGCTCTGATGGTCGCTCAAACCATAAGCTGCTAACTTTTCTCAAAGGAGAAGGTGTGGTACAGTATCAAAGGTCTTTTTGATATCCAAATATAAGCGTATATCTTCCTCATTTTGCGTCTCAGCATCATTTGAATCAGTTAGGTAAGTGTGAAGGTCTTGACAGGAATATCCTCTTCTGAAACCATCTTGAATTTCCGCCAATATTCCTCTTTTTCCCATCCAGATGTTCAACCTAGGCTTCAATATGGATGTAAAGAGATAAGTTGGATAACAATTCCTTTATAATTTGATGGTGTATTTGGGTCGCCGTTTTTAAAGATATTGCCGCAAAGAAAATTAATCAAATAGACTATTGATTTACTTTAAATATTTATTTAATTAGTTGAATGAAAGTTTTTAAATATAAAATAAAAGTTACTTGTACATGAGTCAAATCGACCCAGTAGTTATAGCAAGAGGGGATAACTGAGTTTTACTACCTTCCATGTGGCGCCACTGTTTTCCCCGACCGGGCCGTCCAGTCCAGATAAGAAGGAATACTCTGTCCTCCTGACAATATGATGAATGATTGCTCTTCTCCAAATTGAGGGAACTGAGGATTTCTTCAATATTTTATTGTATATATTTATTAACAATTTCAGGTATTCGTCAGGTGAATATTTGATTGCTTCTTTTGGATATATAAAACATAAGACTGTAAGGGGACTTCCATATTTAAAAAATGATTTTGTTGCGATAAATATTATATAGATTCATAGAATAAGAAAGAACTTTTATTACCTAAAGGTATAAAACTATAAAAGAAGGATAAAAATATCAAATTATATGTACATCAGCAGCTCACGTCTGCCAGCCCTATTTAATTAACCGCTAACCAACTACAACAATCCAACATGGCCGCGCTATATAGGCAGATATGTCAATTTGCATAGACAATACTGAAATTCTATGCAAACACACGAGTATTGTACCGTAGAAATATCCGGAATTGTCACTTTCAAAAGTTACAATAAACACGATGCTTTTTTAAAATATAAAACAAACTTCTACTGTCCTTACTGCGAAGTAAAAAAAAGAAGAGCTTGGCTCATTAGTGGAAAATCCTTCCAGCGGTTTTTCCAATTTAATCTACTAGACCGATTTATAAACCTCTACTGTTTTAAAGAGTGCTGCTTATATATCAGACAATGGATTTTGTAACCTCTTATTAATGGTATTCAAGCAAACCATGGACTAACAGTTTTGGAAATAGAGCATATAGGCTGTTGACGTTATGTGGCGCTGAGTTTGTTGTTGATACACTTTAAAACAGTGTCGGGCAACCGGTGTGCCGTGGCACACTGGTGTGCCGCGAAGAATTCTAGGTGTGCCGCGAACATTTTTGTAGGTATTTAGAACTTTTGGTTAAATTTAAAAATAATGTTTCAAAAAATATTTTTTATAATTTTTATTCAATTTTAATAATTTTTTCAAAAATTTATATATATAAAATGAAATTAAAAAAAAGCAAATTTCATTTTATATAAAACTTATTTTGGTATTATAATTACAACAGTTTGCATAATTTTATATTTCATATAACGTATGTACATAATCTTGACGTACATAACTGGCACGTGCCATTATTAAAAAATAAAAATGCAAATAGGTACGTACCTATTTAAAATCATAAGTTAAAAAAAAAACAATCCGCGAAAACAACTTTATTTAATAAAGTTGAATACATACTGCGGGAAAATACCTAATTTTTAAAATAATATGACCAAACTTAACCGTCATTTACAATCTTTGTCACAGCTGTTTATTAATAGAGACTCAAAGCTACAAAGCTTAAAAAAAAGAAAACAAAAAAAATTTATAAATTTATTTAAAAAATTTATTCGGAGTTTTCGTCAAAGTATTGCTGCAGTAATTCTTCATTTTTTTTTGCATGTTGTAAAACACACACACATTCACACAATAAGTTTTGTACACCGTAAAATCTGTTGGTTAAAAAAGGAAAAAAATATTTTTGTTACGAAATTCTCACTCACTTTTAACTCAAGGTAACTTTATTTAAACATTTTATTATTATATTTGTGTGTTTTCTAAATTCTCTCAAAACTATATGGAGAGATTTCTAATTAGAGAAGGTGCCAGTGATAAACAAAATCAAAACGAAAATAAAAAAGATAAGAAAATAGTAAAATCAACTGGAAATAAGAGGAAATACGTTGAAGATTATCTCAAATATGGATTTATACCATCTGTTAATGATCCATCACTGCCGTTTTGCTTAATTTGCCAAAAAAAAACCTCAGCAACGAAACAATGGTGCCAAGTAAACTACTTCGACATATTGAGACAAATCATCGGGAGCAGATGAACAATCCAATAAGCTACTTTGAAAATATACGATCAAGTTTTCAAAAGCAATAAAAAAATTCAAGAAATTTATGACCACCTCAGATGAAGCTCAAACAGCTAGTTACATGATAGCTCGACTCATCGCTCGAAAGAAGAAAGCTCACGCGGTAGCAGAGGAAATTATCTTGCCTGCTTTAAAAATTGTGGCTGGATGTATGTTAACGAATGATGCTATGGAGAAGGTTACGAAAATTCCACTATCATCAAAAACTATTGCGAGAAGAATTGAAGATATGTCAGAAGATATTGAGTTGCAAATAAAACAATCTTTTAATGATTCATCAACAAAATGGGCTATACAGCTTGATGAAACCACAGATATTAGTAATAAAGCTCAATTGCTGGCATTTTTGAGGTTCGTCGATACAGGAAAAATTGTGAATAACTACTTTTTTTGTAAAGAATTAAAACAAAGAACGACTGGTGCGGACATTTTTGAATTAGTTGATGAAAATGTTATGAAGTATAACTTGAGATGGGAAAATTGTGTTAGCGTCTGTACGGATGGAGCTCCAGCTATGAAAGGTTCAAGAAAGGGATTGATAGCACATGTCATAAAAAAATCCAAATATCAAATTTGTTCACTGTATGATTCATAGAGAAATGTTAGTGTCAAAGTCGGTTCCTCCCATCCTTGTCACAACTCTAGATGAAGTTGTCAAAGTAGTCAATTACATCAAATCAAATGCTCTTCGATCGAGAATTTTTTCAACATTTTGTGAAGCAATGGATTCCGATTATAAAAATTTATTGTTTCATACTGAAGTCAGATGGTTGTCGAAAGGCAAAGTTTTAAATCGATTTATTTAAATGAAAAATGAAATAATGGCATTCATTGATAACGAAGAGATTAATTTTCCTTTCATGATGAGTGATGTTTGGTGGTTACGAGTTTCATTTTTGGGTGATATTTTCGACAAATTAAACAGCCTTAATTTAAATTTGCAAGGTGCTCAGGAGAACATTATCACTATCTCCACCAAGTTGAAAGCGTTTAAGGAAAAACTCAGTTTATGGAATTTAAACATTGCTAAAGAAAACTTTGCATCTTTTCCGATGGTTCAAGAGAATCCATCAAAATCTATTATCAAAAAAGAAGTCGAAGAAACTTTGACATTACTATCCGCTTCTTTTGATAAATATTTTCCTTACTTGGACGTTGAAAAGATGGAATGGGTAGTTAACCCATTTATGCACTGTGAAATTCAACATCTGGAAGAAGAAATGCAAGAAAACTTAATTGATTTAGAAAACGATTTAGTTTTCAAAAGACTATTCACTGAAAAGGAGCTATCTGAGTTTTGGTTGTGCTTAAACTCCAAATTTCCTAAACTTAGTAATGCGGCCATCGAATCATTGTTGCCATTTGGAAGTTCCTACCTGTGTGAGCAAGGTTTTTCAACACTCACAGAAATGAAGTCTAAGAAGCGCGAAAGACTTCAAATGATAGATGAGGAGATGCGCGTTTGTCTTTCACAAGTAGATCCCCGTATTGATTTGATATGCTCTCAAAAACAATCGCAATGCTCGCATTGATTATGTTAATTTAATATTGAAAATTAATAAAATGTGATATATATGTTTAAATTTTTACTAGTATTTATTGTTGTATTTTAATTACCTACGAGGAAATTTATAGTGAGAACCACAGGTGCGCCGCGAAAAAAAGAAATTAAGCTTAGTGCGCCGCAACTCGAAAAAGGTTGCCCGACACTGCTTTAAAATGTTATAACACCTTGATAAAAGTTGGCGTTCAGACAACTGAAATATTGGTAAAATAAAGGATATTTTGCTCCAATATATGTCTTTTTAATTAAAGATTTATAACAGTAGAATTGCATATTAATATTTTCATCGAGCATTGCTCATTCGAAAACAATAAATACCTTTGCTTTTATTTAAATATTTTTATAAAGCAATAATGCAAATATTTGAAAGTAATTCTACTTGTCCCAAAAGTTCATGTCCATAGAGAGAGTTTGCTTAAATACCATTTAAAAGATACTACCCTTCAGTGTAGCATATAAAATCAGAATGATCCAATACAACAACAAACAACAACAAAAGCCTTTATTGAGAACCTCTCGTCCTATAAAGGATTCACCAGTTTACAGAGTAATTGAAGAGAAGAGAACTAAGAATACAGAGAGAAATCTATAAGTAGTAGGTATAGTATAGTATTTTCTTCACTGTGACTATATACAACAGCAGCAACAAGCCTTTTACTGGAATCAAAGTCCCATACAGGATTCGTCATTCTAATCCTGACAAAGATTATTTACATATAATTATTTGCATCAATTAGATTATGTATATAGCTTCCCTTTCTCTTCAGCCGTCTTCCAAAATTTGAACAACGCAAACGCTCCAGCTCTGTTTCTCACCACCTCATTCAACAGGAGCTCCAAAGAGAGTCCCTCAAGGCCTATTTCACTGAGGACCACTTCTCGTTCGTCTTTCAGCCCCATACATGAGAGTATATGGTGATGTAGCCCCGGCTCCAGAATGATCCAATACATTATTAGAGCTAAAAAGAAGCGGTCTGGTAGATTAAATTGGGGACACCGCTGGGGGTGTTCACCAATGATGTGCCAAGCCCTTATAATATATTTTTATCGCAGTAAAGACAGTAGAAGTTTGATTTATTTGTGAAAAGAAACATTCGTGTCTTGAGGGCTTCATTCGTTAATTATATTTATATAATTTCATAATAAAATTTTAAATTTAAAATATATTTTTACACTAAATGTCGTTTAAGAACTTTAAATTGTTCATATTAACGTGGTAAAGCTTTTTAAATATATACAAAATATTATAATTGTTCCTATTAGAATTTCAAAAATCTTTAATGAAAAAAATACAAAAACGTCTTTATAATTAAATAAATAATATTCTAATCGAAATCAAGGGGTGGCCTTAATATAGTTTAAAAGGTATTTTATATTATGTCTTATTCTAAAAATAGGTAGAAATTTAAATATAAATAAATTACTTATAAATCTCCTTTTCTATATTATATTTTCATAAAAGAATATATACTTTATATTTTAAAATTCGATTCTAAATACACTTAAATATATCAATATTTATATTTTAAGATGTATATTATATAGAAACTCAAAATGTGAATTAAATTAAGCAATTAAATAATCGATTGATATATTCCATTTTAATCTGATGGATGGATGTATGCATCGTCTGCGATGTAACGACGCGAACAATGGCTGTGACATATAGTTGTCAGACGAAACAATTGGCCAATGAGCATGAGTCATTCCAGGAAGCCAGCCTACCAAACGATGACGAATCACCCTCCGGATATTGGACCAAACGACGCCTTATAATTTCTAACCGAAATTAAATTATCGTGTGTCATGGTGGAAAATGGGTATGTAATTTGGTTATTATAAATATATTTTAGAGTTTCAATTTTAAATTTAAATAGCATTTTAAATCATTTATTTTTAAAACATGCCCATAATTTTAATGTTTTAATTGTAAATTATTAACGCGTTTAATATTATTTTAAAATTTAAAAGACATTTTAAATATTTTAAATCTAAATATTTTGAATTTTAAACATTTCAGAATTATTTTGTATATTTTATATATTTTGAGCTAGATATTATATATTTTCGTGTGTTAAAAGGTATATCTTCAATCAGAATGTTTACCTTGCATAAATGGCTTTCATTATATTGAGTCAGTGTTATAAGTTAGAACACTTATTATTAGGTAATTTTAGATATGAAATGATTAGATGTTTGTGATTTCTAGCTGTATGTGTGCGTGTCATTCAGCGCATTTTTTAAATTTAAATTTTAAAACTTTTGAATTTCAACCTTATGAGCAGTCGCTTTAAAATTCAAATCTCAACTAACAGTTACCGAAATGAAATTGGGCATTATACCCCAGACTAACATTGAATAACTATTTATAAATATATAAATCTGCAAAATATTAACTAAAACACTTTTATATAAATATAATGTTTTCGAAAATGTAAATTCCATAATTGTAAAATATGAATATTACTAATTACTTAATGGCCCTTCTCATATTTTTATTGAAATAAAAAAACTTCTTGAATATTAATTTGAAGATTTTAAAAGTGTTTATAATGTTAAAACGTATTTATTTACTTGGTACTATTAAAACACCTGAGAATCTTTATAAAACAACATTAAAAATACCAATTAAACTTTAGAAAGCTTCTATCAAAGTTTTGATGGTTTATTTTAATATGAAAAGACCTATTTAAAAAATAGGTATAGTTCATATTTCTTAAGTAATATTTATATAGTGTCGAAAACATTATTAATATTTCTAAATTGTGTTTATATTTTTGTAGACATTCTTGATTTAGTTGAAAACTGATATAGGCTTAGCAAAATACGGTTATTCTTTTTGAGGATTTCTAGTTGTTTTTGTACTCACGTATGTTGTAGTTACGAGGACATCCCTTTAGATATAAACAAATATATATTTATGTGGCAATATCGTTGCGGGGTTTCTTATTGTTGGATGCGAATGGTGAGATTTGGTTGAAGCGCAGCCGTTTGAGTGGAAGTTGCAGCATACAGTTAGGAATAATCAGGACACGTGATTGAGTTTGAAAATAAAGGCAACGGTTGGAGGAAAGAAAGCTTGATAAGAGCTGAGCGATTTGACTTATTAATTAGCTGATCACATGGCGGTGATTGTACTTAGCTGTGGGATGAGCAGAGGGGGAGAGGTCTAGAGCCGATGTCACCTCCTTGGGAGCCAAAGCGTAACTGCCATTTCTTGCTTTTCGATTTAACACCAAGCTTCAGTTTCTCTCTGATTGGTTGAGATATGATCACATGGTGTTTTCCTATTGGTTGACCTACTTAGTGGTTCCTCCCTAATTGGCCGGCGGCTCTCCTTGATGAAAGATGGCCTGCCTGGTATATCCGATTTCGTCAGGAAGTATTGGGTATCTTGACGCTTATAGCTTCGACGGATATTAGATACGTCCTGTTTTTGCCGGAAGTATTGAGTGCATCTTGGCTAAAATAACTTCTGCGGTCACTAGAGACGTCCGGTCTCTGCCCCTGCAATGTTGACACAGGGGTGCCAAAATAGTCGTGCCAGCTTTAGTCTTACTTCCTATATCTTTTGTTACTTTCTTTCCTCCAGTTACCTTGTTCTTTATTAAGTCTTTGAAAATCATACATGATATATACATAGTGGGTCGGGGTTGCATTTAATTATATACAAATTATGACAGATGCGCCCCCTACATGTGAAGAATTCAAGAAGGGGTTAGCCTGAGAGAATTCTGTAAAGTGAAAAATAATTTTGTGGGAAAATTAGTTGTGGGTATGGAGGGGCTATATACAAACATTGCTGGTAATATAAAAGTAAAATAGACACAGGGGTGCCAAAATAGTCGTGCCAGCTTTAGTCTTACTTCCTATATCTTTTGTTACTTTCTTTCCTCCAGTTACCTTGTTCTTTATTAAGTCTTTGAAAATCATACATGATATATACATAGTGGGTCGGGGTTGCATTTAATTATATACAAATTATGACATTTATTTAAGGAACGACTTGTTCCATTACATATATTGTTAAAACAAGTTAGCGGTAAACATAAGCAAGGTTGAAGGTAGTTGTTGGAAGTTACGTCATCGTAGTGACGTCAGCATCTATGATGATTAAAGTCAAAGTTTGCGTAACAATTCCCTCCTTACTTTGGCTTTATTCCCACGATGCTGAGGCTCTCCAGGTGTTTCTTCATCTGGTCTCGGGATAGGTCCTTTGTGAAGATATCCGCCTCCAGGTCCTGAGATGGCTTGTACAGAAGGCAGATGTCTCTGGATTCATAACAGTCTCTCAAGAAGTGGTACTTTCTGTTGATATGTCTACAGCGACTGCTTTGTTTAGGACTTGATCAATGACTGACTGTCTGTATAGATCGCAGTTGGTTTTTCCATGAAATTCCATTCTTCCAGCTCTCGTAACAGGTTTATTATCCACTTGATTTGACAGCAGCTTTCACAAGCAGCTATCATTTCCGCTTCCATTGTGGAGAGGGCGACGAGTGGTTGTTTACTACTTTTCCAGTCTATAGTTGCTTCGCCGAGCTTCAATACATATCCGCCGTAGGATTTTCCGTCATGAGTGGTCGACCAGCTGGCATCGGCGTAGGACTTCAGGATTCCAGTCTTCCCTCTTTCAAATTTCACTCCTAGGTCAATTGTTCCTCGTAGGTCTTTTGATTGCTGTCCAGTGCATCTGTTTTGGTTGTCGGGAGTACTGTGAAAGTTTGCTAGTGATGTAAGCGATGTCGGGTCTGGTGTTAACAGCTAGAAACATTAGCATTCCAAGGGCTTCTTGGTAGGTGTGCTGATCACAATTGTCATCTTCAATATGATTGTCCAAATTGATTTCTTTGGAACCTGGTGTTGGAACTTCCTTACAAGTTTCCATTCCATATTTCTGCAATATTTGTTGTACATAGTGGCTTTGCTGTAGCGAAATTCCCTCCTTGTCTTGTATGATCTTGATTCCCAAAAACATGCCTTTACATGTTACATCCTTTATTTCCAGGTGATGTCTCAATTTATTGATGAATCTGTTTGAGGTATCTTCAGAATCTGAGACAGTGATAGAGTCATCAACATATATATCCCTACATAGAAGTATTTGTCTTCATTCTTCCATTTAAATAGGCAAGGATCAGATTTAAGTTTTTTCAGTCCACAGTCATGAAGTACTTGACTGAATTTCTCATACCACGATCTTCCGGATTGAGGTAGACCGTAAATACTTTTGTTGAGTTTGCAAACTTTGTTTCTGTCTTGGACAAATCCAGCAGGTTGTTCCATGAATATTGTATTTTCAATGTTTCCATTTAGATAGGCTGCTTTCACATCAAATAGTTTAATGACTGAATCTTTTGTTGCGGCCATTGACAAAACAGTCCTGGGGGTGGCATTTTTAATTACAGGGCTGAAACTTTCGTTGTAATCTCTTCCTGGGATTTGGTTGTATCCCATTGCAACAAGTCTAGCTTTGTAAGTTTTGTTTTCTTGGTCTTTAGATATTTTGAACACCCATTTACTTTTGACAACTTTAGCGTTTACAGGTCTAGGTATCAGTTCCCATACTTGATGCGAGCACATGTTCTGTATTTCCTCAAGCATTGCGTTCTCCCAATGTTTCTTGTCTTCGCATGCGATGGCTTCTTCATAGTCTTTCGGAATGGTTTCATTCGTAGTAGCCAGAACGTAGTCATCGAATCTTTTAGGTATTGTTCGAGTTCTTTGTGGTCTGTCTGATTCACTTGACTCTGTCTGTCTGTTGATCATGGTATCTGGTGCCGGCTCTTCAATATCAACATCTGATAGAACATGATTGTCCAGTTGTTCATCCTCCTGAATGAAGAAATATGTGTCAGTGTCCGTATTATTATCATTTTGTTTTTCTTCCGAGATGACATTATTGTTCTCTCTGAAGTGAATGTCTGCGGTTTCAAGAATGACTCTCGCTGTGATATCAAATACTCGATAAGCTCTTCTGCATCTTGAATAGCCTACAAATATTCCTCTCTTAGATTTAGCTTCTAGTTTGTGTCTTTGATGATTCTCGAGTTTATAGAAGACTTCACAACCAAATCTCATGATGTGAGAGACGGATGGCTTTTTACCTTTCCATTTTTCCATAGGGGTAGTGTCTGGGTCATTAGTTGTGGGAGTTAGATTGTACAGATATGCAGCTGTATTGACAGCTTCTGCCCAGAAGTGTAGGGGTAATTGGGAGTCTGCCAGAAGTGTTCGGCCTTTGTCTAATAGTGTTCTGTTAGCTCTTTCAACTCTCCCATTGCTTCTTGGGGTGTACGGTGTAGTTAGTTCATGTTTAATTCCTCTGGATTCTATGAAGGTTCCAAGGTTTTTATTGATAAATTCTGTTCCATTATCTGTTCTAAGTCGTTTTAGTTTTGAGTTTAGCTCGTTTTCTCTCTTTACAATAAACCTCTTCAAAACTTCTGCTGCTGAGAGTTTATCTTTGAGAAATTCTACAAATATTCTCCTAGAGAATCCATCTACGATGGTCAAGAAATATTTACTTCCGCCCAAGGAGTTTATTCTCATTGGACCACAGAGATCGACATAAATGGCTTCAAATGGGTAGCTTTCCTGATTCTTTTTCTTCCAAATATCATATTCTAGTTTATTATTTGTTAAGTCTGGCTCGTCATTAACAATTACGTCCTCGAAGAGATCTTTTGAATCTAGAATTGCTTCCATTTTCATGGACCACGTGGTATAGTTGTTTTCTGTTAACTGTTCGATTTTTGCTAAGTTATGTGTATCCATTTTTATTCAATATTTATTTTCTAAATTGGAGATTAGTCCAATTATTTATTTTCTTTATGATTTAAATGGATCAATTGGCGGTTAGTCCAATTCGCGCGCCCAAACAACGCTCAGCTACCAAATTGATATAGGCTTAGCAAAATACGGTTATTCTTTTTGAGGATTTCTAGTTGTTATGGTACTCACGTATGTTGTAGTTACGAGGACATCCCTTTAGATATAAACAAATATATATTTATTTAAGGAACGACTTGTTCCATTACATATATTGTTAAAACAAGTTAGCGGTAAACATCAGCAAGGTTGAAGGTAGTTGTTGGAAGTTACGTCATCGTAGTGACGTCAGCATCTATGATGATTAAAGTCAAAGTTTGCGTAACAAAAACCTTATTATATTTCTTTGCTGAAAAAATGCAATTTTTAAGTAGAGAATAGGAATCTATGTAGAATATTTCATTTTAAAAAATATAAATTAGTAATAATGTTTAATAAATTAGTATTGATAATGAGAGTATAATAGTTTCCACGAAATACTTCATTTCTGTTTAAGAAATAATATATAAGAAATATAATAAGAAATAATAAGAAATCGTCAGAATTTATGCAAAATAAATTTTATAAACTGTAAAATAATGTGTAAAATGTATATGTTATTATATAAAATATTTCAAATAAAGCATTTAAATAGTTTAGAAATTGAAATATGAATGTAATACAAATATTTAAAATATTATTCATTTTTTCGCCAAAACTATATTTCTGCAAATTTTATTTATATTGCTACAAACTGTGTTTATATATTTGTTAAAAAACGGTAATCATGACGTAAAATACACAGAAGTAGCACATCAAAGGTTGCCCCCTCCCCCCCAGAGATTAAATAAAAAAATTACAAATATAAAATTAATAAGGTTTACACCACGTTTTTTGATAAATTAAAAAAAAAAGCACCTAGAACTGATATAATTAAAGTTTTCATTAAAAAGTGAAATTCTATATTGAAATAAGGTTTAAAAAAAAAGACTCTTGGATTCAGCATTTCATGTTAAAAATTAAAATATTCAGAGAGAAATATTAATAATAAAAAAATAATTTTAAACTGATATTTTAAAAAAGGCCAATAATATATTGAATATGACAGCTATAGACAAATTTCTCTTTGGAAATTATGAGAGGGAGAAGGAGAAAAGAATATTTTAAAAGACGTTAAAGAACAAATAGATTTTCACAGAGCAATTCTTTAACACATTTTTAAAAATATTTCCAATGTAATATTATTGTAATATATAATATGTTTATATGGTTTTGACCAAGGACTTGGTTGTTGTTGCGTGATGTAAATAATATATGGCGCAATATATTCATGTTTTTAGTTCTTATGATAATTCTGTAATAGTAAAATATTATACAAATATATAACCTTAGTAGCCTACAATCTCTTTTTAATAAAAACTACACTACCTAAGATTATTGAATATTAGGGTAGAAGAGTACATAACACTTATAGTACTGTTTTTAAAATCTTCTTTAATATCTATAATGGCTGCCTCTCAAAATTGGTTTCACCAACCAATAAAAGTGGATCAAAATAGAAATAGCATTTTGATCTTAAAATTATTTTTCTCTAATCATCTATTAATCATAACAAGAATATATTTGAATTTCTTCTTATTGCCTCTTGATCGGTTGTGAAAGAATTAAGGGCATACTAAATCAATTCAGGCTCATAATAACACATAGTAATTATTTCAAACTAATTATAATAATATCCTCAAAATTGAATCGATAATTATAAAAGTTATGATATAATATAGTTCTCTCAAATTAAAGATAATTGGGCCAGTAAATATTTTTTTGTTGTCTCGACGTTTCGACAAAATATTATTAATTTGAAGAACTATTAATTCCGGCCAGGGGCAGCTTCTAGCTTTAAGATAATAAAGAAAGGTGGAGAGAATTTCTGGTTGAGATAGTGAAGAAGAAAAAATTGTCCTACACGAATACTACCCATAATAATTCCTGATGAAATACAACGTAACGAAACCTTTCTAAAATCAAATAGAGAAATAAGGATAACCCAGGCCCCTGGAGCGCAAGAAACGCCAACTGCCCGGGCTGTCCAGCTAACTCTTAGAAACCAGTTACTCTAGATTATATTTACATAGAGCCAATTGCAGAGCCGAACCAGCTGGTCAGAAAGTTCCATGACTGCAGAGAACCCGGGAGTCTAGCCAACGAGACTGGGTCGAAGGATGTCTTCTCAAGCAGCAGGGCTGTCTGCATTCTGTGTCGCATGAAAGCAGGGAATCTGAATACAAGGTGGTCCACAGTCTGTTGTTCCTCCATAAAATCAAATATTATTAACTAAACTAATAGCATATTCTATAGCATCTTTCATTTGGAAAATAACAAAAATTGGCCTTTTTATATACTCATCAATGTAAAAAAATATTTATAAACTGAAAAAAAGAAAAGGTAGGGGTTGATATTAAAAACAAAGAAGGCATATCCTGACTGCTCATAAGAGCATTTTTAGATTGCAGAGTGCCATCTAGTGGAATAAAAATCAACTAAACGTTATCAAGAAATAAGTTGGCCAAATATTACGGAAAAAGTTATAGGTATCTTTAGTTGATTGTTGTTCCAATAGATGGTGCTCTGCCATCTAAATTCTCATGTAAGCAATCAGAATATGCCTTTTTATATACCTAATAATTATTAATTATAATTAAACAAGTCAAAGACTTATAAGGTTTTTATTCATTGGCTATATTAGAGCTTTGTTTACTTGTACTACCAGTTTTACAGTTCATCAGAAAAGCTGCGCATAATTATAAAAAAGAAAAAGAAGTAGATTATAAAACACTAAGACATTCATTATTTGTTATACGAGTATATCTCAACAAGACTATCATTGTTTGCTTTTGTAAATTCTGGATGAGTATTTTTTAGTTATCCCATTGTATAATAATACAGGTCATGGAGACTATATTTCTTGATCAAATTTACAATCCTGGTAGGGTTGGAATACAAGTCCTGTCTTGATGCTCCCATACATTCCACGAGGTGGTCTGGTGATTCCTCTTTGGTCCTGCGATGGTGAATTGTAGGAAGGTCTTTACACCAATCTGGAAGAGAAGTGGTCTTGTATGGCCAGTTTTGAGCATACCGGATGTGTGTGAGTATAAATAAGATAAATATGCCTTAAAGATTTTGTTGGTGGTTCTAATCTATGCCTTCCCAAAATCTCAATATCTTTATAAAACAAAAGATCTAGTCTAGCTGAGAACCTCTCCATTCTGCCTACAATTATGAAATAAATAATGATAATTCTTTCTTTATTGCATTGAAGAGTTTGATCAAGGTCTTCTTTTTGGTTTATATAAATTCTACAAGGCCGTAGTCACCGTTCGGAAGATATTAATTTGAATCTCCGAATGCCGTGGACCATTTGCACGAGGAAAGCGAAGACTAGAACACGGCTGATTCCACACTAGCCTGTTCAGTGATACGCTAACCGTGACGTATGTACAAAGGAACGTGTGGCCATTGGACATGCGTCAGACCTGGGTGCTGAGCTGCCTGGAGTATAGGAGCTCCATCTATTATTTATTCCTGTTGTGAATCTGTATAAGACCACTGGTCTTAATAGAGATTTGTGTGTGAAAAAAAAGTTATTTCTTTATTTATTCTTCGAATGATTAATTTTCTACCTATTCCTTTGTTTAAATTATAACCAAACGATTGTGTTCTCTTTTCGGTTTGATTAACGCTATTAAGTTTTAACTTCAAGGAAGACAAGAAATACATTATAATTCTCCATAAATATTCTCGGACGCATTTTATTCTCGAGTCATTCTATTTTTTAATCAAACACATTACCACAAATTTGTAATATAATTTTAAAATATATATAATCAATGAGAGAATAAATAATATTGGATTATTATTGACTTTTTTCTTTTTTTACTAGATATAAACTTCTACCATATCAATACTTTTTTAATATATGAAATATTCATATAATAATATATATCTTAACCTTTTTTTTTTTAAATAACTGTATATATAAAGTTAGCTTATCTAAATAAACGTTTCTCCTATCATATAATTAATATTATGTGACATATATAAATATTTAAAAACAGAATTCTAAGAACTAAATACATTTCTTATTTGTTCTCCTATATCAGATTGATTATACAGTAGAACTTGGATAATTCGAACTTCTTTAATTCGAAAACCTCTTTAATTCGAATATTTATCTTGGTCCCTAGAATTTCCTATAAATAGAATTTACGTTTTTAATTCGAATTTTTGGATAATTCGAATTTTTTTATGGTCCCTTGGGGTTCGAATTATCCAAGTTCGACTGTAATAACATTTTGCTTATTTCAGAATATATTTTTAAAAAGTAAGACCTATATCATTATCTATAAAAATAAATTGACGGATTTTTCATAAGATTTAAAGAAATATATAATTAATTTAAAGGTTATCGTATATATAATTTTTTTTTTAAATTCCCATATAAGATGAATATAATATAAATTAAATAGAAAATTAAGATGATTTAATTATTTAAATAAAATATAAATGAATAATTTACTATATACTGATTTTATTTTCATTCGTTTTATTCAAATCCATTTTAAATTCTAATATTTATGTTCTTTTTTATTTTTTAAAAAATGCGAATACCCCATTATTTATATAAGCCATATATTTAATCTAAATTCTAAATAAAATAAAGACATAAAAAGAGACGCTGGGCTCTTTATATATTATTAAAAATATAATTTATTTTGGGATGAAACCTTTTCCCGCTCTTATATAAAATATTTAAAAACGCCGCCTGCTATTTAATGCAGGTAAATTTCTCGGCCAGAATAGTTTCGTCTGCATCCAGAATTCATCTTTTAGCAGGGTTGCTCGCTTCATAAAAATGAAATATACGAAACAGAAGAAAATTAGTTTAGAAAAACTATATTTTGAGAGAATTCATATTCTAATTATGTACTTGGTGGAAGTTTTATTTTTAGAAGTTTATTTTTAAAAAGGCGGTTTGTTGAGAAGAAATATTTGAATAAAATATGGTGTAAAAATCTTATTTATTATTTCTGAATTTTTTAAATGTTTAAAATAAACATATCTGCTGGCGGTAAATATGTATATTTAAATATTTCTGAAATATAAAAATGATTTATGTGTTTTGTGTGCATACCGCGAAGATATTCATACTTTTTTTACAATTATAAATAATTGAGAAATTTCACACTAAAATAAAATTGAAGGATATTATTTTAAAATTAGAGAATGAAGATTTTTATTTTACGAAATACTGTTTATTAGAATATATTTTTAAAAATATATTTTTTTATATATATTCTTAATTTATATTAAAATAGGGCGTACTTGGATATGTAAAAGGAAAATAAAAACAAATTGTTTCTCCTATTTTTAGGGATCACTCCCTCTTTATCAATTTATAGCACAATAAACTTAAAGGTAAGTTTATGGTGCAATAAATTGATAAAGAGAGAGGAAATCCATGGAATATTTTTAGAAACAATTTTTTAAATTTTACATAATCAGTTACTACGACCTTTTTATAAATAAATATATTAACATACGCACACAGAACTTTATGAAGACCCCCGATCTTATAGAGATTGACCGCAGGAAGGAAGCAAAGATGGAGCTCCTATACTCCAGGTAGCAAAGAATCCAACAACAGACTCCAGGCTCTTATACAGATTCACCACAGGATGGAAGCATAGATGGAACTCCTATACTCCAGGCAGCACAGAACCCATCAACAGCTTCCAGGTCCGACGCATGTCCAGTGGCCACAAATTCCATCGTGCATACGTCAAGGTTAGCGTATTGAAAAGGCGAGTGTGGAATCATCCGCATTCTAGTCTTCACTTTTCTCATCCAAATGGATCACGACATTCGGCGATTCAATTAATCTCCTCCAAACGGTAACTGAGGTCTTGTAGAATTTATATAAACCAAAGAGAAGACCTTGATCATGTTGAATATATGAATTCAATTTTAGACTTTAATATTTTATATAATATTGTCACTGAATAATTATTTTAAATATTCTGTGGTATATCATCATTAATATTTCCATAGTTATCACTCCTCCCTATTCTTATATATTATTACTTGTAAATAAAATGTAAGATATAGTTTTGCATAAATAAACTATTTTCAATTACTAAAATCGTATGTATTAATTTCTAAAATAATATAAAACCCTAAAACCATTCTAACAGTGGTAGCAGAGCGTGGTTAAAACTTAAAATCTAAAATCGTAAAAATAAAAATGGCTGCTGTTATGGAAGATATTTCGATTATAGATAAATTAAAAGACTCTGAAATTTTTGATATTTGGAAATTTCAAATTAACATTATTTTTAAAGCTAATAATTTAATTGAAATAATAAATGGTAAATTGTGTTTTAAAGATCAAAAGGATGAAAAAGAAAAAAACGCATGGATAATAAAAGATGCTAAAGTCCAAAAATATATTATTTCGAGCATCGATAAAACGATATTAACACACATAATACATTGTGAAAATGCCAAATCAATGTATGCCACCATATGCAGGATATTTGAAAGAGATGATGAACAATTAAAATGTAAGCTGCTACAAGAATTTCACACTTATAAATTTGATAAAAATGTAGACCTTGTAGCCAACATAAGTAATTTAAGAAATTTGGCTTTTAAACTCAATAATCTAAAACAGAACTTTGATGACAATATTGTTATTTCAAAGATTTTAACAATTTTGCCAGAAGAATATAATTATTTTTGTACTGCTTGGGAGTCAACTGTAAAAGATGAAAAAACTATTGAAAATCTAATATCAAGATTGACCACTGAAGAAATAAGAAGAAATAGACAGAGCCAACCAGAAGACCGAGTGGCTATGAATGCAACAAAACAAAAGGTATGTTTTACTTGTAATAAACCAGGACATATATCTAAAAATTGCACCCAAAGAAAATTCTGCAAATTTTGTAAAAAAACTAACCATGAAGAAAAGGACTGTTTCTTTAAGAACAACAGTAAACCTGCTGCTAAAGTAAACAAAGAACAATGCAGAATATGTAAAAAGTTTAATCATAAAGAAAAAGACTGCTATTTCAGGAACAAAGAAAAGCAACCTCCCATTGCTTTCATTGCTGAACAAAGAGAAGAATATGATAAAAGATCATCAGTCACTTTCATTGTTGATAGCGGATCCACCTGTCACATGATTAATGAAGAAAAGTTGCTTGATCATCAAAAAAAGTGTGATGTGAACATCAATGTTGCAAAAAAAGAAGAAGGTATGAGAGCAAAAACTTCAGGACAATTTAAGGGGAGACAATGTAACCTAAATGAAGTAATATTTGTGCCTGAATTATCAAAAAACCTTTTGTCAGTGACCTCAATTGTTAACAACGGAGGAGAAGTAAATTTTAAAGGTGATAAAGTGAGAATTTTGAAAGATGGAAAAAAAGTTCT
This sequence comes from Cordylochernes scorpioides, assembly GCA_030710605.1. Classification (NCBI taxonomy): domain Eukaryota; kingdom Metazoa; phylum Arthropoda; class Arachnida; order Pseudoscorpiones; family Chernetidae; genus Cordylochernes; species Cordylochernes scorpioides. The sequence continues at coordinate 15,765,226 of CP092873.1, read as the reverse complement.
AGAAGGAGATCAACTTGAAAATGGACTTTATGCTGTAAATATTGAACAACATTTTTCAAAGCAAAATGACTCGAACCTTACCTTACCAAGTGAAAACAAAACCCAAGAATGGCACAGAAAATTGGGACACATTGGAATGCAGAATCTAAGAAAACTTGAAAGTTTGGTTGATGGTATGGAGCTTAACAAATTGGAAAAACAGGAAAATGATGTGTGCGAAATTTGCATCATGGCAAAGCAAACTAGGAAGTCATTTGGAAATGAAAGATCTAGAGCTACCCGACCTTTGGAAATTGTTCATACTGATTTGTGCGGCCCAATAGAACCCTTAACACATGATAATAAGAAATTTATAATGACATTTTTGGATGATTATACACATTTCTGTTATGTGTATTTGCTCAGCAATAAATATGAAGCAAAAGAATATATTAAAGAATATGTAAATGAAGTAGAAAGATTTTTAAATGCGAAAGTGTCAAAATTAAGGTGTGATAATGGCGGTGAATATGCCAATACGCAAGTTAAAGAATGGTGCAAAATGAAAGGAATAATACTTGATTTTACAGTTCCATATACTCCACAATTGAATGGAAAAGCAGAAAGGTTGAATCGAACTCTGACTGAAAAAACCAGAGCACTTTTGCTGGATTCCAAATTAAATAAGGAAATGTGGGGAGAGGCCACAAGAGTCGCTGCCTATTTAATCAACAGAAGCCCTTCAAATACAGTACAAACAACACCAGCACAGATGTGGTTTGGAAGAAAGCCTAATCTTTCTAATGTAAAATTATTCGGGAGTGAAGTGTATGTCAAAAAATTGGGAAATCTAAAAAAATTGGATAGTAAAAGTGAAAAATATTCACTTATCGGATACAGTGGAAATGGATACAGATTGTGGGACATGCAGAAAAGAAGGATTATAATTGCAAAAGATGTGGTGTTTACAGGAAAACTAACAAATGAAATGACCAGTGTCATTCAGCCAAGATACAGAGAAGATCTGGATTCTGAAATAGAGGAAAGTCAAGACACTAAAATGGAATTGGATACCCATGATAAACCACAGAACTCGACCAATTCAAGATATATGTTAAGGAATAGAGAAAATATCAATAGACCTGAAAGACTAAAAGATTATGAAGTGTTGAATTCTGTTTCTGGAGAAATAGGATTGTTAACATACAATGAAGCTGTAACCGGAGTAGACAAAGAAAACTGGATAAAAGCAATACAGGAAGAAAAAGATTCATTGAAGAAAAATGAAACTTGGGATTTTGTAAATGCTGAAGAAGTTAAAGGAAAGAAGATACTCAGTTCTAGATGGATATTCAAGACAGGACAAATGAACAGAAAGACAAAATATATAGATAAAAGACACTTCGGCCAGTGAATCTTTTTATTGTCTCGACGTTTCGACAAAAATCTTTTGTCCTCGTCAGGAGCGAACAAAAATTAAAACATTAGGCAAAGCGTTAGAAATTATTCTAAGGCTGCAAGGGCGTTCTCACGCGATATTCGAAATTTTGTACACATCTAAAGCACGAGTCAAAAACAAATATTTAACTCACAAAAAACTATGATCTTTTAAATAAATTATTTAAATATTTATAATGAGAAATTATAAAACAAAAATATATATAAAAAATCAAATAATATTTACAAAGATTTTACAATAGTATAAATAAATCTTTTTCTATTATGTACAATTTATACCTACCATTTTAACTAATCTTTAAATTTAAAAACGAATTGTACTGTTGCGGAATATCTTCAAATATATTTATAGATCTTTTCCGAGATATTTATAAAAAAGAGATAATGAAAATTAGAGCAGAACTAGAACAATCTGATTATCCAATTGGTTTTACAAACAAATGGATAAGAAGATATGAAATAGATAGGCCAAATTTAAATAGGAATAAAGACGATTACAATAATATAATAATTCCATATATCAGTGATGTCGATAACGAAATATCTAGAATCTTAAAAAAATTTAAATATAATATTTGGTATAGCACGGGGACAAAAAGGGAATTTTTAACTAGAAATAACATAATGAAAGATAGAATTAACATAACAAAACCAGATAATGTGATTTATGGGATTAAATGCACAGAATGTGACAAAATTTATGTAGGAGAAACCGGCCGTAATTTAGATATCAGGATTAAAGAACACCAACAGGGTTTAATGGGGAGAAGGGCGTTAAGCAAAATTGGGGAACATGCATTATATTCAGGACATAGGCCAGATTGGAATGATATTGAGATATTTCATAGGAATATAAAATTTAAAAAAGAAAGATTATTTTTAGAGGGATGGGTATCACGGGAAATGGGGAAAAGATCTATAAATATATTTGAAGATATTCCGCAACAGTACAATTAGTTTTTAAATTTAAAGATTAGTTAAAATGGTAGGTATAAATTGTACATAATAGAAAAAGATTTATTTATACTATTGTAAAATCTTTGTAAATATTATTTGATTTTTTTATATATATTTTTGTTTTATAATTTCTCATTATAAATATTTAAATAATTTATTTAAAAGATCATAGTCTTTTGTGAGTTAAATATTTGTTTTTGACTCGTGCTTTAGATGTGTACAAAATTTCGAATATCGCGTGAGAACGCCCTTGCAGCCTTAGAATAATTTCTAACGCTTTGCCTAATGTTTTAATTTTTGTTCGCTCCTGACGAGGACAAAAGATTTTTGTCGAAACGTCGAGACAATAAAAAGATTCACTGGCCGAAGTGTCTTTTATTTCAAGAAATATGAATGCCGGCCAGGCAGCCTCTATCTTTACGAAAATATATAGATGTTCGATATCATTTTTTGAAAGATCAGATAAGAGAAAATGTTGATGTTCAGTTTTGCCCAACCCAAGACCAAGTTGCTGATATCCTAACCAAGCCTCTGCCAAAGGAAACTTTTGAAAAACACAGATCTTCACTGCTACAGATGTTTTGATAGAGTAATTAAAACTCTAAAACATGAATTCAAGAAGGAGTGTTGAATATATGAATTCAATTTTAGACTTCAATATTTTATATAATATTGTCACTGAATAATTATTTTAAATATTCTGTGGTATATCATCATTAATATTTCCATAGTTATCACTCCTCCCTATTCTTATATATTATTACTTGTAAATAAAATGTAAGATATAGTTTTGCATAAATAAACTATTTTCAATTACTAAAATCGTATGTATTAATTTCTAAAATAATATAAAACCCTAAAACCATTCTAACAGATCAAACATCATTGTATTCATCCAGCTATAAATTTGTTGAATATCAGATTGAGACAAAGAGATAAGTCACCCAAGAGTTATTTTCTCTTTCTCCAAGTAAAGTCATCTAAGTATTATATGTATGATTTTATCTTGTTTATATAAATATTCTGCTATTATATAGATCACAAGTTAAAGGAATATCAGTCTTCCAGAACTTTGAACTCGAATATTTCTAAGAGAGAACATCCATAAGAGTCTCAGTTACTCAAAAAGTATTTTAATTACTAGGGGAAAGTATATGTGATATAGTTCTGCTGTACTTTAATTTACAGAAAATTCTAGTAAATACCTTAGCGTATTTTCTATAGTACAAATTTATAATACAATTTTGTGGCAAAGAAATGATTTATTATTTAATTTAATTATTCAATGAAAATATTTGGAAACAGATTTAAAATTTTAGATTTTCTAAATCATCATTTAGTTGCCTAGCTTGCTTGCTCGATATTCTCTAGCTGTAGATAGTTTGGTTGATTTGTTGATAATTATCGACTGGTCGTGGTGACGTCATCAATAAATACTTTCACACCTTCAGATATACAAAGACTTGATTTCTACGCTACAATATATTACAGCTATGTTTATAGAATGACGTTTAACAAGTTTTACAATTACAATCACAATTATTTTATTTCCAAAGCCATATATCCCGCAAGGGATACTTGCGCCAAACAAGGAGAAAGTTTTTTACATAAGTTATTTACATTATTCAACGCATGAAATGTTTATTTTTACAGAACGAAAAAATCGTATTTTTAATTATTTAAGGAGAAATAACGACTATTCCTATACTTAGGGATGAAGTATGAAAGTATTTTTACGTTTATCATTACTCTTCACAATTCATCCTTTCATACTTCATCCTTAAGGATAGGAATAGTCTTTATTTCTCCTTAAATAATGAAAATTACGATTTTTCGTTCTTTAAAAATAAACATTTGCGGTATAACTTATTAAACGTCGTTCTATAGTACGCATTCTTAAGAGTTCTAGGTATATAGACACAAACACAAAAATACGTCCAGGGTAGCCTAGTGGACATGGCATCTGCCCGGTAAGCGGAACACAGTGGGTTCGATTCCCATCCCTGGACACTTTTATTTTTCCGTTTGTCATTACTCTTCACGATTTATTCTATCATGCTTCATCCTTAGAGTTAGAAATGGTCGCTATTTCTCTTTAAAATAGGTTTCGATTTTTGTTTAAAAGAAATATTCGCGGTATAATTGCAATTTTCGTTTTACAAAAGTCTTTATTAGAGACTTGCCCCATACAGATTCTCCCAATTGGGTAAGGTAATAATCATCGTGTGTTATTTACATAGGTAGTGAAATAGAAATTGAACTGGCTTTACTCTTCCTCTCAAAGTCATTCACTTGTTGACTGGTCCTAACAAAATGATGATCTAAAATATACAACGTGTTATCAATAATTTCCAGGAATGAGTCTGGATCACGTAAAATATTCAAAATAATGAAATAATTTCATAAGGACCCTGTAGATAAAACATTTATCAACACATAGAAAAAATTTGATCACACAGACGCACGCGCTCACGTTTTATCGAATTTATAAGCTCGAGTATATCAGAACATTTTCTAACTTCAGTATGGACTGTTTTGAAAAACAGCGAGTCTGCATAGTTTTGCTTTAAATTAGGGAAACCAGCTTCCGAATCATTTCAAATGTTAAAACAGGCTTTTAAAAAAGATGCCCTATTACAATCGAGGACATTTGAATGGTTTTCACGATTTAAAGCTGGTCGAACAAGCGAGAGAAAGCAAGGATGATCAAATCGGAGCTTAAGTGTTTTCTTATCACTTTCTTTGATGTAAAGGGATTGGTACACTATGAATTCGTGCCCGAGGGTCAGACCATTAATCAACATTACTATCTTGATGTATTGTGACGTTTAAAAGAGGCTGTTTGTCAGAAACGACCCGAAAAATGGCATCAGAAAATTAGCTCTTGCATCATGACAACGCACGGCCACATACGGCCGTCACTGTACAACTATATTAGGCTAACCCGGAATTGTTTTACTACCCAAGCCACCCTATTCTCCTGACCTTGCCCCCAACGACTTTTCCTTTACCCTAAAATTAAAAAAAAAATCTAAAAAGACGTCGATATAACTCAATTCCTGAAATAAAAGAAAATACGAAGAATATTTTGAAAAGCCTGAAAGATGAGGATTTTCAGAGGTGTTTTGATATCTGGAAAAAAAAAGATGGAGCAAGTGTATAGATAGTGACTGTGATTCTTTTTAATAATTTTAAATAAAACTTTATTATACTTTTGTATTTCTTTAAATATTTAACATTTCTGGAAATTATTGATCACACTATGTATATAGTAAGCTATTGCCTTCGATTTGTTTGCTGATATTTTTGTTCTAAGTATATAAATGTTTATATAAATAGTGATATTCTAGTTATAGCTTTTCAAATCCGGTAGACCGGAATTATAGATGTAAAGTTGAACTAATAAAAACACGTAAAACAAACTAAATTAACTTCTTTTGTTTGAGTCAAAAATTAACTCCGCCACATTTAATTTATATTGTCATTTGATTTGCATATTGTATGTTTGTGTAAATAGAGGAGGAATTAAATGCAATTGTTTAGCCAATATGTAAATTAGGGAGAGACCTTTCTTTCAAGGTTGTTGAATTGTCTCCCATTCTCTATCTTCCACAGTTATAGAAATTTAACAATAAAATTAAAGTAGGATTTACAATGTGAAATTCTTATCTTTAATTGCGACAATTTTACTAAGATGTGTGGGTAGAGACAATGGGCGATTTGATTTATTTTTATTAAGAAAGTTTAATATTATACGTAGTTCTATATGCATATTATATATATATTAAAAATAAAGAAAGCATATCCTGACCAGGAGCACATGTGCTTTTCAGAAGGCAGAGCGCCATCTGGTGAAATAGAAATCAACTAAACATTGATTTAACCTGTTCCCTGATATTTGGCCAACCCAATTTCTTGATAAATCAAGAAAATCCATCCACGAACGCGTTTTTTGTTTTTGTTTTTTCATGTGTTAAGCGTATTTACGCAAGTTTGGCCTTAAATACCCATTTCTTGGTTTCTTAAGAAGCCACTGGGACCAAAAATATTTTCGGTCGCAGTGGTACAGCCTACTATACGCTGAAGAGCTCCAACAGTGCGAAACGCGTTCGTGGATGGCTTTTCTTGATTTATCAATAAATTTTGTTGACCAAATATCAGGGAACAGGCTAAATCAATGAATAGTTAATTTTTGTTCCACCAGATGGCGCTCTGCCTTCTGAAAAGCACATGTGCTCCTGGTCAGGATATGCCTTTTTTATTTTAATATCAACACCTGACCTTTTATTATTTATTTATTTTTTGGTTTTATATATATATATATGTCATAATGTATGTTCTTCCAGGAATAATAAAGTAAACCTACAGTCAATCAGAGAGAGACGTAGATAAAAGGTAGCTAAAGTACGGCCATTTTGGGCCACTGGCCACATTCCGGAGGGGGGCCTTTTCTTGGAACCCTCAGGACTATTTTTGGACAGTTGGGGGGTGGTGTGCGACACGAACGGTCGTTCAGGGGTAACAGTCCCTCGCGCTACCTCTCTCTCGCTGGTTGCCTGGGATTCCTCTTCCAAACTTGTGGATTCCTTATTTCTCTCTCCCCACATTATTATCATATTGCCACATTGAAAGTCGACAGGATCATATCACAGAAAGAGTCGACAGGATCATATCACATAAAGAGTCGACAGGATCATATCACATATATATATTACCTAAGGTTGCGAGAGGTTGATATTCATGTAGCGAAAGAATTATTTCTCTCTTTAACGTGTGAATCACAAGGATAGCACTTTGCATCAACCTAATAAAAAAACATTACTAGTGATGATAAGTCACCTGTGTACTGACAAGGGCCAAAGCCTGAAACCATGGTATACATGTTGTCTTTTTGTCTGAATTTGGTAAAACTGATTTTGTAGCTCATTCTTTATCATCGCTAGTAAAGATTATTTTTCTACTAGGGGAAAGCCAACTTCTATCGTTCTAATGCAAAATTACTTCTATCGGTACACACACACAGACACACACACATATACACACACTGTGGAGGTGCTGCTTCCTGCATCAGCGCCCCCAGCTTCATCCCTGGAAGTGCCAAGTGATGGTCCCACGGCCCACACTTCGCCCCGTCGGTTCACTGCGCTTCAGCCTGCTGAACCAGCGCTGCAAACTCCCCATGAAGAGGAGTCAGCTCCAGCCGCAGTAGCCCTACCGCTACTACTAACTGCCTCGACGACCCATGAGCTCCAGACCGCTCCTACACCCACTGATGATATTGACGCTTTATACCTGAAGCTCGAGTACCAGATAAATTATCCACTCGAACTACTGAACGATATCCTGAGCCCCCTACATGAAACAGAGTGGGTCAGGCAAGAGATTACCTTCGTGATTCTACACCGCGATGATAGAAATTATCTAAAAAAAATCTCTCGCCTGAACACAAGATTATTCTTGTCGAATTCCTCAACACTGTCATCGAGCATGCTGGGGACATGGATTTCATAATCCGCAACGGCCTGTCCGAACTCAAGGCGGCTTTAAACTCCTGATGAAATCCAGACGTCCCTCCGGAGGGGGCTCCGTCTGTTGTATATATTTCTCCCTTTTTTAAAAATGGCTGTAAACCTTCTCCCTGCTGTTGACTAGATGTCAATAAACTATTTTTAGTTGTCATTGTCACACATAAACACACAGATATATATATTAAAAACAAAGAAGGCATATCCTGACCTGGGGAACATGTGCTTTTTAGATGGTAGAGCGCCATCTAGTGGAGCAAAAATAGACCAAACGTTTATTTAACTTGCTCCGTGATATTTGGCCAGCCCATTTTCGTGATAAATCAAGAAAAGCCATCCACGAACGCATTTCGCGCTGTTGGCGCTCGTCAGCGCGGAGCAGGCTTTTCTTGATTTAACAAGAAAATGGGTTGGCTAAATATCAGGGAACAGGTCAAATCAATGTTTAGTTGATTTCTGTTCCACTAGATGGCGCTTTGCCATCAAACAAGCACATGTGCTCCTGGTCTGGATATGCCTACTTTGTTTTTAATATCAGCACCTGACCTTTTTATTATTTTTTCTATTGTTTTTAATACACATATATATATGGTAATTTAAACCAACAACCCTATATTGTATAATAGTTATAACAAGATTGTCATGTTGTATATAGAAACACATCTATAAATAATTATACGCATGATTGACATGTGTCATTGCATCACCATATGTAATGTACTTTGTACAAACTGATGGTGAATAAATAAAACTATGTAATAGATTAAGAGCTGAGTTAAAGCAAGATTGAGAAGTTCAAAAACGTCTATAATCGAGAGAGAAACCCAACAACCCTGGCAAGTCGTTGCCAGGTCAAAGGGTGCAGAATGTCGCAGACGTTCAAAGTCCAACCCCCCCTCCTCGGGAATGGTATATAAAAAACCTCGTTTTTAGCCGAAAACAGACAGACACATCACCGTCGGCGTGAGCCCTTGTCGGTCTTAGCCAGGACCACCTCATCACCGTGTAAAACAGTAAGAAATATTCTTTAACTCCATCTTGCTCTTAGCTCGACTCCTATCTGTTCATGGAACTTGCCTACTACAATTGTGTCTCTTCGTTTTTTGTCTGTGGACATTCCCAAGCTTTCCACTCTGCCTCGACCACGACTGCCGGTACTCTGTGAGAACTGTTAAAGGTCATCCAAGGTGCAGAGAGGTACTGGAAAACTCTCCACGCCCTGACTGTCCCTCTCGGCTACTATTGGTTTGACCCTCGGTTACCACGGCTAAAAGCGAGAGTCGACAGGATACCTCATCACAGATAAGTCAAAAGGACCTTATCACAGAAGAGTCGACAGGACCTTTATCACATATATATATGTAAAAATAAAGAAGGCATCTCCTGATTACGAGCACATGTGCTTTTTAGACGGAAGAGCGCCATCTAGTGAAGCAAAAATATACTAAACGTGTATTTAGCTTGCTCCGAGATATTTGGCCAACCCAATTTCTTGACAAATCAAGAAAAGCCATCCACGAAAGCGTTTCGCGCTGTTGGCGCTCGTCAGCGTGGAGAAGGCTGTAACCACGGCAAACAAAAAGATTTTTGGTCCCAATGGCTTTCCGAAAAATCAAGAAATGGGTATTTAAGGCCAAATTTGCGTAAAGACGCTTAACACATGAAAAAAACAATAGAAAAAATAAAAGATAAGTGGGTCAGATGTTGATATTAAAAATAAGAAGGCATATTCTGACCACGAGCACATGTGCTTTTTAGATGGCAGAGCGCCATCTAGTGAAGCAAAAACGGAGCAAGCTAAATAAACATTTAGTTTATTTTTGCTTCACTAGATGGCGCTCTGCCATCTAAAAAGCACATGTGCTCGTGGTCAGGAGATGCCTTCTTTATTTTTAATATCAACATCTGACCCACTTATCTTTTATTTTTTCATTTTTTTCACATATATACCTATATATATAAATAAATAAAAGGCATATATTGGATCTAAATTTATTATTCAACCAATATTTCTAGGGGAAACACGCCTCTCTTTATCAAGGCTTTGATTTAAACTAAATCACGTGGGTATGTGATCCACTCATGCTATACAAGATCAAAGTAAGAAACTATCTGATGAAATTTTCACTGTATATAAAATATATGTATAATGGTTATATTAATAATAATAATTTAAAAATATATGAAAAAATAATAGAAAAAAAATAATAAAAAGGTCAGGTGTTGATGATAAATTACAATGTAGGTATATCCTGACCAGGAGCCCATGCAAGCGCAAGCCATCAGCAGATTTTAGTTACACTATCTGGAAATGCCTTTTTCTCTCAATAAGGATAAAGCCAGTTAGGCATAAATCAAATAAAACGAAATAACTCCTCATCTATTTATAAGAAATAGAATCATAAATCATGAATGGGTTTCTTTTTACAAACAAAATAAACTCCTCCTGTTCTTACTGCAATGAAAATAGAAAAAAAACGTATTTCCGTACTTTGTATGAAATAGAATAACTAGGAAACCTTCCTACAGTGTACCATATATAAGCAGAATCGTCCAATACAGTATTAGATCTCTAAAAAACCGTCTGATTAATTAAATTGGTGAAATTGCTTGAAGGGTTCACAATTAATGAGTCAAGTCCTCTCCCACTATTTTTTATCATAGTAAGGACAGTAGAAGTTTGTTTTGTTTATGAAATGAAATATTCGTACATTAATATTCTATTTCTAACATATGTATGCACATTTTCATTAGTTTTATGGCTATATACGTCAAACCTATGTATTAATTAACGAATATAATCTTTAATTTATATTAAAGATAGAACCATTTTTATCCTGGACCCTATCATTAGACATAAAAGGTTAAATTACCCAAACAAGAATCACTTCGACTTTACTAAGAGAAAGTCACATTCAAATAATTAAAAAGGAAGATGGAATTTGTAAATTCTGAAAAACTGAATGCATAGAAGAAATGACTCACTACATCTCTGAATACACTATTGTTAACGAGGAACGGATTAAGATCTTAAAGAACATTATCCAAGTCTACGTGAACCCAGTTCAGCTAATCAGAATAATGTCCGAGAAAAAATATATAGCGATAGAATTGTTTAACTTTCATAAAGCGTTAGAGAACAAGGTAATCTCTAAGAACTAAAATTACATAACAATTTCCATCCATAGTTAATTTGTATAGTTATGTTGAATACTTTGATTTCCTTTTCATTTTCCCTTCTCTCCTTTGTTTATGTTTTTTTTTCCCTTTCACCATGAAAATGATGTAGGGCGAGTCCTTACAGGACGGAAATGTCCTAATGAAGCTGTGTTGTTGTTGATTAATAATAATGTTATAACGTTAAATATATTTTCTAGAGGATACTGATGTTTTTGAGTGAGAACATTTTGGGCTTCTATATTCAAAGGGATGATAAAACATCAATGTGAGTCGCAAATAGATATTCTGTTTTAAAGATCGGTTGTTTGGAAGTTGGTTTGGAAAGAATAAAGCCACATCAACCAATAATTTATTTAATTCTCAATGTTACAGTGTCTATCTATCTTCTCTTCTTCTTGAATCCTATTTCTACTTTATATACATATACCATTATCCAGAATACACGCAAAGCATCACGTACATGCACACATTTTAATATTTTAATCTCGTATTTATTTATCAATGTGTGCAGTTGCATGATGCTTTGCGTGTATTTTGGAAAATCATGTATATATGTTATATTAAAAATATTAATTTATTTAAAATTATTTTTCATAGATACAAATACTCTGTTAAATCGACCGCCAGAGTCCAGATTACCATATATAAACTCAATTGTTGTTTTTTCCCGATGGCCGGCTCAAAACTTTTGTACATTATGTAAATAATCTTTTGTTTTCCTTGTTCTACTCGCATTAAGACAGGCAGTACTTTTTTTACCAAATTATGTCTTTCATATATTTCTTAGCTCAATTAAAGCAATATCTGATCAAAACTAATTTTATTATTATTCTTTGAAGAAATTTAACCACGATTGCATTACCATAATACTCAAAATGATCAAAAATCAAGCAGAAATCTCTATTCATTTTTATATAAGATATATATAAGTAGAAAAAGGATTCAATATTCGGTTCTTAGACCATCGTACTTTTTCTGGAGCGTGGAAGGGGGGGGGGGGGGGGAGGGGGGGGGGGGGGGGGGGGGAGTGATATCCTTGGAGTGTTGGGAGGTCGCTAAGTCTAACTAGGTGAACTGGAGCCGTCGTCCGGGTGGAGCCTCTTTAGGGAGGGAGGGGGGGGGGCGAGGGTGTAGCGCGAGAGCGCGCCTTTCTCGTCCGGCCCACGCACACATACACACAAAAAAAAAATAATTCAAAATAATCATTCTTCTGAGAAGAGTCACAGCGAGTTACTGAAAGATTGAAAATTAAATAAATTATAAGTTGGTATACGACATCTACTGATCGATTGTCCAGCATTTCAAGATTATAGAATGAAGAATGAACTAGTTGTTTGTGAACTTAACGATTTGATTACCGATAAAAAATCATATTTAAAGTTCAATTCATTTTGTAAATACATACTAAACCTTCTACAAAATCTGAATCTCTAATGTTTTCATGCGTTGAATAATGTAAATAACTTATGTAAATAAACTTTTCTCCTTGTTTGGCGCAGGTATCCCTTGCGGGATATAGCGCTTTGGAAATAAAATAATTGTATTTGTAATTGTAATATAGCTATATCTTTTTCCAAACTCTGTTTTGCGTATTCACGTGTTAATTACTAATGAATAGGTTTCACCCATCCCTAAACTAACCTAACTACTCATAATTATACAAAATTACCAAAAACTCGACCATAATTATCTCGACAAAAAGTTCTAATCCCCAATAAGCCATCACAAAATACGCCTCAAAAATGGTCGTTAACAAGTGCAACTAATAGCTCATAGTCAATTATTATTATTTTGTTTTCACAATACTCTATGAAAAAAAAAACATTTTAAATATCATATTATAGTATATATATATATTTAAGCCTAATTTGTATTCCTTAATAATTTGGATACATTAATATTTTAATATAAGCCTATTATATTTAATCTTATAATGTGTTTTAATTAACATATATGAATAAATAGTATAACTGATATGGGATAATGTGATAAAATTAAAAAAGAAAACAGTTATACTTATGAATTTTAAAGTGTTATTTAGTTTTTCTTGAAAATTAGCGATTTTATTTTTATTCTGAGAAATACTACTCATAGAGTAGTTTTTGTTCAGTCTGGCAACACTGCTGCGAAATGTAAGTTTGGCGACACTTGTTGTCACGCACTGCGAGTTCATTGGACGATAATTTAGACTGCAATTTTTGCTTCTGTCAACACAATTTCTTTCTATTATCATAAACAAAGTATGATACTTGTATTAACTAGAATTCTACAAATATTTGATTTTTATTCTCATAAATCTATAATCTTCTGTCACGATTTGATTCTGTGCATTCCCTTATCAGCGGTCTCTCTTTCTCTCTCTCTGAAGGCCATAAACTCAACGAGCTTCCTGCTAAACTGATGATTGTCTACAAAGGAAAGTCGACCCCCGCATACATCACCTACGGCATCGAGTGTGGCAAATGTCACCGAAAGGGACACCGGCGAGCTTCCTGTCCCTTGAAAGACCTTGGTACAGACTGTGCAATATTGAGGTCCAAATACCAAAAAGCGTATCAAATTGGTTTATCTTAATATATTATTATTTATATATTATTTATATATAGGTTGGCCAAATATCACGGAACAAGTTGTATAAACGTTTAGTTTATTTTTGTTCCACTAGATGGCGTTCTGCCATCTAGAAATCTCATGTGAGCATATGCCTAGCATATGTAAGGATATGCCTCTTTTATATTTTTAAATATATATAAAATTATATATATAAACAACAGTAAATATATTTCGATAGTTGACCTAAGTTCAAATTATATATATTTTAACCAATAATTACAACACAAATGACTTTGTATCTTTGTATTAGCGAGTTAAGAAATTATACCAATATTTGTGTGAATTTACTCGCCGAAGTACATCTAGCAACACTGGGTTAATATCGATCACTGAAGTTATTGGAAATTTTCAAGGTGGAACAGCATTAATTTTGTTATTGTGGCCGTTGTAAATAAATAACGCTTCTGGGCTTAATGACTCCAATAAAACTTCAAAA
>CP092873.1:15696437-15750978 GCA_030710605.1 Cordylochernes scorpioides | reverse complement strand
TCGACACCCTATAGAACAACTGCTGAGCCCTAGCTCAAACCTGTCCTGTTTACCGGGGTCGTCTATATTAAGCCCCTCGAGGGGTCCTCATCTGGGCTGGGCGTTGGCTTTTTCCTCCCCTCTGGGCTGCAGCTGACCGCTCTTTGGATCTTTATTTTGACGTCACCATTTAGTTTAAATACAAATAGGGGGTTTAAATACAAATAGATTATATACAAAATATAGGGTGATAGTAAATAGAGACAGTGTATATTTTAATAGAAGAGTATATTCTATATATACAGTTACGAGCGTCATGCGTTCTTAATTCTTCATTTTTCATCTCTGTCACCGTTTGCTTTTTTTTTTTTTTGGAATGGCGCTCTCCTATTGGTTGGCTATGATCACGCCACCTTTGCCCCCCCCCCCCCCCCCCCCCCATTTCTGTAACTATTGTGTTGGAGCGGGTCGCTCCTTAAATAAATGCATATAATAGTTAATAACCAAATGGAATCCTCTCTTTCTTTTTCCCAGTAAGAGACGCCTACGGAAGCCAACAGTACATAGACAGATAAAGGAAATAGGCTATAGTTATTAACTAACATATGCATTTATTTAAGGCGCCAATTTATAATTGTAACAAATAGTATTTGAATCAAAACATTCAATCGGGTAAAACACGGGCGTTGCCCGGGTCATTCGGCTAGTTATTATATAATATCGGCTCAAACTAATTAGAAAATATGTGATATATACTAAAAGTGTTATTATTATACAGTTTAAAATATACTATATATTTATTTATTATAAAAAGCGTACTTGGCTCTGTTAAAGAAACAAAAACAATATTTTTTTCAAAATATTTCGTAGGATTGCTCCCTCAAGAGGTAGCATATATTATTTTAATAATTAAAAATAATTATTGCTTTCAACCTTCATGACCTGATGTAATCTTACCCATGGGATAATAAAAAAAAATAATTATTAAAATTTATAATAAAAACTTGTAAAATAGAAACTGAAAATTGAAGTGATGTTATATTTTCTTATAATATGTAAATATGTGAAATATGTGTGTTGTTATTGAAAGGCAAATTATTGAAACTGAATTTATCTCCATTTTTATCAAACCATGCCCGTGAATTAATGTAGAAATTATACCTACGTAAATTGCTGAGAAAATCTATAAGCTAAGAGAAAATAATGCATCAGGCACTGACAAATATACTTAAAGAGGCAGTAAGTTTTTTTTGTCATAACCTCTAGTCGACAATTTCTGTGAAAGATATTTGTGACAAGATTTTAGATTTCGGCACAATCCACCCATTACCAGATTTTGATCCATTCTATCTTCAAACAACTATAAACCAAAGATAGAAGCTGCCTGGCCGGCATTCATATTTCTTGGGAAAAAAAGATATTTCGGCCAGTATAAATCTTTTTATTACCTCGACGTTTCGACAAAAATCTTTTGTCCTCGTCAGGAGCAAGCAAAAATTAAAGCATTTAGCAAGGCGTTAAATATTATTCTATATTTTTATCATTTTTAACGCCTTGCTAAATGTTTTAATTTTTGTTTGCTCCTGACGAGGACAAAAGCTTTTTGTCGAAACGTCGAGGTAATAAAAAGATTTATACTGGCCAAAGTATATATTTTTCAAGAAATATAAACCAAAGAATCCATTTAACTATAGGCCCTTACATTAATAAGTAATTACTTATATATTCCTCAGGTTCATATTGAAAAACTATAAAATAAAAAGGTCAGGTGTTGATATTAAAAATAAAAAAGGTATATCCTGACCAGAAGCACATGTGCTTTACAGATGGTAGAGCGCCATCTTGGTTCATCAAGAAGCCTCTGGGACCAAAAATATTTTTGGTCGCAGTGGTACAGCTTACTCCACGCTGACGAGCGCTAACAGCGCGAAATGCGTTGGTGGATGGTTTTCCTGATTTATCAAGAAATTGGGTTGGCCAAATATCATAGAACAGGCTAAATCAATGTTTAGTTGATTTCTGTTCCACCAGATGGCGCTCTGCCTTCTGTAAAGCACATGTTCTCCTGGTCAGGATATGGCTTTTTATTTTTAGTATTGTAGAACGGCATTCGAAAATATCCCGCATGTGTTTCTTTTGAACGAAAATTCGAAACTTATTTTAAGAAGAAATAACGACCATTTCCAAACTTAGGGATGAAGTATGAATAGATGAATTGTGAAGAGTAATGATAAACAGAAAAATAAAAGTGTCCAAGGATGGGAATCGAACCCACAGTGTTTCGCTTACCGGTCAGATGCCATGTCAACTAGGCTTTTTTTCGTTCAAAAGAAATACATACGGGATATTTTCTAATGTCGTTCTACAATCATAGGCCGCATTATATTGTATAAAAATCATTTTTAGTATTGAAAACTATATTAAATAACTATTAGTATGTTGATCATCTTCTGCCTCTTCCCAAGCTTTTTGTGAGAACCATTCAAATGCTCTTGAACGGGATAAAACAGCATTGCTCAAATTTTTCTTAATTAATTCATGCATCTCAGTAGCACTTTATATCACGGACGAGTAGGTAACACCCTCGATTCCCGACAGTCATGAACCGGGATCCAATCCCGCGTTAACATTTTGTTTAATATTTGAATAACTCACATAATATTCATTGTTTCAATTATCATAAACTAAGTTGCTTGAGCGGTACTTAATAAAGTGATTTTGGAAGCGAACTTTATATCAATATATTGAATAACTGACTCAAAAGATTAATGAAAATTAGGCTGAATTCACGAAATGGTATTCTAGAATAAATCATAGTGTGTGCTATTCCTACACTTTTTTTACAATTGGCACTAAATTGTAAAAATGAAGATGGTGAATGCATTTTTAAGACAACGATATGCTCCCAATATTCGCTATTTAAAAAGAAAAACAGCTCAGGGAGAAGAGTGTCTTTATATAAGAAAATAATCGTACAAGTTTTCGGGAAATACCGTAGAAGACTACGGGTACACGTATAAAGGCGTTTTGCCCGAAATCTTGTACGATCAATTACTTTGTGATGCGTCGATTTATTAAGTCCAGCGATGGCCCAGAAAGTATTTCAAAGTTAGTGTTTATTAGTATTACGTATTAGCTACATTTTTATGGGAGTTGATAAGGAAGACAAAAGGACAACACCCTTAGAATGTCTATTCGGTTCTGATTGACTTCCGCCAATCTGCCACGCCACTCAGCGGTGGCCATCTGTACTATTTCCAGGCCCCGCTTGTATGTTTTCCGTGGTCTGTCATCCCAGCAGGCTGGATGGATGTCTCTCGGCTACCACAACTTATACTGAATCTCTTTTCCCCGTAGAAGGGCGTCTTTCCTCAAATCTTGTACAATTGTTACCTTTTATAAAAAGGCTATTCTCCTTAACCCTGTTTTTTTCTTCTATTGCGAATAGAGAGTTTATTGAAGGACGTCTTGCCCCAAAACTTATACCTTTGTTTCCATACATAAAGAGGTTATTTTCCCCGAATTTTGTTTCTTCTTCTGAAAGCATTTTTATTAATCTACGAAAAGCCTTCGATACTGTTCCATACTCTCTCTTATGGTACAAACTATCTGTCCCAAGAATTAAGTAACGCTTAAACCAATTTTGTTCAGAACTCCTATAGGCAAATGTCAACGTTAGTTTGACGGGGAACGGCCAATTCATACAATTTATCAAGATACAAGCAAGAATGTTACAAGATGGACCTATTTCACTATACTTTTTATTCTTTTTAAATGATCTTATGCAGAAATTTGACAATTCTGACTTACCATGGATATATTTATGGTACTTCTGTAAGAATTAAAGATAAATTTACCAAATAAAATTGAATTTCTAGAGATATTTTGAGACACACTGTCTAACATTACACCTAAACAAATGTAAAGTAATGGCGTTTTGAGATGGAGGTTGTCTCGTTTCGATCTGACAAATGGTTTAGAGAAGACATCTTCTTACATTCTAATCAAGTATTGGTGTAATCAAATATCAAATTATCCAACTGTATAAGTAATATTCTGCTCAAATTTTCAAAATGTTATCTGTCCTGTATTTCGTTTGAGAAAAAACTGCTAGAAAATTCTGAACTTGGCTACAATATCTTCTATGCGGAATAAATCTGGGTCAAAAACCAAAATAAGTCAGTCGAACAAACTCTTGATAGTATTGTAGCGAAGTATTCATTATTTTACACTAGTATTAACAGAGTATCATTTTTTAATGTTTATATTTTACTACTCTGTAAACTTTCCTCATTTCTTAACTTTTGTTTATCCTTTTTTTTTGCTTATCCCTAGTACACGTGGTACAGACCATGATAATCATGGTGGGTAGTTAGCGACTGCTTTTACTGTAAGTGTACCACATGTCTACACATGTGAAAAACAGTTCGACTTTGCACTTACAAATATGCCAGAGCCCCGTTTGGTTACTTGCACTCGCTGGTGAGGTTGGACCTTTGCAAGAATCGGGGGGCATTGTAGCATTTTTTTAACAAAAAAAAAGTGCCCAATGCGGGAATCGAACTCGGGTCGTAGCGGTCGAAAATCAACAGTTTAGACTATCCTTCAACCGACCCCCCCATTTTGTTCATCCTTCATAGTTTGTTCTTGCCTTGAATAAATTGCTGTTTCATACTGAAGTTTGTCTTCCCTAATTTTTCCACGTGGCAGTATCAGCAGATGCCTCTTAGATAAGTATACGTCGATTAAATCCGAGAGAGTATCTTTCAATATTACTTTAGTCAAATTACTTTAAAACAAATATTTGATTCACCTATTTTGAGCATAGATATCTCTAGATCACTGTATATTTGTTTACCTCGAATTTAACAAATTTCAAGAACAGAACAGGAATCCCGAATTTTAGATACTCTAAATAGTTTTTCTTTATAAAAAAAATTGCGAGGATTTTTATACTCTGCTGAAGAAATTTTAAAAATACCAAGTCAGAAATAATGCATTTCCCTTGCTATTACTATTATAAATATTTAATACACATATATATAATACAATATAATGCGGCTTATGATTGTCGAACGACATTTGAAAATTAGTGGGCTAGTGGACATGGCATCTACCCGGTAAGCGGAACACTGTGAGTTCGTTTCCCATCTCAGGACACTTTATTTTTCCGTTTATCATTACTCTTCACAATTCATCCTTTCATACTTCATCCCTATGGTTAGAAATAATCGTTGTTTCTCCTTAAAATAATTTTAGATTTTTTGTTCAAAAGAAACACATGCGGGATAATTTTCAAATGTCGTTCTACATAATATATGACTAAAGACCTGTTCTTTAATCTTCTATTTAAAATTAAAAGAATCATCGAAATATTCTCTGGTTATTTCCCTAAAACGTCTTCAGAATATTGGAAGGAAGAATTCTGCTTAAAATGTAAATATACGGATTGTAAATTCAAGATACATTGGACACAGCAACATCAGAAAGTTAACATAGACCTAGAACAGCAGCTTTACACACCCTTGATAGAGAACGAGTGCTGTGATAGAGATGAATGGATCTCAGGTTATTCATTGGACACGACAGCAACAAAGGAGAAACGAAATGGACCCAGAACAGCAGCTTTACACAACCAAGATAGAGAACGACTGCTGTGATAGATATGTAGGGAGACATCTGTGGCTCGTCATTGGACACAACAACAACAATACAGTATACACGTCCAAGATAGAGAACGACTGCTGTGATAGAGATGTATGGAGACATCTGAGGCTCTTCATTGGACACGACAAACACAAAATTAAATTAACATTTTCCCAGCACAGCAGCTTTACACACCCAAGATAAAGAACGAATTCTGTGATATATTTTCATGAAAACATCTGAGGCTCTCCATTGGACACGATAACAACAACAACATAAATTTACATGGACCCAGAACAGAAGCTTTACACACCCAAGATAGAGGGCATTGTGGCTAACATTGTGACTGGTGTGATAGAAATACACAGAGATATCTCAGGCTCTTCTTTGAACATAACAACAACAGGAAATTGACATGGATCCAGAACAGCAGCTAACATACAACTAAGATAGAGAACTTTGAGACTTCTCTGATATATTTTCATAGAGACATCTGAGGCTCGCTCCATTGGACACAACAACAATAATACAGTATACACACTCAAGATAGTGGGCATTGCGACTGCTCTGATAGAGATGTATGGAGATATCTGAGGCTCTTCATTGGCCCGACAACAACAACAATACAGTATACACACCCAAGATAGAGAACGACTGCTGTGATAGAGAAATACGGAGACATCTGAGGCTCTCTCCATTGGACACGACGACAACAACAATAATATTGACCGTGAATAAAAAATGCAATTTTAAAATTTATATTCAAAACTTTTATTTATTTTTTAACACCAAGCTACTGGGATAAATTATTCAATATATTGAACTCTTCCTCGTGATAGATTAATTGATTTTCTCTGGCTGTCTTCCCAATGACCTTGATGTTTTATAGGGAAAATATCATTACAACCATAAATTTGTGTTTTCCAATGAACACCTATTACCTTTTTCATTTTCAATTATTCAACACATTCTGAGAATATCCAGAAAGGTATACACGCAAGATGATAAATTGTATCATTTTTTGATTTATAAAATAAATTTGAAAATGGCACAAGTACAAGTGGATTTTAAAATTACAAAATATTTTCTCACAATGAGATTATTTTTTATTACTAAACGCTAGCTTTCAAGTGATAATCGCTCTTCAACGGGCTTAATAAAACATCGACTATATCTTACAAGAAATATTTACAAAAGCATACAGCGTGGATATTTACAACTGAAAGATTGTTTAATTACATATCAATTTATTAATTTTCAGTTGTAAATATCCACGCTGTATGTTTTTGTAAATATTTATTGTAAGATATAGTCAATGCTTTATTAAACCCGTTGAAGAGCGATTATCACTTGAAAGCTAGCGTTTTGTAATAAAAAGAAACTCATTGTGAGAAAATATTTTGTAATTTTAAAACATTTTTCACAATTTTATCATGAATCTGTGGTTTTAAACAATATGACAAAAAGGCGCATTTCTTCTATTTGGTTCTGACTTGGTTCATAGTTTTCAACGACGTTTGATACAGTTTTTCACCTATTTATTTCAACACACAAAACGTGATATCCCGTCTAGAGATAATTGCATCGATTTAGATTTTTAAACAGAAGCAATTTTTAACATATTATACAAAAAATTAATAAATAAAAGGAACAATAAGATACATTAGGAAATTGATCCTTCCAGGTTAGAAAGATAATCACAAATATATTTACAAAAATAGTTAAATCTGTGCTAATTATCTCTAGTATTTACAAATTGATATAGATCTACAACATTGTTTACTGTCTGTTGTCTAGCGCAAAAGAAGAGTGGACATTCCAGCTAATTACTTATTAGAAAGGGGGGTCATTGGAAGGCTGGTCTAAATCGTTTGGTGTTCGACCACTACGACCCGGGTTCGATTCCTGCATTGGACA
The DNA here is from genome assembly GCA_030710605.1 of Cordylochernes scorpioides. NCBI lineage: Eukaryota > Metazoa > Arthropoda > Arachnida > Pseudoscorpiones > Chernetidae > Cordylochernes > Cordylochernes scorpioides. The sequence goes on along the minus strand of CP092873.1, from coordinate 15,743,436 downwards.
CTTTTTTTCTGATTAAAAAAAAATGCTCCAATGGCCCCCGATTCTTGCAAAAGTCCAACCCCACCAGCGAATGAAAGTAACCAAACGGGGCTCTGGCACATTTGTAAGTGCAAAGTCGAACTGCTTTCCACATGTGTAGACATGTGGTGTACTTACAGTAAAAGCAGTCGCCTACCTCTACCCACCATGATTATCATGGCCTGTACCACGTATACTAGAGATAAGTAAAAAAAAACTTATTTGAAATTGCCAATGTTGATATTGTGGCTTATTCAAAGATATAGTTTATAACGTTCCGCTTATGATAGATAGAAAGACATTTATTGTTTTGATATATTCAATAAATCCTTTTTATGCATTTATATTGAAAGATAAATTTTGCCTTTTTACATATTAACCCATCTCAAAATATATGAGATAAATATACAGAGAATGCAAATTTCCCATTATTAAAAATAAAAAAGGCATATCCTGACCAGGAGCACATGTGCTTTTCAGAACGCAGAGCGCCATCTGGTGGAAACAGAAATCAACTATTCATTGATTTAGCCTGTTCCCTGATATTTGGCCAACCCAATTTCTTGATAAATCAAGACATTTCCCTTTATAATGCAGAAATATTCTTCAAAGTAAATGTATTATATACCTGAAAAGCTCTCTAATGTAAATTATAATATGCAGACGAAAATCAAAAAAGAGATTTTGAGAAAAGGCAAATACGATAAAGGAAACAAAAGATATATATATTATAACAAACAAAAAAACATTATTTATTATATTACACAAAACTGAAAAAAAATTGATATAATCTCATATAAATATAAAAAGAGAGAGAGGTAATTCGATATTTGAGAAATTTGATCTATAATTCGTTTTATTTATTTGCAAACGATATATATTTTTTAAATAAGGTTATTCGTCTGCTAAACAAATCTTGTAGGGAGAAAATGGTTGGCGAGTTTTTATTGCTAGTTCGATATCTCCTGCTTCCATAATTACCCTGGATTTGCATCATTTTCCAATATTTTCCTGTTGTTGTTTTCCTCTTTTATTGTTTATCCCTTTAACGTAATCGCAAAGCTTGATGTTCTTTTCCATTTAAATGTAAATATTGACTGGAACACAAATGGCTCGTCAGGTTTGAAACATTCATCGTTTGAAAATATTTAGCGATAAGTGATCACTATATATATAAGGAAAATTTTGATATGCTAGAGAATTATTTGCTGGTTCTTTTTAGTACTAAATGGTATTGATAATGCAGTCGTGACAAAAATCTTGAAAGTATATACTAAAAATAGTCTTGATCAGTAATTGCTTTCATTGAAATAAAGGAATATATAAAAAATATAATTTGTTAAAAGTACTGCCTGGCTTAAAGCGCAAAAATAAAAAGAATGGAAAACTTATTTACATAATGTACAAAAGGTTTGAGTCGGCAAACGGGAAACAACAACAATCGGTTTTATATAGGGAAAGCGCGACCTCTGGCGATCGATATTTTACAGAATAGTTTAATCTATAAAATTATGATTTTGAAAAATACAATAATATTTCTATAACATATATATATATATGAAAAAAAATAAAATATAAAAAGATCAGGTGTTGAAATCAATATTAAAAATGGCATATCCTGACCAGGAGCACTTGTGCTTTACAGAAGGCAGCGCGCCATCTGGTGGAACAGAAATCAACTGAACATTGATATAGCCTGTTCCCTGATATTTGGCCAACCCAATTTCTTGATAAATCAAGAAAAGCCATCCACGAACGCGTTTCGCGCTTTTGGCGCTCGTCAGCGTGGAGAAGGCTGAACCACTGCAACTAAAAAATATTTTTTGGTCCCAGTAACTTCTTGAAAAACCAAGAAATGGGTATTTAAGGCCAAACTTGCGTAAATACGCTTAGCACATGAAAAAAAAATAAAAGATAAAAAGATCAGGTGTTGAAATCAATATTAAAAATGGCATATCCTGACCAGGAGCACTTGTGCTTTACAGAAGGCAGAGCGCCATCTGGTGGAACAGAAATCAACTGAACATTGATTTAGCCTGTTCCCTGATATTTGGCCAACCCAATTTCTTGATAAATCAAGAAAAGCCATCCACGAACGCGTTTCGCGCTTTTGGCGCTCGTCAGCGTGGAGAAGGCTGAACCACTGCGACTAAAAACTATTTTTTGGTCCCAGTAACTTCTTGAAAAACCAAGAAATGGGTATTTAAGGCCAAACTTGCGTAAATACGCTCAGCACATGAAAAAAATAAAAGATAAAAAGATCAGGTGTTGAAATCAATATTAAAAATGGCATATCCTGACCAGGAGCACTTGTGCTTTACAGAAGGCAGAGCGCCATCTGGTGGAACAGAAATCAACTGAACATTGATTTAGCCTGTTCCCTGATATTTGGCCAACCCAATTTTTGATAAATCAAGAAAAGCCATCCACGAACGCGTTTCGCGCTTTTGGCGCTCGTCAGCGTGGAGAAGGCTGAACCACTGCGACTAAAAACTATTTTTTGGTCCCAGTAACTTCTTGAAAAACCAAGAAATGGGTATTTAAGGCCAAACTTGCGTAAATACGCTTAGCACATGAAAAAAATAAAAGATAAAAGATCAGGTGTTGAAATCAATATTAAAAATGGCATCTCCTGACCACGAGCACATGTGCTTTTTAGATGGCAGAGCACCATCTAGTGGAGCAAAAATAAACTAAACGTTTATTTAACTTGCTTCGAGATATTTGACCAACCCAATTTCTTTATAAATAAAGAAAAGCCATCTACGAACGCGTTTCGCGCTGTTGGCGCTCGTCAGCGTGGAGAAGGCTGTAACCACTGCGACCAAAAAAAAAAATATATATATATATATATTAGATAATAAAAAGGCATATATTGTAGTGAATAAAATATTTATTTGCCTATATTTCGATTTTCTGAACGCCAACCTTTATCAAGGCATCACATTTTTGGATTCCTTATTGATTATGTAAAAAATAATTATTGTTTATATTTATATAAAAGAGTACATAACAAATTTCAAACAAAGCAGAACTGAATCACCGGATTCAAGAAATCTGTAGTTAAACTAAAGGAACAAATCCCTATTACTGAATGTATTTTGTTATCTGCTTTGTGAAAAAAACCTGAAATTTCAACAGTTCAAAAGACCCCTGTATTTACACACTGTACGTGAAATTAGCGGAATGAAACGGATCAAAATATATATATTTTTTTCATTGATCCAAAGGTAAAATAAATGATATTTTGATCCAATATATGCCTTTTAATTGAAGATTTATTTATGGATTGCTCTATTTTCAATATGCAATTATGTATCAAAATATTCACCTATTCATTTAAATATGTTTTGAAAATAGAACAATCCATAAATAAATCTTTAATTAAAAAGGCATATATTGGATCAAATGATATATATTGATATAATGATATATATTGATATAATGATATATATTGGATTAAAAAAAAAACCATGGAAATAAATGATATTTTGATCCAATATATGGCTTTTTAAATTAAAGATTTAAATATGTATTTGAACGATAAATTTGATGTATTATCCAAGAATGAACTTTATGATAGTGATATGGAATAAGTTATAACACCAGTTTTGACAAATTCAGACAAAAAGCCAACATGTATACCATGGTTTCATGATTTATGCACAAAGGAACGTGTGGCCATTGGACATGCGTCGGACCTGGAGGCTGTTGTTGGGTGCTGAGCTGCTTAGAGTATAGGAGCTCCATCTATTATTTCTTCCTGTGGTGAATCTGTATAAGACCCTGGAGGTTGTTGTTGGGTGCTATGCTGCCTGGAGTATAGGAGCTCCATTCATGCTTCCTTACTGTGGGAAATCTGTATAAGACCCTGGAGGCTGTTGTTAGACTGCGCTGCCTGGAGTATAGGAGCTCTATCATGCTTCCTTCCTGTGGTGAATCTGTATAAGACCGTGGAGGCTGTTGTTGGGTGCTATGCTGCCTGGAGTATAGGAGCTCCATTCATGCTTCCTCACTGTGGGAAATCTGTATAAGACCCTGGAGGCTGTTGTTGGGTTCTGCGCTGCCTGGAGTATAAGAGCTCTATCTATGCTTCCTTCCTGTGGTGAATCTGTATAAGACCCTGGAGGCTGTTGTTAGACTGCGCTGCCTGGAGTATAGGAGCTCTATCTATGCTTCTTCCGGTGGTGAATCTGTATAAGACCTTGGAGGCTGTTGTTGGGTGCTGTGCTGCCTGGAGTATAGGAGCTCCATCTATTGCTTCCTTCCTGTGGTGAATCTGTATAAGATCCTGGAGGCTGTTGTTGGGTGCTGTGCTACCTGGAGTATAGGAGCTCTATCTATGCTTCCTTCCTGTGGTGAATCTGTATAAGATCCTGGAGGCTGTTGTTGGGTGCTGTGCTACCTGGAGTATAGGAGCTCTATCTATGCTTCCTTCCTGTGGTGAATCTGTATAAGACCCTGGAGGCTGTTGTTAGGTTCTGTGCTACCTGGAGTATAGGAGCTCTATCTATGCTTCCTTCCTGTGGTGAATCTGTATAAGACCCTGGAGGCTGTTGTTGGGTGCTGTGCTACCTGGAGTATAGGAGCTCTATCTATGCTTCCTTCCTGTGGTGAATCTGTATAAGATCCTGGAGGCTGTTGTTGGGTGCTGTGCTACCTGGAGTATAGGAGCTCTATCTATGCTTCCTTCCTGTGGTGAATCTGTATAAGACCCTGGAGGCTGTTGTTAGGTTCTGTGCTGCCTGGAGTATAGGAGTTCCATCTATTGTTTATTCTTGGGGTGAAACTGTATAAGACCCTGGAGGCTGTTGTTGGGTGCTGTTCTGCCTGGAGTATAGGAGTTCCATCTATTATTTCTTCCTTCGGTGAATCTGTATAAGACCTTGGAGGCTGTTGTTGGGTGCTGTGCTGCCTGAAGTATAGGAGTTCCATCTATTATTTCTTCCTTCGGTGAATCTGTATAAGACCTTGGAGGCTGTTGTTGGGTGCTGTGCTGCCTGGAGTATAGGAGCTCCATCTATTATATCTTCCTGAGGTGAATCTGTATAAGACCCTGGAGGCTGTTGTTGTGTTCTGTGCTACCTGGAGTATAGGAGCTCCATCTATGCCTCCTTCCTGTGGTGAATCTGTATAAGACTCTGGAGGCTGTTGTTGGGTGCTGCGCTGCCTGAAGTATAGGAGCTCTATCTATGCTTCCTTCCTGTGGTGAATCTGTATAAGACTCTGGAGGCTGTTGTTGGGTGCTGCGCTGCCTGGAGTATAGAAGCTCTATCTATGCTTCCTTCCTGTGGTGAATCTGTATAAGACTCTGGAGGCTGTTGTTGGGTGCTATGCTGCCTGGAGTATAGGAGCTCTATCTATGCTTCCTTCCTGTGGTGAATCTGTATAAGACTCTGGAGGCTGTTGTTGGGTGCTGTGCTGCCTGGAGTATAGGAGCTCTATCTATGCTTCCTTCCTGTGGTGAATCTGTATAAGACTCTGGAGGCTGTTGTTGGGTGCTGTGCTGCCTGGAGTTTAGGAGCTCTATCTATGCTTCCTTCCTGTTGTGAATCTGTATAAGACCCTGAAGGCTGTTGTTGGGTGTTGCGCTCCCTGGAGTATAGGAGCTCTATCTATGCTTCCTTCCTGTGGTGAATCTGTATAAGACCCTGGAGGCTGTTGTTGGATGCTGTGCTGCCTGGAGTATAGGAGCTCCATCTATTATTTATTCCTGTGGTGAATCTGTATAAGACCCTGGAGGCTGTTGTTGGGTGCTGTGCTACCTGGAGTACAGGAGCTCCATCTATGCTTTCTTCCTGTGGTGAATCTGTATAAGATCCTGTAGGCTGTTGTTGGGTGCTGTGCTACCTGGAGTATAGGAGCTCCATCTATGCTTCCTTCCTGTGGTGAATCTGTATAAGACCCTGGAGGCTGTTGTTGGGTGCTGTGCTGCCTGGAGTATAGGAGCTCCATCTATTATTTATTCCTATTGTGAATCTGTATAAGACCCTGAAGGCTGTTGTTGGGTTCTGTGCTGCCTGGAGTATAGGAGCTCCATCTATGCTTCCTTCCTGTGGTGAATCTGTATAAGACCCTGGAGGCTGTTATTGGGTGCTGTGCTACCTGGAGTATAGGAGCTCCATCTATGTTTCCTTCCTGTGATGAATCTGTATAACCCTGAAGGCTGTTGTTGTGTTCTGTGCTACCTGGAGTATAGGAGCTCCATCTATGCTTCCTTCCTGTGGTGAATCTGTATAAGACCCTGGAGGCTGTTATTGGGTGCTGTGCTGCCTGGAGTATAGGAGCTCCATCTATGCTTCCTTCCTGTGATGAATCTGTATAAGACCCTGAAGGCTGTTGTTGTGTTCTGTGCTACCTGGAGTATAGGAGCTCCATCTATGCTTCCTTCCTGTGGTGAATCTGTATAAGACCCTGGAGGCTGTTATTGGGTGCTGTGCTACCTGGAGTATAGGAGCTCCATCTATGTTTCCTTCCTGTGATGAATCTGTATAACCCTGAAGGCTGTTGTTGTGTTCTGTGCTACCTGGAGTATAGGAGCTCCATCTATGCTTCCTTCCTGTGGTGAATCTGTATAAGACCCTGGAGGCTGTTATTGGGTGCTGTGCTGCCTGGAGTATAGGAGCTCCATCTATGCTTCCTTCCTGTGGTGAATCTGTATAAGACCCTGGAGGCTGTTATTGGGTGCTGTGCTGCCTGGAGTATAGGAGCTCCATCTATTATTTATTCCTGAGGTGAATCTGTATAAGACCCTGGAGGCTGTTGTTGGGTGCTGTGCTACCTGGAGTACAGGAGCTCCATCTATGCTTTCTTCCTGTGGTGAATCTGTATAAGATCCTGGAGGCTGTTGTTGGGTGCTGTGCTACCTGGAGTATAGGAGCCCCATCTATGCTGCCTTCCTGTGGTGAATCTGTATAAGACCCTGGAGGCTGTTGTTGGGTGCTGTGCTACCTGGAGTATAGGAGCTCCATCTATTATTTATTCCTATGGTGAATCTGTATAAGACCCTGAAGGCTGTTGTTGGGTTCTGTGCTGCCTGGAGTATAGGAGCTCCATCTATGCTTCCTTCCTGTGGTGAATCTGTATAAGACCCTGGAGGCTGTTATTGTGTGATGTGCTGCCTGGAGTATAGGAGCTCCATCTATGCTTCCTTCCTTTGATGAATCTGTATAAGACCCTGGAGGCTGTTATTGGGTGCTGTGCTGCCTGGAGTATAGGAGCTCCATCTATGCTTCCTTCCTGTGGTGAATCTGTATAAGACCCTGGAGGCTGTTGTTGGGTGCCGTGCTGCCTGAAGTATAGGAGCTCCATCTATTATTTCTTCCTGCGGTGAATCTGTATAAGACCCTGGAGGCTGTTGTTGAGTGCTGTGCTGCCTGGAGTACAGAAGCACCATTTATTATTTCTCCCTGTGGTGAATCTGTATAAGACCCTGGAGGCTGTTGTTGGGTTCTGTTCTGCCTGGAGTACGGGAGCTCCATCTATTATTTATTCCTGTGGTGTTTCTGTTATAGACCCTGGAGGCTGTTGTTGGGTGCTGTGCTGCCTGGAGAACAGAAGCTCCATTTATTATTTCTCCCTGTGGTGAATCTGTATAAGACCCTGGAGGCTGTTGTTGGGTGCTGCGCTGTCTGGAGTATAAGAGCTCCATCTATTATTTATTCCTGTGGTGAATCTGTATAAGACCCTGGAGGCTGTTGTTGGGTGCTGTGCTGCCTGGAGTACAGAAGCTCCATTTATTATTTCTCCCTGTGGTGAATCTGTATAAGACCCTGGAGGCTGTTGTTGGGTGCTGCGCTGTCTGGAGTATAAGAGCTCCATCTATTATTTATTCCTGTGGTGAATCTGTATAAGACCCTGGAGGCTGTTGTTGGGTTCTGTGCTGCCTGGAGTACAGAAGCTCCATTTATTATTTCTCCCTGTGGTGAATCTGTATAAGACCCTGGAGGCTGTTGTTGGGTGCTGTGCTGCCTGGAGTACAGAAGCTCCATTTATTATTTCTCCCTGTGGTGAATCTGTATAAGACCCTGGAGGCTGTTGTTGGGTGCTGCGCTGTCTGGAGTATAAGAGCTCCATCTATTATTTCTTCCTGTGGTGAATCTGTATAAGACCTTGGAGGCTGTTGTTGGGTGCTGCGCTGTCTGGAGTATAGGAGTTCCATCTATTATTTCTTCCTGTGGTGAATCTGTATAAGACCTTGGAGGCTGTTGTTGGGTGCTGCGCTGTCTGGAGTATAGGAGCTCCATCTATTATTTCTTCCTGTGGTGAATCTGTATAAGATCTGTGGTCTTAATAAAGCCTCGTGTGTGTATACCATGGTTTCGGGCTATTAGATATCAACAAATATTTATTCTCAGTACATTTTACAGTGTTTATATTGTAACGTTTCCGATTTGAAAATCATTGTTAATAAAATACCATTGAATTTGAATTTCAAAGCAATAAATTTAACCATAACACATTTAAGCACATAGCCATAATTTATACAAAATTATAAAAATAAAAAATGTTGCCGACTACTTAATTATAAAGAAAAAAATCAAAATATGAATAAATATTTTTCATAAATAAATACATGTCATATATTATATAATCTAAGAACTCAAATATTTCTATATTTCTTTTGGTTGACTCTTGTAGTACCTCGTCGCCTCTCTGTAATAAGGTGATGCAACCGAGGGTCAAACCTGAAGTAACCGCGAGGGACAGTCAGGGCGTGTAGAGTTTTCCAGTACCTCTCTGCACCTTGTAGGATCTTTAACAGTTCTCACAGGGTACAGGCAGTCGTGGTCGAGGCAGAGTGGAAAACTGGGGAATGTCCACACACACAAAACGAAGCGACACAGTTGTAGAAGGAAAGTTCCTTGAATAGATAAAAGGTCGAGCCAAGAGCAAGATGGAGATAGTAGATTTCTTACTGTTTTACATGGTCGATGAGTTGGTCCTTGGAGACGACAAGGGGTGACGCTGACCGGAAGATTCACTGGAAGACTGACTGTCTGTTGCTAACCGGGCCTTTTTATATCTCCTCGGGCAAAGAGAATTGCGTCACTGCACGTGTCGCTGTTACTCGAGACACGGCACGTGTCTGTTCCACTTTATTTTTAGAAGTTACTTTGTGTTTCAATCTTGCTCTTAACTCAGCTTTTAATCTATTATATAGTTTTATTTATTCATCCTCAGTACATTACATATGGTGATGCAAGGAGACATGTCAATTATGCGTATAATTATTTATATACAACATAACAATCTTGTTATAAGTATTATATAATATAGGGTTGTTGGTTTAAATTATCATATATATTTTATTTTATTCATTGATAATTTTACTTTTGTTATCATCGTTTTTAGAAAGACTTTCAGTTTTGTTGTAAATATGCGTAGTTAACATATCTATCCTTTTAAATCACTAATATAGGATTAACTTTATAAATTCTATATAATGTGAAAATAACTAATGTGTAATCTTTGCTCAAGTAATTGAAAATAAAAGCTACTTGACGGTAAATAATTATATTTTTTTTATCACGACTGCACCTTATCGATCCTTTGTCTTATCAAAAATTCTTAATATTTCAAAATATATTAAGTATATAAAATTAAATTATAAAGAAAATATCAATATAAATAGAAGCATTTAAGCACAAATGTTTCTTTTACATATAAAAATTCAATGAAGTCTTAAAAATAATAACGACTAATAATAAATAATAAATTTTATTAACTAAATATATAAATTAATAGTTCTAAAATAAGAAAATTTTCCACTTTTCCTACATGTTAAAATAACATTTTCTAGCAATTTCAAAATACATTAATTGTTCTTATATTTTAAGTATAAAAAGTGATATATATATTTTTTATTTTAAATAAAATTACATTCGCGCCCAAAGGTAAGCCTATATTTTTTAATCCATCAAGTTAGGCTTAAAAGATAGTGGTTTCAGACGAACTAGGTGAAATAAAGTTGCAAAGTCGGCTTAATTGTTGGGCAGACGAAGAGACCAATTTGCCGAACATGTCTTCTGCATCGATTTGCCCCTCCCCCTACGGAAGTAAGATGGAAAGTGAAGAATAAAAAATATATCCGGAGACAGAATCGTCTGCCTCGTTATAGATTTTGATCCCTATATATAGTAACACAGATTGTCTTTTGGAAAGAATTATTGTTCGATAAACTTGAATTTATTTAATTAACGAAGACATCTACAAATAGTACAGATTAATGTATATTTTATTTAGAATATAACTTTAATTGAATGAAGATACATAAAATACTAATAAATAAATTGTTATATCGAATAATTCGTTAGATTCGAAAAAATATTTAAAAAAAATTAAATAACATTTAAGTGTCATTCCCTTTTGATAATTGAATGTCTTATCATAATACAAATGTAAAAGACAAATATTTATCAAAAAATAATACTATATTGAAGCAAACATACTATATCTCTCTCAGGGATAAAATTTAAGGAAGTTTCATAATTTCTTCTTCTTTCTTATCTCCATTCTTCTCCTTCTTCTTTCTTATATCAAAGCCATGATAATCATGGTGGGTAGTTAGCGACTGTTTTTACTCTAAGCGCACCACATGTCTACACATGTGAAAAGCAGTTCTACTTTGCACTTACAAATGTGCCAGAGCCCCGTTTGGTTACTTGCACTCGCTGGTGGGGTTGGACTTTTGCAAGAATCGGGGGCCATTGGAGCATTTTTTTAACAGAAAAAAAGTGTCCAATGCGGGAATCGAACCCGCGTCGTAGTGGTCGAAAACCAAACGGTTTAACAAGCCTTCCACCGACTGGGTATCAAGCTTGTAGAGCTTGAGACTTTTGATGGTGTCTGACGGGGAAGACTTTTGATGGTGCCTGCCAGGGATGAGTAGAGCTTATCAATGGATGAGTCAATACAGTCAATAATGTGTTTTGTGGTTGTAGGTTGACACTTAGTACATAGTGGGAAAACCTTGCAACCATTCTGGAAAGTCATTGTCCGTAGATGACCAGACTTAAGTCTGGAAATCAAAGACTGTTGTTCTCTTGGGAGGACAGAACCGGTGCTTGTCCCTCCTGCTCTGTACAAATAATGTGTAGCATTAGATTTCCATTCCTGCAGGAATTGGGCTTTCATAATTCATATTTTCATCATAGTTTCATATTTTGATGTCATCGGTCGTGTTTTATTGAAGAAGACAGAAAGAATTATGATCATACTTAGTTATCTCGTGTTGCTTCAATAAAGGCTACTGTAATATCTTTCATATTTATTGTGTTTATCCCGATTGTATAAAAAAGTGAAAGTTGTATAAGCTTATGATTTTGCTTTATTTTAAAAATGAATCGATGTTGGTTCTATATGCTTGAATTGAATATTACGCCTTAGTTATATATATTTTATTGCTTAAAAAGGAACACAACAAAACAAAAACAAACTAAAATATTGCAAATGATTTGATAAATAACTAAAAAATAAAAATAAAAAAAAAACAATATTAAAAATGATGATGATTAAAAAATGAATATGGCTGCCAGAAAAATGCTTTTATGAAATAAAAAAAATAAGAATAATTACAAACTTAACATATAAACTTTAAACACCGATATATATGCTAAAAGATACAACTTTCTTAAGTTTTGTCCATGATTGTATTTTCTCAATTAGAGATGACATATAACAAGTGCCATCTAAAAAAAAAGAGCTGTTTTAATTATCACAAATCCAGTACTGAGATTATTATTTTTAATTCACGGCAATCTAGATAGAGAACCAGTCACAGTATTTATAACCTTTTATTAAATAACATTTAAAATATCAATATAATTTTATATTAACACAAAGCTATAACGCGCCATCTATACATATAAAATAAAAGGATTTAAAAACAGTAGAGGACAGTAGAAGTTCGTTTTATGTATAAAAGAAACATTCGCGCTTTTAAATCCTTTTATTTTATAATTTTATATTGATTTTCACATGTATAGACATGTGGTGCACTTACAGTAAAAGCACTCACTAACTACAGACCATGATTATCATGGACTGCACCATGTCTACTAAGGATAATAAAAAAGAAAAAGGGGGTCGGTGGAAGGCTGGTTAAACCGTTTGGTTTTCGACCACTATGACCCGGGTTCGATTCCCGTATTAGACACTTTTTTCTGATAAAAAAAAAAAATGTTCCAATGGCCCCCGATTCTTGCAAAAGTCCAACCCCACCAGCGAGTGCAAGTAACCAAACGGGGCTCTGGCACATTTGTAAGTGAAAAGTCGAACTGCTTTTCACATGTGTAGACACGTGGTGCGCTTACAGTAAAAGCAGTCGCTAACTACCCACCATGATTATCATGGCCTATACCACTTGTACTAGGGATAATAAAAAAAAAGAAAGAAAAAGCAATAAATAAAGGAAACTAACGATTTAGAATTTGGTAAATTTATTATTACTCTTTTCCTTTAATCTATAATCATTTTTTTTTTCTTTTAAAAATAAGATATTTTATGAAATTGGATAAATTTGAAGTTTTGATTAACATTTTAAACATATGTACTTTTTTTCGATTTTGATTAAACCTGTCTAAACAGTTAAACATGTCTATAGCGCCACCTCTAAATAATGTCTTCTTCTCTATAGCGCCCGATTTTAAATATGTAGTACAATGCGATATATACATTAAAAGTGACCTGTCTATAGGACCTCCTATCTATAGCAACCTATTTTGGTGAGTCCTAAAAGGGGGCGCTATAGACAGGTTTAACTGTATATATATTTACACATATATACTACAAATATATAAAAATATATATATAAAGTTGAGAGTAAAATATATATGTTATATTAAAATATAATTTTATTTAAAAATATATTTCATAGATTCAAATATTCTGTTTATATCTACCACCAGATATCGGGACTTCCCCTATATAAACTCATTGTTGTTGTTTCCCGATGGCCGGCTCAAAACCTTTGTACATTATGTAAATAAGTTTTTGTTTTCCTTGTTCTACTCGCCTTAAGCCAGACAGTACTTTTACCAAATTATGTTTATATATATTCCATAAGATTAATTAAAGCTATTTTTTATCTTTACTATTTTTATTATACTTTCAAGAATTTTGTCACGACTGCATTACCATAGCATAATCCTCAAGATAACCAAAATCAACAGAAATATCAATTCATTATATTGAGATTGAAACTGATTTATATCAAAGTCCATAGAAGATTATATAAGATTAAATACAGAATAAATATAAATATGAATTTTTTCATTATATCATAACATATATATAAATTAAGAAAAAGGCATCTCCTTATCGTGCAACTGAAAGTTGCTGATGGCTTGCGCCATCTATCGGAATAAATATCAACTATTCTCGTTGATTTTTAATTATTCCAAAATTGGCCAAATACCCATTCTTGATTAATCAAGAAAAGCTAACCATGGACGCGTTTGGGCTGTTGGCCCTCATACAAAATAAAAATAATAATAAATCAACGAGAATAGTTGATATTTATTCCGATAGATGGCGCAAGCCATCAGCAACTATCATTTATACGATAAGGAGATGCCTTTTTCATAATTTATGCACCTTATCCCAGTATAATATTATATTTGTACTATTTTTTTCATATATATAGATATTTTAAAAATATATTACTAAGAAATTTTATTTATACCGATCATACACACATCGCATCTCTGATAAAGAATATAAATATATGAAATTAAATTCAGACGTTTTCTATCAAGCCGCCATTTCTCTCTATCTTATGTGTAAAACACTAAGTTTATAAACATCAAAGATTTTCTGGAAAGTATTTACTTTTTATTTTTTTTTCAGATTTAATACCCAACTCTCCCATTTATAGATTGCTAATTTGCATATGGCAAAGTTGCAAAATATTAATTGAATGCACTTTGGTATCTTTCATCTGCACCAGAAAAGTTTTCAGCTTTGCTGGCGATTTTTGTAGTTATCCGCTGCTTCGAAATTACCCAAGTTTGCTGCTATTTAATACTTTAATAAACTAAGTTAACACCACAGAAATATTTTGATAAATATAAATAGTACAAATGTATATAAATATTATATTTTAATAATATCACAATAAGTATATATGTTTTTATTATTAGTTTATACGTTAGTTTTTATAACGATGAATTATGTTTTTATATTTATTTATATAATAAGGGGTCTCGTATGCTTGTAAAAATTGACAAAATAAGATTTTTGGCTATATCGTTTTTATTGCCTACCAAACGATCTTAGAGATTTGTTATTTAATATCAAAGAACAATATATGCATAGTATTAGAACACTATATCAAAAATGTTTATCATTAATTTAGAATTAATATATATATATATTAAAAATAAAGGAAGCATATCCTGACCACGAGCACATATGTATTTTTAGATGGCAGAATGCCATCTAGTGGAGCAAAAATAAACTAAACGTTTTTGTGATTAGATTTATAGAATTATTACTTGCTGATTGATATAGATAATTGTTGAGCATTTGCTTGATTTTGGCATACATGAATATCTGAATTTCAGTCGTGAATAAAATATTAAAAACAGTTCTGAATCAAAATTCAATTTAATTGTGCTAATGAAGAATACATAATTTGAGAAAAGTATTACCTGACTTAAGGCGAGTAGAATAAGAAGAAAAAAAAAGACTTATTTACATAATTACAAAAGGCTTGAGTTGAGCCGGCCAACGGAAAACAACAACAATGGATTTATATAGGGAAATCCGCGACATATTGCGGTGAACTTTACAGAGCAATTCGATCTGGAAATTATATTTTTAAAATAAGAGATAATTCTTCTATAATATATATTGAAGAATAAGGAATCTTATACCCTATACAACAAGTCTGAAACCTATCTAAGTCCATAAACTCTATAAATGGTAAAGAATATCAATTTCTGATTTTGCTGCTCCATGGAATGGGGGATGAGTGCCATTGCCCCGTTAGTCAACCACATTTCAGGGTTCCCTGTTCACGGTTACCGTAGCGGCTCGGGGCTCACGACACCGTACTACAGGGCAGTCCCTTACTTGTGCTGCTTCTCCCGCCCGCCACGTAGAGGACTTCTGGACAGGATGGTAAAGAATGTACAGCTGAATAGGAGAATAGGCCTAGTATAGCCATAAGAATATGGATCAATAAACATAAAAAGAAAGTCTTAAACAAGGATTAGAAATCTCAAATATACCACCGTATCGAGAACATGGTACAATCTTCCAGAACTACAGAAATCGGGGAAAAATTTGAATATAAGGATCTTTTTATGTTTATAAATAGTAAGGACTCATATTTTAAATTTAGAAAATTCTGTAAATATATCTATGATATTATCTCATGGTTAAAAAAAAAAAACCCGTAATTGAAAAACTATATATTTGTATTTATTTCATTGGTTGTTTCTAAGTAGAATGTGAAATCGAATATGATTTTAATTTGAGTCAAAATTGATTGAATTTGTGGCGACCACACTTTGCTTCAGTGAGCGCGAACTGGGACAAAGCTCCACTACACACACGGGCAGTGGACGGCCTCGGCAACCGCGAGCGTCAACCTGACTACGCATGCGCGAGCATAGGAGACACTCTGGCGATTCGGCGGTAAACAAGAAGGCTTGATCCCAACGGCCGTTACTTCTTTTCTCTTTATATATTTCTGGCTTTAAATAAATTAATTTAAATTATAATTTTATCAGCGTCCTTTCCACAACCACACCAACACATCACGCAACCATCCCACAAATTTATTGAAAAATGATTTTAATGTCCTTTCTTTTATTCTTTAAACTTCTACTCAAGCCTTGTAATTCACCAATTTTTTTATGTAAAATAGTTCTCTGAATTTAGTGTTGTTGCTTACCGTAAACATCCCTTGTGGTGAAATCGCGTGTGAATTTGATAATAATAAATAAACGGTACATCCATTTAACTTCGAATATTGAAACCATGACCTACAGGTAATTAGATTTGGGTATATTATTTGAGTTGTATATTTTGGTATCTAAGGTATGCGTGATACCATAAACCGGAAGAAGGTGTAACTGTAATAATAGAAAATTCAAGGGAATAATCAATCCAGAATTAACTATCGAAACAAACGAAATTTTAAAATTCAAATCGTATGTAGATATTCGATCCATATACACAGAATTAATTTAAAATTGATATTTTGATTTTTTCCATATTGTTTCACCTTCGTTCTCAATTTTAGCATATAATTTACAGGCCGAATATTGACTTCTTTTATTTCGTTTTACATATCTCAATTCATGGCCAGTAGAACTAAATGCCTTCCTGAAAGTTTCCCCAAGTTCTGAAAGAGAAAATTATTGGAAGAGAGTATCTTATGATTTGCTTTGATTATATGAATAGAATAGAACACAAACTAGCTTTTTATCTAATGTTATTCATTTTTATGACAGAAGACACAAAAGAGATGGTTTTCAGACAAACTAGTTTTTCCAATGAGCCAATAAAAAGAAGACAGCGTCATCTATCTGATTGTCGCCCTTGACGCGAACACCCGATCTTCTAAAAACTTGTACAAAAGAATAAATGATGGAACTCTTGCACGAAAGCTTGTACAATCGTCCACTTATATAAAAAAGCTATTCTCCTTGACTTGTATTTCTTGTTCTATAGGAAATAGGAAGATTGTTGTTGTCCTAAAAGAATAAATAATGAGTTAATATTCACCTTGTATATGTTGTTGGAAGGTTGTTGGAACAACAACAAAAGCCTTTATTGGGCACACGTGCCATACAGGATTCTCCCGGTAGGACAAAATAAATAAATAACAAATTAGCATCGTAGTTATATACAAATATTGGGTATTGACCTCGACCAATTATCGAGTTGGATCCGGTGTCTGTGCTAAATATTTTGATTGAGCTGATTTCCAGTATTTATAAAAAGCGAATGCAAAGGGTCTGGATTTTACGACTTTTGCCATTAAAACATAAGGCGAATTGCTATTATAGCCGGTCTCTTGACGAAGAATTTCTCTCTCTTCTTCCATTGCCGTACAGTAGAACATGTAGTGTGGAAAATCGAGACTAAATTCACCGTTGCATAAGGTGCATTTTATGCATGAGTTTCCTGTTCACGGTTACCGTAGCGACTCGGGGCTCACGACACCGTACTACAGGACAGTCCCTTACTTGTGCTGCTTCTCCAGCCTGCCACATAGAGGAGGACTTCTGGTCAGGTCACCAACACCCATAAACTCAAGGTAAATATAGAGAATTAATGGGTTTATGAAAAAATTCGAAACTATTTTACACGCGTAAGACGGTAGATTACACTGGCGAAACCGCTGGGAAGGTTCACTACTGATGAGCCAGACCCTCCCATTAATTTTTCCATTGCAGTAAGAGCAGTAGAAATTGTTTAATTTCAAAAAGAATCTTACGCACCTAAAATAGTTTCGAATTTTAATAACAGATGGCGCGCTGATGCATCATAATATAAACTTTGGATTAAACAAAGGAATTTTAACTTTTCCAAATGGAGTCTGAACCGGTCAGTAGTCAGTAAGAACGGAACGCGACGATAGTCAAAATGAAGTAGAGAATTAAAAATGAATTCACAAGAGCTCTGGGACAAAAGCCCGGGAATTAATAATCTTCAATAATCCTCTCTCTCTCCCTCCCTACTCGCCTGATATTGCCCCCTTCTTTATTTTATTCTCTATTAAACCCTTGTGCCGGGGATTTAAAACTTTATAACTTGCCTAATCTACTTGGAAGTCAATTTATGTTGTCGACATTTTATGTCCCGTTTTTTTATTAATAAATTTGTATAACAAATATTTAAAGTGTTATCTTTATTAATATATATATATAATTAATTTGATTGATTTTAATTAGAAAAAGTAATAAATATGGATATTTAATTGGGGAATTTGAATTTATATACATATAGTACAACGGGTGTACCCTTTTTAATATAACGATTTTAGTGCTTTATTAAAAATAATTTATCAATGTTTGTACAACTTATTGTTGTTTATGTGTAAGTCTTGACGTTTTGCAACAGCCCTGAATCGATTTTTTCCAGGAAATAAGGCTTCGTCTTAGAATATTTTGATCAAGACCTTTCCAACAGTCCTAAATAACTTTCCAGAGACCATCTAGTGTCTTCGGATTTCTAGATCTAAGAGCAGTTTTCAGTAAGCCATAAGCACAAATATCCATAGAGGCCAAGTCTGGAGATTTTGTAGGGATGTGTTTAAAAGGGATGTACGAAATGCTGGTTTAATCCATCTTTTCGTTCAGGTATTGACGTGTTGAACGTGAGGTATGACTTGTGGCTTTATCCTGGTGCAGCCACACGGATCTTGAGTCACTTGGATACAAAATCGAGACCTCAATGTCGAATAATGGGTCTAAGACAAGTCTTTGGTAGTTATACGAAACAGATTGTGTAGAAACAGATTATTATAAATTATTAGTTTAAATAATGTGGCGAAGAAATAATTTTTAATTTAATTTAATTTAATTATTCAATGAAAATATTTGGAAACAGATTTAATTTAATTATTCAATATAAAATAATGATCGAAATATTTATTTGCGTGCTTGTACAAGATTCTCTAGCTGTAGATAGTTTTGTTGAGTTGTTGATAGTTGTCGATTCGTCGTACTGACGTCATCAATAAATACTTTCACATCCCTAGATATACAATGACTTAATTTTCTATGTTACAATATTATTAATGAGATTAAGAGATAATAGAGTGAAATTTTAATATGATTAATTAACTCACAGTCTGTTATGAGAAATCTAAACTATTTTTAACGCGTAGGTTTCTTTTTAAAATAAAACAAATTTCTACTGCCATTTTTTTCAGATATCAGAAGGATGTTATTCATTTACCATACCTCTTTATTTCTATGAACTCGTTCGTGATTGGCTTTTCTTGATTTTCAAGAAAATTGAATAGCCAAATATAATGGAACAAGCCGAAATTAACGCTGAATCTATTTTTATCCAGCTAAAAGGCGCTCTGCCATCTAAAAATGCTTATGTGAATGATCACTATTTTACTATTTCCTTCTTAATTATTTATATATATATAAGCATAGAGCGCTTCTCCCATCAAAATAATCGTCAAAACTAGACGCCATATATTGACCGTCGCCGGAAACCAGCGACCTCAGGTCGGTGACAAAGCCACAACACCATAAATAAAGTTGTGGGGAAAAGTCCGCCTTAGACTGACGAGGGCCATTAGCCAGAAACCATGGTCTCTAGGTGGACACCTCTCAGTTTGCCAAAATTGGTGTTGTGGCTTTGTCACCGACCCGAGGCCGCTAGTTTGCTGCGACGGTCAATAGATGGCGTCTGGTTTTGACGTTTATTTTGACCGGAGAGACATCATAAGCTTTTATAGTTCGAATTCTTCCCGGCAAAATTTCATCTATATACAGTAGAACCTCGCTGTAAAGGACAACACCTAAATACAGAGTGAAAGTTTCCTTTAGGGAGAGATGTCCTTTTACCGGAGAGTTTCTAAATAGCAAAAATGATAATTTTGCAAATGAAAACTGTCCTTTGTGGAGAGGTGTCCGCTGAAGGGAGGTTCTACTGTATAGGGATATTAATATATATACATGTCTGCAAATATTGACTCAATGTTGAATACCAGTCTCAAATGAGACTTGAATTCCCCTCGGTTCTACTCGACTAAATGTTTGCCAAACTGAAATTGGATTATCAACACTTTATTATTAGTCCTTGTTTTAGTAGTTAATTGAAGAAATATTATAGTACTATCACATTTCCCGTGATATATAATATATTGGTATATATACATAAGCTTGTTATAAGCTAATTAGCAATATAAACCCATACCTCGCTCTGCGTCGGGGTTACGTTCCAAAAAAACACGACGCAAATTGAAACGACGCCAAGTGAAAATAGGTGAAGGCGCAATCAAAAACAAAGGGGTTACCATATTTTAGGAAAAAAAAAATAAAAAAATAAAAATTAAAATCTCGAATCCAAATCAACGCAACTTCGAAAATCTAACGACGCACAGTGAAAATCAGTAAAAATTAAGCAGCGCCGCAACTTCGAAAAAAACGCAAAACGAAACGACGCAAAGCGAGGTATTGGTGTATGTGATACTAAAGGGACTCTTTACACAGACATACATCTATATAATTGAAAAGTTTCGTCATGATAAAGAGATTGAAGATTTAACGTACACTTATATACATATATTTCAAAACTATTATAGACGCGTATTATTCTTTTAAAAATTAAACAATTTCTACTGCTCTTACTGCAATGGAAAATTAATGGGAGGGCCTGGTTAATCAGTGGTGTAGCCTCCCAGTATTACCCTTAATGGGAGGGTTCACCACTGATGAGCCAGGCCTTCCCATTAATTTTACATTGCAATAAGAGAAGTAGAAATTGTTTAATTTTTTAAAGAATCATACGCGTCTAAAATAGGTTGAATTTTCATAACAGATGTCGCGCTAATGCATTGTAATATATATAATTCCTTTAATTCATCAAGATTTTATATAGTGCGTCTATTTTTTCTCAACCCATTTATTAATAGCCATTATTAATGTCTTCCCAGAGCTTCCTTTCTATGGCTTGTCTTTTGATGGCCTCTTAGAATCTTTCTTTTTCTTTCAATTGTCTATAGTTTGATGGTTAGCTGTGTTCCTGTCCTCTCAGAGCTTCCTTTCTATCTTTTGTCTTTTGATGGTAACATAGTATGTCTATATTTCTCACTAACTGTCCATAGGTTGATGTTTGGCAGTGTTTCCATGTCCTCTCAGAGTTTACTTTCTATCGCTTGTCTTTTGTTGATATCGTAGGGTCTTTATATTTCTCTCCAACTGTCCATAGGATGATGTTTGGCAGTGTTTTCATGTCCTCTCAGAGCTTCCTTTCTATCGCTTGTGTTTTGATGGTATCGTAGCGTCTATCTATTTCTCACCAGCTTTCTATAGTTTGATGGCTGGCAATGTTCCTGTCCTCTCAGATCTTCCTTTCTATCGCTTGTCTTTCGATGGTATCGTAAAGTCTTTATATCACTCAGCAACTGCCCATAAGTTTATGGGTGGCAATGTTCCTGTCCTCTCAGATCTTCGTTTCTATCGCTTGTCTTTTGATGGTCACGTAGGTTCTTTCTGTTTCTTATCAACTGTCCATAGGTTGATAGCTAGCTGTGTTCCTGTCTTCTCAGAGCTATCTTCCCATCGCTTGTCTTTGGACGATATCGTAGGTTCTATATATTACTCCTCAATCATCCATAGGTTGGTGACTGGCAGTATTCCTGTCTTCTCAGAGCTTCCTTTCTATTTATAATATTTCATGACGACCGAAATTACCGTGCTGTATCTTCATTTCCAAGAACATTCCTAAGAACAAAGTCACTTGAGCTGATTTGGATCTGCTCTGGTCTACCATTCTACTGTAATCTTGAAATGGTGAATTCCTCTTGGCCGTCTAATCACAGAACAACAACCATCAACACTATATTAAACTATAAATCACTATTTAACAAACGTACACATGCAGAAAGCATCACATAGAGGCTATAAATAGAATAAACGAAGAGCAAGGGCAATAGATAGAGGATTGCCCGATCTATGAAAATATGTTTCTTTTGTCAACGTAGGATATTTTACTATAAAAGGAATTATCAATTATGCTTATTTTAACAATATATCAACATCATTTAGAAAAGTAATTTAATAAATCAATAGATATAGATATTTCACGCACCCTTTTATAGAGCAAACCTATATCCCTAATTGATCCTACATCTATTATAATGCCATTATATCATTCAAAATCAATCAGCGAGGGCCTTCAAAAACTTCTCTATATAAAGAGATAGTATCTATGAAATTGATAATTAAAATTAACGAAATTTAAAAAAGAAAAATCAACAGAAGTTCACGGAACGGGTTTCCAACGCAGGCTCTCCTCCATTACTGGTGATGATGATAAAATGATAATATAAACCTTGGCTCCAAAGTGATTATTAATCCTTATCTAAATATTATCTTTTTGCCGCGAGTTTTTCTCCTAATTGAAAATCAATTAGCAGTTTGAACTCTGATTAACGGGCTTCTCTTGTTGCAATATTGTTCTTCTCAAGCACATTTCCCTCCCTCTGGATTCATCAGCTACTGATTTCCTATCATCATTTGCAACTGAAGCTCTTTTCCTGGCGTCTTCAGTTACTGAGCGCTTTTCCTGGCATCTTCAGTCACTGAAGCGCTTTTCCTGGAATCTTCAGTTACTGGAGCGCTTTTCCTGGCATCTACAGTTACTGAAGCGCTTTCCCTTGGAATCTTCAGTTACTGAAGCGCTTTTCCTGGCATCTACAGTTACTGAAGCGCTTTTCCTTGGCATCATCAGTTACTGAAGCGCTTTTACTGGCATATACAGTTACTGACGCGCTCTTCCTGGCATCTACAGTTACTGAAGCGCTTTTCCTGGCATCTTCAGTTACTGACGCTTTTTTCCTGGCATCTACAGTTACTGACGCGCTCTTCCTGGCATCTACAGTAACTGAAGCGCTTTTTCTGGCATCTTCAATTACTGAAGCTTTTTTCCTGGCATCTTCAGTTACTGAAGCGCTTTACCTTGGCATCTTCAGTTACTGAAGCGCTTTACCTGACATCTTCAGTTACTTAGCGCTTTTCCATGGGATCTTCAGTTTCTGAAACGCTTTTCCTGGCATCTTCAGTTACTGAAGCGCTTTTCCTGGCATCTTCAGTTACTGAAGCGCTTTTCCTGGCATATTCAGCTTCTAGAGCTCTTTTCCTCGCTTCATTAGCTACTATAGATGTTTTCGTGGCGTCATTAGCTACTGAATTTCTATCATCATGAGTTACTGAAGATTATTCACTGACTTCATCAGATACTGAAGCTCTTTTCCTGGCCTCATCTGCTACTCATTTCCTTTCATCATTAGTTACCGAAGCTTTTTCATGGCGTGATGTCATCTGGCGTCTGTTTTTTTTTTAAGGAGACAGAGGCAATATTTTTCACACTTTGTTATCTCGTGTGTCTCCAATAAAGGTCACTGTAATATCTTTCAGAGTTATTGTCTGAATTCCAATATATATGTAAAAGGTACAGTTTCCTTAAGTTTTGTCAATAAATTTAGGATAGATTAGCCATAGGATAGGATAGCCAAAGTAACCTTAAGTTCTAAAACGTATATGAACTAAATACAGAACTATGTAACATTACTAGTGGAATAAGTTCAGGGACCATCATCAAGTGGGTGGTGTGTGTAGCCATGCCTAGTCGCTGCCACTCCTCCACCCCCACCGTAGGCCCCCCACGCCTGCTGAGTCCCCGGGAGTTCCTCGGTGTAGTGGCTGGGGCCTCGTGTCTAGCGGCCTTGGTGTACCTCAACACTCTGGGGGCAGACTTCGCCTACGATGACAGGTAGGTTCCCTCTTTTTATTTTTTGTTTATCCCTAGTACACGTGGTACAAGACATGATAATCATGATGGGTGGAAGTAGACCACTACTTTTACTGTAAGTGCACCACATGTCTATACATGTGCAAAGCAGTTAGACTTTGTACTTACATATACCAGAGTATCGTTTGGTTACTTGCACTCGCTGGTCAGGTTGGACTTTTACAAGAATCGGGAGCAATTGGAGCATTTTTTTAATCAGAAATTGAACCCAGATCGTAACGGTCTAAAACCAACGGTTTAGACCATCCTTCCACCGACCCCCTACGATTCCCTCTAAGTCACAGCAGCCTACTTTACACTCACATCTATTCCAAACCTTAACGACACATTCGGATAATTTCAATTTCCATCGATAAATATTTGTAATTATTCTTAGCAAAGCATTTCTCATGCTATTTTATTATAATATACAAGGTTTTCCCAAAAGTTCGTAAACATATTAATGATTTATAATTTGCATGTGTTTATGAACTTTTAGCACAGCCTTGTAATTCTGATACTTGGCCCACCTGTTGATTGGCCACCTTTAATAAAGAAAGAACATCAGAGATTAAATAATTATTCTATAAGAATTCTGTTATAATTTTACCAAGGTATTACCAAGGTTGTCCCAAAAGGTTCGTAAACCCTTGCAAAATATAAATAAATATCATAATATGTTTACAACCTTTTGGGATAACCTTGTATTATCTCTATATGACTTATTGCAATGATAGAAAATGTTAAATGATTGACCTTATCTAAAGCTTTGTCTCATCGAAGGTAAACCCTCTCAGCTTCTTCGACAAACCTTACTTCAATTTTCAAAGTTATTTGATTCATTCAACGAAACCGCTTAGAAGGTACTACGTGGATGAGATAAGCCTACTATAAAGAATCATTTTGAAAATAGAGCAATCCCCAAATAAATCTCTAAATAAAAAGGCATATATTGGATCAAAATATAATTTATTTTACCAATAATTCAGTTGGCTGAACGCCAACCTTTTTCAAGGTATTATAACATTTTAATGTGTGTGTCAATAACAAACTCAGCGCCATATAACGTCAATAGAATTAAGTTTTAAAAATATTTTTGCTTATATATATATATATTCAATGAGGAGAAAAAGATGATATATTTATTTATTTTATGGGCAAAATAAATTTTGTAATGATATTTTGTTCCAATATATGCCTTTTTATTTAAATAAAGAATCATGCGTGTCAAAATAATTTAAATTACTTATATATATGTTATATAAAGAAAAGATATTTTATGTTGTATTTTTGATCATGTTGAGGATTATGGTAATGCAGTCGTGGTTAAAATCTTGAAATAAAAAGAATAATGGTTTTGATCAGAGGTTGCTCTAATTGAGCTAAGGAATGTATAAAAGACATAATTTGGTAAAAGTAATGCCTGGCTTAAGGCGAGTAAAATTAGGAAAATAAAAGATTATTTACATAATGTACAAAAGTTTTGAGCCGGCCAACGGGGAAAAACAACAACGAGTTTTTTTATAGGGGAAGAGTGACCTCTGGCGGTCGATTTAGCAGAGTATTTGGATCTATGATGTATAATTTAAAATAAATAATATTTTTATATAACATATATAATTTTCCTTATGTCACTTTCTTCACTCAACAGATGACAAGTTAAAACGAATCAGCTGTTTAGGTAGTTATAAATTTACATACTTAGATAAGCATAAAAAAGTAGAATGTGTAAAGAAAAAATTCTTAAAAATGATTGACAAATAGCTCGGAAAAATATAACCAATATAAATTTAAAGATATTCGAATAAAAACCATTTCAACATGAGCAAATAAATTCTAATCAAACAATTTAGTGAAGTTGATAGGATTTTGACAATATTTAAAATTCCAGCTATATTAGCTGTCATGTATAGTGAATTATCCATGCTATAAAACTATATATCAAACATTGTCTCCCAATTTAAAACCCAAATATTCAAAGATAACAAACCCCGATTGAATTCTTAGTAAAAAAGATAGAAGTCAACAAGTAAAAATTACAAAAGAAAAATAAATTGCATCAAAATTTTTACATCGGAGTTTCATCGTATGCATCAATGGATTATTGTGTCTCCATTTATTATTTGATTTGTCAATCTCAAAACCAACAAAGGAAGAAATTAAATAAATCCAAACGACAGTGAGGGCCAAATGAAAAACTATACACTTCTTATTTCTCCATTTTATTTTCCAATCAACACAACCCAGCAACTCCCCTTTAACGAGACCGACCAATAAAGTCGGGGCAGATTTTCCAGACCAGAAAGTCAGGAAGATAAATTTACATATATATTGACTATTTGCATATACAGCGAAAACTTTAATATAAATTTTAAATGTCGGGTGTAAAAATGGAAGATTTGGTGGTAAAACATAAGTTAGCCGATATAAAAGTTTGGAATGTCATTCTGACATAGTTGAAATAATCTATGGAGACAGGTTGAAGTATATGTAATTGGAGTATTGTCGATTTGCATAGTTTATCTTCATATTTTTATTGAAGATATCTTTATTTTACTATTTATACCTAATTCCAACTAGTATTTTATGTATTTTATTTATTATTGCTGCACTTATTTTGTTGTTGTTTCTTATTCCATTGTACCAAGATCACATGAATTTCATGAGTTTATGCTTCTTTAGCTTGATCTCATGGAATGGGTTGTAGGGATGCAACTTTCTTTGATAATGAAATCATGATCATGGCACATTTTGGTGAAAGTCCGATTTTGCCTGTAATTTGAGGCCCGTACTAATATGGAAGCCTTTTTCCTGCCGACTCTAACATGAGTACAGACCTCCGTGTCTCTGAAGAGGGACCTTTGCTGAGTTCCATCAACCGGTTCAGTTAAACTTATCTTAAGTACATATTGTGTAAATATGATGATAATGATGATTAGTAGAAAGTGTGAATGCTTCTTACTGTAAGCATTTCACATATGTGTACTCACGTAGAAAGTTGTTCATTATTGCATTTACAAGATACCAGAAACCTTATTGGATGTTTGTACTAAGTAGTAGGGCTGGCGCTGTGTACGTTATGTAAAGATACACCGTTGAAGTGACTTGTCATGTTTTAATAATATAAGAAACTGCTCAGTTAAAGAGTTCCTTGCATTCGATATTCTCCAGTTCATTAAATAAGTTTATCACGCCCGCTCTTCTTTGAATATGCTTTGGTCTTTCAACAAAGTTTTAAAATACATTTGAGGAAACTTACATATAAATGTCATTATTATTTAAAATTAGATATCATTATATATATACTCATGAGCAAAACCAAAGAAAGTTTAAGCATGTAAATCGGTATTCAGACAATAACTCTGAAAAATATTACAGTGACCTTTATTGAAGACAAATGAGATAACTAAGTGTAAACAAAATTGCCTTTGTATCCTTCAAAAATAGAAAAAAACGACCAGCGACATCAGAGACTATTTACATCCTTATGTTTTGTCCTTAAGTGTATATATTTTTATCTATGTATTTAGAGGGTACCTCTCCCTTTAATTATCCATCAGAACGATGCATTTGTGTTCATCACTCTAGTGAAAAGTTTTGGAAATTTCAGATAAAAATCCAACAACCTTTATAACATGATTTAGGGCTTTATCCCTCATCAGTACAGGGGCGGCTTCGATTTCATAACATTCTAAGGGAAGTAAGAAAAAGGCAAATTCAGTTGCACGATAAGGAGATGTCATATTCTTAATTTTTCCACCTTATCCTAGTACAATTTCACATTTGTACTATTTTTTCACATCCTAAGGAAAGTAAGAAATCGGTCGAATTATTCGTAAATCTATAAACCATGGTATACAGTTTGGAGATTTGTATGAAATCGCGAAAAATGGTGTTATGTCTATTTACTTATCACCAAATCTACATTGTATACTAAGGTAATAACATAAAATGTATTCCTCCCTTTGAAAATAAATCGATTTATAGCCCGTCAAATGATTCTATGGCTTTTTTCCCGCGAGGATATCACGGGATTTTGGAACAGCGACCCTTTAAATTGCTACTTCTGCAATGCTGGCATCTAAGACAATTTGGTCCATTATCTATTCCATTGCCCATTCCTACAGGAAAAGAGACTGGAAATTCGCGAAATTTCGGGGCTAACCCCTATAATGAACAACATGTATATAAAATGTTTACTAATCTCCTGCTGGATAAAACATTTGTTTATAAATATTTTACATTTTTCAAGGCGAATGATATAATGAGGGAAGAAGTGCTCAACTCCACAGACAACGGCTGATTGCTTTTCCTCTCCTCTATATTGCTTTTTCTCCTCACTCATGTACATATATAACCTTTTAGGGGGATCCCCTTGTAAGACAATAGTGTCTTAATAAAGGTTTTTGTTGTTGTTAAAAAAACATAAAATGTATTGTTTTAATGAATTTTTAAAAGAAAAAGTGTCAGTTTTAGTACAATGAATATGACCCTCGCATCACTTCATGATATATTAATTTATAATACGTATAATATCCTAGGGATGATATCCAGTAACCAAAAGTGACAACTCTCTCTTTTACAATACATTAAAACAATGAATTATGTTTATGACTCGGACAGAGAGAGCACAAAACCAGTTTTGGAAAATTCAGACAAAAAGCCAACTTTTATACAATCGTTTAGTGATTTGGCCTTCATCAAAATATTTAAGAGAGAGTTGACAATTTTGATACATAATTTTGACGTCTATTTTGACACTAGGGCGACATTATTTTTTTATATAAGGTTGTCCCAAAAGTTCGTGTTTTTATTAAAACGTTTTTATTATTACTTGGCGTATATAATTACTTTATACATAATACAAAGACATTATACATAACGACGAATAATATTATGGAGAATAATATTGGTATTTCAATTTTTGTGCAAGTGTTTACGAACCTTTGGGACAACCTTGTAGATCATTATCCTCTCTGCAAAAATTCCATATATATATGTGTTTTGAAAATAGATCAATCCATATTTAAATCATTAGATAATAAAAAGGCATATATTGGATTTAATAAAATATTTATTTTCCAATATTTCGGCTCTGAGTTTGTTTATACAAAATTGTAATGCCTTGATAAAGGTTTGGCGTTCAGCCAACTGAAATATTGGTAAAATATGTGATATTGTGATCCAATATATACCTTTTTAATTAAATATATTTATGTGTGTATGTGTATTGTGATCAGACCATTCAATTGTCGACTAATTCTATGGAAAGAAAGAGTAATCTTCAATTCTTAAGTAATTCTAAACCTGACATAGTTCTTCCCTATAAAAATCTATGCTCCAAATCACCCGTTCTATGGAAGTTTCCAAATAAATGAAGAAAGTAATTCACCTGGTAAATCTGCTTCCAAACAATTTATAAATAATCGATCGGATATTTCGCGGCAATATTTCAATTTTCACATTTTTGCCCCCGCTCCATTTTTCAGTGTGTTGCAGAATTAAAAAAAAAAAGAGAGAAAGAAGGGGGTGTTATAAAATAACCTTTCCTTCAACTTGGATATAAAAAGACCGGATAATTAAACCTGAGATTTTCTTCTTTATTCATTCACCATTGATGAAAATTAAACATAGAGATTTGAGACTGTTTCTGAAATTTCTTTATAGTTTTTAGGATAGATTTATACTCTATATTTATTAACCATTGACGTGTATTAAGAATGATTTTCAATCTCTTTCTGAATATTCTTCATAATTTCTAAAATAATATAACCGCCGTTGATGAAAATTAAACATGGAGATTTGAGACTATTTCTAATTTCTTTTTAAAACTGTTTTTAGGAGAATTATCTACTTTATATATATATAAACTATTGATGTGTATTAGGTATGAATTTCAAACCTTTTCTGAACCTTCTTTATACTTGCTAGATTAATTAATATGTTCTTTATCCATTCGCCATTGATGCTAATTAAACAAGGAGGTTAAAGACTATTTCTTAAATTTCTTCACAGTTTTCTGGATAGATTTATACTCTATATATATTTACGATTTACGTGTATTAAGCATGATTTTCAAACTCTTTTCAAACTCTATTTACAGTTACTAGAATAATATATTCGTTATACATTCGTATTGATGGAAATTAAACTTGGAGATTTGAGACTATTTCTAAATTATCTTTACAGTTGTTAGGATAATTCTAATTTATATATATTTGATCTTCACATGAGGCTGTTTGCCAGCAAGATACTACCTACCATAATTGTCTACACTATCAGCGTTTAGAATCAGAAATGTTAATAATGTGGGTAGTAGTTAACAGCTGACTATAGTGTAAGTTCACTACATATCTACAGATGCACCTGTCTACAACACGACAAAATCTACCATAATATCCTGCACTATTAGCGCATGGAATAAGGAATGCTAATCATAATGAGTAGGCTTTTACTGTACGTTCACCACATGTCGACACGTGAAGCGGTTTACCAGCAAGATACTACCTACCATAATTCCCTGAACTATTAGCGTTTGGAATCGGGAATTATATTCATAGTGGGTGGGAGTTAACATATGACTATACTGTAAGTGCGCCACATATCTACACATGCAACTGTCTCCCAGTACGACAATAACTACAAGGATTGTCTGTCCAATGAGCGCTATGAGAATACTAATCATGTTGGGTAGAGGTTCACTGTAAGTGCACCATATGTCTACACGTGAATCAATTTTCCTGCACGAAACTACCTACCATGATAGATTGTATTATGAGGGCTTGGAATCTTGAATGCTAACCATGGAGTGTAGACTTTCACTGTAAGTTCACCACATGTCTACAGGTGAAGCGGTTTGTCAGCTACAATAATTTCCTAAACTATGAGTGCTTAGAATTAGGAAAGCTAATCATGATGGGTAGAAGAGTTCACAGTTGACTATACTGTAATTGCACCACATGTCTATCACATTAATCTGTTTGCCAGAACGGCACTACCTACCATAATTTCCTAAACTATGGGTGGCTGAAATCAGGAATGCTAATCATGGTGGGTAGAAGTGTTCACTATAAGTGGACTACATGTCTACATATGAAGCTTTTTCCCAGCAAGACACTAACTACAAGGATATCGTGGACAATGAGCGCTATGAGAATGATAATTATGGCGGGTAGGCGTTCACTGTAAGTTCACCACATATCTACACATGCAGCTCTTTCCCAAAACGACACTAACTACAAGGATCGCTTGCACATTTAGCGCTATGAGAATGCCAATCATGGCGTATTGGAGTTCACTGTAAGTGCACTACATATCTACACATGCATCTGTCTCCCAGCACGAGCTGAATGTCAACAGACGAAGCGAGGAATAGACAGATAGAAGAACAACAAGGAAGAAAACAAAAGGATATCGAGAAGAAGAAGACTGGATCCATTCCTCATCTCAAAATAGAATTCCATCAGTTGGGATCAATATTTTATTCCAACGGCGGCGGTGGCAGTAAATAGGAGGCCTCCTCCAATTTATACTGACTCCCTTTATTTCATTTACCTGGATGTCTCTACCTTTATCTCATTTACCTGCTACACGCGAGCTTCTCACTTATTCTACTTACCGCGTTTACATCTCTACCTTCTTGATTGGAACTGATTTTCTGGATACTATTCAGCTTATTTACTTATATATATGTTATAAATACAAATGAGATTTTCTGCTGATTTTGGAATTGTTGAGATTATGCTATGGCTATTATGCCACGATGCAGTCGTGGTTAAAATTATTTAAAGAATAAAAATAAAAATGATTTTGTTCAATAATTTAATTGAGTTTAAGGAATAATATAAAAAAACATAGGTTTGATAAAAGTACTGCCTGGCTTAAGGCGAGTAGAACAAGGAAGAACAAAATATGAACTTATTTACATAATGTATAAGAGGTTTTGAGCCGGCCATTGGGATAAAACAACAACAATGAGCTTTTATAGGGGAAGAGTGACCTCTGGCGGTCGATTTAGCAGAGTATTTGAATCTATGGAATTATAATTTAAAATAAAATAATATTTTTATAAAACATATATATTATATTATAATTTTATTTTATTAAATTAAAAAGGCATATATTGGATTAAAATATCATTTATTTTACCAATATTTCAATTGGCTGAACGCCAACCTTTATCAAGGTGTTATAACATTTTAAAGTGTGTCAACAACAAACTCAGCGCCACATAACGTCAACACTTTGTTGACACATATTAATATGGTATAATACCTTGATAAAGTTTGGCGTTCAGCCAACTGAAATATTGGTAAAATATTGATAAAATAAATGATATTTTGCTACAATTTATGCCTTTTTAATTAAAGATTTATTTATGGATTGCTCTATTTTCAAAATTATTTTATTTAAAATTATATTTCACAGATTCAAATACTCTGCTAAATCGACCGCCAGAGGTTAGGCTTCCCCTATAAAAACTCATTGTTGTTGTTTCCCGATGGCCGGCTCAAACCATATGTAATTATGTAAATAGGTTTTGTTTTCTTTTACTACCCGCCTTAAAAGTCAAGGTATTATTTGATTCTCAATTATGTTATCATATTAATTAAAGTAAATTATGATTCAACCTTTTATTTTATTAATATTTTTCAACGAATACAAAGCAATATCAAAAAACATACTCATGTACCCTTCAACAACCTAAGAAAATATTTTTTATAATATATATAAATTTACATCGTTTTCTATATAGATATTTTTATCTCATTGTTCTGTCTTTATCTGTAATTAAAATTCTCTCTCTGACTAGGTTTTTTAAAAATATTTTCTCTGAAAAATATGTAAATCATTGTAGGACTATATTTGCATATAGGTTTCTGACTGTTAGGTATATTAATTCAAAGAATTTTTCTCTATGAAAATAAATTATATAGATATATGAATAAATATAAATTGATGATGATAAGTTTAGCTAGCATATGATGATTAACAATTGGCAACTGAGTTAGTGCCTTCTTGATTCTTTTTTGTATTTTTTTTCTTAATTCTTTAATTTTTACTTTTGTAGTTTCTATGCATAAAAATAACATTAAAAATATATTTAAGTAACATTTTCTCTTTTTTACCCCTAAAAACACCAACACTGACACTATATATATCTGGAATAATTATGTAACGTAATAATTTTGTGTATTATCTACTACATCTAGCTGAAATTTGAGGAAATATGTAAATAGAGATTTTTATTGATATAGATAAAACCTATAATTTTATATGTACGTCTGTGGGAAACGGAATTATACCGATATTGAAGGCTATACGTTACTTAGACCCGGGATTGAATCCCGTTTTGAAAACATAAAAATATCATTTATTTTTTCTTTAATTATCTCAGATCTTCATAAATTCCTTTCGATCTAAAAATGTAATCAATAAAAAAGGAGGTCTCTAGAGTTATGGAATCAAATTATTTACATTTATCATCAATAAAATACAACAAGCAGAGAATAGTGGTTTAGATAGACTTTATTGGAAAATAGATTCCTCAGGTTTAGAATTGGTAATATTTAGTATTATTTTCAATAATAATTTATTTATTACCAGTTGCAAACAAAACACGCTATATCCGATCTGGATAATTGCGCGTGAAATTATTTACAATAATTCATATTGTAGTAGAGTAGGTAACAGAATTGTCAGAAGGAAAATGAACAATTAAGAAAAGAGCATTAAATAAATATATACATTAAACAAATAAGCATCAACATAAGCATTTATATACATATATAATAGCCAATAATATAGGCTAGAAAATTTGAACAATTTCAATTTCATAAATTATTATAGATAGTCGATCATCTTTAACTTTCTCTGAGCTAAGTTTTAAATACTTAATCAACTACTCCTGAAAAGGTTTATTTTATAATTTATTATAATTGGCAAGATTTAGAGTTAATGAACTCTTTCCACAGGCGTTTCTTCTAAATATATTAATTTCAAAATACATTTTTATAAACAGCCTTCACACGCGATTGGACTCGAGCCTATCTGACTTGCTTTCAATATTGCTTTTATAAATTTATTTCAAATGTTAACTGATACTTTAATACTGAACAACTTGATGATACCATCGCTATTGTGTTTGAACATTTGCCAATCGATTTGTTATCATATAAAAAAGAATCTTAAGAGAAGTTTCAAGATTGGTCCACTATGTATATATCAAGTTGAACTCTCAACTACCACCCTTAGTAAAATCATCGCCTGAGTTGCCTAATCCATTAATAAGCTCTACCCATCTTCAATAATTATCATTAGAATCTCAAGATCAATAGATTTTACAACTCTATATAATTAATATGAGATAAAAAAATATTAAGCCTAATAACGTATTTACTCCTTAGTGCGAAATAGAACTACATTTTACATTAGTAGATATGTGATGCACATACAGTTTAGCAGTTTTAACTTACCATTATTTCCACATGAAATCTCTCTCTTCTTTACGTCTCTCCAACAAAGTTATTTCATCACTTTATGAAAAAAAGAATCAAGCTTTCGACTAGCAACACTCTTCTTCTTCTACTTCATTACTACTTCTACTCACTTCTACATTTCTTCTTTAAAGAAAATGTAGTAAAGCTAGCAAGCCAGGATAAGAAATGTCCCTTTCAAATTTGAGCTTTTATTTTTATTTTATAATGTACAAAGGAAACTGCTAAAACGTTGAACAATTCACATGAAATGTATGCAATGTTCCATGATTGTAGGATTAATGTTGTATGCCTGTACCCCCCCGAATATATATCTACCTAGGGTGAATGGGTCACAAGGAATACATCTACAGAAGCTCTACGTTCCTGGTAGCTCAGGATAGGAAGGAAGCTATCTCTCAGAGGAATCTTATCTCGGTCAAGTTGGGAAATTATGTATCGATTGAAGAAATTTTAGCCTATCCCCTTCGAACCTGGAGAAATCCTTCCTTTTCCACTTCCATGTTGGAAAATAAACTTCTGAAATTGGTTATATATTCCTACCAAGATATGATTGGAAGTGTGATTGATTCTGTAGCTACTCTGACATGTCATGGTTTTAGTTTCGTAGTTACATTTTCTATAAAACCAAAATATTTTACATAGCAATAAGGATATTAGGGATGTCGTTTCTTGTTTGAATAAGAAAATATCGAAAATATGTGTGCATGATGAAAAATGAAAAGATTGAATACTTTTTACTCTACTGAAGGTGTTTTAAATTGAAACGTGTTTATCCTGAGCATATATTCACTGTCAATTTCTTGAAGATATTGAATCCATATGTGTTTGGATGTAGTCTTGAGGTATGTAGTCATCAACTTTTGATTATCAGAACTACAAGATTATAAACTCAAAATAAGCTTCTTCTAAATAAACCAGTTTATAGAAGAGCGAAATAAAAA
Organism: Cordylochernes scorpioides; assembly: GCA_030710605.1. Taxonomy (NCBI): domain Eukaryota; kingdom Metazoa; phylum Arthropoda; class Arachnida; order Pseudoscorpiones; family Chernetidae; genus Cordylochernes; species Cordylochernes scorpioides. Next base: position 15,708,485 of record CP092873.1, on the reverse strand, counting down.
CATGTTTTATAGAAGTAGTTCCTTTTTAGTTTATAATCTTATAATCTTGAGGTATATATTTCTCCGTACCTCAATAGCCTCTTCTCTTAATTGCTGTAAAGTTTGTGTTCTTCATGTAAGCATGTTAAATTATGGATAAAATAGAGAATCATTCTGAATAATCCTTTGTTGTGCCACTCTGAAATGCTTGTAATGTATATGCCACCAATTTTAATCAGATAAATGTATTTTTGAAAGGTTCCGTTTTGAACATAGTATGAAAGGTATGCTAATTAGGCTGTACTACACCATTTACATATTGGTAAACAGTCAATACATAGCATACAGTGGCATACATGGCCAATGGCTTCTTCTGGTGGCTCCTAGTTCTAATAATGATAGTAATAATGTTAATAATCTTGATTTAAACACACGAGATAGGGCTAATAGGTTGTTCAAAGACGTCAAAAATGGCCAAAAGACTACTTACTAAACCGACAAAGCTGTATAGAAACAGTTGGTGTTTACCAGTTGAGCGACAATTTAGTTGAAATATGGATCCGACCTTGAGACGACATTGTGATAAATGGCGGACATTACTAATGTATGGACCGCCCGTGACAAACGTCAACAAAACAGACGATACTACTACCTTGTCGTCCATCTTAGATCGTAGATGTTTCAGACGAAATTATAGACATTTCTCTCTCTATGTGTATCAAATGGATAATGTGTAGCTTACACTAGACAAAACAGACCTATTAGTTTACGGCAATATTGACAACTTTTTCTTGAAACCTTTTTGCTTGAAAATGGTCGGAATTTTTGGCTGTTACAATACACTCAGGGATACAACTTAAGAATATGAAAAGTATTTGATAAGGTAGGTAGTCTATTTTTTGTTGTTGTTGTTTTGAAGGAGACAAGTACTTTTGTTCACATTTGGTTATATCGTGTGTCTTCAATAAAGATCACTGTGTAGAAATCATCTTTCCCAATTATTGTCCGAATCTCGATATACATGTTAAATGTAAAACATCCTTAAGTTTTGTCTATGAGTGTATTTAGGTATTAATATACAGGATGGTTGAGAAATAATGATATATTTTATGAAGCACATAACTATATAATTATGTATAAGGATTAAGATTTTTGTTTCTGAATTAAAAAAAAAGCAATTTTTGGAAATTCAAACCCATACGAAATATCTTCCTAACTAAATTTTCTAACCAACTAAATGATGATATACGCGTATTTATGATATATTTTCTATTATATTTCTACTAATTCAATAGTTTAAATCTTATTTCAGGTTGCTATTTTATTATCATGAATTTGATAAAAATGTCTCTATTTGATTTTGAACCCATAGAAAAAACTTAATGAAGTTTCATATTTTGTCTTCGCCTGTCAACTGTTTTTTTTTAAGGAGACAGAAGAAAATTTGTTCACACTTGGTTATCTCATTTTTAACCATTCTAGAGGCCTGTATAATTGGCTGGAAGTGGTACTTCTAGGTCTCCTGTTGGAAGGCGAGTTGGCCCGAAAGTTTGAGGAATTAAGATTGGTTAAAGGAGGTTTGGATTGCTTATTTATTTTGTTAAATATTTGGATGTATCATATTTTTCTGATTTTAGTATATGAACAGTCGAACAAGCATGTACAAACTATTCCGATATACAGTAGAACCTCCCTGTAAAGGACACCTAATTGCAGAGTCAAATTGTCCTTTAGGGAGAGTTATCCTCTTACCGGAGTGTTGCTAAATTGTAAAAATGGTAATTTTGCAAATGAAAACTCTCCTTTGTAGAGTGGTGTCTGCTAGCGGTGTGACCGCTAAAAAGAACCAAATTGTTCTTAAGGGAGAGGTGTCCTCTTTCCGGAAAGTTGTTAAATAGTAAAAATGGTAATTTGTAAATGAAAACTGGCCTTTGTAGAGTGGTGCCTTCTAGCGGGGTGACCGTTAAAAGGAGGTTCAACTGTATCTGCAAAATTATCATTTTTGACTCAATATGCGTAAATGTTAACCTAAAAATCGAATTTTTAATACCCACTATGAAAACTCGAATATATATATATATATGATTAAAAAATTATTAAAGGTTTAGAACCACTCTGTCGATATGCACGGGTGGCGACTGAATATTTGAATATGCAAATACAGTTTTTCATAAGAGCACACGTGCGAGGGCTCATTCTAAATTCAAGTCGCCTTACAAACTGGAGGCTCATATTTCAACTTGAAACTAACACCAGAAGATATTTTATCAATAAATATATATATATATTTCACTGAATATATCTAGAGCCATATATATATATGTTATAATAGAAAAAAAAAGATCTTTCTGTTTGATTTTTGATAATTAGTTATATAGAATTAATAACACAAAGCAATAACGCGCCATCTATACATATAAAATAAAAGGATTTAAAAGCGCGTATGTTTCTTTTATACATAAAACGAACTTAATACTTGATGCTGATTATTTTGAGAATAGAGATATTTTTTGAGCAGTCGTGGCAATGATTAAATAAAAATAGTTATACGATAATAACAAGGCGAAGGAAGACGATAAGGAAGATACTCGTCTTCCTTCGCCTTGTTATTATCGTATAAGTTCATTCCAGGAAGAATTACTCTACTATTATTCTAAAAATAGTTATCAAAATAGATTTAATTGAACTTATGGATTATATAAAAAACATGGTTCGATAAAAGTACTGCCTGGCTTAAGGCGAGTAAACAAGGAAAACAAAATATTATTTACATAATGTACAAAAGTTTTGAGCCGGCCATTGGGATAGAGAGAGAGAGAGAGAGAGAGAGAGAGAGAAAATATCTTTATTTACGGGGCTGCTAACCAAAATGAATGATTTTTGAGCCCCGATGGACGCATAAAGCGGAATATATACAAAGCATAGTTGGGGGGCCTGGGGATGGGTGGCCAGGGATCATCGCAAGGGATCCTAGGATCTGGCAGTGGAGGTGTCATCGCAGGGGGGAGGAAGCTGGAGAGGTCAAGGAAACAGCGCCTTGATGGGTGAGAAGCCTGGATGGAGGCCAGTTGAGGAGGCAGGAGGTCCTGGAAGCCTAGAACTTGAGGGCTCTAAGCTTCAAGATGGGGCAGCTTGAGGCTCTCGCCTCGTGCTTGTCTGGGAGGCCCTTGGCACAGCAGTTGGCGCACTTGGAAGTGTGCCAGTCGGCAACTGAGGGGCAGGCACGGCCTTCATGGCCGCCTTCACCGCAGTGGAAGCACGTGGGAGCTCTGGTGCATTGGGCAGAGTTGTGGCCGAAGCCACAACAGCAGAAGCAGACTCGTGTGCGGATGGACTCCTCGAAGTTGAGGATCACACCATCCACCACGATCCTTCCACGATTTCCCAGAGCTCTGAAGGTCGAGAGGTCCACCTCGATGAAGGCGGTGCAGGTCCCGTTTCTGGGTGCAGAGCGATGCGCCACGCGCACCACCTTGTCCCCAGGGAGTTGGCTGACAGCAGGGGTTTCCAGCAGCGTCTCTTCAATGGTGGAGTTGGATGTTTCCTCATCCACTTTGAAGAGGCAGATGCGAGGCAGGATCACCTTCTGTTGGCGGACCTTCATGCCATCCAGCTTGTTGGCCAGGGAGGTGGTAACAGCTGGGATGGTATCGGGGTTGCTGGAGTGGAGGACAAGCTTCCCTTTGGTTCGCAGGGAGGCCCAAACGCCTTGGGGTAGAGTGTGGGCAGCGCGGACAGCTTTAAGCATTGCTCTTGGGTCAGCCTGTGGGTCATCAGAGATGACCACTGTGTGGGCCGCCGATTTTTCCCCATGAAGGACCACTTGGGCGGCCGCAGGCTTGGGGACTCGGGAGGGCGCAGGTTTTGCGGGACCATTGAGGTTGGTCCTCTTTGCGGGCGGGTAGGGAGCCTCAGGCTGCTTCCTTTTGGTTGGAGCGGGAGTGGCGGGCTTGGTGGGGTCAGTCTGAGTGCTGGTTTCCTTGCAGGAGGGAGAAGGGCTGGTTTGAGTGCTGTGGCAGGCTGTCTGTGGCTTGATTTCGTCCAGTTCCTTAAAGGACGCGAGGGTGCCAGAGAGGTTCTCTACCTCGGCAATGAGGGCCTTGATCTGCTCAGACCGTAAGTTGATGAATTCCATTAGGCTTTGGAGCAGGTAAAATCGGGAGGTAGGGTAAGGATTCTGTATTTTCTGCTCGAAGTTCTGCTTCACCTCTTCGTTCTCCATCTCCAGTTGGGCGAGGGTTACGAGGGGCTTCTCGGCATTCTCGGCATTCTTCTTCTTCTTCCTAGGAGCCATGGCAGGAGCAAATTGTTGTGACCAACGATCTAACGTATATTGGTATAATTAGATAGGCCAACGGGATAAAACAACAACGAGTTTATATATGCAAAGAGTGACCTCTGGCGGTCGATTTAACAGAATATTTGAAATTCTATGATATATAATTTTAAATAAATTAATATTTTAATATAACGATTTTAAATAAAATATTTTAACATATATATATATATATATATATTCGAACAATTTATTAGAATGCGAAGAGTCTAAATATTAATATAAAGCAATAACGCGAGCCATCTATAAATTATATGAAAACATTTGGGCTCGAATTTTTATTTTTCACACAAAACAAATTTATACACTGCGTGACATTGAAAATGGAACACCAAGAAATAGTGGCCAGAAAGTGATGAAACTCGGCAGACAGAGAGAGACAGGGACGAACAATAAGTGATCTTTATTTCAAAATGATAGTCATAATACAGAGCGAGAACGGCGTCGGCTTAGTAGCAAGTAGGACCACCGCGGACGGCGATGCACGCAGCAACACGTCTAGGTAGAGAGTCAATCAGAGTACGGATGGCGTCCTGAGGGATGGCTCTCCATTCCCTCTCAACCATTTGCCACAGTTCGTCTTCTGAACGCGGCTGTGGCAAGGCATGCAAACGGCGTCCAATGATGTCCCAGACGTGCTCGATTGGTGAGAGATCAGAAGAGTACGGTGGCCAGGGAAGCATCTGTACATCTTGCAGAGCTTGTTGGCTAATGCGAGCAGTGTGCGGTCGGGCGTTATCCTGCTGATAAAGGGCATTGGGTACCCCCTGAAGGTAGGGGAGTGTCACCGGTCGCAGCACATCATCAACGTATCGTTGGGCCGTCATAGTGCCCTGAATACGAAGTAAAGGTGACCTGGAATCATACGCGATTGCGCCCCAAACCATGATTCCACGTTGTCGCACGGTGGGGCGTTCCACAATTGCTGCCGGATTGGACCTTTCTCCACGTCGACGCCACACGCGTACACGGCGACTATCACTGGACAAGCAGAAACGCGACTCCTCTGAGAACACGACCCTGTGCCATTCCGTCATCCACGTCGATCTAGCCCAGCACCATTCCAAACGTTGGCGCCTATTCGGTGGGGTCAATGGCAGTCTTCTTAGCGGACGGCATGAGTGCAAGCCATTAGCAACCAATCGACGGGAAATGGTTCTGGTCGAGATGGAATGATCTAGGGTGTCTTGCACATGTTGCAGGATGGCGGTACAAGTGGCTTGTGGGGCCGCCACTGCTTGTCGAAGGATACGCCGATCCACACGTGCTGACGTCACTCTGGTTGCACCGACATTCCTATAAATTGCCACATTTCCTTGTTCCAACCATCTTCTCCACAGTCGGTGCACCGTGGTCGCACCAAGGTGTGTATCAGCTGTGATTTGACGCATGGACCAACCTGCCCTTTTCAGTCCGATCACCATGCCCCTCGTAAAAGCGTCTGTCTGCTTGAACTGCCTCCGTTTACGATGACCTGGTATTCTCTGTTATTACACGTGTCTTTTGACACAAGAACAAAATTTCTACAATGATTTTCCTTGAAGAAATAACGACACGAATACTGTCCTTTCTGCAAGTTCCTTCCCTTATATATTACTCCATGTGCGCACGAGAGCTGCGCATTTTACATCATTTGCATAACTCGGTTAGGCGCGTCTACCCTGAAATTTGCATAATTTTCTGGCCACTATTTCTTGGTGTTCCATTTTCAATGTCACGCAGTGTACTTTCCATACTGCGATGGAAAATTATATAGGGAGAGCTTGTATTATATCAGTGATGAACCCTCCCAGTGGATTCGCCAATTTGATCTACCAGACCGATCTAAATATTATCTCAGTAAGACTACTCGGCGGATTTCGAATATGAAGTATTCGTCTGCGTCACATTTATATTTTGCTTTAAATCGAAATTATAAAAGCAAATATTATAATAAATTACCAACAGTTGGAAAAAATAGTACAAATGTGAAATTGTACTGGGATATGGTGTATAAATTAGGAAAAAGGCATCTCCTTATCGTACAACTGAAAGTTGCTGATGGCTTGCGCCATCTATCGGAATAAATATCAACTATTCTCGTTGATTTTTAATTATTCCAGAATTAGCCAAATACCCATTCTTGATTAATCGAGAAAAGCTAACCACGGATGCATTTCGGGCTGTTGGCCCTCATCAGCGTGGTTCAAACTGTACCTCAACGACTCAAAAAACTGGTCATTCAGGTATCCTGAAAAATTATGAAACGGGTAGTTAAGGCCAGAATTGCGTGAGACCGCGACACAATGTGAAAAATAGTACAAATGTGATATTGTACTGGGATAAGGTATATAAATTATTAAAATGCATCTCCTTATGGCTTTTTTATTTTAAACGATTATTAAAATGCGTCTAAATATTTATATGAAGCAATAACGCGATATCTATTTATAAGAAATGGAAGATTTTAAGCACGGATGTTTATTTCACACAATAAACAAACGTCTATTATCCTTACTACGATATTACTATTTACTGTCCTTATTTAATGCTGTGTGAACTCTTTGTTGATTCATTTCTAGACATAGCATTGTCTGACCCAATGTATGATCTGACCTCTTCTATCCAACCGCCTTAATTCGATTTTCCTGCATAGTCAGTAGTTCGAGGAACTTATCGATTACCCATAGGTACTGGTATTGTCTCTGTTTCGGGCTTCTCATTTGTGAGGATTTTACTTTCATCCAGCGTCTACTTGAACTTCAGGTTTGGGTCTTTGGTCGAAGCCTGGATAATATTGTTATTGCCATTGCCACGTTGGTCAAAGCCTGTTTTTAATGATTTTTGTAACAGGAAATTCACGAAGCGAAACCACAAACGATTACTCAATGATGAATGACAATTAAATAAAAGTCACACAAATAAGATAAATATGATAAATGTTTTGTTGCGGCCAAAGAAAAAAAAACAACAATAAATTTATATCGTTTTTTTTATTAGAAAGGCATATATTGGATCAAAAAAATAATTTATTTCACCAATATTTCAGCTGGCTGAACGCCAACCTTTATCAAGGTGTTATAACATTTTAAAGTGTGTCAACAGCAAAGAGTTTATTGTTGACACACTTAAAAATGTTATAACACCTTGATAAAGGTTGGCGTTCAGCCAGCTGAAATATTGGTGAAATAAATGCTTTTTTTGATCCAATATATGCCTTTTTAATTAAAGATGTATCTATGGATTGCTCAATTTTGAAAAATATTTATACAGTGTGAAGCAGCGTTATCTGGCGGTCGACTTTATAGAGCTGTTATCTATAGAACAATATATTTTATAAAACATATATATATTATATTTCAACACAAACTAAATTGTTATATGATCGTTTGAAAGAAATTGTTACAACAATAAAATAGAAATCGTCTGGAATTCAATATCAAATTGAACATTTCACATTCCTTTCTTCTTTTGATTTGTTTAGCACACGATGTTGGCAACAAATATTTTACAAAATGGCTAACAAAATGTTATATATTGTGTATTATTATATATTTCATATAAAGATTTTATATGAAAATATTTTCTTAAAATAGTTTTTGGTATGGTATTTTCTCTATTTATAGTCTATGTTTTCAAAATGTGTAAAGTTATAATAACATAGTTAAAGGTGTTCAAATTTGATATATGCAGGTATTAAATATATGTCTATTTGTAGTTTTAAAATAGTTAGTTGACATATAATGTTTATTTTTAGCATATTACTTTTACTGCCCTTATACTCCAATGATAAACATAATATGAAGGCTTGGCTCACCAATGGTGAACCCTCCAAGCGGTTTCGCTAGTTCAATCTAAAATACCGATATAATATTATATTGGGCTGTTTTGATTCATATCCTGTACCGAAAATAAATCTTCACTGAAAAGATATTCTAAATTAACACTGAACATAAGCATTGTAAAAGGTAGAAAGACATATATATACTCATTGACAAAACTTGATGTTGTACCTTTTAGCATGCATATTGGGATACAGACAATAAATCCTGAAAATATTTGTTACACAGAGACCTTTATTGAAGACACTTGAGATAACCAAGTATACACAAAATTGCCTCACATCCATATTTTACAAAATTTATTTTGTCCATAATATAAATATTTTGAAGATTTGGCAATCCATAATTAAAATTATATTTTTAAAAGTTGCATATATTGGATTTCTAATTATTTTATTGTTCCAATATTTCGAGGGGCAACTCGCCTCTCTTTATCGAGGATGTTTGTGTTTTTCACTAGAACATGTGCGCACGCGTACACCACTCTCTTTCTACAAGGCCAATGAAAGAATTATATAGTTGATTTAACTATTGTATTCAGTTTATATACAGCTAACAATTATATTTAATATTATAGATTATTATTTTATCTATGAAAGATAGAGAGATTTATATACAACAGTGTAATTGTAAATAATTGTTTATATACATATTAATTCTAAATTTCATTGGCCTTGTAGAACGAGAGTGGTGTACGCGCGCGCATGTTCTAGTGAAAAACACAAATATCCTCGATAAAGATTGGCGAGTTGCCCCTCGAAATATTGGAACAATAAAATAATTAGAAATCCAATATATGCATCTTTTTAAAATAAATATATATATATATAATTTTTCTCCCCATTGAATATAACAAAATATTTTTAAAACTTAATTCTGTTGACGTTATGTAGCGCTGAGTTTGTTGTTGACGCACTTTAAAATGTTATAATACCTTGATAACGGTTGGCGTTCAGCCAACTGAAATCTTGGTAAAATAAATGATATTTTGATCCAATATATGCCTTTCTAAAAGACTTGTGCGACATCAAAATATGAAACTTTCTTAAGTTTTGTACATGTGTGTATACTCGCATACAGGCTTTGAACGTTGTTATTGAGCAACCCACAATAAAGATCTTTAAGACATAAGGGATATAGAAATTTGTTTTTTGTTTAAAAAGAAACATGGTTTTTTTTTTCTAAATGACAATTTCTTTATTTCAATTTATATTTGAAAGAATTCCTATATATAATTGCAGTAAGATACGTCTCTCTGCCAGTCTGATATAATCGTCCTCTGATTGGTTACTTAATGTCACATGACCTTCAAGAGCCAATCAATGTTGAGATAAACATTGATAAAGTATAGTTATTAGTTTAGTGGTGAGAGAAATACATATTCCATATATCCATCGTCTATTATATTTATTTTCAATGTTGTAATGTTATTCATTAAAAGGGATTCTCATTTTTTTTCTCCTGCTATAAAATTAAAAAATATATATAAAATATGTTACAAAGTAAATAAACATATAAATAAAATCCAAAGCACAAACACAAACAATTACACACTACCCAGTATCTGCCGTTCTGCCCTGCCTGCAAGTTCCTCGACGGCTCCTTGGGTCACCGATACTGGAGATGCCGCAAGATCAGGTACCTCGTTCGTGAAGCCTTCAACATCATCGGGAGCCCGCCTTACCTACAGGCTTGGATCTTCGGGGCCAGCCTCGAGGACGACAAACTGGCCATCCTCGCATCAGTGAAGTCAAGACTCTACCTTCGTCCAGATTGGACTGGGTGAGACCATCGAAGTCATCTCCTGGTGGCGGACACTATCGCGGTAGAAAAGACTCCCTGGCTCTTGTATATAATTTTTACTATTTTAATATTTCAACGATATGTTTTTGATTTTAATCATTGATTAAGTTCTCAATAAATTATTTTTAATTGTCAAATTGTCACACAACATATAACACACAAAACACACATACATAAAAAAAACACACACAAAACACACATAAACATGTGTATGTTATATTAAAGTGTTTCCAAAATATTTAAATATATACCACATATTGATACGTTTTGTGTATTTTAATTTGTTTATATATATATTTATATTGTTTTAACTGAACCCTTTTATCACATTGTAGCGTAGAAGTCTTGGAATATCTTAAGATGTATTTATTGATGACGTCACCACGACCAGTCGACAATTATTAACCAAACTATCTACAGCTAGAGAATATCGAGCAAGCAAGCTAGGTAAACATAAATGATAATTTTGCAAATATAAAGTAATAAATCTGTTTTAAATATTTTCATTGAATAATTAAATTAAATAATAAAATATAAATTATTTCTTTGCCACAATATATTATTTATATATGAAATGTTTTATCTAAAATCTATTTATATTCAGAGAAAGGTATCGTAAATAATTATACAATATACAAAACACACACAAGAAAAATGTTATACATTATATAATAATGTAATTTAAAAGGAGTATTAAAATACTTTGAAAAATATTACACGGACAATAAATCATTCCGAAATGTTTTTCTCTAATAAAGGACTCCAAAGAAATTATCCGAGATAACAATCTTATGATGGATCTTGGGTCAAATTGAATGAAAGAAAATATTAAAAATGCCAACAGATGTTTAGGTACCAAATAAATCTTCCACAGAAGATCATAAAATTATTTCATACATCTGCAGAAGAAAGTTTAAGTTATCGTCCCGCTACATTTATCTTCTGATAGTCACTTTTATTCTTTGATTAAAAAAACAATAAAAATCATTTCATTTCTGAAATATTACATTTTATTTTGTATCTACTGTTAATAATTTCGGCGGATGTTTGGAAAACGTTTTTACTAATATTAAATTACTTTTGTAAGAAAAATATTATTTTGTATCTTTTTTTTTATATTGAAGTTTAATTAAAATTCGAAAAACTTTTTTTAAAAAGCTAAAACATTTTTAAAGAAAATAAAATATACGCGCTTTTAATATAATTATATTAGCCTAATGCACAAATTCGCATTTAAATATAATTTATTTAAAATTAAGTTTAAATTAAGTCTTATATTTTTGTTTAAAAAGGAGAATAATTTAAATCTTTACAGTCGATCTTTCGAAGCAGAAGACACTTAAGTAGTGTAATGAAGCGATTTCCTTTGTGAATTTACAATGTTTTAAGAATACTAAATGAATATATTTATAATTACGATACCTTTATTAGAGATATGAATATTAATGAATAATTTATAATGTATAATATATAATGTATATATATATGATATATAATATATAATATTTCTTGGTTTCTCAAGAAGCCTCTGGGACCAAAAATTCTTTTCACGAGCGCCAACAGCGCGAAACGCGTTCGTGGTTAGCTTTTCTTGATTTATCAAGAAATTGGGATGGCCATATATCAGGGAACAGGCTAAATTAATGTTTAGTTGATTTCTGCTCCACCAGATGGCGCTCTGCCTTCTGTAAAGCACATGTGTTCCTGGTCAGGATATGCTTTCTTTATTTTTAATATCAACACCTGACCCACTTTTTTTTCTATTGTTTTTTCATATAACTTATAATGTGAGAAATAAATTTAGAATATATATTTTATTGAAAGTATATTACTTAATAAGAATTTGTGATTAATTTAATATTTGTTAGCTTAAAGATTTTGATTATAAATTTTTCTGGAATTTATATCAGTCGTATATAAACATTGCCACGTGGAAAATTAGGAAAGACAAATTTCAGGATGACACAGTAATTTATTTAAGGCAAGAACAAACTATGAATGATAAACAAAAGATAATAAATGATGGAAGTTTACAGAGTAGCAATACTACAAACATAAAATGATACTCTGTTAATAAAATAATAAATATTTTGCTACAATATATAGAGC